>CAWUFW010005083.1:240000-840000 GCA_963921515.1 Calotriton arnoldi
ACAGCCTCTCCGGAGTGCAGCTCAGCAGGGTGGTGTGCAGCCTCTCCAGAGTGCAGCTCAGCAGGTGGTGCGAAGCCTCTCCAGAGTGTGGCTTGGTGGGTAGGGTGCAGTGTCTGCATTATACAGCTCAGCAGGGTGGTGTGCAGCCTCTCTAGAGTGCAGCTCAGCAGGGTGGTGTACAGCCTCTCTGGAGTGCAGCTCAGCAGGGGGTGGGGTGGGGTGCAGCCTCTCTGGAGTGCAGCTCAGCAGGCTGGTGTGCAGCCTCTAGAGTGCAGCTCAGCAGGGTGGTGTGCAGCCTCTAGAGTGCAGCTCAGCAGGGTGGTGTGCAGCCTCTCTAGAGTGCAGCTCAGCAGGGTGGTGTGCAGCCTCTAGAGTGCAGCTCAGTAGGGTGGTGTGCAGCCTCTCTGGAGTGCAGCTCAGCAGGGTGGTGTGCAGCCTCTAGAGTGCAGCTCAGCAGGGTGGTGTGCAGCCTCTCCATTGTGCATATAAGCAGGTTGGTGTGCAGCCTCTCCAGAGTGCAGCTCAGCAGGGTGGTGGTCAGCCTGGCCAGAGTGCAGCTCAGCAGGGTGGTGTGCAGCCTCTAGAGTGCAGCTCAGCAGGGTGGTGCGCAGCCTCTAGAGTGCAGCTCAGCAGGGTGGTGTGCAGCTTCTAGAGAGCAGTTCAGCAGAGTGGTGTGCAGCCTCTCCATTGTGCAGATCAGCAGAGTGTTGTACAGCCTCTAGAGTGCAGCACAGCAGGGTGGTGTGCAGCCTCTAGAGTGCAGATCAGCAGGGTGGTGTGCAGCCTCTCCGGAGTGCAGCTCAGCAGGGTGGTGTGCAGCCTCTCCAGAGTGCAGCTCAGCAGGGTGGTGGTCAGCCTGTCCAGAGTGCAGCTCAGCAGGTTGGTGTGCAGCCTCTCCAGAGTTCTACTCAACGGGGGTGCAGCTTCTCCAGAGTGCAGCTCAGAAGGGTGGTGTGCAGCCTCTCCAGAGTATGACTTGGTGGGTAGGGTGCAGTGTCTGCATTATACAGCTCAGCGGGTGGGTCACAGCCTCTCCAGAGTAGGATACAGGTCGTGGGTTACAACCTCTCCAGAGTGCAGCTTGGCTGATAAGGTGTGGCCTCTGCAGAGTGCAGCTCAGCAGGGTAGTGGTCAGCCTGTCCAGAGTGCAGCTCAGCAGGGTGGTGCACAGCCTCCCCAGAGTATGGCTTGGTGGGTAGGGTGCAGTGTCTGCATTATACAGCTCAGCGGGTGGGTCACAGCCTCTCCAGAGTGCAGCTCAGCAGGGTGGTGGTCAGCCTGTCCAGAGTGCTGCTCAGCAGGGTGGTGCACAGCCTCTCCAGAGTATGGCTTGGTGGTAGGGTTCAGTGTCTGCATTATACAGCTCAGCGGGTGGGTTACAGCCTCGCCAGAGTAGGATACAGGTCGTGGGTTACAACCTCTCCAGAGTGCAGCTTGGCGGATAAGGTGCGGCCTGTCCAGAGTGCAGCTCAGCAGGGTGGTGCACAGCCTCTCCAGAGTATGGCTTGGTGGGTAGGGTGCAGTGTCTGCATTATACAGCTCAGCGGGTGGGTTACAGCCTCTCCAGAGTAGCATACAGGTCATGGGTTACAACCTCTCCAGAGTGCAGCTTGGCGGATAAGGTGCGGCCTCTCCAGAGTGCAGCTCAGCAGGGTGGTGGTCAGCCTGTCCAGAGTATGGCTTGGTGGGTAGGGTGCAGTGTCTGCATTATACAGCTCAGCGGGTGGGTCACAGCCTCTCCAGAGTGCAGCTCAGCAGGGTGGTGGTCAGCCTGTCCAGAGTGCAGCTCAGGAGGGTGGTGCACAGCCTCCCCAGAGTATGGCTTGGTGGGTAGGGTGCAGTGTCTGCATTATACAGCTCAGCGGGTGGGTCACAGCCTCTCCAGAGTGCAGCTCAGCAGGGTGATGGTCAGCCTGTCCAGAGTGCAGCTCAGCAGGGTGGTGCACAGCCTCTCCAGAGTATGGCTTGGTGGTAGGGTGCAGTGTCTGCATTATACAGCTCAGCGGGTGGGTTACAGCCTCGCCAGAGTAGGATACAGGTCGTGGGTTACAACCTCTCCAGAGTGCAGCTTGGCGGATAAGGTGCGGCCTCTCCAGAGTGCAGCTCAGCAGGGTGGTGGTCAGCCTGTCCAGAGTGCAGCTCAGCAGGGTGGTGCACAGCCTCTCCAGAGTATGGCTTGGTGGGTAGGGTGCAGTGTCTGCATTATACAGCTCAGCGGGTGGGTTACAGCCTCTCCAGAGTAGCATACAGGTCATGGGTTACAACCTCTCCAGAGTGCAGCTTGGCGGATAAGGTGCGGCCTCTCCAGAGTGCAGCTCAGCAGGGTGGTGGTCAGCCTGTCCAGAGTATGGCTTGGTGGGTAGGGTGCAGTGTCTGCATTATACAGCTCAGCGGGTGGGTCACAGCCTCTCCAGAGTGCAGCTCAGCAGGGTGATGGTCAGCCTGTCCAGAGTGCAGCTCAGCAGGGTGGTGCACAGCCTCTCCAGAGTATGGCTTGGTGGTAGGGTGCAGTGTCTGCATTATACAGCTCAGCGGGTGGGTTACAGCCTCGCCAGAGTAGGATACAGGTCGTGGGTTACAACCTCTCCAGAGTGCAGCTTGGCGGATAAGGTGCGGCCTCTCCAGAGTGCAGCTCAGCAGGGTGGTGGTCAGCCTGTCCAGAGTGCAGCTCAGCAGGGTGGTGCACAGCCTCTCCAGAGTATGGCTTGGTGGGTAGGGTGCAGTGTCTGCATTATACAGCTCAGCGGGTGGGTTACAGCCTCTCCAGAGTAGCATACAGGTCATGGGTTACAACCTCTCCAGAGTGCAGCTTGGCGGATAAGGTGCGGCCTCTCCAGAGTGCAGCTCAGCAGGGTGGTGGTCAGCCTGTCCAGAGTATGGCTTGGTGGGTAGGGTGCAGTGTCTGCATTATACAGCTCAGCGGGTGGGTCACAGCCTCTCCAGAGTGCAGCTCAGCAGGGTGGTGGTCAGCCTGTCCAGAGTGCAGCTCAGGAGGGTGGTGCACAGCCTCCCCAGAGTATGGCTTGGTGGGTAGGGTGCAGTGTCTGCATTATACAGCTCAGCGGGTGGGTCACAGCCTCTCCAGAGTGCAGCTCAGCAGGGTGATGGTCAGCCTGTCCAGAGTGCAGCTCAGCAGGGTGGTGCACAGCCTCTCCAGAGTATGGCTTGGTCGGTAGGGTGCAGTGTCTGCATTATTCAGCTCAGCGGGTGGGTTACAGCCTCTCCAGAGTAGGATACAGGTCGTGGGTTACAACCTCTCCAGAGTGCAGCTTGGCGGATAAGGTGCGGCCTCTCCAGAGTGCAGCTCAGCAGGGTGGTGGTCAGCCTGTCCAGAGTGCAGCTCAGCAGGGTGGT
Organism: Calotriton arnoldi; assembly: GCA_963921515.1. NCBI lineage: Eukaryota > Metazoa > Chordata > Amphibia > Caudata > Salamandridae > Calotriton > Calotriton arnoldi. Next base: position 243,355 of record CAWUFW010005083.1, read on the forward strand.
GCACAGCCTCTCCAGAGTATGGCTTGGTGGGTAGGGTGCAGTGTCTGCATTATACAGCTCAGCGGGTGGGTTACAGCCTCTCCAGAGTAGGATACAGGTCATGGGTTACAACCTCTCCAGAGTGCAGCTTGGCGGATAAGGTGCGGCCTCTCCAGAGTGCAGCTCAGCAGGGTGGTGGTCAGCCTGTCCAGAGTATGGCTTGGTGGGTACGGTGCAGTGTCTGCATTATACAGCTCAGCGGGTGGGTCACAGCCTCTCCAGAGTGCAGCTCAGCAGGGTGGTGGTCAGCCTGTCCAGAGTGCAGCTCAGCAGGGTGGTGCACAGCCTCTCCAGAGTATGGCTTGGTGGGTAGGGTGCAGTGTCTGCATTATACAGCTCAGCCGGTGGGTCACAGCCTCTCCAGAGTGCAGCTCAGCAGGGTGGTGGTCAGCCCTGTCCAGAGTGCAGCTCAGCAGGGTGGTGCACAGCCTCTCCAGAGTATGGCTTGGTGGGTAGGGTGCAGTGTCTGCATTATACAGCTCAGCAGGTGGGTTACAGCCTCTCCAGAGTAGGATGCAGGTCGTGGGTTACAACCTCTCCAGAGTGCAGCTTGGCGGATAAGTTACGGCCTCTCCAGAGTGCAGCTTGCTGGGTGAGGTTCAGCCGAGTGGCGTAGCTAGACCTATTGCTGCCCGGGGCGGACCCTGAGTTTCCCACCCGGTGCAGGTGAGAGCGGGGATAGTCAACAGATGACTTGCTCACCTCCGCAGCCCCCAAAAAGCGTGTCGCCCGGGGCAGACCACCCCCCCCTCCCCTAACTACAGCACTGGTTTCAGGGTACGGTTCCACAGGGGGTGCAGCCTCTCCAGAGTACGGCTCAGTGAGTGGAGTGCAGCCTCTCCAGGGTGCCACTCAACAGGGTGGTGAGCAAACTCTCCAGAGTACGGCTTGGCGGCAGGGTGCAGCCATTCTGGGTGCGGCTCAGGAGGTGGGGTGCAGCTCTTGAGGGGTGTGCCTCAGCAGGTTGGCTGCCCCTTCTTCCCTACATGGGTCAGCAGGTGGGGTTTGGCATCTTTGAGGCTGCCCGGGGCGCACGACAGGGCGCCCATCCACAAGGGCAGACCTCCTCAGCCCCATCTCCTCGTCACTCCTCTGCCTCCCTCAGACCTCCTCAGCCTCATCTCCTTGTCACTCCTCTGCCTCTCTCAGACCTCCTCAGCCCCATCTTCTCATCACTCCAGTGCCTCCCTCAGACCTCCTCAGTCCCATCTTCTCATCACTCCACTGCCTTCCGCAGACCCCCTCAGCTACATCTCCTCGTCACTCCTCTGCCTCCTGAAGACCTCCTCAGCGTCATCTCCTCGTCATTCTACTGCCTCCCTCAGACCTCCTCAGCCCCATCTCCTCATCACTCTACTGCCTCCCTCAGACCTCCTCAGCCCCATCTCCTCATCACTCCTCTGCCTCCTGCAGACCTCCTCAGCCCCATCTCCTCGTCACTCCTCTGCCTCCCTCAGATCTCCTCAGCCCCATCTCCTCGTCACTCCTCTGCCTCTCGCAGACCTCCTCAGCCCCATCTCCTCGTCACTCCTCTGCCTCCTGCAGACCTCCTCAGCCCCATCTCCTCATCACTCCTCTGCCTCCCTCAGACCTCCTCAGCCCCATCTCCTCGTCACTCCTCTGCCTCCTGCAGACCTCCTCAGCCCCATCTCCTCGTCACTCCTCTGCCTCCCTCAGATCTCCTCAGCCCCATCTCCTCGTCACTCCTCTGCCTCTCGCAGACCTCCTCAGCCCCATCTCCTCGTCACTCCTCTGCCTCCTGCAGACCTCCTCAGCCCCATCTCCTCATCACTCCTCTGCCTCCCTCAGACCTCCTCAGCCCCATCTCCTCGTCACTCCTCTGCCTCCCTCAGATCTCCTCAACCCCATCTGCTCGTCACTCCTCTGCCTTCTGCAGACCTCCTCAGCCCCATCTCCTCGTCACTCTACTGCCTCCCTCAGACCTCCTCAGCCAAATCTCATCGCCACTCCTCTGCCTCTCGCAGACCTCCTCAGCCCCATCTCCTTGTCACTCCTCTCCCTCCTGCAGACCTCCTCAGCCCCATCTCCTCGTCACTCCTCTGCCTCCTGCAGACCTCCTCAGCCCCATCTCCTCGTCACTCTACTGCCTCCCTCAGACCTCCTCAGTCACATCTCCTCGTCACTCCTCTGCCTCTCTCAGACCTCCTCAGCTCCATCTCCTCGTCGCTCTACTGCCTCTTGTAGACCTCCTCAGCCCCATCTCCTCGTCACTCCTCTGCCTCCTGAAGACCTCCTAAGCCCCATCTCATCGTCACGCTCCCTCCTGCAGACCTCCTCAGCCCCATCTCCTCGTCACTCATCTGCCTCCTGCAGACCTCCTCAGCCCCATCTCCTCGTCACTCCACTGCCTCCCTCAGACCTCCTCAGCCCCATCTCCTCGTCACTCCTCTGCCTCCCTCAGACCTCATCAGCCCCATCTCCTCGTCACTCCTCTGCCTCCCTCAGACCTCCTCAGCCCCATCTCCTCGTCACTCCTCTGCCTCCTGCAGACCTCCTCAGCCCCATCTCCTCGTCACTCCTCTGCCTCCTGCAGACCTCCTCAGCCCCATCTCATCACCACGCTCCCTCCTGCAGACCTCCTCAGCCCCATCTCCTCATCACTCCTCTGCCTCCTGCAGACCTCCTCAGCCCAATCTCCTCGTCACTCCTCTGCCTCTCTCAGACCTCCTCAGCCCCATCTCCTCGTCACTCCACTGCCTCCCTCAGACCTCCTCAGCCCCATCTCCTCGTCACTCCTCTGCCTCCCTCAGACCTCCTCAGCCTCATCTCCTCGTCACTCTACTGCCTCCCGCAGACCTCCTCAGTCCCATCTCCTCGTCACTCCTCTGCCTCTCTCAGACCTCCTCAGTCCTATCTCCTCGTCACTCCTCTGCCTCTCTCAGACCTCCTCAGCTCCATCTCCTCATCACTCCACTGCCTCCCTCAGACCTCCTCAGTCCCATCTCCTCGTCACTCCACTGCCTCCTGCAGACCTCCTCAGCTCCATCTCCTCGTCGCTCTACTACCTCCTGCAGACCTCCTCAGCCCCATCTCCTCATCACTCCACTGCCTCCCTCAGACCTCCTCAGTCCCATCTCCTCGTCACTCCTCTGCCTCCTGCAGACCTCCTCAGCTCCATCTCCTCGTCGCTCTACTGCCTCCTGCAGACCTCCTCAGCCCCATCTCCTCGTCACTCTACTGCCTCCCTCAGACCTCCTCAGTCCCATCTCCTCGTCACTCCTCTGCCTCTCTCAGACCTCCTCAGCTCCATCTCCTCGTCGCTCTACTGCCTCTTGTAGACCTCCTCAGCCCCATCTCCTCATCACTCCACTGCCTCCCTCAGACCTCCTCAGTCCCATCTCCTCGTCACTCCTCTGCCTCCTGCAGACCTCCTCAGCTCCATCTCCTCGTCGCTCTACTGCCTCCTGCAGACCTCCTCAGCCCCATCTCCTCGTCACTCTACTGCCTCCCTCAGACCTCCTCAGTCCCATCTCCTCGTCACTCCTCTGCCTCTCTCAGACCTCCTCAGCTCCATCTCCTCGTCGCTCTACTGCCTCTTGTAGACCTCCTCAGCCCCATCTCCTCATCACTCCACTGCCTCCCTCAGACCTCCTCAGTCCCATCTCCTCGTCACTCCACTGCCTCTTGTAGACCTCCTCAGCCCCATCTCCTCATCACTCCTCTGCCTCCTGCAGACCTCCTCAGCCCCATCTCATCACCACGCTTCCTCCCGCAGACCTCCTCAGCCCCATCTCCTCGTCACTCCTCTGCCTCCTGCAGACCTCCTCAGCCCCATCTCCTCGTCACTCTACTGCCTCCCTCAGACCTCCTCAGCCCCATCTCATCGCCCGCTGCCTCCTGCAGACCTCCCCAGCCCCATCTCCTCATCACCCTACTGCCTCCTGCAGACCTCCTCAGCCCAATCTCATCACCCCGCTGCCTCTTGCAGACCTCCTCAGCCCCATCTTATAGCCCCGCTGCCTCCTGCAGACCTCCTCAGCCTTATCTCCTCGAAGTTAGAGGGAGAGTGATAATTTGGAGATATGCCACCTACAACTTCTGGCCTTCTTAGCAGAGCCTCTGGCTGGGCCCTTACTGCGCATGGTAGACCCTTGCTAGAGTCTGGCCCATACAGCGCTTGGTAGACCCTTGCTAGAGCCTGGCCCACGCTAGAGCCTGGCCAATATAGCGCTTGGTAGACCTTTGCTAGAGCCTGGCCCATATAGTGCTTGGTAGACCCACGCTAGAGCCTGGCCCATATAGCACTTGGTAGACCCACGCTAGAGTCTGGTCCATACATCGCTTGGTAGACCCTTGCTAGAGCCTGGCCCACGCTAGAGCCTGGCCCATATAGCACTTGGTAGACCCTTGCTAGAGCCTGGCCAATATAGTGCTTGGTGGAGCCTCGCTAGAGCCTGGCCCACGCTAAAGCATGGCCCCCGCTAGAGCCTGGCCCATATAGCACTTGGTAGACACTCGCTAGAGCCTGGCCCACGCTAGAGCCTGGCCCATATAGCATTTGTTAGGCCCTCGCTAGAGCCTGGCCCATACAGCGCTTGTTAGACCCATGCTAGAGCCTGGCCCATATAGCACTTGGTAGACCCTTGCTAGAGCCTGACACACGCTAGAGCCTGGCCCATACAGCGCTTAGTAGACACTCGCTAGAGCCTGGGACATATAGCACTTGGTAGATGCTTGCCACAGCCTGGTCCATGCAACGTTTGCTAGTCCCTTCGCTAGAGCCTGGCCGATACAGCGCTTGGTAGACCTTCACTAGAGCCTGGCCAATACAGCGCTTGGTGGACCCTCGCTGGAGCCTGGCCCATATAGCACTTGATAGACCCTCGCTAGAGCCTGGCCCACGCTAGTGCCTGGCTCATATAGCACTTGGTAGACACTTGCTAGAGCCTGGCCCATATAACGCTTGGTAGACGTTCACCACAGCCTGGGCCATACAATGTTTGGTAGACCCTCGCTAGAGCCTGGCCTATACAGCGCTTGGTAGACCCTCGCTAGAGCCTGGCCCATATAGCACTTGGTAGACCCTCGCTAGAGCCTGGCTTATATAGCGCTTCGTAGACCCTCGCTAGAGCCTGGCCCATACAGCGCTCAGTAGACCCTTGCTAGAGCCTGGCCCATACAGCGCTTGGTGGACCCTCGCTGGAGCCTGGCCCACACTAGAGCCTGGCCCATATAGCACTTGGTAGACCCTTGCTAGAGCCTGGCCCATACAGCACTTGGTAGACACTCGCTAGAGCCTGGACCCTGCTAGAGCCTGGCCCATATGGCACTTGGTAGACCCTTGCTAGAGCCTGGGCCATATAGCACTTGGTAGACACTCGCTAGAGCCTGGCCCATTTAGCGGTTGGTAGACGCTCGCCACAGCCTGGCCCATTCAACTTTTGGTAGACCCTCGCTAGAGCCTGGCCCATACAGCGCTTGGTAGACCCTCGCTAGATCCTGGCCCCTGCTAGAGCCTGGCCCATATAGCACTTGGTAGACCCTCGCTAGAGCCTGGCCCATACAACGCTTGGTAGACCCTCGCTAGAGCCTGGCCCACACTAGAGCCTGGCCCACATAGCACTTGGTAGACCCTTGATAGAGCCTGGCTCATATAGCGCTTGGTAGACCCTCGCTAGAGCCTGGCCCATACAGCCCTCAGTAGACCCTTGCAAGAGCCTGGCCCATACAGCGCTTGGTCGACCCTCGCTGGAGCCTGTCCCACATTAGAGCCTGGCCCATATAGCACTTGGTAGACCCTCGCTAGAGCCTGGCCCATATAGCGCTTGGTAGACCTTCGCTAGAGCCTGGCCCATACAACGCTCAGTAGACCCTCGCTAGAGCCTGGCCCATACAGCGCTTGGTAGATCCTCGCTAGAGCCTGGCCCATACAGCGATTGGTAGACCCTCGCTAGAGCCTGGCCCATACAGTGATTGGTGGACCCTCGCTAGAGCCTGGCCCACGCCAGAGCCTGGCCCGTAGAGCGCTTGGTAGACCCTCAGTAGAGCCTGGGCCATATAGCGCTTGGTAGACCTTCGCTAGAGCCTGGCCCATACAGCGCTCAGTGGACCCTCGCAAGAGCCTGGCCCATACAGCGCTCAGTAGACCCTCGCTAGAGCCTGGCCCATATAGCACTTGGTAGACCCACGCTAGAGCCTGGCCCATACAGCGCTTGGTAGACCCTCGCTAGAGCCTGGCCCATGGAGTGCTTGGTAGACCCACGCTAGAGCCTGGCCCATATTGCACTTGGTAGACCCTCGCTAGAGCCTGGCCCACGCTAGAGCCTGGCCCATACAGTGCTTGGTAGACCCACGCTAGAGCCTGACCCATGCTAGAGCCTGGCCCATATAGCACTTGGTAGACCCTTGATAGAGCCTGGCCCATAGAGCGCTTGGTAGACGCTTGCTAGAGCCTCGCCCATATTGCGCTTTGTAGACCCTCGCTAGAGCCTGGCCCATACAGCGCTTGGTAGACCCACGCTAGAGCCTGGCCCATATATAGCACTTGGTAGACCCACGCTAGAGCCTGGCCCATAAAGCGCTTGGTAGACCCTCGCTAGAGGCTGGCCCATATAGCACTTGGTAGACCCTTGCTAGAGCCTGGCCCATAGAGCGCTTGGTAGACCCTTGCTAGAGCCTGGCCCATATAGCACTTTGTAGACCCTCGCTGGAGCCTGGCCTATATAGCGCTTGGTAGACCCTCGCTAGAGTCTGGCCCATACAGCGCTTGGTAAACCCTCGCTATGGCCTGGCCCATACAGCGCTTGGTAGACCTTCGCTAGAGCCTGGCCCATACAGCGCTTGGTAAACCCTCGCTATGGCCTGGCCCATACAGCGCTTGGTAGACCCTCGCTAGAGCCTGGCCTATACAGCGCTTGGTAGACCCTCGCTAGAGCCTGACCCACGCAAGAGCCTGGCCCATACAGCGCTTCGTAGACCCTCACTAGAGCCTGACCCACGCTAGAGCCTGGCCCGTACAGCGATTGGTAGACCCTTGTTAGAGCCTGGCACATATAGCACTTGCTAGACCCTCGCTAGAGCCTAGCCCATACAGCGCTTGGTAGACCCTCGCTAGAGCCTGGCCCATACATCGCTCGGTAGACCCTCGCTAGAGCCTGGCCCATATAGCACTTGGTAGACCCTCGCTAGAGCCTGACCCACGCTAGAGCCTGGCCCATACAACGCTTGGTAGACCCACGCTAGAGCGTGGCCCATATAGCGCTTGGTAGACCCTCGCTAGAGCCTGGCCCCTATAGCACTTGGTAGACCCTCTGTAGAGCCTGATCCACGCTAGAGCCTGGCCCATGCTAGAGCCTGGCCCATAGAGCGCTTGGTAGACCCTCGCTAGAGCCTGGCCCATATAGCACTTGGTAGACCCTCGGTAGAGCCTGATCCACGCTAGAGCCTGGCCCATACAGCGTTTGGTAGACCCACGCTAGAGCCTGACCCACGCTAGAGCCTGGCCCATAGAGCGCTTGGTAGACCCTCGCTAGAGCCTGGCCCATATAGCACTTGGTAGACCCTCGGTAGAGCCTGATCCACGCTAGAGCCTGGCCCATACAGCGTTTGGTAGACCCACGCTAGAGCCTGACCCATGCTAGAGCCTGGCCCATATAACGCTTGGTAGACCCACGCTAGAGCCTGACCCTCGCTAGAGCCTGCCCCATACAGCGCTTGGTAGGCCCGCGCTAGAGCCTGGCCCATACAGTGCTTTGTAGACCCTCGCTAGAGCCTGACCCACGCTAGAGCCTGGCCCATAGAGCGCTTGGTAGACCCACGCTAGAGCCTGGCCCATATAGCGCTTGGTAGACCCTCGCTAGAGCCTGACCCACGCTAGAGCCTGGCCCATATAGCGCTTGGTAGACCCAAGCTAGAGCCTGGCCCATATAGCGCTTGGTAGACTCTTCGCTAGAGCCTGACCCACGCTAGAGCCTGGCCCATATAGTGCTTGGTAGACCCTCTCCAGATCCTGGCCCATATAGTGCTTGGTGGACCCTTGCTAGAGCCTGGCCCATACAGCGCTTGGTAAACCCCCGCTAGAGCCTGGTCCATATAGCGCTTGGTAGACCCTTGCTAGAGCCTGACCCACGCTAGAGCCTGGCCCATACAGCGCTCAGTAGACCCTCGTTAGAGCCTGGCCCATACAGCGCTTGGTGTACCCTTGCTAGAGTCTGACCCACGCTCGAGCCTGGCCCATATAGCGCTTGGTAGACCCTTGCTAGAGCCTGACCCACGCTAGAGTCTGGCCCATACAGCGCTCAGTAGACCCTCGCTAGAGCCTGGCCCATATAGCACTTGGTAGACCCTTGCTAGAGCCTGGCCCATTTAGCACTTGGTAGACCCTCGCTAGAGCCTGACCCATGCTAGAGCCTGGCCCATATAGCGCTTGGTAGACCCACGCTAGAGCCTGGCCCATACAGCGCTTGGTGGACCCACGCTAGAGCCTGGCCCATATAGCGCTTGGTAGACCCTCGCTAGAGCCTGGCCCATACATCGCTTGGTAGACCCACGCTAGAGCCTGGCCCATATAGCGCTTGGTAGACCCTTGCTAGAGCCTGACCCATGCTAGAGCCTGGCCCATACAGCGCTCAGTAGACCCTTGCTAGAGCCTGGCCCATACAGCGCTTGGTAGACCCTTGCTAGAGCCTGACCCACGCTTGAGCCTGGCCCATACAGTGCTCAGTAGACCCTCACTAGAGCCTGGCCCATACACAATTGGTAGACCCTCACTAGAGGCTGGCCCATACAGCGCTTGGCAGACCCTTGCTAGAGCCTGACCCACGCTAGAGCCTGGCCCATAAAGCGCTTGGTAGACCCTCGCTAGAGCCTGACCCACGCTAGAGCCTGGCCCATATAGCGCTTGGTAGACCAACGCTAGAGCCTGGCCCATACAGCACTTGGTTGACCCTCGCTAGAGCCTGACCCACGCTAGAGCCTGTCCCATATAGCGCTTGGTAGACCCTCGCTAGAGCCTTGCCCATATAGCACTTGGTAGACCCTCGCTAGAGCCTTACCCACGCTAGAGCCTGGCCCATACAGCGCTTGGTAGACCCTCGCTAGAGCCTGGCCCATATAGCACTTGGTAGACCCTCGGTAGAGCCTGACCCACGCTAGAGCCTGGCCCATACAGTGTTTGGTAGACCCACGCTACAGCCTGACCCACGCTAGAGCCTGGCCCATATAACGCTTGGTAGACCCACGCTAGAGCCTGGCCCTCGCTAGAGCCTGCCCCATACAGCGCTTGGTAGGCCCGCGCTACAGCCTGACCCTCGCTAGAGCCTGGCCCATACAGCGCTTGGTAGACCCACGCTAGAGCCTGGCCCATACAGCGCTTGGTAGACCTTTGCTAAAGCCTGACCCACGCTAGAGCCTGGCCCATATATCGCTTGGTAGACCCTTGCTAGAGCCTGACCCACGCTAGAGCCTGGCCCAAACAGCGCTCAGTAGACCCTCGCTAGAGCCTGGCCCATACAGCGCTTGGTAGACCCTTGCTAGAGCCTGACCCACGCTAGAACCTGGCCCATACAGTGTTCAGTAGACCCTCACTAGAGCCTGGCCCATACAGCAATTGGTAGACCCTCACTAGAGGCTGGCCCATACAGCGCTTGGTAGACCCTTGCTAGAGCCTGACCCACGCTAGAGCCTGGCCCATAAAGTGCTTGGCAGACCCTCGCTAGAGCCTGACCCACGCTAGAGCCTGGCCCATATAGCGCTTGGTAGACCAACGCTAGAGCCTGGCCCATATAGCGCTTGGTAGACCCACGCTAGAGCCTGACCCTCGCTAGAGCCTGGCCCATACAGCGCTTGATAGACCCACGCTAGAGCGTGGCCCATATAGCGCTTGATAGACCCTCGCTAGAGCCTGGCCCATATAGCACTTGGTAGACCCTCGGTAGAGCCTGATCCACGCTAGAGCCTGACCCACACTAGAGCCTGGCCCATATAGTGCTTGGTAGACCCTCGCTAGAGCCTGGCCCATATAGCACTTGGTAGACCCTCGGTAGAGCCTGATCCACGCTAGAGCCTGGCCCATACAGCGTTTGGTAGACCCACGCTAGAGCCTGACCCACGCTAGAGCCTGGCCCATATAACGCTTGGTAGACCCACGCTAGAACCTGACCCTCGCTAGAGCCTGCCCCATACAGCGCTTGGTAGGCCCGTTCTAGAGCCTGGCCCATACAGTGCTTTGTAGACCCTCGCTAGAGCCTGGCCCATAGAGCGTTTGGTAGACCCACGCTAGAGCCTGGCCCATATACCGCTTGGTAGACCCTCGCTAGAGCCTGACCCACGCTAGAGCCTGGCCCATATAGCGCTTGGTAGACCCACGCTAGAGCCTGGCCCATATAGCGCTTGGTAGACTCTTCGCTAGAGCCTGACCCACGCTAGAGCCTGGCCCATATAGTGCTTGGTAGACCCTCTCCAGATCCTGGCCCATATAGTGCTTGGTGGACCCTTGCTAGAGCCTGGCCCATACAGCTCTTGGTAAACCCACGCTAGAGCCTGGTCCATATAGCGCTTGGTAGACCCTTGCTAGAGCCTGACCCACGCTAGAGCCTGGCCCATACAGCGCTCAGTAGACCCTCGTTAGAGCCTGGCGCATACAGCGCTTGGTGTACCCTTGCTAGAGTCTGACCCACGCTCGAGCCTGGCCCATATAGCGCTTGGTAGACCCTTGCTAGAGCCTGACCCACGCTAGAGTCTGGCCCATACAGCGCTCAGTAGACCCTCGCTAGAGCCTGGCCCATATAGCACTTGGTAGACCCTTGCTAGAGCCTGGCCCATTTAGCACTTGGTAGACCCTCGCTAGAGCCTGACCCACGCTAGAGCCTGGCCCATATAGCGCTTGGTAGACCCACGCTAGAGCCTGGCCCATATAGCGCTTGGTAGACCCACGCTAGAGCCTGGCCCATACAGCGCTTGGTGGACCCACGCTAGAGCCTGGCCCATATAGCGCTTGGTAGACCCTCGCTAGAGCCTGGCCCATACATCGCTTGGTAGACCCACGCTAGAGCCTGGCACATATAGCGCTTGGTAGACCCTTGCTAGAGCCTGACCCACGCTAGAGCCTGGCCCATACAGTGCTCAGTAGACCCTCACTAGAGCCTGGCCCATACAGCAATTGGTAGACCCTCACTAGAGGCTGGCCCATACAGTGCTTGGTAGACCCTTGCTAGAGCCTGACCCACGCTAGAGCCTGGCCCATAAAGCGCTTGGTAGACCCTCGCTAGAGCCTGACCCACGCTAGAGTCTGGCCCATACAGCGCTTGGTAGACCCACGCTAGAGCCTGGCCCATATAGCACTTGGTTGACCCTCGCTAGAGCCTGACCTACGCTAGAGCCTGGCCCATATAGCGCTCGGTAGACCCTCGCTAGAGCCTGGCCCATATAGCACTTGATAGACCCTCGCTAGAGCCTGACCCATACAGCGCTTGGTAGACCCACGCTAGAGCGTGGCCCATATAGCGCTTGGTAGACCCTCGCTAGAGCCTTGCCCATATAGCACTTGGTAGACCCTCGCTAGAGCCTTACCCACGCTAGAGCCTGGCCCATATAGCACTTGGTAGACCCTCGGTAGAGCCTGACCCACGCTAGAGCCTGGCCCATACAGCGTTTGGTAGACCCACGCTACAGCCTGACCCACGCTAGAGCCTGGCCCATATAACGCTTGGTAGACCCACGCTAGAGCCTGGCCCTCGCTAGAGCCTGCCCCATACAGCGCTTGGTAGGCCCACGCTACAGCCTGACCCTCGCTAGAGCCTGGCCCATACAGCGCTTGGTAGACCCACGCTAGAGCCTGGGCCATACAGCGCTTGGTAGACCCTCGCTAGAGCCTGGCCCATACAGCGCTTGGTAGACCCACGCTAGAGCCTGGCCCATACAGCGCTTGGTAGACCCTTGCTAGAGCGTGACCCACGCTAGAGCCTGGCCCATATAGCGCTTGCTAGACCCTGATTCGTGACATGATGAGCAGCGATAGAGCGTAAGAAGCGATACAGTTATTTTGCAGCGTGTCAGCTGCAGGGCATTAATTCGGTATTCAGAAGGCTCTGGCGGACCATGATGAGATGTGAGTTGAAGAAATGTAAATTTTTCGGAGCACCAGTCCACACATGGGAAAAGCCGCTCTGCATCTGTAATGAAACCTGCACCCCTGCCTGTCTGAGCGCTGTCTGCTGAAGCCTTGTAGCGTGTGGCATCTGACATGAGCTGTGGGGTTGAGACTTTAATTAAATCTAGTAGGGGGTGGAGGGAAATGTCAGCACGCGGGAAAAACCCTGTGCGGCGCATAGAGCTGCATTAGAGCGGGCAGCGCTGCGGTGACCTGACCCCATCCCCCCCAACCTCCCTCCCCAATTGTGTGCAATTGTGTGGCTGTAGCATTTTCCCGCATTTTCCCACACGTTGCTGCGCAGTGGAAAGTCCTTTGCAAAGGTGGACTAGTCATCTTTCTGTTTCGTTTTGCTATATTTGGGTCTTAAACCAGTACTAATGAGGTACAACGTATGCCCAGACAGTATTCACAAGTGTACACTAGAGAGGGAAGTCGGAAATGTCAGAACGTACCTGTTGGGTCTCTGGCCCATAGCAAAGGCAATCAGTGTTTTTCTTAGTAGTGCGAGGCAAGTAGTTGGGGAACATTGAGCTCCATAACAAGCATTTGCAAAGCCAATTGGTCTCACCTGTTTGAGAGCTTTTGGCTTTGCCAGTGCCTTTTAGACATGCTAGAGCAGTTTGGCTGCTGTGCAGCATGGCTAAAAGTTGATTTAAAAAGGTGCTCTACATTTTTTTTTTAAAGTGCTATGACACAGGAAGGTAAAAACAAAGTGCTATGGTGCGGCCAGCGCTGGCCATGTCATGTTGCTTTTTATCCTATGGCGGGTGGGTGGGGGAACACAGACAAGGCGGGTGGGAAAGAAGAAGCAACACCACAGGAAGAAGTAAATAAAAAAAATACAACTCCCAAGGAAGAAGAAAAAAAGAAATAGCCCCTTAATCGCAGCGGTGTGAGCGGAAAGACCCTAATCAAGATAAAGTAATCTGTGCTTGGTCCATGCTCCTGAGGAAGTAAGAGGAAGTGAAGTCGGCAAGCGCTAACCAATTAGGAGGTAGGAAATAAGAGTGACAATGAAGCCAACGAATGTTAAACTATGAGCGAGCAGCAAACCTTGTTGTATACAATATCTCCAGCAAACGAGTGCACATGCAGTGCATGCGCTGTCACAAGTGAGACCTAAAATTGGCCCACTGCTGCAAACATGCAAGCCTGCCCTCACCGACAGCCATCTTCAGAACCAACTGCTGTCGCAGACAAATGTTACAGGCTGCGGCCTGGGCAGGGCTTCTCTGCACAGTTTTAAAATAGTGTGTTTGGAGATGGCCAGCCAGAATCTTATCTCAGACGTGAGAGAGGCTGCCAGGTAGGTGGTTGATTATGGAAATATGTGGAATTACTGAATATGCACACTTTCAACACAAGCTCTTCTCACAGAGATTAGCTGTGTGGCTGTTGGGTCTCAATATATCTTCCTTTAGAAGAGAACAAACAAAAATGTGGGTTAGTCTGCTGGAGGTATTAAACACAAAAGTAATGCTTGAACACCTCTCTGTCTTGCATTGGTTTGTTTGCTGTAAAATGTGGAAAACCAATAAAGTTGTTTTAGAAAGAAAAAAAAAAAGAGAAAAGTGAGATGGAGTGTGTAGCAGGTAGAGGAAAATCGTGTTAGGGCACTGAGCATGTCACTGATCATGCTGTTTAAACATTGCAGTGCTCGAACAATATCCAGAGTGGGGGCGCTGCTATTAATGTGACGTCTCCGAAGTTACAGGGTGTGTGCAATATCGAAGCGCTACGTAAAATACAGGAGTGCCAAATGAGGCAGTTCCATGAAGGAGGAGTAAGGTGGGAGTTGTAGTATGTGTTCAGTGGTGCCTTTTGCAGCACATTGTCTCAAATATATGAGCAATGGATGGAGTGGTAGGATTCTGCCATGTTCCGACAGCATATTTTTCATTAAAATGTCCTCTTCAAATTGCCATAACATTTGCATCAGGCTTGCAGCTTTACTGATATACGTACATGGGGAAACGGCATTTACAATTCTGACAGAACCACGTGCTCCGTTACCACGCAAGCGTTACCATGCTTGCCTTAACCACGCATATGCCTTAACCACGCATATGCGTTATAATGGCAGTCAGTGCTCTAGGGGTTCGTGGTGTGATCTTTACCAATCATGCCTTTACAACAAAACAATGCAAGCAGGCTTATGTAAAGAACAAGTGCCCAATAATTAGCCCGATAATTAAAACATGCTTCTCTAATCTCAGAATGTGCGCCGCTTACCAGTACTGAAAAACACGACCCTGCAAGTCAAAGAACGACGACCGCGTTCGCCATTACAGCCGCAATTGACGCCATACGGAAGTGCTCCCCCATTCGGCAATATCAACCTCAATTGTCCAATGGCAGAAGATGTGTGCACGCGTAGGTCTCAAGCAGAAATTTTAAAGGTGCCTTAACCAAAATACTAATAGTGTCGCCGCCATCTCCTGAAAACAATATAATTGGAGACGTGTACGCAGATATACCTAGAAAAGGCAATATAAATAAGCCATACCACTCTGAGAAACTTAAAGGTGCCTTCACTGAAATACCAATAGTGATGTTGCAATCTCCTGAAAAGGGTTTTGCAAGTATGGACGGGCGGCAGGCAACGCAGCCCGTGTCCCGCCCCGCCCCGTAAGACCCCATCCATAAACTCTTACCTGGTGTACCGGATCTCCAGGTTGGCCAAGGGGGAGGGCAGCAGGTGCAGGGATGCCACAGGGTCCTCCTGAGCTGGCGTGGCACTTGAGCAAGAATCAAATCAAGCGAACACCCCGAAGGGGAGTCGAGGCCTTGCTGCAGCCCCGCCCCTGGAAGGCACGCACATGCGGCCTGTTTACCAACGGCTCTCTGGAAGCAGTCTCACTCTACTGACTGCTAGTCTGCTACTGGCAGTGAAGCGGAGTCCACCCGTCAACTAGGTAGGGCACCTCCATACAGAATTCTCTTATGTGAAACATCGAGAACCCTGAGAGAGCGCCAATAATAGACTGTTCTAAAACAATAAAGCTCCTGAGTTTCCTGGCCTCTCGCAAGAGTGCCCAAGCCGCTCAGATGCTAGTGGTGGCCGGTGGGTGCCTGTAAACTCCGATACGTTGCATAGCCATCGTTTTTGCTAAACTCCGCCCTCCAAGCGGAGTGCAGAGTGCAGAGTGACAAAAACTCTGTGAACTCCTCAGACGGAGCGAAGTTTACCACCCAGACATATTCATCACCAGCCGCCTGGACTACGGCAATGCCCTCTATGTAGGGATCAACGCTCAACTCCAAAACAGGCCCCAAATATTACAGAACAAGGCTTCCAGGCTTGTCCTCGACCTCCCGAGACGAGCCCCTATAACCTCCCACTGCTCAACACTGCACTGGCTTCCCATCAGCATACGCTGCCACTTCAAACTCCTCACCCACACCTACAAAGCCCTCCACAAAAAGGGACCAGCCTACATCAACCAGAGAGTGAACTTCCACCAGCCCACAAGACAGCTTCACTCCTCCTCCCTCCACCTCGCCCACTCCCCTTGAATCATCAGAAGCAGAAGCCGATCCTTCTCCTGCCGTGCCCCCAATCTCTGGAACGACCTCTCCCTACCTCTTCGATCAGCGCCAACACTATTGGAGTTCAGAAAGAGACTGAAAACCTGTTTTTTTAACAAATAGCTCGGAGCAGCAGAACGGCCCCCTCAGCGCCTGGAGACCCTCATGGGTGCTAAGTAGCGATCTATAAATTCCGTTTGATTGATTGATTTGCCTATGGGCGTGTTCAAAGAGTCCAAGGAGCATTTGGTTGATACCAATGACTCTTTTCTCTATATCTGCGACACTGTGACGCATATGAGTGTAACCATAGGTCAGTGAGAACCATATGATATTGCATATGGGATTTTTATGAGCTGAGATCTTGGCGAAATAAAGATACCGGTTTTACTGCATGGATCTCTTGTTTGCAATACTTTCTTCACCACCCCACCCTCACACCAGGTCTTGGGGGTGCAAGACTATGTATTATTTTATTTTCTAGCTACTGCACCACAGAACCACCAATCAGTGCACAATTTAAACTAAGAATCCAAAGAGGAATTAAACAGCTCTTCCTGGGTTCACATTTTAAACAGCTTGTGTTGGAATGGGAATGTCCCATACATGGTAAACAGGCGTGCTCCCCTGACCTGAGTATCCAACTGCATGTGGAACTGGTATCCTCACTTTTCATTTGGCAGTAGCGTAAACACAGAGGCCTATGTCACCCCATGAAAATGTGAGGTCCAGGACCTGTCCTGTGACCTGGAGGATACCTTGAAGCATGCCCTCAGTGGACTCCCGTGCCTGCCATAGATGCATCACATAAAGCGGTGGAGACACCATGATTAGATGGTTTTTCTCTGTGTGAGTTTCTAGACCAGCCCTTGCCTTTTGCCTACTCTGATTACTCTGATTACTACTTCAGGAAGGCTGATGACAGCCAGTTGCAAAATTCTCAAACTTCATTGTGCTCATGTTGTGTGTACTCCTGCTTGGAGCTAGCCACAGTGCTCCGTGCTCTGAGAAACATCACTTTACACAAAGGCAGTGTCTGGAGAGCAACCTGATAATGAGATCTGAAAGGTAACAAATCCAAACTTGTTCTAAATTGTGAGACAATGGAACCACAGTGGCTACAACATCGGCAGACCCCGAGGGTGCTACCTCTCTCTGGCCCCCTTCTTGAATGGTTCATCCTGCTCCTGTGAAGTATGTAAAACAATCTATGCATCTACCTTGAACCCAACCTTATGGTGAAGGCTAGGTCAATCATGTGGTTTCAACTTGTCATTTTTTACTTAACGTCTTGAGAAGATCCGTCTCTTCATTTTCAAGCAGGTCCATCAGGTGGTGATCCAGGCGACTATTTTTGGCCGCATGCATTACTGCAATTCCCTCTATTTGGGGGCAGACAGAGACTACTAAGGAAATTGAAAGGCATTCAGAATATGGCAGCCAAGATAATATTTGGCGTTCCTCATTGGTCATCCTCTTCAGAAGCCTTGAAACTTCTGCACTGACTTCCAGTTGAAAAGCGAGTGAAGCTTAAGTCACTCTGTCTCGTATACAAAGCAGCTCATGGACTACGGTATCTGGGTAATATGTTCAAGGAGTACACTCCGCTAATATATTCAAGGAGTACACCCCGCTAATATATTCAAGGAGTACACCCCGCTAATATATTCAAGGAGTACACCCTGCTAATATATTCAAAGAGTGCACCTCGCTAATATATTCAAGGAGTACACCCCGCTAATATATTCAAGTGGTACACCCCGCTAATATATTCAAGGAGTACACCCCGCTAATATATTCAAGGAGTACACCCCGCTAATATATTCAAGGCGTACACCCCGCTAATATATTCAAGTGGTACACCCCGCTAATATATTCAAAGAGTGCACCTCGCTAATATATTCAATCAATCAATCAAAGACTTTATTCGGTTTTGCAAAGAAACCATAAAAGTTACACAGATACAGTACATAAAATCAAAAAATTTAAAACAGATCAAAACAGTCAAGGCCACCTGATAATACTCAATATAAATAAACCACACATTCCCCCCAGTCACAGTTATATAGATCATAAAGTGCATTGTGCAGGAACACGTAAATTCATAATGACACTTCTTTTGTTCCAAAAGCCAAATCAGCTCCGTCAAAAATATAACTTAATTTACAAATGACTAGGCATCCATACATATCCGTGATTTTACACAAGCTTTTAAAAACCCTACAATAAAAAAGATACAATCCTCTGTCAACAATTGAAGATATAAAAGGGCAAGGCGAGCCTGTCTAAAATTCATACTTTTTAAAATTGGAATCAGGAAATGCCTTCGAGGGATTTCATATAGCTTACATAAGAACATAAAGTGCAACAGGTCCTGCGGAGACTGGCCGTCGCAGCCGCAGGAAGTTAGCACTTGACCTCTCGTATGTCCTTTAGGCCTGGCTAACAGGAAATGGAACAGGTTCATCCGAAACCTGGTTAATAAAAACTTCTCATGAGATGATAAAAACCCCATAAGATATGGTTCTGCTGACAAAGTTGTTTTTATAGATAAAAACGTACGAACACTAGGTTTCGACAACTCCTGTGCTTCCCTATCCATTTTCCTTGCAGTCAGGAAGGCTATCCTGAATGAATCCACATCCTTCTTAACTATGGATTCTGGTTTACAAAATAGATCACCACGCCCTACCCCTTCAAAGCTATTTTTAACATATTTGAGCCAGGGGATTCGAGTAGCATTATCTAAAGCCATACACTCTCTCAGGATTAAGTGGTTAAGAGATAGATCTTTATTCAACCAGCACCTCGCTAAGATATTCAAGGAGTACACCCCGCTAATATATTCAAGGAGTACACCCCGCTAATATATTCAAGTGGTACACCCCGCTAATATATTCAAGTGGTACACCCCGCTAATATATTCAAGGAGTACACCCCGCTAATATATTCAAGTGGTACACCCCGCTAATATATTCAAAGAGTACACCCCGCTAATATATTCAAGGAGTACACCCCGCTAATATATTCAAGGAGTACACCCCGCTAATATATTCAAGTGGTACACCCCGCTAATATATTCAAGTGGTACACCCCGCTAATATATTCAAGTGGTACACCCCGCTAATATATTCAAGTGGTACACCCCGCTAATATATTCAAGTGGTACACCCCGCTAATATATTCAAGGAGTACACCCCGCTAATATATTCAAGTGGTACACCCCGCTAATATATTCAAAGAGTGCACCTCGCTAATATATTCAAGGAGTACACCCCGCTAATATATTCAAGGAGTACAGCCCGCTAATATATTCAAGGAGTACATCCCACTAATATATTCAAGAAGTATACCCCGCTAATATATTCAAGGAGTACACCCTGCTAATATATTCAAGGAGTACACCCTGCTAATATATTCAAGGAGTACACCCCGCTAATATATTCAAGGAGTACACCCCGCTAATATATTCAAGGCGTACACCCAGCTAATATATTCAAGTGGTACACCCCGCTAATATATTCAAAGAGTGCACCCCGGTAATATATTCAAGGAGTACACCCCGCTAATATATTCAAAGAGTGCACCTCGCTAATATATTCAAGGAGTACACCCCGCTAATATATTCAAGGAGTACACCCCGCTAATATATTGAAGGAGTACATCCCGCTAATATATTCAAGAAGTATACCCCGCTAATATATTCAAGGAGTACACCCCGCTAATATATTCAAGGAGTACACCCCGCTAATATATTCAAGGAGTACACCCCACTAATATATTCAAGGAGTACATCCCGCTAATATATTCAAGAAGTATACCCCGCTAATATATTCAAGGAGTACACCCCGCTAATATATTCAAGGAGTACATCCCGCTAATATATTCAAGGAGTACACCCCGCTAATATATTCAAGGAGTACACCCCACTAATATATTCAAGGAGTACATCCCGCTAATATATTCAAGAAGTATACCCCGCTAATATATTCAAGGAGTACACCCCGCTAATATATTCAAAGAGTGCACCCGCTAATATATTCAAGGAGTACACCCCGCTAATATATTCAAGGAGTACACCACGCTAATATATTCAAAGAGTGCACCTCGCTAATATATTCAAGGAGTACACCCCGCTAATATATTCAAGGAGTACACCCCGCTAATATATTGAAGGAGTACATCCCGCTAATATATTCAAGAAGTATACCCCGCTAATATATTCAAGGAGTACACCCCGCTAATATATTCAAGGAGTACACCCCACTAATATATTCAAGGAGTACATCCCGCTAATATATTCAAGAAGTATACCCCGCTAATATATTCAAGGAGTACACCCCGCTAATATATTCAAGGAGTACATCCCGCTAATATATTCAAGGAGTACACCCCGCTAATATATTCAAGGAGTACACCCCGCTAATATATTCAAGGCGTACACCCCGCTAATATATTCAAGTGGTACACCCCGCTAATATATTCAAAGAGTGCACCTCGCTAATATATTCAAGGAGTACACCCCGCTAATATATTCAAGGAGTACATCCCACTAATATATTCAAGAAGTATACCCCGCTAATATATTCAAGGAGTACACCCTGCTAATATATTCAAGGAGTACACCCCGCTAATATATTCAAGGAGTACACCCCGCTAATATATTCAAGGAGTACACCCCGCTAATATATTCAAGGCGTACACCCCGCTAATATATTCAAGTGGTACACCCCGCTAATATATTCAAAGAGTGCACCCCGGTAATATATTCAAGGAGTACACCACGCTAATATATTCAAAGAGTGCACCTCGCTAATATATTCAAGGAGTACACCCCGCTAATATATTCAAGGAGTACACCCCGCTAATATATTGAAGGAGTACATCCCGCTAATATATTCAAGAAGTATACCCCGCTAATATATTCAAGGAGTACACCCCGCTAATATATTCAAGGAGTACACCCCGCTAATATATTCAAGGAGTACATCCCGCTAATATATTCAAGAAGTATACCCCGCTAATATATTCAAGGAGTACACCCCGCTAATATATTCAAGGAGTACATCCCGCTAATATATTCAAGGAGTACACCCCGCTAATATATTCAAGGCGTACACCCCGCTAATATATTCAAGTGGTACACCCCGCTAATATATTCAAAGAGTGCACCTCGCTAATATATTCAAGGAGTACACCCCGCTAATATATTCAAGGAGTACACCCCGCTAATATATTCAAGAAGTACACCCCGGTAATATATTCAAGGAGTACACCCCGCTAATATATTCAAGGAGTACATCCCACTAATATATTCAAGAAGTATACCCCGCTAATATATTCAAGGAGTACACCCCGCTAATATATTCAAGGAGTACACCCCGCTAATATATTCAAGGAGTACACCCCGCTAATATATTCAAGAAGTACACCCCGCTAATATATTCAAGGAGTACACCCTGCTAATATATTCAAGAAGTACACCCCGGTAATATATTCAAGGAGTACACCCCGCTAATATATTCAAAGAGTGCACCTCGCTAATATATTCAAGGAGTACACCCCGCTAATATATTCAAGGAGTACACCCCGCTAATATATTCAAGGAGTACACCCCGCTAATATATTCAAGAAGTACACCCCGGTAATATATTCAAGGAGTACACCCCGCTAATATATTCAAGAAGTACACCCCGGTAATATATTCAAGTGGTACACCCCGCTAATATATTCAAAGAGTGCACCTCGCTAATATATTCAAGGAGTACACCCCGCTAATATATTCAAAGAGTGCACCTCGCTAATATATTCAAGGAGTACACCCCGCTAATATATTCAAAGAGTGCACCCCGCTAATATATTCAAGGAGTACACCCCGCTAATATATTCAAGGAGTACACCCCGCTAATATATTCAATCAATAAATCAAAGACTTTATTCGGTTTTGCAAAGAAACCATAAAAGTTACACAGATACAGTACATAAAATCAAAAAATTTAAAACCGATCAAAACAGTCAAGGCCACCTGATAATACTCAATATAAATAAACCACACATTCCCCCCAGTCACAGTTATATAGATCATAAAGTGCATTGTGCAGGAACACGTAAATTCATAATGACACTTCTTTTGATCCAAAAGCCAAATCAGCTCCGTCAAAAATATAACTTAATTTACAAATGACTAGGCATCCATACATATCCGTGATTTTACACAAGCTTTTAAAAACCCTACAATAAAAAAGATACAATCCTCTGTCAACAATTGAAGATATAAAAGGGCAAGGCGAGCCTGTCTAAAATTCATACTTTTTAAAATTGGAATCAGGAAATGCCTTCGAGGGATTTCATATAGCTTACATAAGAACATAAAGTGCAACAGGTCCTGCGGAGACTGGCCGTCGCAGCCGCAGGAAGTTAGCACTTGACCTCTCGTATGTCCTTTAGGCCTGGCTAACAGGAAATGGAACAGGTTCATCCGAAACCTGGTTAATAAAAACTTCTCATGAGATGATAAAAACCCCATAAGATATGGTTCTGCTGACAAAGTTGTTTTTATAGATAAAAACGTACGAACACTAGGTTTCGACAACTCCTGTGCTTCCCTATCCATTTTCCTTGCAGTCAGGAAGGCTATCCTGAATGAATCCACATCCTTCTTAACTATGGATTCTGGTTTACAAAATAGATCACCACGCCCTACCCCTTCAAAGCTATTTTTAACATATTTGAGCCAGGGGATTCGAGTAGCATTATCTAAAGCCATACACTCTCTCAGGATTAAGTGGTTAAGAGATAGATCTTTATTCAACCAGCACCTCGCTAATATATTCAAGGAGTACACCCCGCTAATATATTCAAGTGGTACACCCCGCTAATATATTCAAGTGGTACACCCCGCTAATATATTCAAGTGGTACACCCCGCTAATATATTCAAGGAGTACACCCGCTAATATATTCAAGTGGTACACCCCGCTAATATATTCAAAGAGTGCACCTCGCTAATATATTCAAGGAGTACACCCCGCTAATATATTCAAGGAGTACACCCCGCTAATATATTCAAGGAGTACATCCCACTAATATATTCAAGATGTATACCCCGCTAATATATTCAAGGAGTACACCCTGCTAATATATTCAAGGAGTACACCCTGCTAATATATTCAAGGAGTACGCCCCGCTAATATATTCAAGGAGTACACCCCGCTAATATATTCAAGGCGTACACCCCGCTAATACGTTCAAGTGGTACACCCCGCTAATATAACCAAAGAGTGCACCCCGGTAATATATTCAAGGAGTACACCCCGCTAATATATTCAAGGAGTACACCCCGCTAATATATTCAAGGAGTACACCCCGCTAATATATTGAAGGAGTACATCCCGCTAATATATTCAAGAAGTATACCCCGCTAATATATTCAAGGAGTACACCCCGCTAATATAGTCAAGGAGTACACCCCACTAATATATTCAAGGAGTACACCCCACTAATATATTCAAGGAGTACATCCCGCTAATATATTCAAGAAGTATACCCCGCTAATATATTCAAGGAGTACACCCCGCTAATATATTCAAGGAGTACATCCCGCTAATATATTCAAGGAGTACACCCCGCTAATATATTCAAGGAGTACACCCCGCTAATATATTCAAGGCGTACACCCCGCTAATATATTCAAGTGGTACACCCCGCTAATATATTCAAAGAGTGCACCTCGCTAATATATTCAAGGAGTACACCCCGCTAATATATTCAAGGAGTACATCCCACTAATATATTCAAGAAGTATACCCCGCTAATATATTCAAGGAGTACACCCTGCTAATATATTCAAGGAGTACACCCCGCTAATATATTCAAGTAGTACACCCCGCTAATATATTCAAGGAGTACACCCCGCTAATATATTCAAGGCGTACACCCCGCTAATATATTCAAGTGGTACACCCCGCTAATATATTCAAAGAGTGCACCCCGGTAATATATTCAAGGAGTACACCACGCTAATATATTCAAAGAGTGCACTCGCTAATATATTCAAGGAGTACACCCCGCTAATATATTCAAGGAGTACACCCCGCTAATATATTGAAGGAGTACATCCCGCTAATATATTCAAGAAGTATACCCCGCTAATATATTCAAGGAGTACACCCCGCTAATATATTCAAGGAGTACACCCCGCTAATATATTCAAGGAGTACATCCCGCTAATATATTCAAGAAGTATACCCTGCTAATATATTCAAGGAGTACACCCCGCTAATATATTCAAGGAGTACATCCCGCTAATATATTCAAGGAGTACACCCCGCTAATATATTCAAGGCGTACACCCCGCTAATATATTCAAGTGGTACACCCCGCTAATATATTCAAAGAGTGCACCTCGCTAATATATTCAAGGAGTACACCCCGCTAATATATTCAAGGAGTATATCCCACTAATATATTCAAGGAGTACATCCCACTAATATATTCAAGAAGTACACCCCGGTAATATATTCAAGGAGTACACCCCGCTAATATATTCAAGGAGTACACCCCGCTAATATATTCAAGGAGTACACCCTGCTAATATATTCAAGAAGTACACCCCGGTAATATATTCAAGGAGTACACCCCGCTAATATATTCAAAGAGTGCACCTCGCTAATATATTCAAGGAGTACACCCCGCTAATATATTCAAGGAGTACACCCCGCTAATATATTGAAGGAGTACATCCCGCTAACATATTCAAGAAGTATACCCCACTAATATATTCAAGGAGTACACCCCACTAATATATTCAAGAAGTACACCCCGGTAATATATTCAAGGAGTACACCCCGCTAATATATTCAAGGAGTACACCCCGCTAATATATTCAAGGAGTACACCCCGGTAATATATTCAAGGAGTACACCCCGCTAATATATTCAAGAAGTACACCCCGGTAATATATTCAAGGAGTACACCCCGCTAATATATTCAAGGAGTACACCCCGCTAATATATTCAAGGCGTACACCCCGCTAATATATTCAAGTGGTACACCCCGCTAATATATTCAAAGAGTGCACCTCGCTAATATATTCAATCAATCAATCAAAGACTTTATTCGGTTTTGCAAAGAAACCATAAAAGTTACACAGATACAGTACATAAAATCAAAAAATTTAAAACAGATCAAAACAGTCAAGGCCACCTGATAATACTCAATATAAATAAACCACACATTCCCCCCAGTCACAGTTATATAGATCATAAAGTGCATTGTGCAGGAACACGTAAATTCATAATGACACTTCTTTTGTTCCAAAAGCCAAATCAGCTCCGTCAAAAATATAACTTAATTTACAAATGACTAGGCATCCATACATATCCGTGATTTTACACAAGCTTTTAAAAACCCTACAATAAAAAAGATACAATCCTCTGTCAACAATTGAAGATATAAAAGGGCAAGGCGAGCCTGTCTAAAATTCATACTTTTTAAAATTGGAATCAGGAAATGCCTTCGAGGGATTTCATATAGCTTACATAAGAACATAAAGTGCAACAGGTCCTGCGGAGACTGGCCGTCGCAGCCGCAGGAAGTTAGCACTTGACCTCTCGTATGTCCTTTAGGCCTGGCTAACAGGAAATGGAACAGGTTCATCCGAAACCTGGTTAATAAAAACTTCTCATGAGATGATAAAAACCCCATAAGATATGGTTCTGCTGACAAAGTTGTTTTTATAGATAAAAACGTACGAACACTAGGTTTCGACAACTCCTGTGCTTCCCTATCCATTTTCCTTGCAGTCAGGAAGGCTATCCTGAATGAATCCACATCCTTCTTATCTATGGATTCTGGTTTACAAAATAGATCACCACGCCCTACCCCTTCAAAGCTATTTTTAACATATTTGAGCCAGGGATTCGAGTAGCATTATCTAAAGCCATACACTCTCTCAGGATTAAGTGGTTAAGAGATAGATCTTTATTCAACCAGCACCTCGCTAATATATTCAAGGAGTACACCCCGCTAATATATTCAAGTGGTACACCCCGCTAATATATTCAAGTGGTACACCCCGCTAATATATTCAAGTGGTACACCCCGCTAATATATTCAAGGAGTACACCCGCTAATATATTCAAGGAGTACATCCCACTAATATATTCAAGGAGTACATCCCACTAATATATTCAAGAAGTATACCCCGCTAATATATTCAAGGAGTACACCCTGCTAATATATTCAAGGAGTACACCCCGCTAATATATTCAAGGAGTACGCCCCGCTAATATATTCAAGGAGTACACCCCGCTAATATATTCAAGGCGTACACCCCGCTAATACGTTCAAGTGGTACACCCCGCTAATATAACCAAAGAGTGCACCCCGGTAATATATTCAAGGAGTACACCCCGGTAATATATTCAAAGAGTGCACCTCGCTAATATATTCAAGGAGTACACCCCGCTAATATATTGAAGGAGTACATCCCGCTAATATATTCAAGAAGTATACCCCGCTAATATATTCAAGGAGTACACCCCGCTAATATATTCAAGGAGTACACCCCGCTAATATATTCAAGGAGTACACCCCGCTAATATATTCAAGGAGTACATCCCGCTAATATATTCAAGAAGTATACCCCGCTAATATATTCAAGGAGTACACCCCGCTAATATATTCAAGGAGTACATCCCGCTAATATATTCAAGGAGTACACCCCGCTAATATATTCAAGGAGTACACCCCGCTAATATATTCAAGGCGTACACCCCGCTAATATATTCAAGTGGTACACCCCGCTAATATATTCAAAGAGTGCACCTCGCTAATATATTCAAGGAGTACACCCCGCTAATATATTCAAGGAGTACACCCCGCTAATATATTCAAGTGGTACACCCCGCTAATATATTCAAGGAGTACACCCCGCTAATATATTCAAGGAGTACACCCCGCTAATATATTCAAGTGGTACACCCCGCTAATATATTCAAAGAGTGCACCTCGCTAATATATTCAAGGAGTACACCCCGCTAATATATTCAAGGAGTACATCCCACTAATATATTCAAGGAGTACACCCCGCTAATATATTCAAGAAGTACACCCCGCTAATATATTCAAGTAGTACACCCCGCTAATATATTCAAGAAGTACACCCCGGTAATATATTCAAGGAGTACACCCCGCTAATATATTCAAAGAGTGCACCTCGCTAATATATTCAAGGAGTACACCCCGCTAATATATTCAAGGAGTACACCCCGCTAATATATTGAAGGAGTACACCCCGCTAATATATTCAAGAAGTATACCCCACTAATATATTCAAGGAGTACACCCCGCTAATATATTCAAGAAGTACACCCCAGTAATATATTCAAGGAGTACACCCCGCTAATATATTCAAGGAGTACACCCCGCTAATATATTCAAGAAGTACACCCCGGCAATATATTCAAGGAGTACACCCCGCTAATATATTCAAGAAGTACACCCCGGTAATATAGTCAAGGAGTACACCCCGCTAATATATTCAAGGAGTACACCCCGCTAATATATTCAAGAAGTACACCCCAGTAATATATTCAAGGAGTACACCCCGCTAATATATTCAAGGAGTACACCCCGCTAATATATTCAAGGAGTACACCCCGCTAATATATTGAAGGAGTACATCCCGCTAATATATTGAAGGAGTACATCCCGCTAATATATTCAAGAAGTATACCCCGCTAATATATTCAAGGAGTACACCCCGCTAATATATTCAAGGAGTACACCCCGCTAATATATTCAAGTGGTACACCCCGCTAATATATTCAAGGAGTACACCCCGCTAATATATTCAAGTGGTACACCCCGCTAATATATTCAAAGAGTGCACCTCGCTAATATATTCAAGGAGTACACCCCGCTAATATATTCAAGGGGTACATCCCACTAATATATTCAAGAAGTATACCCCGCTAATATATTCAAGAAGTACACCCCGGTAATATATTCAAGGAGTACACCCCGCTAATATATTCAAAGAGTGCACCTCGCTAATATATTCAAGGAGTACACCCCGCTAATATATTGAAGGAGTACACCCCGCTAATATATTGAAGGAGTACATCCCGCTAATATATTCAAGAAGTACACCCCGCTAATATATTGAAGGAGTACATCCCGCTAATATATTCAAGAAGTACACCCCGCTAATATATTCAAGGAGTACACCCCGCTAATATATTCAAGGAGTACACCCCGCTAATATATTCAAGGAGTACACCCCGCTAATATATTCAAGGAGTACACCCCGCTAATATATTCAAGGAGTACACCCCACTAATATATTCAATGAGTACATCCCGCTAATATATTCAAGAAGTATACCCCGCTAATATATTCAAGGAGTACACCTCGCTAATATATTCAAGGAGTATACCCCACTAATATATTCAAGGAGTACATCCGCTAATATATTCAAAGAGTGCACCTCGCTAATATATTCAAGGAGTACACCCCACTAATATATTCAAAGAGTGCAGCCCGCTAATATATTCAAGGAGTACACCCGCTAATATATTCAAGGAGTACACCCCGCTAACATATTCAAGGAGTACACCCCGCTAATATATTCAAGAAGTACACCCCGCTAATATATTCAAGGAGTACACCCCACTAATATATTCAAGGAGTACACCCCGCTATTATATTCAAGGAGTACACCCCGCTAATATATTGAAGGAGTACATTCCGCTAATTATTCAAGAAGTACACCCTGCTAATATATTCAAGGAGTACACCCCGCTAATATATTCAAGGAGTACACCCCGCTAATATATTCAAGGAGTACACCCCGCTAATATATTCAAGGAGTACACCCCGCTAATATATTCAAGGAGTACACCCCGCTAATATATTCAAGGAGTACACCCCGCTAATATATTCAAGGAGTACACCCCGCTAATATATTCAAGGAGTACATCCCGCTAATATATTCAAGGAGTACACCCCGCTAATATATTCAAGGAGTACACCCCGCTAATATATTCAAGGCGTACACCCCGCTAATATATTCAAGTGGTACACCCCGCTAATATATTCAAAGAGTGCACCTCGCTAATATATTCAAGGAGTACACCCCGCTAATATATTCAAGGAGTACATCCCACTAATATATTCAAGAAGTATACCCCGCTAATATATTCAAGGAGTACACCCTGCTAATATATTCAAGGAGTACACCCCGCTAATATATTCAAGGAGTACACCCCGCTAATATATTCAAGGAGTACACCCCGCTAATATATTCAAGGCGTACACCCCGCTAATATATTCAAGTGGTACACCCCGCTAATATATTCAAAGAGTGCACCCCGGTAATATATTCAAGGAGTACACCACGCTAATATATTCAAAGAGTGCACCTCGCTAATATATTCAAGGAGTACACCCCGCTAATATATTCAAGGAGTACACCCCGCTAATATATTGAAGGAGTACATCCCGCTAATATATTCAAGAAGTATACCCCGCTAATATATTCAAGTGGTACACCCCGCTAATATATTCAAAGAGTGCACCCCGGTAATATATTCAAGGAGTACACCACGCTAATATATTCAAAGAGTGCACCTCGCTAATATATTCAAGGAGTACACCCCGCTAATATATTCAAGGAGTACACCCCGCTAATATATTGAAGGAGTACATCCCGCTAATATATTCAAGAAGTATACCCCGCTAATATATTCAAGGAGTACACCCCGCTAATATATTCAAGGAGTACACCCCGCTAATATATTCAAGGAGTACATCCCGCTAATATATTCAAGAAGTATACCCCGCTAATATATTCAAGGAGTACACCCCGCTAATATATTCAAGGAGTACATCCCGCTAATATATTCAAGGAGTACACCCCGCTAATATATTCAAGGCGTACACCCCGCTAATATATTCAAGTGGTACACCCCGCTAATATATTCAAAGAGTGCACCTCGCTAATATATTCAAGGAGTACACCCCGCTAATATATTCAAGGAGTACACCCCGCTAATATATTCAAGAAGTACACCCCGGTAATATATTCAAGGAGTACACCCCGCTAATATATTCAAGGAGTACATCCCACTAATATATTCAAGAAGTATACCCCGCTAATATATTCAAGGAGTACACCCCGCTAATATATTCAAGGAGTACACCCCGCTAATATATTCAAGGAGTACACCCCGCTAATATATTCAAGAAGTACACCCCGCTAATATATTCAAGGAGTACACCCTGCTAATATATTCAAGAAGTACACCCCGGTAATATATTCAAGGAGTACACCCCGCTAATATATTCAAAGAGTGCACCTCGCTAATATATTCAATGAGTACACCCCGCTAATATATTCAAGGAGTACACCCCGCTAATATATTCAAGGAGTACACCCCGCTAATATATTCAAGAAGTACACCCCGGTAATATATTCAAGGAGTACACCCCGCTAATATATTCAAGAAGTACACCCCGGTAATATATTCAAGTGGTACACCCCGCTAATATATTCAAAGAGTGCACCTCGCTAATATATTCAAGGAGTACACCCCGCTAATATATTCAAAGAGTGCACCTCGCTAATATATTCAAGGAGTACACCCCGCTAATATATTCAAAGAGTGCACCCCGCTAATATATTCAAGGAGTACACCCCGCTAATATATTCAAGGAGTACACCCCGCTAATATATTCAATCAATAAATCAAAGACTTTATTCGGTTTTGCAAAGAAACCATAAAAGTTACACAGATACAGTACATAAAATCAAAAAATTTAAAACCGATCAAAACAGTCAAGGCCACCTGATAATACTCAATATAAATAAACCACACATTCCCCCCAGTCACAGTTATATAGATCATAAAGTGCATTGTGCAGGAACACGTAAATTCATAATGACACTTCTTTTGATCCAAAAGCCAAATCAGCTCCGTCAAAAATATAACTTAATTTACAAATGACTAGGCATCCATACATATCCGTGATTTTACACAAGCTTTTAAAAACCCTACAATAAAAAAGATACAATCCTCTGTCAACAATTGAAGATATAAAAGGGCAAGGCGAGCCTGTCTAAAATTCATACTTTTTAAAATTGGAATCAGGAAATGCCTTCGAGGGATTTCATATAGCTTACATAAGAACATAAAGTGCAACCGGTCCTGCGGAGACTGGCCGTCGCAGCCGCAGGAAGTTAGCACTTGACCTCTCGTATGTCCTTTAGGCCTGGCTAACAGGAAATGGAACAGGTTCATCCGAAACCTGGTTAATAAAAACTTCTCATGAGATGATAAAAACCCCATAAGATATGGTTCTGCTGACAAAGTTGTTTTTATAGATAAAAACGTACGAACACTAGGTTTCGACAACTCCTGTGCTTCCCTATCCATTTTCCTTGCAGTCAGGAAGGCTATCCTGAATGAATCCACATCCTTCTTAACTATGGATTCTGGTTTACAAAATAGATCACCACGCCCTACCCCTTCAAAGCTATTTTTAACATATTTGAGCCAGGGGATTCGAGTAGCATTATCTAAAGCCATACACTCTCTCAGGATTAAGTGGTTAAGAGATAGATCTTTATTCAACCAGCACCTCGCTAATATATTCAAGGAGTACACCCCGCTAATATATTCAAGTGGTACACCCCGCTAATATATTCAAGTGGTACACCCCGCTAATATATTCAAGTGGTACACCCCGCTAATATATTCAAGGAGTACACCCGCTAATATATTCAAGTGGTACACCCCGCTAATATATTCAAAGAGTGCACCTCGCTAATATATTCAAGGAGTACACCCCGCTAATATATTCAAGGAGTACACCCCGCTAATATATTCAAGGAGTACATCCCACTAATATATTCAAGATGTATACCCCGCTAATATATTCAAGGAGTACACCCTGCTAATATATTCAAGGAGTACACCCCGCTAATATATTCAAGGAGTACGCCCCGCTAATATATTCAAGGAGTACACCCCGCTAATATATTCAAGGCGTACACCCCGCTAATACGTTCAAGTGGTACACCCCGCTAATATAACCAAAGAGTGCACCCCGGTAATATATTCAAGGAGTACACCCCGCTAATATATTCAAGGAGTACACCCCGCTAATATATTCAAGGAGTACACCCCGCTAATATATTGAAGGAGTACATCCCGCTAATATATTCAAGAAGTATACCCCGCTAATATATTCAAGGAGTACACCCCGCTAATATAGTCAAGGAGTACACCCCACTAATATATTCAAGGAGTACACCCCACTAATATATTCAAGGAGTACATCCCGCTAATATATTCAAGAAGTATACCCCGCTAATATATTCAAGGAGTACACCCCGCTAATATATTCAAGGAGTACATCCCGCTAATATATTCAAGGAGTACACCCCGCTAATATATTCAAGGAGTACACCCCGCTAATATATTCAAGGCGTACACCCCGCTAATATATTCAAGTGGTACACCCCGCTAATATATTCAAAGAGTGCACCCCGGTAATATATTCAAGGAGTACACCACGCTAATATATTCAAAGAGTGCACCTCGCTAATATATTCAAGGAGTACACCCCGCTAATATATTCAAGGAGTACACCCCGCTAATATATTGAAGGAGTACATCCCGCTAATATATTCAAGAAGTATACCCCGCTAATATATTCAAGGAGTACACCCCGCTAATATATTCAAGGAGTACACCCCGCTAATATATTCAAGGAGTACATCCCGCTAATATATTCAAGAAGTATACCCTGCTAATATATTCAAGGAGTACACCCCGCTAATATATTCAAGGAGTACATCCCGCTAATATATTCAAGGAGTACACCCCGCTAATATATTCAAGGCGTACACCCCGCTAATATATTCAAGTGGTACACCCCGCTAATATATTCAAAGAGTGCACCTCGCTAATATATTCAAGGAGTACACCCCGCTAATATATTCAAGGAGTATATCCCACTAATATATTCAAGGAGTACATCCCACTAATATATTCAAGAAGTACACCCCGGTAATATATTCAAGGAGTACACCCCGCTAATATATTCAAGGAGTACATCCCACTAATATATTCAAGAAGTATACCCCGCTAATATATTCAAGGAGTACACCCCGCTAATATATTCAAGGAGTACACCCCGCTAATATATTCAAGAAGTACACCCCGCTAATATATTCAAGGAGTACACCCTGCTAATATATTCAAGAAGTACACCCCGGTAATATATTCAAGGAGTACACCCGCTAATATATTCAAAGAGTGCACCTCGCTAATATATTCAAGGAGTACACCCCGCTAATATATTCAAGGAGTACACCCCGCTAATATATTGAAGGAGTACATCCCGCTAACATATTCAAGAAGTATACCCCACTAATATATTCAAGGAGTACACCCCACTAATATATTCAAGAAGTACACCCCGGTAATATATTCAAGGAGTACACCCCGCTAATATATTCAAGGAGTACACCCCGCTAATATATTCAAGGAGTACACCCCGGTAATATATTCAAGGAGTACACCCCGCTAATATATTCAAGAAGTACACCCCGGTAATATATTCAAGGAGTACACCCGCTAATATATTCAAGGAGTACACCCCGCTAATATATTCAAGGCGTACACCCCGCTAATATATTCAAGTGGTACACCCCGCTAATATATTCAAAGAGTGCACCTCGCTAATATATTCAATCAATCAAAGACTTTATTCGGTTTTGCAAAGAAACCATAAAAGTTACACAGATACAGTACATAAAATCAAAAAATTTAAAACAGATCAAAACAGTCAAGGCCACCTGATAATACTCAATATAAATAAACCACACATTCCCCCCAGTCACAGTTATATAGATCATAAAGTGCATTGTGCAGGAACACGTAAATTCATAATGACACTTCTTTTGATCCAAAAGCCAAATCAGCTCCGTCAAAAATATAACTTAATTTACAAATGACTAGGCATCCATACATATCCGTGATTTTACACAAGCTTTTAAAAACCCTACAATAAAAAAGATACAATCCTCTGTCAACAATTGAAGATATAAAAGGGCAAGGCGAGCCTGTCTAAAATTCATACTTTTTAAAATTGGAATCAGGAAATGCCTTCGAGGGATTTCATATAGCTTACATAAGAACATAAAGTGCAACAGGTCCTGCGGAGACTGGCCGTCGCAGCCGCAGGAAGTTAGCACTTGACCTCTCGTATGTCCTTTAGGCCTGGCTAACAGGAAATGGAACAGGTTCATCCGAAACCTGGTTAATAAAAACTTCTCATGAGATGATAAAAACCCCATAAGATATGGTTCTGCTGACAAAGTTGTTTTTATAGATAAAAACGTACGAACACTAGGTTTCGACAACTCCTGTGCTTCCCTATCCATTTTCCTTGCAGTCAGGAAGGCTATCCTGAATGAATCCACATCCTTCTTAACTATGGATTCTGGTTTACAAAATAGATCACCACGCCCTACCCCTTCAAAGCTATTTTTAACATATTTGAGCCAGGGGATTCGAGTAGCATTATCTAAAGCCATACACTCTCTCAGGATTAAGTGGTTAAGAGATAGATCTTTATTCAACCAGCACCTCGCTAATATATTCAAGGAGTACACCCCGCTAATATATTCAAGTGGTACACCCCGCTAATATATTCAAGTGGTACACCCCGCTAATATATTCAAGTGGTACACCCCGCTAATATATTCAAGGAGTACACCCGCTAATATATTCAAGTGGTACACCCCGCTAATATATTCAAAGAGTGCACCTCGCTAATATATTCAAGGAGTACACCCCGCTAATATATTCAAGGAGTACACCCCGCTAATATATTCAAGGAGTACATCCCACTAATATATTCAAGATGTATACCCCGCTAATATATTCAAGGAGTACACCCTGCTAATATATTCAAGGAGTACACCCCGCTAATATATTCAAGGAGTACGCCCCGCTAATATATTCAAGGAGTACACCCCGCTAATATATTCAAGGCGTACACCCCGCTAATACGTTCAAGTGGTACACCCCGCTAATATAACCAAAGAGTGCACCCCGGTAATATATTCAAGGAGTACACCCCGCTAATATATTCAAGGAGTACACCCCGCTAATATATTCAAGGAGTACACCCCGCTAATATATTGAAGGAGTACATCCCGCTAATATATTCAAGAAGTATACCCCGCTAATATATTCAAGGAGTACACCCCGCTAATATAGTCAAGGAGTACACCCCACTAATATATTCAAGGAGTACACCCCACTAATATATTCAAGGAGTACATCACGCTAATATATTCAAGAAGTATACCCCGCTAATATATTCAAGGAGTACACCCCGCTAATATATTCAAGGAGTACATCCCGCTAATATATTCAAGGAGTACACCCCGCTAATATATTCAAGGAGTACACCCCGCTAATATATTCAAGGCGTACACCCCGCTAATATATTCAAGTGGTACACCCCGCTAATATATTCAAAGAGTGCACCCCGGTAATATATTCAAGGAGTACACCACGCTAATATATTCAAAGAGTGCACCTCGCTAATATATTCAAGGAGTACACCCCGCTAATATATTCAAGGAGTACACCCCGCTAATATATTGAAGGAGTACATCCCGCTAATATATTCAAGAAGTATACCCCGCTAATATATTCAAGGAGTACACCCCGCTAATATATTCAAGGAGTACACCCGCTAATATATTCAAGGAGTACATCCCGCTAATATATTCAAGAAGTATACCCTGCTAATATATTCAAGGAGTACACCCCGCTAATATATTCAAGGAGTACATCCCGCTAATATATTCAAGGAGTACACCCCGCTAATATATTCAAGTGGTACACCCCGCTAATATATTCAAGTGGTACACCCCGCTAATATATTCAAGTGGTACACCCCGCTAATATATTCAAGGAGTACACCCGCTAATATATTCAAGGAGTACATCCCACTAATATATTCAAGGAGTACATCCCACTAATATATTCAAGAAGTATACCCCGCTAATATATTCAAGGAGTACACCCTGCTAATATATTCAAGGAGTACACCCCGCTAATATATTCAAGGAGTACGCCCCGCTAATATATTCAAGGAGTACACCCCGCTAATATATTCAAGGCGTACACCCCGCTAATACGTTCAAGTGGTACACCCCGCTAATATAACCAAAGAGTGCACCCCGGTAATATATTCAAGGAGTACACCCCGGTAATATATTCAAAGAGTGCACCTCGCTAATATATTCAAGGAGTACACCCCGCTAATATATTGAAGGAGTACATCCCGCTAATATATTCAAGAAGTATACCCCGCTAATATATTCAAGGAGTACACCCCGCTAATATATTCAAGGAGTACACCCCGCTAATATATTCAAGGAGTACACCCCGCTAATATATTCAAGGAGTACATCCCGCTAATATATTCAAGAAGTATACCCCGCTAATATATTCAAGGAGTACACCCCGCTAATATATTCAAGGAGTACATCCCGCTAATATATTCAAGGAGTACACCCCGCTAATATATTCAAGGAGTACACCCCGCTAATATATTCAAGGCGTACACCCCGCTAATATATTCAAGTGGTACACCCCGCTAATATATTCAAGGCGTACACCCCGCTAATATATTCAAGTGGTACACCCCGCTAATATATTCAAAGAGTGCACCTCGCTAATATATTCAAGGAGTACACCCCGCTAATATATTCAAGGAGTACACCCCGCTAATATATTCAAGTGGTACACCCCGCTAATATATTCAAGGAGTACACCCCGCTAATATATTCAAGGAGTACACCCCGCTAATATATTCAAGTGGTACACCCCGCTAATATATTCAAAGAGTGCACCTCGCTAATATATTCAAGGAGTACACCCCGCTAATATATTCAAGGAGTACACCCCACTAATATATTCAAGGAGTACACCCCGCTAATATATTCAAGAAGTACACCCCGCTAATATATTCAAGTAGTACACCCCGCTAATATATTCAAGAAGTACACCCCGGTAATATATTCAAGGAGTACACCCCGCTAATATATTCAAAGAGTGCACCCCGCTAATATATTCAAGGAGTACACCCCGCTAATATATTCAAGGAGTACACCCCGCTAATATATTGAAGGAGTACACCCCACTAATATATTCAAGAAGTATACCCCACTAATATATTCAAGGAGTACACCCCGCTAATATATTCAAGAAGTACACCCCAGTAATATATTCAAGGAGTACACCCGCTAATATATTCAAGGAGTACACCCCGCTAATATATTCAAGAAGTACACCCGGCAATATATTCAAGGAGTACACCCCGCTAATATATTCAAGAAGTACACCCCGGTAATATAGTCAAGGAGTACACCCCGCTAATATATTCAAGGAGTACACCCCGCTAATATATTCAAGAAGTACACCCCAGTAATATATTCAAGGAGTACACCCCGCTAATATATTCAAGGAGTACACCCCGCTAATATATTCAAGGAGTACACCCCGCTAATATATTGAAGGAGTACATCCCGCTAATATATTCAAGAAGTATACCCCGCTAATATATTCAAGGAGTACACCCCGCTAATATATTCAAGGAGTACACCCCGCTAATATATTCAAGTGGTACACCCCGCTAATATATTCAAGGAGTACACCCCGCTAATATATTCAAGTGGTACACCCCGCTAATATATTCAAAGAGTGCACCTCGCTAATATATTCAAGGAGTACACCCCGCTAATATATTCAAGGGGTACATCCCACTAATATATTCAAGAAGTATACCCCGCTAATATATTCAAGAAGTACACCCGGTAATATATTCAAGGAGTACACCCCGCTAATATATTCAAAGAGTGCACCTCGCTAATATATTCAAGGAGTACACCCCGCTAATATATTGAAGGAGTACACCCGCTAATATATTGAAGGAGTACATCCCGCTAATATATTCAAGAAGTACACCCCGCTAATATATTGAAGGAGTACATCCCGCTAATATATTCAAGAAGTACACCCCGCTAATATATTCAAGGAGTACACCCCGCTAATATATTCAAGGAGTACACCCCGCTAATATATTCAAGGAGTACACCCCGCTAATATATTCAAGGAGTACACCCCGCTAATATATTCAAGGAGTACACCCCGCTAATATATTCAATGAGTACATCCCGCTAATATATTCAAGAAGTATACCCCGCTAATATATTCAAGGAGTACACCTCGCTAATATATTCAAGGAGTATACCCCACTAATATATTCAAGGAGTACATCCGCTAATATATTTAAAGAGTGCACCTCGCTAATATATTCAAGGAGTACACCCCACTAATATATTCAAAGAGTGCAGCCCGCTAATATATTCAAGGAGTACACCCCGCTAATATATTCAAGGAGTACACCCCGCTAACATATTCAAGGAGTACACCCCGCTAATATATTCAAGAAGTACACCCCGCTAATATATTCAAGGAGTACACCCCACTAATATATTCAAGGAGTACACCCCGCTATTATATTCAAGGAGTACACCCCGCTAATATATTGAAGGAGTACATTCCGCTAATTATTCAAGAAGTACACCCTGCTAATATATTCAAGGAGTACACCCCGCTAATATATTCAAGGAGTACACCCCGCTAATATATTCAAGGAGTACACCCCGCTAATATATTCAAGGAGTACACCCCGCTAATATATTCAAGGAGTACACCCCGCTAATATATTCAAGGAGTACACCCCGCTAATATATTCAAGGAGTACACCCCACTAATATATTGAAGGAGTACACCCCGCTAATATATTCAAGAAGTATACCCCACTAATATATTCAAGGAGTACACCCCGCTAATATATTCAAGAAGTACACCCCGGTAATATATTCAAGGAGTACACCCCGCTAATATATTCAAGGAGTACACCCCGCTAATATATTCAAGAAGTACACCCCGCTAATATATTCAAGGAGTACACCCCACTAATATATTCAAGGAGTACACCCCGCTAATATATTCAAGGAGTACACCCCGCTAATATATTCAAGGAGTACACCCTGCTAATATATTGAAGGAGTACATCCCGCTAATATATTCAAGAAGTATACCCCGCTAATATATTCAAGGAGTACACCCCGCTAATATATTCAAGGAGTACACCCCGGTAATATATTCAAGTGGTACACCCCGCTAATATATTCAAGGAGTACACCCCGCTAATATATTCAAGGAGTACACCCCGCTAATATATTCAAGGAGTACACCCCGCTAATATATTCAAGTGGTACACCCCGCTAATATATTCAAGGAGTACACCCCGCTAATATATTCAAGTGGTACACCCCGCTAATATATTCAAAGAGTGCACCTCGCTAATATATTCAAGGAGTACACCCCGCTAATATATTCAAGGAGTACATCCCACTAATATATTCAAGAAGTATACCCCGCTAATATATTGAAGGAGTACACCCCGCTAATATATTCAAGGAGTACACCCCGCTAATATATTCAAGAAGTACACCCCGCTAATATATTCAAGGAGTACACCCCGCTAATATATTCAAGAAGTACACCCCGGTAATATATTCAAGGAGTACACCCCGCTAATATATTCAAAGAGTGCACCTCGCTAATATATTCAAGGAGTACACCCCGCTAATATATTGAAGGAGTACACCCCGCTAATATATTGAAGGAGTACACCCCGCTAATATATTGAAGGAGTACACCCCGCTAATATATTCAAGAAGTATACCCCACTAATATATTCAAGGAGTACACCCCGCTAATATATTCAAGAAGTACACCCCGGTAATATATTCAAGGAGTACACCCCGCTAATATATTCAAGGAGTACACCCCGCTAATATATTCAAGAAGTACACCCCGGTAATATATTCAAGGAGTACACCCCGCTAATATATTCAAGAAGTACACCCGGTAATATAGTCAAGGAGTACACCCCGCTAATATATTCAAGGAGTACACCCCGCTAATATATTCAAGAAGTACACCCCAGTAATATATTCAAGGAGTACACCCCGCTAATATATTCAAGAAGTACACCCGGTAATATATTCAAGGAGTACACCCGCTAATATATTCAAAGAGTGCACCTCGCTAATATATTCAAGGAGTACACCCCGCTAATATAGTCAAGGAGTACACCCCGCTAATATATTGAAGGAGTACATCCCGCTAATATATTCAAGAAGTATACTCCGCTAATATATTCAAGGAGTACACCCCGCTAATATATTCAAGGAGTACACCCCGCCAATATATTCAAGTGGTACACCCCGCTAATATATTCAAAGAGTGCACCTCGCTAATATATTCAAGGAGTACACCCCGCTAATATATTCAAGGGGTACATCCCACTAATATATTCAAGAAGTATACCCCGCTAATATATTCAAGAAGTAAACCCCGGTAATATATTCAAGGAGTACACCCCGCTAATATATTCAAAGAGTGCACCTCGCTAATATATTCAAGGAGTACACCCCGCTAATATATTCAAGGAGTACACCCCGCTAATATATTGAAGGAGTACATCCCGCTAATATATTCAAGAAGTACACCCCGCTAATATATTGAAGGAGTACATCCCGCTAATATATTCAAGAAGTACACCCCGCTAATATATTCAAGGAGTACACCCCGCTAATATATTCAAGGAGTACACCCCGCTAATATATTCAAGGAGTACACCCCGCTAATATATTCAATGAGTACATCCCGCTAATATATTCAAGAAGTATACCCCGCTAATATATTCAAGGAGTACACCTCGCTAATATATTCAAAGAGTGCACCTCGCTAATATATTCAAGGAGTACACCCCACTAATATATTCAAAGAGTGCACCCCGCTAATATATTCAAGGAGTACACCCCGCTAATATATTCAAGGAGTACACCCCGCTAACATATTCAAGGAGTACACCCCGCTAATATATTCAAGAAGTACACCCCGCTAATATATTCAAGGAGTACACCCCACTAATATATTCAAGGAGTACACCCCGCTAATATATTCAAGGAGTACACCCCGCTAATAGATTGAAGGAGTACATTCCGCTAATTATTCAAGAAGTATACCCCGCTAATATATTCAAGGAGTACACCCCACTAATATATTCAAGGAGTACACCCGCTAATATATTCAAGGAGTACACCCCGCTAATATATTGAAGGAGTACATTCCGCTAATTATTCAAGAAGTATACCCCGCTAATATATTCAAGGAGTACACCCCGCTAATATATTCAAGGAGTACACCCCGCTAATATATTCAAGGAGTACATCCCGCTAATATATTCAAGGAATACACCCCGCTAATATATTCAAGAAGTACACCTCGCTAATATATTCAAGGAGTATACCCTGCTAATATATTCAAGGAGTAAACCCGCTAATATATTCAAAGAGTGCACCTCGCTAATATATTCAAGGAGTACACCCCGCTAATATATTCAAAGAGTGCACCCCGCTAATATATTCAAGGAGTACACCCCGCTAATATATTCAAGGAGTACACCCCGCTAATATATTCAAGGAGTACACCCCGCTAACATATTCAAGGAGTACACCCCGCTAATATATTCAAGAAGTACACCCCGCTAATATATTCAAGGAGTATACCCGCTAATATATTCAAGGAGTAAACCCGCTAATATATTCAAAGAGTGCACCTCGCTAATATATTCAAGGAGTACACCCCGCTAATATATTCAAAGAGTGCACCCCGCTAATATATTCAAGGAGTACACCCCGCTAATATATTCAAGGAGTACACCCCGCTAATATATTCAAGGAGTACACCCCGCTAACATATTCAAGGAGTACACCCCGCTAATATATTCAAGAAGTACACCCCGCTAATATATTCAAGGAGTACACCCCACTAATATATTCAAGGAGTACACCCCGGTAATATATTCAAGGAGTACACCCCGCTAATATATTCAAGGAGTACACCCTCTCGTCTGTTGCGCCCCACTGATGCAGGTCTGCTGATTCCACAGCCGGTCACTACATGTCATGCAGGAGGCAAGGCTTTCTCCAGGTGTGCAGCAAAACTGTGGCCTGAGGTTCCTGTTTATCTGCGGAAAACCCCCTCTCTACTGCAACCTAGGAAAGCTCTCAAAGCGTGGCTCTTCGGTGTCTACTAGCTTGCATTATGCGTTTTTTGAGAAGAAACATCTTTGTTATGACTTCACCTTTTAGTCGAAGGTGAAGGTGCTTTTTGACCAATTCCAGATCCTCCCATGGACACCCATGCAAGACGCCTGATCTCATGCCAAGCCACACTGCGGCTTGTTTTCACCAAGGAAACCTCCTTCTCTGCACCCTCGCCTCTCTCGTGTGATGCCCTAATGCCCGAAGGGTCAGCTCTTCTCCACGAAGACTGGCCTTTGGAAATGGGAGGAGGCCATTAGGTCCTACATAAAACCATTTGGAAATGTGCAGAATGCACTCCCCTTCCTGCTCTTCCTTTGAAATGAGGTCAGTAAGGATCAATCCAACGCTAAAGAAAGCCTACTGCTTCCACACCGCCTATGGTCCTCCAGGTCGCAACACGCCCTTTTTACGGCACTTCAATCCCTTCATCTCCTCCATGAGGTTCCTTTAATCAACCATAACTCCCTTGGAGACTTTCATATTTCATGGAACATCTACAGAAACCCATTTAAGCCAAGACT
Source organism: Calotriton arnoldi (assembly GCA_963921515.1). Classification (NCBI taxonomy): domain Eukaryota; kingdom Metazoa; phylum Chordata; class Amphibia; order Caudata; family Salamandridae; genus Calotriton; species Calotriton arnoldi. The sequence continues at coordinate 285,835 of CAWUFW010005083.1, forward strand.
AAAAGAGAGCATTTGCCTGCAAGACGCGGTGAACGAGCAGAGCTCCAAACATGCAAGAAAGGTAATACCATTCACATGAAGTTCTCTCCACTGAACCCCATCCACCTAGAAAACCTTTAACCCAGGCTGGCCAGACACCCACACACTGTTACTTCATGAGTCACCCTGAGATCCATAGAATGGGTCAAACTAAAACAAAGAAAATACTGAAAGATCCCTTAATATCACCCTCATTTCCCATCTCTCAGCAGAAGTGTCATCCATAGCAAGGACTGAGGACATCAACGGAGGACGGCAAGGTCTGCGGCAACTCCTCAGCCTGTGATACCACCTCCAAGAAGAATCCCCTCGCTCAAACTTCTTTCAAAGAGAAATTATTGGAGCCATGGTATTTCACTGATAAAGACTATCAAAAAAACTTACTAACACATAAATAATTTAAATAAAAGTGATCAGTGAAGACTCTACTACCCTGAGCACTTTTTCAAACACTGAATCAACCGAATTAATAAAACTAACATCCTTTCTTGCTTCCCATTGCAACTAAATTTGCCAACGTCTTCTCCAATAAGATCCTAAAAATACACAAATAAATAAAAATAAAGTGACAATCAGCAGCCTTTCCGAAATTCCATTAATAATCATTCCAAAATGGCGATCATTGAACAAAATATAACATTCAATCAGTACTCAGAATGGTCCACCTGCCAAACCCTCTGAGAATAAAGATGATCAGATGAATCGACCTTGAGCTTAGAATGTTGCTCCCTTAATTATTATTTGTCGCACATTTATATTGCGCCAACTCGGCCCAAAGGGAGTGGAGCGCTTTAAGTGAGCACCTACCAGTTATATTACACAAGGTCGGATTTGGGGAGATTTACAAGCCCCTTGCGACACTTTTGCGCCGCCGTTGCGCCACTTTTGTGACGCAGCGGCGGCGGAAAAAATGCGGCGAATTTACAACGTGACGCATCTATGGAGATGTGTCACGTTGTAAGCCCTGCGTCACATTGTACCTGCGCCAGGTATAATGTATGCAAGGTGGGCGTTCCCACGCAGGAAAGCCTCGTAAAAAAGACGCAGTGAAATCTACAAGATTTCACTGCGTCACTTCTAGGACGCCACTGCGTCAAAACCTTACGCCTGCTTGAAGCAGGCATAAGGAGCGACACAGTGTAGTGGGAATAGGCCTCAAAATGCATTGTTGGAGTTGCGTCGTGCTTGCGACACGACTCCAGCAATGCGTGACTTTTGCCCCAACAGATGCGTCAGAATTTCTGACGCATCTGTCAATCCTTGCGCCATGGTGCGCCGTATTGTAAATACGGCGCATCCATGGTGGCACAAGGGTATCGCAGGCTGGCGCAGAGAAAGTGACGCATCTCTACAGATGCCTCACTTTATTGTAAATCTGCCCCAGATTTATTTTTAGGCATGGGGAGATAGAGTTATTTGCCCAGGATCACAGGATGTTGAGTGTACGTCGAGACCTGGTTCTCTGGTACCAAAGTCAGCTGCTCTGTCCGTAACGCCACATCCTCCCAGTGGTGGTCAAACAGCTTTCCCTGTGGGGGGGCTGGCATCAATGCTACAACACTGAAGGTATAGGAATTCTGGAAAAACCAAGCGTCAGGCAAACAAGTGCAGCAAATGAGCCCCGCCCATTCCTCAAGAGCATTATAAGGGTGTGATATTTAACCCATGGTGCATTTTGGGGCACACTGTTGCAACTGTAGCACAGTGTGGTATGGTAGCACACCGTCTTTACCGACTGCACATTTTCCATTGAAATGGCCACAAAACTCGCACTGACAAACAGGTCTACTGATAAAACTATAGAGCGCACAAACAATGTGTGCAAATCGGGTTTCAGCAAATACTTTCCAGTTTTGCATCACCAAGTAAAGTGTCCTGATTTGTTTTGACCCTATTAAAATCTTTGGGCCTCATTTATGGAAAGTGTCACATCGCTGGGGAAAAACAGCGATGTAACCCTTTTCATAGCGCCCTCCTTGCGACACCATGGATGTGCCATATTTACACTACGGCACTCCATGTCGCAAGGATTGCACAGATACGTCAGGAATCTTGACATATCTGGTGGCGCAGTAATGACGCGTTGCTGGAGTGTGTCGGTAAACTGATGCAACTCCAGCAATGTGCCATTGCACATCGGGCGAGTCCCATGTAAAAGGCCTGCGTCACTTCTAGTCAAGTCGCAGTAGTGGCACAGTGAAGTCTCATAGATTTCACTGCGCCACTTCTACAAGGCTTTTTTACGGGGGAACGCCCACCCATCATACATTATACCTGACGCAGGTATAATGTAGCGCAGGGCCTTACAAAGTGACGCATCTTAGCGCAGTGTGGCGCATTGTTCACGCCGCCGCAGCGTCACAAAAAAGTGACACCGTGGCGGCGCAAGCCCTCATAAAAAAGGGCCTCAGGATGTCAGAGCAGTGGTGCAGGCCTCGCAGTCTTCACCACCATGATGTCAGAGTAGTGGTGCAGGCGCGCACACCACCCAGCTGACGTCAAAGCAGGGATGCAGGCCTCCATCACCACTGTGACTTCAGAGGAGGGGTACAGGCCTCCATCACCACAGTGACGTCAAAGCAGGGGTACAGGCCTCCATCACCACTGTGACTTCAGAGGAGGGGTACAGGCCTCCATCACCACTGTGACTTCAGAGGAGGGGTACAGGCCTCCATCACCACTGTGACTTCAGAGGAGGGGTACAGGCCTCCATCACCACTGTGACTTCAGAGGATGGGTGCAGGCCTCCGTCACCACTGTGACTTCAGAGGAGGGGTACAGGCCTCCATCACCACTGTGACTTCAGAGGAGGGGTACAGGCCTCCATCACCACTGTGACTTCAGAAGAGGGATGCAGGCCTCCATCACCACTGTGACTTCAGAGGAGGGGTACAGGCCTCCATCACCACTGTGACTTCAGAGGAGGGGTACAGGCCTCCATCACCACTGTGACTTCAGAGGAGGGATGCAGGCCTCCATCACCACTGTGACTTCAGAGGAGGGGTACAGGCCTCCATCACCACTGTGACTTCAGAGGAGGGGTACAGGCCTCCATCACCACTGTGACTTCAGAGGAGGGATGCAGGCCTCCATCACCACTGTGACTTCAGAAGAGGGATGCAGGCCTCCATCACCACTGTGACTTCAGAGGAGGGGTACAGGCCTCCATCACCACTTTGACTTCAGAGGAGGGGTACAGGCCTCCATCTCCACTGTGACTTCAGAGGAGGGATGCAGGCCTCCATCACCACTGTGACTTCAGAGGAGGGGTACAGGCCTCCATCACCACTGTGACTTCAGAGGAGGGGTACAGGCCTCCATCACCACTGTGACTTCAGAGGAGGGGTACAGGCCTCCATCACCACTGTGACTTCAGAGGAGGGGTACAGGCCTCCATCACCACTGTGACTTCAGAGGAGGGATGCAGGCCTGTCACACCTTAGATCTCCCTAATTTTCCACTGCCTCCTCTCAAAGGGTCTTAATTGAGACAGGAGAAAGAGAAATAAGAGACACATGTAACCCCCACCGCCCATGGAGATCGCCAAAAAACAAGAAAAAAGTAACATATTTTAACAGGCCTTTTCTTGTCAAACCCTAAACAGGTGCAAAAGCAACGACCAGGCACTCCAGACTGTGTCAAAAACCTGCTAGTGGTTTTAAAGATCATAAAAAACATCTTTTTAGCCTACACCTGGATATATACATTTGTTATTCTTTTCTGCTCTACAGTTTTTACTATTAATGCAATTATAATTTTCTCTGTTACTCTGAAGTGGTCCATTGCGCACGTGGCTAGGTGTGTACTATACACATATCTTTAATTAATACAATACATACAAATGTTTGCACAATGTAAAGCACAAACAAGCAAATGATCACTGAAAAATAAACTCACACAAGTGCCGAGAGATTGATCCACTACACAGTGTGCACTAGGCAAAGTGTCCCTTATTTAGTCTCCTTTTTTAGGTCTTGCCCGAGACGGTGCATGTGCTGTCACTTGTGAGACATTTTGTTTACTTATCAGGGGCTTAGAGCCCGCCTATTGCGTACCATTGGTTGGCTTCATCATCACTCTCATTTCATTGCTTGTCTTTGGTTAGCACGTGCTGGCTTCACTTCCTCTTTGTGTCTTGGAGCACGGCCAAAGTCCTGCTTCCTAACCCAATGTCCTTCCACTGCCTGCGCTTTCGGGGGTACTTTTTTCTTCTACTTTCAACTGCCTCCTCCTGCGCCCCCTCCCTTGTTGTGGCTTGCCTGCCGTCATTGCTTGCCCAGTAACTCAAGCTCCCCTTTAGCGTTGTTGCTTGCCCCATCCCTCCCGCCCCCTTCCATGTTGTTGCTTACCCTTGACTCTTGCCTGCATCCCACATTGTGCTTGGACTGTCTCCCTGCTCCCCTCCTCTTGTAGCTTACTCCACCCCTCCTACCTCCCTCTCCCCTACCCTATCAAGCCTCCCTAAACCCCTCCACTCCCTGAACCTCCTCCCGCATTGTTGCTTGTCTCTGGCCTCTACCCTCCTCCCCGTAATCCATCAAGCTCCATTCCTGCTACCCCCTCAACCCACTGCATTCTTACTTGCCACACCCCCTTGTATCAGAAATAAGTGCTATGATATTTGGCTGCATCAAGGCGCTTTCTTTTTCTAACTTTCAGCCAGCTTCACAGCAGCCACGCTGCTCTACAAATTGGCTAAAAGACATTAACAAAGCCAATAGCTTTCTCATAGACGAGACCTATTAGCTTTTTCCAATGCTTGTTTCTGGTGGCTTCTGACTCTCTCTCTCTCTCTCTCTCTGTCTCCATCCTCAGATGTAGTCCTCCCGTCCTCCCCCTGCGGTGTCTGTTTTCAGGCTGATGCCGTCTCTCAGCTGTGGTCATATCTCATTTACTGACCAATGAGCCGGGTCAAAGAGATCGCAGCGTCCCCGCTGCAGGTTGTGTGATTCTGAGTCGAAAAGCCTCATTACACCAGTATTATTTTGGATGGTTAATGTCCAGGAAAGACAGGGAAGAGGGAGTTTACATTGCTGTGTGTAGCAGGCAGACAGAGGAGGAGGCAGGTGTGCTGTATCAGTCGCCTCCTTGTTCTCCTACTCCTAGAAAGTGCCCCTGCAGCTTCACAGCGCTTCTGTGAGCCACTTCCAGCTTCACACAGCTGCCGGCTGGCTCAAGGTGTGCTACGGGTGTTTATTGAATATCCTCACTGCAGGGCATCTCTTTCTAGCCCCCCCAAACAGACCGATTTCTCACCTCGATCCCAAGCACCACCAGAGATCATCATCCCCACTGAGCGCCACCATGTGACCTCAGGACAGCGCCTTGGCCGAGCCGAGGGTTCCCCAATAACCCTGAGCTCCGTGGTCGAGGCCGCTTGGACTACCTTATACCTGGACCACTGCAAGGACAAGCTCATAGCCACCGAGGCGAGCGCTTAAAGCGCCATTCTGTCCACAGGCTGTGTCTTACAAATACCCCACCTCTCCTCTCCACACCTAGGCTGAATGACCAGTTACAAATGGTTTCCATTGGACCCCGCTGGTGAGATGTTGGCCACATTGCGATCAGCTAGGATGAGGACTGCAATAGCATCCTGCACCTGATCCCTAGTGGTTCATGGTTCTCGTGTCATTTTTTCAACTAGTTGAATTTCCCAATATTTATCTTGCTGGTAGTTATCTGATGGGAACATTTGGTACGAATCCGCTCAATCAATCCATCAATCAAGCAGTACTTATATAGTGCAGCTTATCACCCGAGAGGGTATCCAGGCGCTGCGCTGTGGGTATCAGTCAAAGAGCCAGATCTTGAGTCCCTTCCTGGAGCGGGTCAGCAGGGGTGAAGTAAGGAGGTGGAGGGGAAGGGTGGCGGCGAGGAAGAGGGATCATCCTCCGGAGCGGCAGCAGCGGATGCGTAGTATCTGCGTGAGGGCGAGGTGAACAGAGGTTCCTGGGAGGTCGGTGGAAATTCAGATTGTGGTTCATGTAACCGGGTCCTTGGTCGTGGACGGCTTTGTAGGTGGGGGTCAGAAGCTTGAAATGGCATCTCTTCTGAATGGGGAGCCAGTGGAGGTCCTTCAGGTGCTGGGTGATTGTGGATTCTCTTGGGCAGGTTGAGGATCAGTGTGGCAGCTGCGTTCTGGCTCGTCTTGAGTGTTTTCATGAGTTTGGTGGTGGTGGCTGCATAGAGTGCATTACTGTAGTCCAGCCGGCTGGTGATGATGACCTGTGTCACCATTTTCCTGGTGCTGATGGGAAGCCACTCGAAGACTTTGTGGAGCATGCTGAGAGTGTGGAAGCAGGCTGAGGTGATGGCATTGACCCGACATTTCATGGAGAGTTCGCTTTCCAGGATGATGCAGAGGTTGCGGGTTTGGACGTTCGGAGTGGGGGTGGCTCCGAGTTCCGATGGCCACCAGGAGTCATTCTAGAGGGCGGTGTGTCTGCCGAAGATCAGAACTTCAGTTTTGTCCATGTTGAGCTTCAGGCAGATGTTCTTCATTTAGGTTGAGAAGTTCTTCATACAGTTGTGGAAATTGGTCTTCGTCGAGGTGGCTTCCACTGAGAGCCAGAGGACGAGCTGGGTATCTTCGGCATAGGAGATATTGTTGACGATGTCAGCGAGTGGTGTCATGTAGATGTTGAAAATGGTTGGACTGAGGGATGAGCCTTGAGGGATACCGCAGATGGTGTGCTTGGGTTGTGAGATGAAGGGAGGGAGATGGGTTCTCTGGGTGTGCCCCGTGAGAAATGATGCCATTCATCTGAGCGTGTCGTCTGTGATTCCAATCTGGCACAGTCGATCAATGAGTGTGTGGTGGGAGACGGTGTCGAAGGCTGAGGAAAGGATGATTAGGGCGGCTGATTCTCCTCTGTCGAGAAGGATGTCATCTGTTGCGGCAATCAGGGCTGTCTCTGTGCTGTGACTGGCTCTGAAACCTGATTGGGAAGGGTCCAGCAGGTTGTTTCTTTCCAGATGTTCGGTGAGTTGGAGGATGATGGCCTTTTACAGGACTTTGAAGAGAAATGGGAGTAGTGAGATGGAATGGTAGTTCTGGAGCTCGCTGGGGTCTGCAGAGAGTTTCTTGAGGAGGGGTCTCACCTCTGCATGTTTTCAGGTGTCGGGATGGTGGTGAGCTGGTGGCTGATCTCGTCTCTTCTGAGGTTAAAAGGTCAGTGGGGGCATGGGTTGGTGGGTGCTTCCGAGTGGATGGAGTTCATTAGAGTAGTAGTGTTCGGTGTGCTGAGTTGTTCCCATGTGGTGAGCGGTTGGTCGGCAGTAGTGGTCGATGGGATGCTGAGGAGGTCAGTGGGTGTTGGGGATCAAAGTTTGTGTAGATTGTTGCTATCTTGTTGCGGAAGTGGTTGGCGAAAGCATCGCAGAGTTCCTGTGAGGGGGAGGATAGAGTTTTCGGTGGTTGACGGGCAGGTGAACTCTCTGACAATGGTGAAGAGTTCCTTGGTTTCGTTGTCGCTGGTCTCTATCCGGTGGGTCAGGTCCTTCTTTTTTGCAGCTTTGAACTCGCGGTGGTAGTTGTTGAGGGCGGACTTGAAGGTGGCTCGATCAGTGTGGTTCTTGCATATGCGCCATTTTTTTTCCATTTGTTTGCAGCTGTACTTTGACGTGCTGAGTTCCGGGGTGCACCAGCTGACTCATTTGGTGGATCTGTGTGTTTTGTCGGTTATGGTGGGAGCGACTTGGTCGGCAGCACTGGTGATCCAGGCGTTGAAGTTCTCCACTGCTTGGTTCAAGTTGGTGGTGACGTTAGGCTGTGTGGTACTGACATTTTCGTCATAATGGCATGCGTGGTAAAGGTAATGCATGGTAATGACCACGTTGTAACGATAGTGCATGGTAATGACACGTTCTAAATGCTATTTCCCGTGCCAGCTGTAGCGGGCAGCCTGATGGTAGAGGGGAGCAGTGACCCTCCTCATGGGAGGTTACTGGGAGGTGGCAGTGTTTGTATAGCGTGACTGTACCCAAGGGGCTGGCAGGTCTGGACTGGTGCACAGTGGTCTAAAGCCTCTGCACCAGGAATTGTGTTTGCCACATGATCATGATCAGAGGTTCGTAATCCAAGCAGATCCAGTCAGTCTTTCATCCTTCTGAGGTCAAGTGTACTATGGCAGCAAATAAAAGGAAATGCCAGTTATTTAGCACCAAGATGCCCCAAGGTGTGAACATGAGATGGACAAACACACGTTGTGGCTGATTACGAGTTGGATAGTAAAACTACACGTGATTTTCTGCGTATGGGAAAACCAGACCCGATTTTCCTGGCCCATTTGGAAAAAAGGGGGCAGAATTCCGTGAGGAAATTCTATGAGGTAATTCCATTGGGTAATTCCGCTCCGCCTGACTCGTAAGCTGCCCAGTTACATTATGTCTGCTGATTCCCAGTTAAAACGAAGTGAAGGCTCCCCAACAACATATCTGAGCACCCTGTGGGCATGTGTGACCCTATGGAAAGGTGTGTCCACGCCAGCATGGTGACACGGCTGTCCCAGCCCTCATCCATGCAGCCCCTGCAGTAAACGTCCGAGGGGGTGGGTCGAAGAGCACAAAGCTACCGTTCTTTAGCAAGGGGAGTAGTTTACCTCCTATTTTACAAGTCAGACTCAGCGCACGCTGTCTTCTGAATCCACACAAGCGAGGCAAGGCCTTCAGTCATGCCTGGTGCCTGATTGGCTGTAACCCAAAATGTGAATTAGGTAACCCTGGGCGGAGTATGCGTAGTGGTGGTCCGCGTAGTTCCACGGAGTAAAAAAAACCTCCGTGGAACAACGCGGAGCTCCGCTCCACCCCGGGACCACAAAAACCCTGCAAAATAATTTAAAAAACACCACTTACCTTGTCTTCTGCCTGCCCTGCTCCTCGCCGCGGTGTCTCCCTTCTTCCGGTGTCCTCCTCTTCGCGTCCCCGTACGTATTACGTCGTCCGTGAACTGTGCATGAGCAGTTCACGCATGACGTAATATCTACAGGGACGCGAGGAGGAGGACGCCGGAAGAAGGGAGACACCGCGGCGAGGAGCAGGGCAGGCAGAAGACAATGTAAGTGGTGTTTTAAAAAAAAAAAATGTAATGTGACTGGCCTCATACTCCGCTCCGCCACGGAGTCGGAGTTTTGTCAAACTTCGCGTTCCCAGCACAGCACGGAGTTGGTAAAACTCTGCAAACTCCGCTGGCGGAGCGGAGTGCGACGCCCAGGGTTAGAATTAGGAAAGGCCCTCTAAGAGCCCCTAAAAGCCCTTGTGAGATCAACAGCCCAGTGATGAAAGCGACCTGCCCCATGACAATCCAGTGGCGTAACAATAGCCCCTCAATCCTCACGGTGCAGGGGGCCCAAGCACCCGGGGCCCCCTCTGGCACTGTGCATGGGCGGCGGGCCCCTGGCCTGAGAGCTCCTGACGGGGTCCAGAGCATGGGGGGCCTCCTCCGTATACTTTTCAGGGGGCCCCCTCTGGCACTGTGCACGGGCGGCGGGCCTGAGAGCTTCTGACTGGGTCCAAAGCATGGGGGGCCTCCTCCGTGTACTTTGCAGGGGGCCCCCTCTGGCACTGTGCACGGGCGGCTGGTGGAGAGCGGCGGGCCTGAGAGCTTCTGACTGGGTCCAGAGCATGGGGGGCCTCCTCCGTGTACTTTGCAGGGGGCCCCCTCTGGCACTGTGCACGGGCGGCTGGTGGAGGGCGGCGGGCCTGAGAGCTTCTGACTGGGTCCAGAGCATGGGGGGCCTCCTCCGTGTACTTTGCAGGGGGCCCCCTCTGGCACTGAGCACAGGTGGCGGGCCCCTGGCCTGAGAGCTTCTGACTGGGTCTAGAGCATGGGGGGGGCCTCCTCCATGTACTTTGCAGGGGGCCCTCTCAAGTTTCCTTACGCCACTGCAACAGTCACAAAGTGCAGGTGACCGCATTGGCACACCTATCAACAGGTGCAACGGCGTTGGGGTCCAAGAGTCTGAGGAGCCTGCTGCACCCCAATCATGGTTGTATTTCAGTATCTAACCAAGAGATAGGGGTCTGCACCAGGTACCCTAGAATATTTGATACATTACTATGTGAGCAGCCCGGAGCGGGGAAGTTTCGCTTCACACCCCTCTGTCAAGTCTGGTGTAAACATGGACCCCTCAGCAGCCATGGGCTTGAGTGTCTAAACGTGCCTGTGAGCCATACTTGAGGTCGCTGTCACCATGGTGGGTTGTGCTGAGGTCCAGAAACTGACCATCCCCGACTGTACAAATGGGAAGATTTGGCAGGTGTGTGGTACAAAAGGCAGAGCATGTTTGCGATTGGTTGTTGAGCATTTTATTCAGTTGCAGGTAACGGAGTTGGTCAATGTTATGTTAGAATGGTAGTGCCTCGTTTAACTCTAGTGTGCTACAGGTGAGTACTTTTTTACCTGCTGGTGTGGTCTGGAGTCAATGGTTGATTGCTAGGCTGCTCTAGTGTTTGATTGATGTGTTGTGTTAATCTTTTTCAGTATGCAGATATTGGAGGCTGGCATCCTTGTGTTCAAAAGTCATTTCAACTTTTTCCGGTGCAGTTTCTAGAAGTCATGTAATTGGTGAAGATTGAGCGCTTTCTTCTGCTGGGCTGTTGTCATGTTTGTCTGGCCATCTAGTGTGACTGTATTTTGGGCGTGCTGGATTGTTCAGCTGCACTTTGTGTGTGTGTGTGTGATGGAGTATGTAGTCTTTCGGGCTTGTGTGTGTTGGAGTTTGTGGAAAATGGAGAAAGTGTGAGAGTTTGCTGTGTCTGTGTCACCTGCATATTTTAGTAGTCTGGTGTGGTGTATGGGTGTAGTTGTGGTGACAGGTTTTGTGTTAAAGTCTGGCCAAGGGAATTTGAGTTGATGTGATGTATAGTGACTTTCCATCATTGTTGTTTTGTGTCTTGAATGTGTAGATTTAGGGATGACGGGAGACCCCTTGTTGAAGGAAGCCGGTGGGTTCTGTGTCCTGGCTGTCACATGACTGAGTGCCTGTGATTACAAGTCCTGCATGCATAACTTTTGCATTGTGTCATTGTGAGTGTGCAAACTTGTGGTGGTAGCCTCATGCCAGAGGCGGCTGTGAGCCTTGCAATCTTCGACCATTGTGTAATGGTAGCCACAACCATGTTGTTATATAATTTCTCTGTGTGGTTGTTGGATGAATGTGCAAGCTAGGCATATTTCAGGTGAAGGGTTTGTAAATGATTTTCCCTGTACTGTATGTGCCAGTGAGAGGCTAATTTTTGTCTTGTGGTTTGTAAGAAACGGAGATGTGTGGTAGCCTGTGCGTCCCCATTCTCTGTATGACTGAGCCGGTGTCTTGAATGCCGACAGTAAATGATGTAATGGAATATTGGTGTGTGGCCTGCAGTGGAAGCAAGAAGACAGGGACCCTTGGAGGGAGGATGGAAACCTGACAGGACCTATCAAGCTGCAGCTGTAACCTAAGGGGGGCTGATATGAACTAAGGAACCTCCCTCTTAACGGAATAGCTCCAGACTCTTGTATGACGGCCCTCCTTCCCAGTAGTCCACCATCTTGGCGGCTAAAGACACAGGTTGGTTGAGAAGGTATGGCCCACTGTGTCAAAGTCCACCGATTGTTCAAGGAGGATAGGTTCACAGGCCGGACCCTGGTCTCTAGCGATGAACAGTACTCATGGGGCATATGTCACTCCTGAGTCTGCCTCCCTTTACAGGGTCCCTACTAGTCTCACGAAAAACAGTGCCAAATTTGAGACAGTGGTTTCCGGTGTTCGGCACCGGCACTTAATTGTCAACACTGACACTTATGACAGTCTGCCACATGGCGGCAGTGTTTGTCTAAATTAGAGATGAACACAACAGTTGTTTATTAATTCAATATACATCAAAATTGACATACCTGCAGCCCAAGCCATTCTTATAGCTTTGGGGGCCTCGAAGTTTCTGAATTGTCACACTTGTAGGGTGTGATGTTTACTAGTTGTGGTCAACCCGTCATTGGCGGTGCTGGCAAGAGCAACGGGTGAAGTGGCCTCCTGACGAAGGCCCAGGCACTTAATTTTTTACAAATTAAGCACTGACGAAAAACCTGACAATGGCTGACCTGGAATTGTATTTCGATGAATTTGGGCAACGAAATGAGATTAAAAGTTGAGCAACAAGGGTGGCTTTCCCAGGCGCCTGTGCGTGATTTTGACATTTTGAAAACAAATTGTAATTGTTTGACCATTTTTCAGTTGTGGGTGATATTTTGAATTCAAGCATGCAATGAGAAAAAAAATAATAGTATTGATAAAAAGCTCAAGCCAAGGTTTGAGAATAAAGGTAATAGATGCCACATCAGAAGCCACAGTAGGGCTAGCACAGTCATTGATAGGTGAGGCGCCTGGGCGTGGCCTGTGCCTCACCCTGCCCCAGCCCTACCGGACGTATGGAGACCACACATTTCTCATAAAATCTCCAGCAGATCCCTCAGAAGGCCGGTCCGACTTACATCCTGCCAAGGTCTCCACACAGACCAGCAGGGGAGGAGAGATGTGACTCAAATCATCTCAAACTGGGAAAGAGTTTTAAAGAAGACCCAGAAACCTAGGAACAGTGGGAGACGTGCCCTGCAAGGCATTCCATTGAAGAGGGCTTTTAACATCAAATGACTCTTGATATATCTCAGGGCAAATGAAAAGGGCCATAAAAAGAGTCCCTTTCATTGAATCGGAAGGCCTCCCCCGTGGACCGAAGGCCTTTGTGGTGAGGCGACAGATCTCGGGCCTGCTGCCAGCAGCCACCTATTTTTGGACTTTGTTATGTAAGCTGGCTGCTTTAGAAGGATTTGGGCTTAACAGCAGCCCCTGAAAGCAGATACATGGAATTCATGGTCCAATGCTTAGGTACATGTAAGCACGTGCCCTCGCTCGAGGCGGCCATCACGCTGCGACAATTTTTTGTACCAGCAGAGATGTGTTTGCAAGGGCAGTGTTTTTATCGAGAACCAGATTAAAAAAAAAAAAAATCTGAGAAAGATGGAGAATTGGCCTGCCGAGCCAGGTTCCTCCTGAATTGCAGTCGCCATGGAAACTGCATGCAGCTGTGGTGGTTGGGCCTGCCCCCACGGTTGCTTGCTCCCTCCCCCGTGCGGCCCCCAGACTCCCTCGGATTGCCTCTGAGTCCTGATGGGCTAAGTCGACCCCCCCCCCCCCCCCAAGGCCCCCAGGACTGTGCGATGGAGAGCACGTGCCTCATGGGAGCGCAGGTCGTGATGGCATCACGGTTCAGTGACACACAGAGACACGTCATGCGTCCATGCATGCAAAGGAGGCGGAAGATGCTCCGTTACTCCAACACGAAATAGAATGAGCAACGGGCCTTGGATGGGATGACAAATTCAAACAGCAAAAACACAGACTTCAACAAAAAAAAATCGGCAAATTATTCACTTTGTATGCCTATCTGCCTACGAGAAATGTGGCCTGAATTGTATCTCACTTCCACCCACATGCCCGCATTTTCTAAGAATAGATAGCAGTAATATACATAACCGTAAGAGTGAATTTCCGCAGGGAATGAGGTTTGTAAAATTAGAAATTAGATACAGGTTGAAATTTTGCTGGAGGAGAATGTATTGTCCCTGCTTTCACATGGATCTACTTGAAAGTGTTTTTTCATGTTGACTGTGTTTGCATTAAATCAACATTAAATTGTAAACATGCAAATGTTATTACCTGTGTGTTATTCATGTTAGATTGACCATAGCAAAGTCAGGCCTGTGCTCAGAGTGGATAACGCTGCATTCCATATTTCTTTGTGAGACGTTTACTTTTTATTTCTAGACAAATCTGAAGTACAAATGAAGCACACGATCTTCTTGGCTTCCTTTCAGTTTTCTTTTACCATAAACATGAAATGTTCGAATTAGTTGCAAAGGTAAACCTGCACCGTATGGGCTGGTAAACCTGCAGCGTACAGGCTGGTAAACCTGCAGCGTATGGGCTGGTAAACTGGCAGCGTACAGGCTGGTAAACCTGCAGCGTATGGGCTGGTAAACCTGCAGTGTACAGGCTGGTAAACCTGCAGCGTACAGGCTGGTAAACCTGCAGCGTACAGGCTGGTAAACCTGCAGCATACAGGCTGGTAAACCTGCAGCGTATGGGCTGGTAAACTGGCAGCATACAGGCTGGTAACCCTGCAGCGTACGGGCTGGTAAACCTGCAGCGTACAGGCTGGTAAACCTGCAGCGTATGGGCTGGTAAACCTGCAGCATACAGGCTGGTAAACCTGCAGCGTATGGGCTGGTAAACCTTTAGCGTATGGGCTGGTAACCCTGCAGCGTACTGGCTGGTAACCCTGCAGTGTACAGGCTGGTAACCCTGCAGTGTACAGGCTAGTAAACCTGCAGCGTATGGGCTGGTAAACCTGCAGGGTATGGGCTGGTAAACTGGCAGCGTACAGGCTGGTAAACCTGCAGCGTATGGGCTGGTAAACCTGCAGTGTACAGGCTGGTAACCCTGCAGCGTATGGGCTGGTAAACCTGCAGCGTACAGGCTGGTAAACCTGCAGTGTACAGGCTGGTAAACCTGCAGCGTACAGGCTGGTAAACCTGCAGCGTATGGGCTGGTAAACTGGAAGCATACAGGCTGGTAAACCTGCAGCGTACAGGCTGGTAAACCTGCAGCGTACGGACTGGTAAACCTGCAGCGTATGGGCTGGTAAACTGGCAGCGTACAGGCTGGTAAACCTGCAGCGTATGGGCTGGTAAACATACAGAGTATGGGCTGGTAACCCTGCAGCATACTGGCTGGTAACCCTGCAGTGTACAGGCTGGTAACCCTGCAGTGTACAGGCTGGTAAACCGGCAGCATACAGGCAGGTAAACCTGCAGCGTACAGGCTGGCAAACCTGCAGTGTACAGGCTGGTAACCCTGCAGCGTACAGGCTGGTAAACCTGCAGTGTACAGGCTGGTAACCCTGCAGTGTACAGGCTGGTAACCCTGCAGTGTACAGGCTAGTAAACCTGCAGCGTATGGGCTGGTAAACCTGCAGGGTATGGGCTGGTAAACTGGCAGCGTACAGGCTGGTAAACCTGCAGCGTATGGGCTGGTAAACCTGCAGTGTACAGGCTGGTAACCCTGCAGCGTATGGGCTGGTAAACCTGCAGCGTACAGGCTGGTAAACCTGCAGCGTACAGGCTGGTAAACCTGCAGCGTACAGGCTGGTAAACCTGCAGCGTATGGGCTGGTAAACTGGAAGCATACAGGCTGGTAAACCTGCAGCGTACAGGCTGGGAAACCTGCAGCGTATGGGCTGGTAAACCTGCAGCGTATGGGCTGGTAAACTGGCAGCGTACGGGCTGGTAAACTGGCAGCGTACGGGCTGGTAAACCTGCAGCGTATGGGCTGGTAAACCTACAGAGTATGGGCTGGTAAACCTACAGAGTATGGGCTGGTAACCCTGCAGCGTACTGGCTGGTAACCCTGCAGTGTACAGGCTGGTAACCCTGCAGTGTACAGGCTGGTAAACCGGCAGCATACAGGCAGGTAAACCTGCAGCGTACAGGCTGGCAAACCTGCAGTGTACAGGCTGGTAAACCTGCAGCGTACAGCCTGGTAACCCTGCAGTGTACAGGCTGGTAACCCTGCAGCGTACTGGCTGGTAACCCTGCAGCGTACTGGCTGGTAATCCTGCAGCATACAGGCTGGTAATCCTGCAGTGTACAGGCTGGTAAACCTGCAGCGTACAGGCTGGCAACCCTGCAGCGTACTGGTTGGTAACCCTGCAGCGTACTGGCTTGTAACCCTGCAGCGTACTGGCTTGTAAACCTGCAGCGTACAAGCCGGTAAACCTGCAGTGTACTGGCTGGTAACCCTGCAGCGTACTGGCTGGTAACGATGCAGCGTACAGGCTGGTAAACCTGCATCATACAGGCTGGTAAACCAGCAGTGTACAGGCTGGTAACCCTGCAGCGTACTGGCTGGTAACCCTGCAGTGTACTGGCTGGTAACCCTGCAGCGTACAGGCTGGTAAACCTGCAGCGTACAGGCTTGTAAACCTGCAGCGTACAGGCTTGTAAACCTGCAGCGTACTGGCTGGTAACCCTGCAGCGTACAGGCTGGTAACCCTGCAGTGTACAGGCTGGTAACCCTGCAGCGTACTGGCTTGTAAACCTGCAGCGTACTGGCTGGTAACCCTGCAGCGTACAGGCTGGTAACCCTGCAGCGTACTGGCTGGTAACCCTGCAGCGTACAGGCTGGTAACCCTGCAGCGTACAGGCTGGTAACCCTGCAGCGTACAGGCTGGTAAACCTGCAGTGTACAGGCTGGTAAACCTGCAGTGTACAGGCTGGTAACCCTGCAGCGCACTGGCTGGTAAACCTGCAGCGTACTGGCTGGTAACCCTGCAGCGTACAGGCTGGTAACCCTGCAGCGTACTGGCTTGTAAACCTGCAGCGTACTGGCTGGTAACCCTGCAGCGTACAGGCTGGTAACCCTGCAGCGTACAGGCTGGTAACCCTGCAGCGTACAGGCTGGTAAGCCTGCAGCGTACAGGCTGGTAACTCTGCAGCGTACAGGCTGGTAAGCCTGCAGTGTACAGGCTGGTAACCCTGCAGTGTACAGGCTGGTAAACCTGCAGTGTACAGGCTGGTAACCCAGCAGCGCATTGGCTGGTAACCCTGCAGCGTACTGGCTGGTAACCCTGCAGCGTACAGGCTGGTAAACCTGCAGCGTACTGGCTGGTAAGCCTGCAGTGTACAGGCTGGTAAACCTGCAGCGAACAGGCTGGTAAGCCTGCAGTGTACAGGCTGGTAACCCTGCAGCATACAGGCTGGTAACCCTGCAGCGTACAGGCTGGTAACCCTGCAGCGTACTGGCTGGTAACCCTGCAGCGTACTGGCTGGTAACCCTGCAGCGTACTGGCTGGTAACCCTGCAGCGTACTGGCTGGTAACCCTGCAGCGTACTGGCTGGTGAACCTGCAGCGTACTGGCTGGTAACCCTGCAGCGTACAGGCTGGTAACCCTGCAGCGTACAGGCTGGTAACCCTGCAGCGTACAGGCTGGTAACCCTGCAGCGTACAGGCTGGTAAGCCTGCAGCGTACAGGCTGGTAATCCTGCAGCGTACAGGCTGGTAAGCCTGCAGCGTACTGGCCGGTGAACCTGCAGCGTACTGGCCGGTGAACCTGCAGCGTACTGGCTGGTAACCCTGTAGCGTACAGGCTGGTAACCCTGCAGCGTACAGGCTGGTAACCCTGCAGCGTACAGGCTGGTAACCCTGCAGCGTACAGGCTGGTAAGCCTGCAGCGTACAGGCTGGTAAGCCTGCAGCGTACAGGCTGGTAACCCTGCAGCGTACAGGCTGGTAAGCCTGCAGCGTACAGGCTGGTAAACCTGCAGCGTACAGGCTGGTAAACCTGCAGCGTACAGGCTGGTAAACCTGCAGCGTACAGGCTGGTAAGCCTGCAGCGTACAGGCTGGTAACCCTGCAGCGTACAGGCTGGTAACCCTGCAGCGTACAGGCTGGTAACCCTGCAGCGTACAGGCTGGTAAGCCTGCAGCGTACAGGCTGGTAATCCTGCAGCGTACAGGCTGGTAAGCCTGCAGCGTACTGGCCGGTGAACCTGCAGCGTACTGGCCGGTGAACCTGCAGCGTACTGGCTGGTAACCCTGTAGCGTACAGGCTGGTAACCCTGCAGCGTACAGGCTGGTAACCCTGCAGCGTACAGGCTGGTAACCCTGCAGCGTACAGGCTGGTAACCCTGCAGCGTACAGGCTGGTAAGCCTGCAGCGTACAGGCTGGTAAGCCTGCAGCGTACAGGCTGGTAACCCTGCAGCGTACAGGCTGGTAAGCCTGCAGCGTACAGGCTGGTAAACCTGCAGCGTACAGGCTGGTAAACCTGCAGCGTACAGGCTGGTAAACCTGCAGCGTACAGGCTGGTAAGCCTGCAGCGTACAGGCTGGTCCTACTATCGTGTTTGTTGCAGATAAATGTAAGTTCGAAGGATGTACTTGAAGCTGTCCTGGGAGGATCCAAAGAAACTCATGAGCCCTTTGTATCTTTTCACTCTAACCTGATTAGTTCGTTTTATGGTAGTTGTTAAGTGAGGATGTTGGAAGAACTGGGAAGTGTTGGGCTATTTAAGGCTGATAAGTGATGGTGTTAGGTGGACTGGTGAGAGTTGAGTTATTTAAAGGTGAAGAGTGTTGAGTTATATCTAGTTGTTAACTCATGCTATTGGGGGAAGAGTTAAATGTTGAGCTATTTAAGGGCGTTAAGTGGTGGAGTTGGGAGGACCATGAGCTCTGGTTCATGCGAAGCTTCTTTTCATCCCAGACGCTCTGCACAGCTTCGGTCTTGAAAGCCCCCAGTAAATTCTCAGTCACATCGACAAGTATAGCGCCTACGTCCACGTGCAATGGCAGCCAAGCACATCACCCAGGCCACAAGATCACCATGCAATAACTTCTCGAAGCGTGGGTGCATGTCAATAGCAAAGAGAGCTTTCGGCTACAAACATGGCAACCTGATCGATCCGGGCTCGGCAGAACTGGAGGCCAGCATTGATCTGCCAGCAGTTCCAATTGGGTGGTCAGCGTTGGCTGACAAATGTCAGGACACAGCCCCCTCACCAGAAGGAGGTATTGACAACACTGGGGCACACTTGGATGAATTTGTCGAAGAGCATCGTCAACTTGGTACCTACCAGCACAGAAAGGTTTGGAAGCGTTGATCGCAATGGAGACAGTAGCTCGCTGACCTTGTAAAGGAGGCACAGGCATAAAAGCAGCACAACGGTCTTTTGTTCCACCATGTGGGCCCCGGCACCCATACTAGTAAAGGTGTTGCCCCAATCTATAAGAGTAATATCCCCCATGGACATGGCAGAGGATGTTGAAGTTTAGAATCGCTGCAGCCCCCATCCCCCGCACCCAAATGTGGTACTCAACTTAGCACTGTGGTTGGGGGTCTGTGGCAGGTGATATGTGGTTAATTCTTGACGGAGTTGGCTAGTGGGCCCCACCGGGACTTATTTTAGAGGCCTAAGACTCTTTGCCACTTCCTGATTGTCCTGGTGCCAGTCTGTCGCTGCATTAACTTAACAGAGAAGCTGAAAAATTCTTCTTTTTATTTCCAATGGGTGTATAAATAGAAGAAGGACAGAAATACAGTGATGCTTTACCATTTTATTGTATTTGCAGCCCTTTTTCTATTTCCAGGAACCACAATGGAAATAGAAGTAGGACTACTACTCTGTGTCTCTCTCCCTGCCGGTGTGCATGCATGGTGCTGGAGCTACAAGTAGGCCACGCCCTCTCTGCTGCACACACCACCTTCTCAAAAACATTTCACTCCAAGAGGCCATGGTCCCGCCTGATTGGAAACACGCCATGGTCCTTCCTCTTTTGAAAAAGGCTAATGCTGATCCTGCCCAGTCATCCAATTTTAGGCCTATTTCCCTGCTTCCAATTTTTTCCAAAGTCCTGGAAAAACATGTAAATTTACAATTAACAAAGTTTCTCGAATCTTCTAACTTCCTACATTCTTTTCAGTCAGGCTTCAGAGCGGGTTTCTCGACCGAGACGACTCTTCTTGGAGTTACTGAAATGCTACGGCAACGTCTGGATACAGGAAACACAGCGGCCCTCATATTGCTAGACTTGATCGCCGCATTCGACACGGTGTCTCACACCGTGCTACTTAAATCCTTGCAGTCTCTTGGCATCACCGGGACAGCACTTGGCTGGCTTTCTTCTTTCCTATCCAAGCGGACTTTCCAAGTTTTTTCATCCAGGGCTTCTTCTAAAATCCATTCTTCTCCTTATGGGGTACCTCAAGGGTCGATTCTAAGTCCTCTTCTGTTTAATGTACATGTACAACCTTTGGCAGCAATTGCAGAAGAGGCTGGGTTGTCTCTCTTTTCTCACGCCGATGACACCCAAATAATCTTTTCCCTTTCTGCGGAAAAGCTGCCGGGACCCTCAACTCTTCAAGTGGGTTTGAGTAACATTGCATCTTGGATGCAAACCAATCTACTCAAACTCAATGGTGAAAATTCTGGGGAAAAATAAAGATCTCTGGGGCCCCCAACATTGGCCCAGCGTAATGGGCCCTTTACCTCTGCCCACCTCTCAAGTCCGCAACCTGGGATTTATCATTGATAATAAATTATCAATAAAACAACAAGCGGTAAAAGTTGCAGCCACCTGCTTCACCATTTTAAAATGGTTGAAGAAAATCATCTGGATGCTCCCTAGTGCTACCCAAAAGACCGTAGTCCAGGCACTTGTAACATCTAGACTGGACTATGGGAATAGTCTTTATTTGGGAGCAAATAAGGATGTGTTACGGAAGCTTCAGGTGGTACAGAACTCTGCCGCCAGATGGCTTTGCAAAATCCCAAGAATGTCTTCCACCTCTAGTGCCTTGAGAGATCTGCACTGCCTTAGAGCTGAAAATCGTGCCAAGTTCAAAGCCTTGAGCTATATGTTCAAGATCAAGGCAGGCACTGCTCCTCAATATTTGCAAAATCTAGTCCATCCTTACCAGCCCGCTCGCCTGTTGCGCTCCACGACTCAGGAAACATTTGTGGTTCCTAGGATCAAACTTACAAGAATGGGTGGTCGCTCTTTTTCCTATCTTGGCCCATTCTTATGGAATTCTCTCCCCACAGCGATTCGCAAAGAAACGCTACATATGAATTTCCGTAAACTACTAAAAACCTGGTTGTTCAATCAATAATCTCTCACTTCTTTCTGTTCCTTCAGGCTTGCGCTGGGAAACCCTTTTTGGGTAGCTGTGCGCACTATAAAATTATTTTAACATAACATAACATTTTGGGGAACAGCACTTACTTTTGTACATATTAAGCACTGCTGGTGATAACAGAGTTAGGCCTGTGCGGGTGACATGGAGTCATGGAATGCAAACGCCACATGTATGCATCAACGCCCCCCTCCAGAAGCAGAGGTACCGCGGCTATGCACAAACGCCCCATCTGAATATGTTGCAAACGTGCCAGCATTTTAACACTGAAAAGCAGGAGATTTTGAAAAAAAATAAGGGGAACGTATATACGCCATTGACTTATATTGAAGCGCCTGCAATTTAGGCACGAGGCAGCTAAAAAACGCCAATTTTGGCTTAAAAAATTGTGAGTCTCCCACCAGAATAGGACCTGTTGGCATGTACGATGTTGGCCCCTACATATGTAATAGGAAAATGCAGCTGCTAGGCAGTGTGAGACCATCATACATAATAAGGTGAACGAATATTTATGCCAAACACTGCACATAAAAATATTAAAATCACTTTTCATCAATATTAATGCAGCACAGCTCATCATGTATGTACCCAGAGCTTGAATAGGTAGTGATGTTTTGCATGATAATGTCTGTTCACTGGACACACAATGCAAGCGACTCAATGGTAGCGTAAAAGATGAATTTCAGTGTTATAGGCGGGTGCACGCACAGAGCGTTGCCTCCAGGCCATGCAAGGTATTGGTCTCTCCACTGAGAACGTCTACGATGGAACAAGATGACACCAAGGCACAGATTTAACAACTATGTTTATGTCTCCTCGTTACCGTTCCTTCCTCTTTCTATGTGTATTGCATTCTGTAGCAGACATGGAAAGAGGAGAATGCCTCTGAGGAAGGCGTCCCTTCCTGCACAAAAACAATCCAGCCAGTAACTCAGGCACCCTTACACCATGACGCAAGAGTGCCTGCATTGGCGCTAGGCATCACTCAGTGCGGCAGCGCAGAGAGACCAGGGATGTGCTATATCTTAGTAAATATGGTGCATCCCTGCTCTCTGCACTTGATGCAGCGTGGCAGGTTGTCTTTTTGCGTTGTGTTGCACCAAGCGTTAGTAAATCTGGCCTTAAGTGCCCACTTTTGGTACCGTATTGCTTCATGTTACCAGCCCACCATAATTCCAGGGCTGGGCTTCCCTTTCACAAGTCATTTTTATCAGGTGTGTTAGGGTAATTGGCTGAATGGAAACCAACCAAGACTACACTTCCCAGAATACATCACACTGTTACATAAAAGCTTATGCTGGTTAGGAGGCACCACTCACAAAGATGATTATACCGGTAAATTCAGCTCACACATAAAATGAGTATGACGTAATAGATTCGCTCATGTACACTGTTACCATGGTATGGTGCAATGTTGATGGTACGAAATCTACTTCTTCTTGTGGGGTGAGATGTTAGCACTCCTTGCTGAGGATGCCCACGCCCTGGTAAGTGCGTGAACACACATAATCTGGGAATTGGTGGACTTTAACAAGCCTTTCCTCTATCCATTCCTACCCTGGAAATGGCAGGAAGTTTACTCCGACAAGAGAAAGGGCAGATGTAGGAAGAGTCGGTTGGCAACAAGTGGACATCAGTTGTCCACCAACCTCTTGCGGCCAAACTCGGACTTTGCAAACCAAACTACGTGCTACTGTGTTGGTTCGTAAAATCTACGGTCACAGGAGGTTGCAGGACCAGAATTGTGAATGTTAATTAGGTAATTTATTACGTCTTGTTTGTGGATAAAAACACAGGGATGGTGGCCTACAAGGGACAGCAGAGCAGTACATTTGTGTTTCTATTTCCAGACTGTTCTTTTTAAAGCAGCACACGTTTTTTTTTTAAAGAAATTGGTGCTGCTTTAAAAAAATGTTTTCCATTTGGAAAAATATCAGGGGGGCAGACAGTATCTCTTGGACCACCCAATTCCTGCTCCCCTGAGGCTGCAACCAAGATTCCCAACGGTGAAGGGGTCGCTTCCTCTTTGCGAATCAGTTACTACATGCTTTGAGGTGTCAGTAACTGTAAAATGGTTTGCATCCGAGATTGATTCATAGGGTACCAAACTGCCATTTGTAGGGAACTCCTCTTTCACGCCCTGTCAAATTGCGATTCCATGAGGGTCACAAACTCCATTTTACCAAATGGAAAATATTTCTAATTCATAAAAAGATTTCGTACATTATAAAAAGGAATTTTGCATCTGCAAACCAAGTGATTTTGCAATTCGCACACTTTGCAAACACAAAATCCTTTAGTCCATCTAGTGCTAAATCCTCTCTCAGGGTGTATGTGGGAAGGAACGCTCCCAAGATTGGAGGAAGTATAGAAGGCAAACATAAGAACTCTAATGTAAAGTAATGTTTGCCTGCACAGTTTAGCACTGTGCACAATTAGGGATGCAGAAATGGATTCACAGGGACATAGATGAGAGATCACAAGATTCAAGCGGTGCTCCCGGAACGCTGAGAGAGTCGCAACTCTCGGGCCTCATCCTGCAAACACTTGTGATTCCCAGAAGTTCTAAAATGTGCACCCAAACTTAAGAGACCTGCAGTGACGTGGATGATGGAGCCAGCCTAGGATGGAGCTGAGACCAGACACTCCCCAGTACATCTCCTGTGAAAGAGGTCGCTTTGAGGCACTGTACCTGCATGTGCTATAATAGCACTGGTGGCCTCCCTAGAGGAGACTGGCGATTGGTCATCGCCAGAGGATGAGATATCTCACTCCCCTGATATTTTTATTTTATTTATTTATTTATTTTTTTGAAAGGTTTTATATAGCGCTGGCTAGACCCGGGGGTATCAGAGCGCTTTACATGAGCAGGAACAGTACAGGTAAAAAAAAACGTTGTTCAATGGCATAAAACTCAGATAGGTATGACTAAAACATATTAATTAACAAATGGGTAAAGAGCTATATACATGAATAGAGGCAATCAAGGAAAGCAAATTTACACGGTAATAAGAAACAGTACATGAAAAAACAGTTGTTCAATAGCGTAAAACTCAGATAGGCAAGATTAAAACATATTAATTAACAAATGGGCAAAGAGCTATATACATGAATAGAGGCAATCCAGGAAGGTAATTTTACACAGTAAAACAAGGAAAGAGGGTAGAGCTCAATATAGAGTAAGGGGGGAACAAAAATTCTGGGCGGGTCAGCGGGTGATGAATAGCTAGATTTAAGTAGGTGGGTGCGAACAAATTGAGGGAGAGACGGAAATATTGACGGAGGGAGATTCTAGGAGGAGATGGGCAAGGGTAGGAGATGGGGGAGGGGGTAGGGAGAGAGTAAACAGGGTGATATTTAAAAAGAGGGGGGAGAGGGGTGAGAGCCAAGAAGGGAGTAAAGGAGAACCAGATCGGGGAGGGGGCAGAGTGTAGGGTCAAAGGTGAGATTATGGACCCCAATATTTGTTGAGAAGGTGATGCTTGAGGTCTTTTTTAAAGCTGAGGTAGAAGGGGTTACATCGCAGGTCCTTAGTGAGAGCATTCCAGATGTTCGGGGGGGCATTCCCGGAGAAGGAGCAAGATTGTGTGGTTTTCTTTTTTAACAGGGGGGGGGACGAGGAGGAGTGCGTTAGTGCTTCTCATCGGTCGGGAGCAGCCCGCTTTAGTGAGTTTGTTTGTAAGGTACAACGGGGTTTGCTGGTGAAGAGCTTTGTGCGTAATGCATGCAGTCTTGTAGGAGGATCTTCCTTCAACGGGTAGCCAATTAAGTGCTTTAAGGGCTGGGGAGATGTGGTCAAAACGTTTACAGTCAGTGATGAGCCTGGCCGCTAGGTTGAGCACAGATCTGAGGGGGGCTAGGTGTACTTTGGGGATTCCGGTGAGGATAGCGTTACCATAGTCAATTTTCTAGAGGACTAGTGATTGGACAACCCATTTGAAGTCGTCAGGTGGAATGAAGGGTTTAATTTTCTTGAGATGACGGAGAGTGAAAAGAGCTCCTTTAGCCGAGTTTTTTATGTGGTCGTTAAGAGTTAGGTTTTTGTCAATGGTGATACCAAGTGCTTTCACCGAGTTGGAAAGGGAGAGCGAACAATTGAGGGCATTAAGGTCAGAGATCCAGGTTTGGATGGGGAGCCGGTTGTTTTTTGGAGAGAAGAGAACAATTTCAGTTTTTTAGGGTTAAGTTTGAGATGATTGGAGAAGAACCAGGATTGGATCTTACTCAGGGTATTGTTTAGATGAAGTACATGAGAGTGGGATCTAATATTATAGTAAAGTTGGGTGTCATCAGCATAAAGGTGATAGTTGATTCCAGCTTGTTTCAGGATGAGGGTAAGGGGTTCCATGAAGAGGTTAAAGAGAGAGGGGAAGAGAATAGAGCCCTGAGGGACACCTAGGGAGACAGGTGTAGGGTTCGAGAGGCAGTCTTTGATTTTGATTTGTTGTGCTCTGTGTTGGAGATAAGAGGCGAACCAATTGAGGACAGAGCCATTAAGGCCAAAGCGAGCTTTGAGCGAGTTAAGTAAGGAAGAGTGGTTAACTGTATCAAAGGCAGCAGAGAGGTCGAGAAGAATAAGTAGGCTGGTCTCACCATTGTCAAGGGAACAGTGGATGTCATCCACTATATTTAGCATGGCGGTTTCTGTGCTGCAGCCTTTTCTGAAGCCGGATTGGAATGAGTCAAGTAAATTGAAATTGCCAATGTGTTTATCCAGTTGGAGCACAGCACATTTTTCAAGGGCTTTAGAAAGAAGTGGGAGATTGGAGATGGGGCAGATATTGTTGGGGTCATTGGGGTCAGCAGTGAGGTTTTTAAGAATGGGAGTGATTTGTCAGAGTTGGAGGGAGTCGGGGACACATCCAGTGGCAAGGGAGGTGTTGATGATAGTCGTCCAGTACGGGGCAATGATGTGGTTTAGTTCTTGGACAAGGTTAGAGGGGAGAGGGTCTTTGGTGTGTGAGGTCGGCTTAAGTTTGGCAATGATGTTAAAGACTTCAAGCTCAGTTACGGGGTGGAAATTATGCCATGAGGCATTGTTTTTCAGCTGTAAGTTGGATAGCCTGGCTTCAGGGGGAGTTGACATGGTTGGAGAGAGGAAGAATCAGGAGGTAGTGGCCGGGTCAAACAGGGAGGTAAGTCTAAGGTAACGTCAATGGCAAATTGGGGGGTCGGTGGGACCTGAGTTAGATGGAAGGATTGATCAATTTTGGCGATTTGAGAGGAAGTTAGCAATTTCCTCGCATCTCTCTGTTGAGGCCGTCAGCTCAGGGGAGGGTGAAGATGTTTGTTTTCTAACTATGTTAAACAGTTCTCTGGGTCTATTTTTGGCCAGGTCAAGTTGTGCTCAAAAGAAGGTTGCCTTTTCATTGAAAATGTGTTTCTTGTAAGTCGATCTCGCGGATCTGAGGAGGGCGAGATGGGAGGGAGAGGGGTGTTGTCTCCATGTTCTTTCCGTCAGTCTAAGTGAGCGTCTTTCATTATTGAGACCTGAATTGAACCAAGATTTGGATGGAATATTTTTTTGTTTTTTTAGTTTAGAAGGGGCTATTTGGTCTAAGACATCGTTAACGGTCTTATTGAAATGTTCTTTGAGCTCATTGGCATTTTGGGAGAGAGGGGTGAGAAGAAGTTGTGCTTGGAGTATAGACTCAAGTTCCCCAGTGGGGATTTGTTTAAGATTTCTGGTCCATTTCATGGGTTTGAAATTTTTTGAAGGGGGGAGTAGGGCGGTGGTTGCGACCTTAAACCAAATGAGGTGATGGTTGGACCAGTCGATGGGGATGATGTTGGAAAGGGAGGCCAAATCATTGTTGGAAATGATGGCGTCGAGAGTGGCCCCTTTGGTATGGGTTGGATTATGACATAGTTGATTAAGGTCGATTATGACATAGTTGATTAAGGTCGTTAATCTCTAGAAGATTAATGAGATGGGTGACTGTGGGATCCTCAACATTATTCCAGTGGATGTTAAAATCGCCTAAGAAGAGATTTTTCGAGTCGGAAAGTGAGGATTGTGTGAGAAGGTCAGATAATTCCTCAGTGAAGGGAAGAGGATAACCTGGAGGGTGGTAGATGTTATGTAGTCGAATAGGGGAGGAACCCTGCACATTGAATTCAGCGCCACGGTATTCAAAGGTTAAGTGGTCCGTGTTCTTTAAAAGGGTGAGTTGAAGTTCATTTTTAGGTCTCGCCTGAGCCAGCGCATGCGCTGCTCTGCGAGACATTTAGAAAGCGGGTTTTCAAAGTGCTACCACAGGCATTTTGGTGGCCTCAAGCTTGCGTGCACGCAAGCGTGCACGCGCGCAGCAGCCATCTGTCTTTCCTCCTGTCACGGGTCATTAAGTGGATCGCGATCGGGATCACTTTCACTTTCGCGGCCGCGTGGCAGCGTCTCTTTCACGGCCGCGCGGCCAATGTGTTTGATTTTGCCGTCTTAAGATCAGTGTGCTTAACTATATGCTCTGCAAAAGATGAATTGTCAAATACTCTGAAAAGCTGTTCTGAGAGAATGGTGGGCAAGTAAGCCTGTTTTCTTTGTGGGGAGATCAGTAGGTTAGGAGGAGGGCTGCTGCTATTGAAATGACCGCCTTCCTGTATTGGATTGACTGACAGTTGTCATGCAGTTTTAAAAACGGGAATACTTCCTTTATCATATTTTGTGAATTACGTGTCTATTAATAAAGGTGTATAGTACGTTTATAATTATACATCCAATATACTTGTTACTTTAACTTTATTTAAAAAAAAAAAAGGAAAGTAAGATTCCCAAAAAAAGATTGTTGGGGAGCGCCGTTACCCCTAGATTAGTGGGATTGTTCCCACTTCGGGCCCAGCTGGCCATCCAATATAATTCCCTTTATGACCCAGTACTGCATGAAATTATTCTTGCCGTGGGTGGGGAAAATTTGAAGTCTGTTACATTAAAAAAAAAAAAAAGGCTGCGTGGTAGGAAGCAGTCTTCATTGTGATTTCTCCAAAGGCTAGAATGTGTTCAGCGTTCTTTGATTTTGCCTCTGTCGTTGGAATTAAATTACAGGCCAATCCCTACGCAATTATGAGCTCCTAACCCAAAATTAAGCACTCTTCTCCCATCATGGCGGCGTTGCTGAGATTGAGCTGCTCCGTGGGTGCGAAAGGTCAGTGGCTTACGTCTCAGCATATTTGTGGAAATTACTTTGTAAAGGGGCACACAGTGGCTGTCACAGTCCGTTGTCTGTCAACCCAAGTCTATGAACTCGAGGGGAGTTCCCATCAGCACTCCATCTCAAGCGAAGTTAGCAGACAATCCTAAAAATAATTGCATTTGTATAGCGCTTAGTACCCCTGACAAGGCTTTAAAGCGCTTTCGGCGAGAAGCGATTAATGACGACATGGACGATAAATAGCTGCAATACCATTATACAAAAATGCGTTCAACAGCTCGTTTAGTGCGAGTGCTTTTTTAAACATAGAAATGGGTTTAAATCGCACGACATGTAACCTAATTCTTAAACTAGTGTGTGGGTTGGAGAAAGGGCATTGACTCTGTCAGAGTAAGGTTGCCATGAATTATTTTTGTCACTGAGGATCTAATTACACAAGCTATGGCTTTTCTTTTACAATTTATTGTTTTCAGGTATGTTAAAGTCCATTAATTGATAGTTCCTGAACTAAAAGTCACAAAATACACTAAATTACAAAATGAAAATTCAGATTTTAAACACTGCGCTCTTGTCAAATGCAGAAGTCCCTTGTTGATCCTACAGCAAAGCAAGACTTTATCTTTCCACTGTTGCTTTAGCAGATTGCTTGCTATGTATACACGCTGGCCGACTGAAGGAGAAATCAAAGGCGCAGATGGTGATTGGTGACATGAATAATGTCACTAAGGATGATCAGGATGCGAGCCTCATCAAAGGACATAAGTGCAGCTTCTTGGCACCTTTAGTCCCCCACAGTTCCTTCTTGGAAGATTGCGTGGGAAAGAGTCAGCGTCATAATCCGTGCTGGAAATGAAAGCGCTTGTCTCTGGGATCCCATAAATTGGGTGCAGCAAAAAGGGGGCAGAGTTGGAGGGAGCAGCGCCATGAGGAGTGGAGCCATTTACAATTAGCATTTGTATTATTTATTTTTGTTATTATTAATATTATAAACTGTGTCCCCTACGAAAGTGCAGCAGGGCACCATGCAATGGTGCAGCAAGGCACCATGCAATGGTGCAGCAGGGCACCATGAAATATGTTGTGGTCTGTGGTAGAAAGTAGACGCTGGTAGCCAAGTAAGTTCTCAAGCAATGTTCCCTCTAATTTTTTTCCTCTGTGTGCGGCAGTGTAGGGTCTCTGTGCGCTGCAGCCATGGCTATGTGCGCCAGGAACCAGACTGCCCTTGTGCGCAGCGCCAAATATCACTCCAAACTTTTGCTTAAAATAACTGAAAAGACGGTGCATTTCCACACATACAACCCACGTTAAGGGGCTTAAGGCAGATTTGCACCAATGTGGCGCATTTCCATAAGCATAGATATCAAAGAATGTGGCCCTATCATGTTTATGCTGAAAAAAGCTTTTACATTTTTTTTCCAGACGATCCATGATCAAATTTTACAAGAATATCGCAAAATTAAAAAGGTGAGTAGTAAAGATTTACAAAGGCATGTGGGCTTTTGTTTAAGTATTCATGTTATTCATAGCTCGTGAAGGGGCTGTGATTAACATGAATACTTAAACAAAAGGCCACAATTGCTCGCGCAGCCGCGCTTTACAGCCCTGCCAAGTGTCACACATCTTGCGTTACACTAACACATTTTAAGTCACATTACCGCATGTAAAAAGATTGTCACGCAAATCAGCTTACTAAAAAGCTGAGTGTATTACTTGTTATAATGCTTTGTAGAGACGAATATTTTGTGAGGTTGTAGGCGGCGCACAGCAGTCAATGCGAGTGCTGTTATGCTTTGCTGGGACCGGGCTGGCTATTGGACTGTCTTTTGTTGGTGTTGCGTAGCGCAGGCTGACCTGGCTACCTCCCCCGGCACCAAAAGGTCAGTAGTAGTGCACACATGCGTGCAGCCATGTGGCCTGCAAGCACAACGCAGCTAAAGGAAGAAGTTCAGCAGGTGCGTCGTGTGGACAGACAGGGACTGAAAGGCTCCAGTCGGCGCAGGCAGGATATTTTCAATTTCAAATTCCTGTTGCAGCCAGCCTGGGCCACCTAGAATTGCTGCTGCCGGAATTAAATTAAAGGAAAAGGAGTGTCCTCCTCGGCACGTGCTGCCTTCCCATGCTTGTGTGTGGGGGTGGTGTTCGCTGGGGGCTGTGTCCAGTCACGATGAGAGGAGGTACGTATTCCATGTTTGATTTCTGATCACTTTTTTAGATTAAGTGCCAAAATTTAGCGCTATAATGCAGTGCGCAACATCACTTGTAAATTCTGCCTAAATAAAGAGACATTCGAGATTAAAATTGTCGATCCTGCATTGTTTTATTACAGCTTGTGCTAAAATGGGATTCTGGTTTAAACAAAGCAGTCGATGACGGAGATTCTCCTAAAGGATCAGAACATGTATTCCCAGTTAGCACCATCGCTTCCCGTTACAGGGCCTAAAGGAGCTGTAATTACCTACTTATAGTTATTAGAAAGTGAGATCTGGTCGACTGAGATCCGAGGTTGTTCTGGTATGCAGATATAAAAAAAAGGTTGAACACTAGAAGAAATACAGCATGCATGGGGCAACATAAGCTGTGAGGTAGTGTACAATTCTCCCTAATTAATCTGGTCCAAACAGGTAGAGTAATGCTTAACTGTGAATGCACTAGACATTGAAACAGATGTAGAAAATCCTGACCCTGCTCTGAAATAAAAAAACAGTCCTGCCAAGTATCACGCATCAGACGTGACACTAAAGCATTTAAGTGTGGTGCTCCGCATCACCGCACTGAAATGCGTTGTCACGCATAATGCATAGTGGCAGTCTCAGGTGTACATGATGGCTGCAAACGTGAGTGTGGCAGCTGGCTGCAGGCACTGCCTGTGGTCTGCCTGTGCCGGCGCGCTGCTTCCGTGTTCTTGAGGCAGTGATCCCATCTAAGCTATGGCCTGCCAGTCCCAGGCTCTCTGCTACAATATATCACCTGCGGCCACGGTGCCGCGCGGCTCTGAGTCAGCCTGCCTGACATCAAGTCCGTTGCCCAATGAATAGCTAGGGCTCCGCAGGGGTATGTCACATCCTGCTGGCTCCGAGAGCGGGGAGTTTATTGTTCAGAAAGGCGCCAAGGCGGCCGTAAATAATTATGGGGCAGGCAGCGCTGTTGCTCGCACATGATGGCCCGGCCACACTGTGTTGTAGGCCATTATAATCAAGGCCGCCGCCGCAGCATTCACTTAAAATTTCCGAGCTGGCCGCAGAGAGAATTGTGCAGTGACGGGTACGGAGCCATGACTGACCGTCACTGTCAGGTCCAGGTCTCCGTGAGGACAGCAGCAGCCTGGACCGAAGTATAAGGCAGATTGCTGTGGGGGTAGCTCACTTGTGGCATGAGCACCCAGCAGCCTTGTTGCAGTGCAAGTCACCGTCCGGCGACATGCCAATCACGCTTCCGGCTGAAATTGCCGAGCCGACCAACGGAACAAGCCTGGGGTCCGAGTCAAGTAGACAGTAGAGTCAACAACAAGTAAGTAGAACACCCTCCCCATGTGACAGTACACAGTGCGTCAGAGATGTGTTAAATTTGGCAGCGC
The DNA here is from genome assembly GCA_963921515.1 of Calotriton arnoldi. Classification (NCBI taxonomy): domain Eukaryota; kingdom Metazoa; phylum Chordata; class Amphibia; order Caudata; family Salamandridae; genus Calotriton; species Calotriton arnoldi. The sequence continues at coordinate 317,321 of CAWUFW010005083.1, forward strand.
TGCCTGCAGTTGGAGTGGGAGGCTGCAGTGCTCACGAGACCTGACTGTCGTTTGTGAGTGTTGTAACTCACTGTCATGGATGATGTTGTGTTGGGGCCTCTCTCACTGGTGATGGAAGGTACACTGCACTCCGTGACCGTCACCCCGCCGCGAATTGCTGAGGAAGGGAGTGACTTTGCAGCGGCCTGGACTGGACCAATTGCTGTGGCTTGCGGCCTCACAACTGAGTGCGGCCGAGTGTGTTAATTAAATTTGCTTTTTAGTGGCAGCACGCGATCAGCTGCTGCAGTGCCAGTCGTATTAATAGCTGAAGTTCTTCTACCCTGTGCTATTTTTTATACTCTTTTGGACTGAGGTAAAAACCGGTCAGACCTGAAATAGCTCACGGAAAACACATCTTGGTATCTGGTGAGATAGTCACTCTTAGAAAACATGTTTCCCCTGTAGCCCCTTTGAAACAATTTCAAGCATACAGTACCCCAGAAGCGGCTCTAGAAAGATGAGCGTTTCAGAAATAATAATCCCTAAGCGAGGGTGGGTGTTTGTTTTTTACACAGCATCTAATACGGGCAGGCACCTGTTTCCAAGCAATCCTATTTTGTGGGTAACGGAGCTGAGTACATGAAGATCGGGTGATTTGACAAGGATCACACAATATTGCTAAGTGGAGAGACAGACCGTGACTCACGGAGGTTTCCAGATTCTGTGCAGGACAATTTATTTTTGGGGCAAGATCTTAGAGCTTTTTATTGCTCAAATACGTGTAATTTCATATATTTACATGTTTCCCTAGTCTTTGATACTTGATTTTGCGCACGAGAAAGTGTCACTCATATTCCTTGAAATGTCACTCATAATTGCACTGAAATTATGAAAATGTCACACCTAGCTATCTGAAACCTTGGCAGCTATGAAAAAACATGCTGTTCCTTCAAAGCTAGGTTTAAAGATTCACAATCTACATTCAAATGGGTGCAATTTCTGATGTTTCCTTCGTCTTCATTGCTCGATTTTGCTCCTGAGAATGTGTCACTCATAGTCATTGAATGTCACTCATAATTTCACTGAAATTATGAAAATGTCACATAGGCAACCTGAAACCTTGGCAGCTCTGGCTCTACTAACAAAGAGTAGAGCAAGTTTAAAAACACAGTGAGTACTTTCTGAAAGTACACGCTGTGTTTTAAACTTGCTCTACCCTTTTGTTAGTAAAGCGCGGCTGCCAGAGAGATTGTGGGCTTTTGTTTAAGTATTCATGTTAATCACAGCTCCTTCACGAGCTGTGATTAACATGAATACTTAAACAAAAGCCCACAGTCTTCCCCGCACCGCGCTTTACTAACAAAGGGTAGAGCAAGTTTAAAAACACGCTGTGTTTTAAACTTGCTCTACTCTTTGTTAGTAAGCGCGGTGCGGGAAGATGGTGGGCTTTGTTTAAGTATTCATGTTAATCACAGCTCGTGAAGGAGCTGTGATTAACATGAATACTTAAACAAAAGCCCACAATCTGCCCCGCACCGCAAAATACAGCAAGTGCCCCAAGCCAGCCTTACCTGCACTCCTGGCTCACGCTGGCAAAACCGCAGGAAGTGCCTGTTTTTCGCGCTGCTCGCTTTTTAAAGCGGCGGCGCGAACTCTCTCGCTGGATGTCCTGCGTGTGTGCGCGCTCCACTCACGGGAGTGCGCGCTCACGGGAAGAGAGGTGCGCGCGCGCGCGCACCTTATTGGGAACAGTGTTCTCAAGTATCTTTATTCCAGTTGTACAGCAAGATGATAAGTAGGCACATCAGCTAGGTAGACCGGATAAACAGGTGGTAATGATGTAGGTTAGCCCAGTAGTCAGCCCTTGGTGCTATGCCACAGCAGCCCCACCAGGAGCAGCCTGCCTGCTGCTCAGCCCCTCTGTAACTGCCATACCTCACTCAGTCAGACACACAACATTCCACGCATCACAGCATTCCCAACATTCTACTCCAAACACACACAGTGGCTGAGCAGCAGATGGACTGGTGAACTGTAAGACAAAAGTGTACTATGCAAGGCATAACATATCCCCCTCCTTTAAAAATGAAAAACGAAAGTGACATTGGTACCTGAGAAAGACAACAATGCAAAAGAGAAAACTATACACTATTAAAATTACATTTGAAAGAAATAATTCAGAACTCAGGGATGCATAAAAGGAAGAAAGAAATAATACAATACAGAGTGCAATATAACCCATCCTCCCAAAAGAAGACAAAAATGAGACAATTAGTGGGGTATAGCAACGGGTGAACAAACCCCGCGACACTAGTCCCAAACTATAAAACATTCTGTTGCACAATGCACAGATTACTAATTTTGCAAAGGTTGCAAAATTGCAAAAGTAAGGAATGGTTCAAAACCCAGGGAAGTGCAATTAAGAGAACATCTCGAGAGGGTATGAGCCATTCAAAGCAGAGAGAATGGATAAAATACAACAACTGAAAAATTGAGTACAGAAACCCATCCTCTCCCAAAAGATAAAATGAGAAAAAGTTGTTGCGTAAGGCAAAAGGTAAACACCCCGCCACTAAATATGTCATTGCGTAAGGCAAAAGGTAAACACCCCGCCACTAAATATGTCATTGCGTAAGGCAAAAGGTAAACACCCCGCCTCTAAATATGTTGTTGCGTAAGGCAAAAGGTAAACACCCCGCCACTAAATATGTCATTGCGTAAGGCAAAAGGTAAACACCCCGCCACTAAATATGTCGTTGCGTAAGGCAAAAGGTAAACACCCCGCCACTAAATATGTCATTGCGTAAGGCAAAAGGTAAACACCCCGCCACTAAATATGTCATTGCGTAAGGCAAAAGGTAAACACCCCGCCACTAAATATGTCATTGCGTAAGGCAAAAGGTAAACACCCCGCCACTAAATATGTCATTGCGTAAGGCAAAAGGTAAACACCCCGCCACTAAATATGTCGTTGCGTAAGGCAAAAGGTAAACACCCCGCCACTAAATATGTCATTGCGTAAGGCAAAAGGTAAACACCCCGCCACTAAATATGTCATTGCGTAAGGCAAAAGGTAAACACCCCGCCACTAAATATGTCATTGCGTAAGGCAAAGGTAAACACCCCGCCACTGTATATGGGTCCAACACCCATGGAAGCACATCCAGTGTATGGATGACCGTCGTATAAATGTAGATAGGACCCAACCCAAGCAAACCAACCCTGTGTAGGGGTTATGCGTAACGTAATGTAATGGAATAGACCCATGAAGACCAACCCTGTGAGGGTTAAGTGTACTGTTGATTGGAACGTACCCAACCAACTGTAAATGGGAATATGACCCATGACCCACCCCTGAGTAGGGGCTGCGTGTAGCGCACTATGGAAAGGGGCTCGTACCCAAACCATGACCATCCCTCATGTAAGGGAGAACATACCCCATGTAAGGGTGAACCCACCCATGTGTAGGGGCTGCGTGTTGCGCGCTATGGAAAGGGGCTAGTACCCAAACCATAACCATCCCTCATGTAAGGGAGAACATACCCCGTGTAAGGGTGAACCCACCCAATGTATAGGGGCCGCGGGCTAGTACCCAAACCATAACCATCCCTCATGTAAGGGAGAACATACCCCGTGTAAGGGTTCCACCCCTGTGTAGGGGCCGCGGGCTAGCATCCAAACCATAACCATCCCTCATGTAAGGGAGAACATACCCCGTGTAAGGGTTCCACCCCTATGTAGGGGCCGCGTGTAACGCTTTATGGGAGAAGGGAATGTACCTAAACCCATGACTATCCCTCGTGTAAGGGAGGCATAAGGCGCACTATGGATAGGGACACGTAGCCAACCCATGACCTAACGTATGAAAAAACTGAAGAACAATGTGAAAAAAAAATTCAAACGGCAACCTCCAAATGAGGTACAGATTTGTATATTGAAAAATGACCCATAAAACCACCCCTGTATAGGGCCAACCCTCATGTAAGGCAAAGTGTGAACACCATAGAAGTACAAACTAAATACACATTTTCATAAATTATGTTGAGGAAAATGCTTTTAAAACACTGTAATATTATGAAAACCAGTTTAACTATGCCAAAATCAACACATAGCTAGCATGCCAAACCCATCCTTGAAGTGTAGGATAACTCTATGACTGCCATCCACTAGAACTTGTTAGTCACCACCTTACTAACAAACCACATGAGTCCGCAAACATCATCTAACTAAAACAAACATTGTAAGCATGGACAAGTAGGAAGAATCTGTCAAAGACATACGTATGGGCAGGCAAGCAACACCTGTGAGCGTCGTCTCACACGAGTTAACAGACAACATGACATTCCTTTTAGGAGCGAGAATGTAAAGTACCTATGTGTCGAAAGTACAAGCGGGCTCAATCTTCCTGAAAATCCACTTGCGGGCAAACAGACAAAGAAAGCGTTTAATTCTTGCTCCTACGACGGCGTTCCTGACAGGCTAAAGCTTCACTTAACTTTATTTATAACGTTACAACTGCCGAAAACGTGGTTGGCAAAACGTGAGTAGAGCACTTTCAATAGTACTGAAGAATCGCCAACCTTAAGATGGCGGCACGTTGATCACGTCGCGCCGGGTGGCTCTCGGCGCACAGGTGCTCCCCAACAATAAACAGCATCTGAAGGTCCCACGAGGAAGACAATACGTCATAGGGGCTCCGTGAAAGTCAGCAAAAGACAGGTAAGTGCGGGCGCTGGAAAATGCTCGCGCTACAAACTTCAAATGCTAAGGGGCGGTTAAACTGTAAACTGTTGATGGGACGATTGGGGCCCAGAATTTTTTTTTTTAAAGACTTACCCCCACAAGTCCACAACAGCAAACAATTGCGTGGATGGCCAGGAGACAATTGTACGCCGAACCATCACACTGCCCCAGCCTCATAAGAAACACCAACGTTGTGAATGACCACAGCTCAGTTCCGTGTGAAGTATTTGTAGTTGGGAACGTGCACAGCTGACCGTATGCATTTAAAATGGTTATCCAAACATAGATTTTTGCTCCAATGGTAGATACACAGAGCACGTGAAAACACTATGCAGGCACCTCCACAGTAGGTCCCACATCTGGAAGAAGACAGAGAAATGCGAGTCTCTGAGTTTCAGGGTCGAAAACGTCCACAGCTGACTGTAAGCTGTAAAGAGTATTTGATGTTGTTGTGCAAGACCATGTGTAGCTTTCTCTGCACACGTTGTAGATACATGTAACACATAATAACACTCTTCTTGCGCCTCCAAAGTACCGCTCACCTGTGGCAGTAGACAGATTTAGCGCAGGACAGATGCCCATGTAGGTCTTGACGTGTGCTGCTCCCATGCGGTGTATACACATGTAGCAGGACTTTCCTTGTAGGCGCAGGACTTGTGGGTGTACGCACAACCACACGGTACAGCACGCTGTTGTTGGGGCTGTCCGCTGTATAGGACACTGGTGGGGCTGCAGAGGGTGCTGTGAGTGCTGTACTTGTTTCTTTAGTTGCTAGTAACATCTTGAATTGCGATGGAACCTCTTGAGTCTCTTCAATCCCATCCTCGTCGCCAAAATATGTTGTGGTCTGTGGTAGAAAGTAGACGCTGGTATCCAAGTAAGTTCTCAAGTATCTTTATTCCAGTTGTACAGCAAGATGGTAAGTAGGCACATCAGCTAGGTAGACCGGATAAACAGGTGGTAATGATGTAGGTTAGCCCAGTAGTCAGCCCTTGGTCCTATGCCACAGCAGCCCCACCAGGAGCAGCCTGCCTGCTGCTCATCCCCTCTGTAACTGTCATACCTCACTCAGTCAGACACCCAACATTCCATGCATCACAGCATTCCCAACATTCTACTCCAAACACACACAGTGGCTGAGCAGCAGATGGACTGGTGAACTGTAAGACAAAAGTGTACTATGCAAGGCATAACATAATGGTGCAGCAGGGCACCATGCAATGGTGCAGCTGCTCTGGTTTATTCAATTGGTCGCCAACAGGCTGCGTGGCTTAGGCAGTCTTCTAAGTGGGTTGAAGAGGATGTGGGGAGTATCTAAAGAGCTTTTGCTCCCCAAGAAGACTAAGACTACTTAAGAGGTGGTGATTCTGTAACTAAGGGTATTTCTATATATTGTTGGCCCAGAATTTCATTGGCTGCCTCCTCCTCTTCCTTCTTCAGCTGGCACCACACTCCCCCTCCTTTTCCTTCTCATCAAAATCACCATTGTCTACCTCCTACTGGTGCTTTTCTTGTCCTCTTACTCCTGCTTTTCCTGTTCCCAGGTCTCTTCTTTTGTGACAATCCTGGTCCTTTTGCCTTGTGTACATTGACCCGAGCCTCCTTGCCCTCTTCATACTTCTGGTCCTCATTTGGGCTGTGTTCCTTTTCCTCCAGATACTAATCGTCATTCCACTGGTCCTCTTCCTTCTGCAACTCGTCATCCTTACTGTCATCCTCCACTCCTGGTCTAGGGATTCTTCCTCATTTTCCTGCTCTGTGTCCTTGCCCTGATGCGCTTGATCCTCTTTCTACACATCCTCCATGTCCCTCTTGGACTTAGACTTACTGGTCTTGAGACTTCTGGTCCTCCTCCAAGTCCTGGTCTGCTGCTCTATACCCGTTACCCAGGCCTGTTAATGCTCCTCTTTCTGCTCGCCGGCCTCATAGCCCTAATCCTACCTATGTGTGTCCTTGTAGTCCTTCCCCTCACCCCCGGTCTTCACCATTCTTCTCCTGTTTCTGCTACTACTGGTCAACCTGGCCCTTTTCCTCTTGGTCTTTATTGTCTTGATACTCCTGGTCCTTCTGGTGTATTTGATCCCCCTGAGTCTGATTCTCTTGAGACCCCTTTCTCCCTATGACGACCTTGTCCTGTTTCCTTTGGTCTGTTGGTAATGCTGGACCCCCTCAAATCCTTCCAACCCCCCATCCTGTTTAACCAGGTAATGCCCTCAAAAGTGTCATTCTGAGGTTTTTTTTGTGTGTGTTTTTTTGTGTGTGGTTTCTGTATTTTTTTGTTGGGGGTGCAGGGAAGGGGTAGAAATAGAGAGCTCACCCAAGACCCCTCTCAATGCGTTTTGTTTTTCTTTGTCGGCGCATGTCCCTTGACAGCACACTGGGGAACGGTGCATCTTCTTACGTCACAGGGCATGGCAAATCTTTAGCAACAGCCTTGGAACAGCCAAGACGCACCACATTTTCTATTCAAGTAGTGTTACAAGAAGCTTGCCAGTCTCCCTGGAACATGCTATAGGCAGACAAAGGAGTAATAAACAAGCATTTGCAATGCAATAGGTCTCGCATTTACCCGAGTTTAAGCTATTGGCATTGTAAATGATAATGCCTTTTATGTATGTTTTAAAAACGAAAACAAAAATAAAAGGCATTGTTATTTGTCAGAGGCAGGCTCTGCTTGGACCTCTGACACAAATTAATTTAATTATTATTACTAAATGTGCTGATTCTGTGCAATACACTTATCTCCTTCAACAAAGTTCACTTTCAAAATGTTGTCCAGTGCCGTCTGGATAAAAATGCTCCTGTAGAGCCAAAAGTCACTTAATGTTCCTCCTAAAGTGCTTTCAGATGCACTATTCCTCTATTACAATGTAATCCACGGAAAGCCTTTAAAGCAGCATCCAGAGCACAGCAATACTACTGTGTACCCAATATCTTTTCTTCACTAACGAGGGTCCGGTCAATTGGCTATTAGGTGCAAGGTGCAATTTAATAAAACAAATCCCCCTTGCAGGGCACACTTTACTAACAGAATAAAACAAGCATTGGCATAGCCAATAGGTCTCGCCTTTAGGACCTTATAAGTGTTTAGCCATGCAACAGTTGATGTTGTTGCACCAAGGATATTGTGCTGCATAACTAAATACTTATAAGGTCCCAAAGGCGAGACCTATTGGCTATGCCAATGCTTGTTATAGATTATAGCTAGTCCACCCCCTTTTCTGCCAGGTCTGTCTTTCCTAATGATAGAGTAACCGGGGGGAGGGAGGGGGTGGTGAGAAAGTCAAGGATAGCCGTTGAGTGGTCATTTAGCCAAGTTTCCGTAAGGAAGGCGATGTCAAGCTTCGCTGAGGATGGTTTCTGATATATCCGTCACATGTCGGACGGCCGATCTGCAGTTTACAAGCATGCAGGAGAGTGGATTAGGGTTGTCTTTGGTGGGAAAGCAAGAGTGGATGGTGGTAAGTTGAGCTGGGGGTCTAGGGGAGATGGGTGTGGAGGGGATTCTGCTAGTTCCCAAAATCACTGGGATGCTTGAGTAAGGGAGGGGAAGATCAGTAATTAAAGGTTTTGGTAGGTGGGAGTTGCATTGGTCCATAAGGTCAGAAGTGGAGAGGTCACTCACAGCGCGGAGAGGTCTATGTGTTTGGCAGCATAGGGGTGTAGTTCTCCATCGGTTGTGTTGGGAGATGTTTTGGGAGCAAGAACAGAAGGAATCAGTGTGATTGAGGAAGGTCCTGGAGTTCAGGGCGTTGTAATCCTCTCTAAGTCGTGTAAGTTCAGTTGTCAAGGTTGAGAGATTACGTTCTATGTTAGCTAGTGTCTGAGCTATGAGATTGGGGGGAACTCAGTTGAAAAGGGGGAGGATAGAGTGGGTTCCGTATTGACCGGGGAAGGAAGTCTGATGTGCGGAGGGGGGGAGAGGACGGGAGGGGGAGTCAGAGGAGTGTTCAGGCTGTTGGACGTGGAGAAGGACGGGTTATTCATAGAGTCAGGCCTTGTGGTAGGAGGAGATGATAAGAGGGGCTGAGGGATGTATGGATGAGCCACATCGGGCTGAGGAGGGAGAATGCAGTTCGGAGAGGAAGAGATTGGCGTGGGGGGGGTACACTAGGAAATTCCAGGTGTGGGGGTCGGAAAGTAGGAGAGAAGTTAGGGGTAGTGAGAGGGGTTGGAGGGGATCGGTCGTTAGAGAGGGTGTGAGTTTGGATGATGGCGAGTGCAGTTGAGGTGTCTAGGGGAGGGGGGTCCGAGTCGGGGGTGGGAGACAACATAAGGGCATCAGGCAGTTGGGTTGAAGAAGGGTTAGGAATTAGTTTGGATAGTTGGTAGGACAAGGTACTGAAATGGTGCTCAAAGATGTTGAGGTGGTATTCAGAGGCTTGAATGAGGATATTACCAGTTTTGAATATGGAAATGTCAATTTCACCGAGAAAGGCTGGAAAAGGGGAAGTAGACAATTTGAATCCATATGGAATTTTATTTGATTTAGTGATTGGAAGGTGGAGAAGGAAAATGTTTTTCCATTTGGAGGGGCGTTTAGAGTAGAAAATGTAGTTTGTTTTTATAGGGGAGGAGAGGCTGTGGAAGGTATCAACTATTAATGTTTGGGGTGACGAATCAATAATTTATGTTTAAAATTTTTCTTGGCGTTTTTGGAAAGGTTGGAAGGGTATAAGATGTTCCATGAGTTGGGGCCATGTCTGGAGAGATATATCTCATTCTCTCAAACTTAGGTTGAAATACGCACATCTCCTTCTGCTACGGCATAGGGTGGAGCATCAGTTGTAGTTCACTCCTTCACGGATGTACCAGTGGTCGCTCTGATTGTCACCAAAATGTACAAGCGCAAAGCAGAACTTGTGCATTTTGCTCACATACTTAACATTTCATCTATCTATCTATCTATCTATCTATCTATCTATCTATCTATATATATATAGGGAAATTCGTCAGCTAATCACATGCAAGACCCAAAATACAGTGTATATATTGGAATGTCCGTGCCCATTGATGTATGTAGGAGTACGATTTTTGAATTGAAAAAAAGAATACTTGAGCACGTAAGAGCAACAATACATAAGGACAGAACAAACGCTGTAGCGAAACACATGGAGCAATACCACCAAGGAGATTGGAAACAACTGAAATTCTTTGGCATTGAAACAATCCCAAGGAAGGTACGCGGTGGAGACCGAGAAAAACAATTGCGCCAAAAAGAGTCACGCTACATTTTAAAGCTGCGAACGCTCCATCCACATGGTCTGAATCAATCAGAAGAACTTTACATTCATCTGTAATGGAAAGTGGCTTCTCATACATGGGTTTTGTTCAAATCAGCAATGATGAATGAAGGTGGAAAGTAACAAATCATAAGAAAGGGCAAAAAGAGAAATGCATTTATGAAAGGGCGAATTGGATGACGAACTAGTTGCCCTGATAATTACTTGAATAAGTATGTTCATAGGAACTCATGCAGTGAACAGAATCGGTTTTTGAACTAATAAAGTGAAGAGCTACCGGAGGCATAAGAGTACAAAATAGGAGTACCACTGGGGGATAAAAGTACGATTGATTGACTAGGGAAAACGTACGGTCAAAGTAAAAAGGGACTGGAAGAAATATCTTAGGAGGAAAGAAACATTTCCATTGGAAACATCACAATAGATTGATCCAGTACTTTGAGCTCTGCTTTTTAAAGTATACACACAATTGCACTGCTTCTTTCATATATTTTTACCAATGTTTATAATTGAATTAAGATAACACCATGTTTTGTTCTTAATTTTCACCTTCACGAGATATATATATAGAGAGTAAAAAACTACATCCTCCAGAATGCAAAGGGGCACTTATGACACCGTCAGGAAATGATGTAACAACTGTTTGAATATTTATATGGGCGGTGCTAAGTGAACAGTTGATCGTGAGCAAGGTATCGTGGCATACCGAAACGGGTAGATCTGATTTGCTCTTGCCTGCATCCCGCGAATGAAGGATATGGAAAAATAAAAAATGCAAAAGGTTAAAAAGGATCTGATTTGCTCTTGCCTGCATCCCGCGAATGAAGGATATGGAAAAATAAAAAATGCAAAAGGTTTGAGAGAGTGCGTCCCATTTGTCTCTTCGGCTGGAGGGATTGTATATGGATATATATGTATATATATATGTATATATACTCAAAATACTTTCGATTCGGCATAGTGCACTAGCACCAACAGCTATGGAGGTAGTTGTGAGCCGCGAGTGCATAAGATCGGCCTCCCGCGGGTGACAACCTGGCTCCGTCCGTTCATGATTGGCCAGAAGAACTGCCGAGGCGCTATATATTCTTGAGAATTGCACGCCATGGGATGGAACAGGTAATAGCAAATATATTTTTCATAGTTTCTGGTAATTAGCTGTTGTTCTGATTTTTGAATTTTTATAGGAATTGGGTTTATACTTTTGTCTGCTATATTTCATTATGTATTTTCCGCTGAATTTGCTTTTGTAGGTCCTTCTTATTTTATCATAAATTACTTAAGTTAATTTGTCTTAAGTAACTACTTGTAATGACCTCTATATTAATCCCCACCAGAAGAAGGCCGGCAACTCATTGTATGTAGGCCACCAAAGAGCTTGGTGGTAATATCTTCAAATTTTCAAAGACCTGCGCCACCAATCAGAAGAGGGGGTAAGGGTCAGTGTCAGTGACACTTGCCCAGTTAGAGCCTCCAGTTAGGGCTGGATCCTGTCACTCACACTGTGACTGGCTTCACAAGCACATAGTGCACTATTTCAGCAGCCTGGTGCCTGCGGGACTGAAGGGCCGCCTTCAATAAGGGCTCACACCTGCTTTTCTTGTCGGTGTATCCTGCAAGCGCGCAGCAATGAGCGAGCAATGTGGCGAGAGGCTGCATTTCCTGCAGACGAGCGTCTATCCAGCACCAGGTGGGCCTCAGTCTCCTCTCCTTCAAAGCAAGTAAAGGACTTTCCTACTGGCGGCCTCCCCACCTCCCGGCTTGTGCACTTCTTGTCTTCTCCACAGTGCTTAATTTGTAAAACAATAAGTGCCAGGGCTCTCATCAGGAGTCCACTGCAGCTTGCACCACACAGTGCCCCTGCCAGCGCTGCCAATGATAGTAACATCACAACTACTAACCACCACACTCCTACCAGTGTGACAATTCAGACTATTCCAGGCCCCCAAGGCTATAAGAATGGCTTGGGTGGCAGGAAAAAGTCATTTTTAATGTATATTCAAATAATAAATAACTGTTATTGTGGGCATCTCTAAATTAGCCAGACATCGCCGCCTTGTGGCAGACTGTCACAAGCGCCGGTGTTGACAATTAAGCGCCGGTGCCGAGCACTAAAAACCACCGGCTCAAATTAAGCACTGCTTCTCCGTTAAGAAACTGTGGTGTAATTTTGAATAACCAGATGTAGCTCAAGTTAGATCCTCACTATCCTGTCCATGGTCAGGATTCATCTGGTCAACATCTGAAAACTCTGCCACCAGCGTCTGAATCACTCCACAATGTGTCCATCAGCGTGCTGGAGTCCAGCAGCACGCTCCTGGCTGTTCTCTCACAGCACACCTACTCCAGGACAAAGTCCTACCCATGTTCCTGGGCCCTAATCCATCCTCATTGGCACACCCAATGTCCTCAGGCTGCCCCTAAATCCAGAGCTCCGCCAAAAGACGCACTCAAAGATTCAAAGCAGTCCATGACACCCATACGAAAAATGAAGGAAGCTGGGGCCTGATTCACGAAGATACATTTACATTTTTGTGTAAGTTTATGAACCTGGCTATTCACAAAGGGATTTACGAGGAGTATCTTTACGAGTGCAGACAGGCCTTGTTATGTACAGGGACTCCACACTCATAAAGATACCACTCGTAAATCCCTTTGTGAATAGCAAACAATCGTAAACTTACACAAAAGTGTCGGTTTACTTTATGAATCAGGCCCTGTATGTGGAGATGAAAACTTCTAAATAGAAGAAAAAGCACCCCTTAGAAAAGAATGGGAAAAAGAAGTTCAATACAATTCTATCTGAAAAGGAACAAAAGGTGAAGAAATAACCAAATGCCCTCCACGAGGTTGCCCAGGACCGAGTCACTTATGCGGGTGAGTCACGAAAAAATGTGGTCAAATATAGGTTAAATGCTGAATGCTTTTCATTCTGAACTTTATACACTTCTCTGAGTGTGAATCTCTTCTGCGAGCCAGATGTAGACGCAGAAGCCAGTAAGGGCCCCAAAAGGTGGCATATGATACCTCGGTGGTCCCCCATTAGACTCGCCCAACACCAAAAAGCTCAGAGTGGGCAAAGAGCACAGCGAGGCCCTTCAAGGTCACATCCTTTCAGGAAGGATTTACAAGTTGCCTCACGTCCTCAGTTGATGTTTTTCAAAAGATCTTACTTTTTCTTCAAGTGCTGCACACAATGTCAGCTTCTCCCACCCGAGTGCACTTCTTTGAGTCGTCCCAGGGGTAGGGCCCCAAAAGTCCAGTCATCACGTCTGTGAGGAATGCCCAGTACCGACTGGTCAGATGGAGGCCGGCAGGCACACATCTGCCAGGGTCACACAGGCTTCCCTGACAGGGCAATCTCTCCTTAGACCTGTGCCTCAGCAAGAGCCTGGCGTCCCCAGGCGTGGACCAAAATGACGCAACCAAAGGTCCATGTAGAGCAAGAGACATGTCCTTCTAATGAGTTCTAGAAAGTAGTCAGTCGTCAATTCTTCAGTGCGACAAGCACGTAGGCCTTTGCCCTGGTTCAGATCCATGCGCGTTCTCCCCTTGGAGTGGAGAAGGGTGTTTGAAAGGATAATTCAGACAGTCCCTGGTGGTGGGAGCCAGCCAATCCAAATAAACCACCCGAGCTTCCCACTGCAAATGTTTGGTAAAATGATGGACGTTTTGTCCTGGGAGCCTGTTTGAGGCACAAAAACTGCCCGGAGTTCTATGCACCAGGACTTCCACATAGTGAGCACTGCCTCAGCTGTGCAGAGCTCTCTGCTGCTCCTGAATCCCACCTGGCCTGGCCCCTAAGACTCAAACACGGTCTCCTCTCAGAGCCAACACTTGTCGCAGGCCCCTGCAGGGCGCGGCTCCACTTGGACTGTTTGGCCTGCTTCTTGAGGTGTTTGGAGTGGAGCTGGAGAGCGAGGCCATGAGGAGGTATCACGTGAGTCAGTGTAAGCCATGTAGGAGTATGTGTGAAGTCAGAGTGTCCCACAGGATGATGTGTGACGTCAGAGTGTCCCCCCAAGATGACGTGTGCCGTCAGCATATCCCCCAGGATGATGTGTGACGTTAGACTGTACCCCAGGATGATGTGTGCCGTCAGAGGGTCCCCCAGGATGATATGTGACATCAGAGTGTCCCCCAGGATGATGTGTGACGTCAGTGTGTCCCCCCAGGATGATGTGTGCCGTCATAGTGTTCCCCAGGATGACGTGTGCCGTCAGAGTGTCCCCCCAGGATGATGTGTGCCGTCAGAGTGTCCCCCAGGATGATGTGTGCCGTCATAGTGTACCCCAGGATTATGTGTGCCGACAGAGTGTCCCCCAGGATGATGTGTGCCGTCAGTGTCCCCCCAGGATGACGTGTGACATCAGAATGTCCCCCCAGGATGACGTGTGCCGTCAGAGTGTCCCCCCAGGATGACGTCTGCCGTCAGAGTGTCCCCAATGATGATGTGTGACGTCACAGTGTCCCCCCAGGATGACGTGTGCCATCAGCGTGTCCCCCCAGGATGACGTGTGCCATCAGCGTGTCCTCCCAGGATGATGTGTCCCGTCATAGTGTACCCCAGGATGATGTGTGACGTCAGAGTGTACCCCAGGATGACGTGTGCAGTCAGAGTGTACCCCCAGGATGACGTGTGCCGTCAGAGTGTCCCCCAGGATGACGTGTGACGTCAGAGTGTCCCCAAGGATGACGTGTGCCGTTAGACTGTCCCCCCAGGATGGCGTGTGCCGTCAGAGTGTCCCCCAGGATGATGTGTGACGTCAGAGTGTCCCCCAGGATGATGTGTGCTGCCTGAGTGTCCACCAGGATGATGTGTGACGTCAGAGTGTCCCCAAGGATGACGTGTGCCGTCAGACTGTCCCCCAGGATGACGTGTGCCGTCAGAGTGTCCTCCAGGATTATGTGTGCCGTCATAGTGTCCCCCAGGATGATGCGTGACATCAGAGTGTCCCCAAGGATGACGTGTGCCGTCAGAATGTCCCCCAGGATGACGTGTGCCGTCAGAGTGTCTCCCCAGGATGACGTGTGCCATCAGAGTGTCCCCCAGGATGACGTGTGCCGTCAGAGTGTCTCCCCAGGATGACGTGTGCCGTCAGAGTGTCCCCAAGGATGACGTGTGCCGTCAGAGTGTACCCCAGGATGATGTGTGCCGTCAGAGTGTACCCCAGGATGATGTGTGCCGTCAGAGTGTACCCCAGGATGATGTGTGATGTCAGAATGTCCCCCAGGATGATGTGTGACGTCAGTGTCCCCAGGATGATGTGTGCCGTCAGAGTGTCCCCCAGGATGATGTGTGCCGTCAGTGTCCCCAGGATGATGTGTGCCGTCAGTGTCCCCCAGGATGATGTGTGCCATCAGAGTGTCCCCCCAGGATGATGTGTGCCGTCAGAGTGTCCCCCAGGATGATGTGTGACGTCAGAGTGTCCCCCAGGATGATGTGTGACGTCAGAATGTCCCCCAGGTGACCACAGGCAGGACGCTGGTCATCTCTCACACCTGATATAAGGGTAACAGCCAACAGCAGTTTAACTACACCATTGGTCTTTTCCGCATGTGAAATTAAAAATACTGACGCTTGACGGCAAGAACACACAACTACTGTGTAAATAAGACATAACTACTGTGTGTTCCGCTCATGCGCACTCTGCTCCCTGGATGGGCTCATCTTTGAGGCCAAGTATGACTTGTCTTGGCACCCAAGACCAAACATCTACAAAATAGCTTTGTCAACAATTTTCATCGTTGCTTATTTATTTGTTTATTTAAAGTTTTTACTCAACCCTTAAGGTATAGGAGTGCTTTAAAGAAAAAAAATGTTTACCTAAATTCTCAGCCATCCATAAATCTACTGAGAAGTAAAAAAATTAATTCAGTAAAATGAAACATCTAAGTAAATAGTGGTTAAGTTAATTTGGGGAGGGGAGAAAAACAGAGGTGGGAGGAAAGGAAGAGTCACCAGGGATGAATAAAGTAACAGGAATGGTAACTCAGTTGTAAAGACTTTGTAAAAGAAGAATGGAGCTTTAGACATTGTGATTAAACTCTTCATTACCTTACATTTTGGGGCAAAAATCTTCTGGGTAGGAGACAATGGGAAGAACATGGTTAGGTAGGAAGGTGAGTCCAGAGTACTTGGAGGTAAAGGTGTGAGGGACATTCCCTGAACAGAGAACAAGAGACCCGGAAGGGATAGGGTGGCTTTATAGGACCCCAGCGTAGACCAAAGAGTCCTGCTAAAGGAAGTACACAGCTTCAGCACCCTTACCTCTAGGGACCTCAGTGAGTGGTGACCAGAGGGGGTCCGATTATAAAGACACAAGTGGACAAGTGTGAGGTCACTTTCCGTCCTCCCCACTGGGATGAGTTGGCAAACCCTCCTCATTCTCTCCTACACCGAAACCTCTCCTCTCCATCATTGCACAGTGATGAACGGTGGAGATCGATGACGGACTACGCTGGCCTTTATCCTTGCTAAGAGTATGGACATCTTGGGGCATATTCACAAGGGGATTGCGCCACAGGACCGTCACTTTTTAGACGTTCCGGTGGTGCAATGCCCTGCTTCATACTTACAAAGTAGCGTTAAGCCACGTTGCATAGTTTAACGCCGCCTTGTAAATATGGTACCCTTTCACGCAGGTATTTGGTTGAAAGGAGCATGCAATGGGTGCTGATGTGACCGTTCCAACGCAATATCTTTTGCTTTTTGACGCTGCGCCAGATTTACAAGGATGTGTAAATCTGAGGCAGCGCCAAAAACTAACGCCTTTCATAAGGAGGCGTTAGATTGGTGCAACGAGGAGAAATTCTTTTATTTCTCCATGTTTTTGCTTTTTCTATGTGTGATGCATTCTGCAGCACACATAGAAAGAGCAAAATGCCATTAATGATTGTTTATGTGCAGGAAGGGACACCTTCCTGCACAAAAACAATCATACCTGCACCGCAGGCACCCTTGCACTATGGCACAAGGGTGTTTGTGTAGGCGCTAGGTAGCTATTTTTAGCACCAGCGCTAGAAAAAACACAGGGGTTTGTCATATTCTTGTATATAAGGTGCATCCCTGCATTTTGGAAATGACGCAGCGCTGCAAAATTTGCCGCAGCGCCGCGTTGCGCCATTTTCTTATAAATATGCTCCATTAGGTGAAAATGGGAACATGAGAATCTAGGCAGACTAACCTTCTGCCTGGAGGGACTCCTGCCCTCATTAGGTACAACCAGTGTGGTAGAGGCATTTGTAGGCTTATAGCAAATGTTTAAAAGTTCACTGAGAATGATAGAAATAGGCATTTCCCCGAATAGCCACCTTTGGTAAAAAAACGCCTAAATAACTTTAAAAAGAAAACAAATAACCCAAAAATAAAACCCAACATTAATAGTAGTTAGCCTTCTGAATTGGAAAGAGGAAACTTTAAAACAACAACAAAAATTTTAATTGAGGTATCTTAAAAACACACAAGGAAAATTGAGAAGTCACTTGCTCGCCCACTGCCCAAAGTACTGATGAGATCCAGGAGGAGAAAGCGGGCGAACTCCTAGATGTTCTGAGATTCCCCAGAGGTACACCTGTGGTGCCTGCTGAGGGGGCACGAGCAGGTAGAGAGCCGGTAGGCAGGGCTCAAGCGGGTGAGGCAGTGCGGTGAGTGGCTGCATGCCTGATGGTGGAGCGACAAGTGCTAGATCTAGACATGATATTGACATGACACCACCCTTGTTACCGCCTTTAGTGCGGTTGTGATGGGTACCTCCATGTTAGTAGGCACATGTGCTCCGAGTGGCCAGATGGGTAGTCTGAATATTATTTGGGACAGTTTGCGACCAGCAGTAGAACAAAAGGCTACACACCCTAGATGTGTTCTTCAGCCCAGTAGACGAGCCATGTCCCCCATGACGTTGATGGCAGCGAGGAGTCTAAAATCCTTCCTAGTGTCCGCTCGGATGCTTTCCTGTTCTTTGGACAGTATCTGGACCCAGCAGATAGGGAAGGTCTCCAGACATATCCTTTGTTGCACATCCGACCTTCTGAATATCACTAGATACTTTTCCAAAACACCAGACCATTTCCAGAAGTTGAGAGAACAATTGTAAATGCTTATAAAATGTTACAACCCTAATTGGGCAGATGTGAACCAGTTGTTGGTCACTAAGGCTAACTGGTCACAACAAACCCCTTCGGGAAATCATGCAACAAGCCACTGCTAGAGAATCATTTGCAGAGGTTGACCCTTCTAAAACTGACTGGATGGAAATCAACAATTGGAAACAAAAGAAGGACAAGCCAGTTTCCTGAATTGATGTAAGGCTATAGTGGGCCATCATTCTGTCAGGCAAAGAGTGCTCGGACTGCACAAGGAGGGAGTTACTTGGAAGCAAAATTTCAAGTCTACTTATTATTCATCAATGAATAACATCTCAAATTAATTAAATATTATCTACTTTCTATAGAATAATAAAAAAAATCAATCTAAAATGCAGGTGTATATATTTTTTCAAGTTTGCATTGAAATTAGATGAGTTAGTAACAGGAGTTCGAAACATAAATCTCATAGTACAAACACAATGTTTGTTACAAAATCTTCACAAGTTTTTTTGAACTTGTATTATTGTACTTGTTGCCACTTTCTTGCATACAGCTAGAGACTGTTTTTTTAAAAACACAAGACTTTTTGAAGGTGTTAACAATTTCTAATAGAAAGTTGGGTTGTGCGTCGACGTTTCGGTCTCCATAAGTTGCACATCTGGAAGATCATCTTCAGGACTGTATCTTTGAACGAAGAGGAAGGACCCCTTCGGAGGCCATCGAGTAGGGATTTGGGTAGAACAGAGCTCTAAAGTACAAGCGATGTGGAAACTGAAAAAGTTCAGTAATCCATAAAAATTGTAGTCCCAGAAGAAATTTAGTAATGCTCAGCAATCTTGAGATGCACAGGACAGATATTGGTAGATCTTCAGCATATATATGAAATCTCATTAACTTTGGAATTAAATGAAGAAATCACTTTCTCAAAGAGCTATTTAATCGTGGAGTAAGAGCTCGAAGATTCTAAGGCGTGCCATGAAATACGACAACTTGAATTTAACTTGGTGAAAACTCACCAGGATTTCTTTTGGGCAAATGTGTCCCCGAATGAAGCGGTTATTTCAGTTTCTCAGTGTTACTGGCTTTAAATAATATTTAATTAATGTGAGATGTTATTCATAAGCATCATTGATTAATAATAAGTATATTTGAAATTTTGCTTCCAAGTAAATCCCTTGTTGGCATCTTTCCCTACCTGTGTACAGTTAGCCTGGCCCCCAAGGGAATAGTGGGCTGCCCTTTTGTGTAAAATCAGACCGCACAAGCGGCAGCAGGGGTGGCTCCTGTTCAAGGGTTGTAACAAGAAGTGCAAGAATAGATTAGAACAATATGTGTGGGCTGCAAAATAAGAATTTGCTAAATTGGTTTCTGTGGTGAATCACTATGCATGTGTTCAAAAATTGATGTCTATAGAAAGGCAGCCTTTCCACAGAGGGTCAGAGGCCACAGGCGGAGAAGAACTGGGAGGGGCCAAGGGCGGGTTCGAGGAGAGTTTGCTTGAAGTTAACACCTCCCCTTTCGGTTGTGGTCAGTTGGAGCATTGAAAACAGGACTGTCCGAATCAGCCTTATGGTTTCTACGATCCGCACGATTAGACCACGTTTCCTTCCTGTCCTTCTGCTCTACACTTTTATTTCAGTGCCTGGGTCTATTTTCTGTCCCAGTCTGATCATCTTAGGGACGTCTGAAGTTTTTAAAGCTTTCAAATCCAATTTGTATCACTACTTATGGACATGAAAATGCCATATTATTAGCTGAAGAATAATGCCACATAGTTTACCTCAAAATTGACCAATTTTAGCCTAAAATGCTACAATGTTTAGCTTTCCTTGTTGCATACATTTCCTTTTCTACAGTACAAATATGCCACTACTGCCTGAAAGCGTAGCTCTGCGTTGCCTGAACTCCCAGCAGTCCTTTTCACAATATGTTTCACAAACGCCACACTTCACAAGCCTCTGTCCATCATTTCCACCCTGAGGTTTTCAGGACAGTGGCCCCAGGGAGACCCTCCTTTGCTGCAGCATTTTCAGACATTAGTCAACACTTCCGCCAGACTTATTTTACAGCTGTGAACCCCAAACATGTGACCCCTTTAATAAAATAAAGGAGATCAAGTCAATTGCTTCCATGATGCAGTTTCCCTGTGATCTCTTTCCGCACCAGAGTGAGCACATCTGGAAAAGGCAGAGGGCAGCAGGTTTGACCCATATTGAGAAGTGGTCAGAAATAGCCAGTTGGGTAATAGAGGCAGGAGGACTCCTTTGGGACCGCGGGCTCCCGCAGAACCAGTGGGGTAATAGAGGCAGGAGGACTCCTTTGGGACCGCGGGCTCCCGCAGAACCAGTGGGGTAATAGAGGCAGGAGGACTCCTTTGGGACCGCAGGCTCCCGAAGAACCAGTTGGGTAATAGAGGCAGGAGGACTCCTTTGAGACCGCGGGCTCCCGCTGGAATTCGCGGATGCATAAAAACTCCATCTCCGAAGAATCCTTTCAGCATCGCCTTCAAAGGAAGCGAGGGAGTCCAGGGCACCCAGATGAATAAAAAAGGCAGGATTTTGCTCATTGTGGAATTTAAAGTGAGTTTTTAACCGCGCGGCTCTACGGTTCAACGTCTTCAATTACTTAAAATGGAGCAGACAACAAAACCTTGAAATGCGTGAATTCTGGCTGCGCTGCATTAAAATTGGTAGGCAACATCACTAGCTTGCGTCGTTTCGACGCGGGCGATTTAACACCGTCAAAGGCAATACTGTCAAACTAATGTGTTAGATGCAAAGTGCGCTAGTCGGTCTTTGGAAAGCAGGCATGACTGTGCCAACCCCTGAGGAGCGTCATCCCAAACATGCTCTTTCACAGCAGAAGTACCCTGCTCCATCACGTGGCTCTCCACAAAACTGGTTTGCGACCCCTGCGGCATCTTGGCCTTTGGGTCAGATTCCCATCCGCATCCCAGTGGTTAGGATCTGGTCCCACTCCCTGTCTCTGGGATTCTGCTACCCTTCACCCTCATAGGGTCTTGATGTCCTGATCATTGGCCCCCTTTCCATGCTCCTCCAAATGTTTGGGTCCTGGTCTGCACCTCTTCCCCTTAATTTGATCCGCACCTTCACCCTCCCTGTCCTCGCGTTAGATCCTCATCCTGGCCCTGTGGAGTGAGCCGACTCCGAGGGAGATGACGTATCTGACTCTGGACACAACGCCTGAATGGTCCAGAGAGCTACATCACCATGACATCTACCGTCCAACCATCTCCTAGAGAGGCGCAACGGGTTGTAAAGGAAGAGGAAACATTGTTTCACTTTTGACTGACACTCAACAGTTTGTTGCCCTCACTACTGCGCTCATGGCTTCTTGGTCTCAGTTTCTCGGCGACGTCTTAGCAGCTTTTACTACGGGACCCCCAAAGTCCAAAGTATAGCCATGAGTAGCCCTGTAGAGTGTGGGACAGAGCCCCACCGCCCTCAACTAGCAGCCTACACTGCAGAGGTTCCACAAGGAGACACTGGCCAGAGCTCCCGCCTCTTAGTGATCTCTTGATTGGGTGATGATGCCACAGCCAACATCCTTATTTGTTGAGATACTAGTGACAAGGCCCATCTACTGAAAGGCCTCAGATGCAGCAATGTGATAGTGAAAGAAGACATTTATTGTCTGGACAGTGACGATGTGTTCAGTCTAGAATATGGTTATGGTACATTGTATCTTTATTATCCAGAACATTACACCGTTTATTGAACTGAATGTCCATCTGTCTTGAACTAAGCAGATACAATTCATGACAGTGTTGGGGCAGCTATGCAAATGGTCAAAGTATTTATATGAAATACCAGGGAATGCAAATTACCTCCACATAAAAAATGGTTAACCGCTGTGTGCACAAAATGCACAGAAACGTCTACTGATGCCCCCGGTGTAGGATTCTGTTGAAGCTCAACGTGCGGGTTCCATCTTGAACTGGGTCAGAGTGTGAATGACCCCTGTGATAACACATCTGCAAACTGTGGCCTTTCTGCACTTATTGTTAGTTCTGGCTCCACTGTCAGAGCTCGTGTCATCACAACGAAAACATACACAGAGGAGGCAGAGAGGGTTTTTTAGATAGTCCCCCCCTCCCAGACACTGGTTCCTTTGAGTCACCCCCTTCACTCATAGCTTGTAGAAAGCGTCATTCTAACTTTGGTTTAGACTAGATGAGTATTTAAGTTGTATTGTTTGATGTTTGTTGACTGTTTGTCTCTCTGACTAATTAGTGATTCCCAGGGCAGTGTGAGGACAATGAAGCAAATCCTCCATGAAGCGCAACAGGGGTTCATTCATTTGTGGTCCTTAAAGACTTTCCTTACTCCTGTCCTGTTCAGGGCCAAACAACAGTTGTTTGCATAAAAGTGTGTTTACCCCCCCCCCCCCATCAATGTACTTTGTGCGCCTGCAACTTGTTTTTCTGCACCACAGGTATTTTTGCTCCATAGTGTAGTTTTGCGCGTAACTGTGAGATCACAATCCGGCTTACTTTGCACCTAAATGGGATTTTTCACATTAATATGATTGGCGCATCTAAAGGATTTCCACACTCATGTTTACGTTGTACCAAGGATGATTTTGGAACTCAACATGCTGCCAACCCAATGTGGGTTCAGAGGGGTTCACATCTTTTACACATAATGTGACATCATTCCATTGCATGCTCTCTCTCTACTGGGTGAGGATTTCTTATTGCATCTGCCCCATGTTGGATCTGCTCTCCCAGGTCACTAGCCTACACATGTTGTGTGATGTTATTATGGCCAGTAAGACTAAAAGAAGTTCAGGTCAGACTATAAGGATGCATGTATCAACACCTCAGAGATCTCATCCCCCCTGGCCAATGCAAAACTACCCTCAAATACCACACGGTCGAGCACTGGTAGCCAACACGGCCACCTTAATGTGTGAAAAGCCCTTTGTTTCAGAGTTTGCTTCAGGTGGAGTTCCATTAAAACTGGCCTTCTCTTTTTTAGTAAGGACAGAGCCTCTTTGACTGGCAGACTATGGGTTTTCGTCTTAGTCTCAAAGAATTCAAAAATGCCTTAATGGAAATGAGCACTTTTTTACGTTATCGTAACCAGAAATGTGAGCTGCACATCACCTTATATGAAAATGTGACGGTTCTGATCCAAAACTCCAGATCTTCACTGCATTGTTTTACAAACTGAAGGCCCTAACAGGTTCTGACTTCACTATGAACATTAAGACTGATTTTATGGCGACCACGTCTTCTAACCATGACGCTACTAGCTCATCCTCCCACACTTCCCCAGAACCCCCTTATCACTCACACACCCCTCAAGGAATGAAACCAGACAGTGTAATGGAAACAAAACCCCTCGCCCTGCCACACACCCAAGTGTGGTCACAGAACACAACCACAGCCATCTTGAAAGCCACCACACTTCCCTACAAAGCCTTCTTCAGTCAACCAATGAACAGCCCACAAACTGACTCTTCACAGACAATACAACACCACACAGGCATTATTCACATAAGAGGGGTGACTACTTATCGCACACTTCATTACAGACACTTATTACTGACAGAGCACACACCTGTGCACATGAGATCAAAGTCCGCTGCATCACCTTTATGACATTAAACAATGCCTGCGAATCAAACTCCCAGCTCTCTCCCCCACAAGCACTCTCCTTCTTCGGGACGGACATCTGTCCTCTGTATGCATCAATCGACGCACCTAATCCTGAGCAGCTCTACTGGCACTCCAAGCCCAGTTCTTCAGACCACCTCTCCATGCACCCAACACACCTAGTTACTTCTTGATCACAGACCCCATATCACAGCAGCCTCCCACCGTCTCCAAAGCTAGATGTCCCAAACACATTGAAGTACCAACCATCCTTCTAAACCAGTGGTTCCCAATCTGTGCGCCACGGCACCCTGGTGCGCCATCAAAACTAGCCAGGGGCGCCGTGAACACAATTTGGGAACCACTGTCAAGGCCTTTGACCTCTTCTTCCAAACTGCACAGCTCTGCTACCAAAGCTGCGAGAGAAAATGACATCAAGAGAAACAACAGAAACACCCAATAAATAACTTTTCAATGCACTGCCAAAACGCACACCACGGGCTGCAAAGCTTTATTGCTACAAGGGGAAAACAATCAGCGCTGCGCACACAACGGCAGATGATGAGTCCTAACCCTGCCACCTTCACCCCTGCGTCAGAACTGAGCAGGCAGGAACATTTGGAAACCCTCTGTTCATCTTTCTGCATTCTTTTTCTCTCTCCACGCACAAGAGGCTGAATAGGTCAGACTGCCTGAGACGTGCATCTTGCAGCCAAAAACAGTCTTACGATGCAGACTTTTTCCCCCCCAATTCTTTTAATAACTTCTTGGCTGCAACAATTGTTTTGAACCAATATTTGCACTATCTCGTCCCAAAAGGTACGTTGTTTTCCCCTCACAGTACAGGCCTGTCATAAACACGTTTTTTTAAAAAAAACAATACCAATTTGTAGATATGTTTTTGGCAGAGCGCTCGCTTTCTGTCACAACCCTGAAGACCAGGTATATCAAGTTGCTGCTGCGGCCTAGCAATCTAGCGAGTTAAAAACCCGAACTTGCAGGCCAATCCAGAAATGTTCCATGTCGGCCTCAAAAACCACTTTATTATAACTTAAAATCATTCTAACCTCTCTCAATTAAACACATTTACACGGAGCGGTTTAAAGATAGGATATCAAAGGAAGCAGAAATGCTTTTGCACTTATAATGGCAAGATTCGAATCTGTTTGAAAACAATCACAATTCTGATATTTAGGCCAGTGGTTCCCAAACTTAAATTTTAGGCAATTATTCCTATTTTCGTGCAAATTCGTATTCAGGCATAAACTCCCCAGCACCTGAATCTGGTGTTAAAGTGGTGTGGTATAAGTGCACGCGGGGGTATACTTCTCTGCACAGTTTTCATCAGTTAACCTGTCCCATTCCAAAATGGTGCAGAGAGAAGCTTTACATGGCAACTTCTTATTCCAGGAGGCATTTGGGGAAGCTCTGTATTTTCAATTACAATTCTGTGCATATTGGAACATAGCTCATAAACACAGAAATCATGGTCACTTTGAACAGGAGGTCTGTATTTTTACAACATAAAAAGATGACAGAAATCTCAGGTGATTGATGTGAGCGATCTGAGCTGATTAGGATAAAAAAAACTCAAGGCTCAAATATGGAACATATTCCTAAATAATTGCTGAAATGTGAATATCTTAACATAACTGGAAACTAGTCCCACCATATTCAGAGCATGCAAGAGATCACTGCGCTTTTTTCCCTCTCTGGAGCAATGTCGGGTAAAGATCAACTACATTTGTGCCGAATGTAAAATATCCCATTCTTAACAGAAATCTGTAGGAAATTTTGAGTTGAACACAAAATGCAGTTTATTCCAAAAATTAAAGATTTCTAGTAAACTAATTAAAAATGTGGGGGTCCAACTGTTCCAAGTGGTGGAAAATTAAATCTAAGAGTTGCAAGTGGGGTCCAGAAGTAGTGTGGAAGATTTTCAGATCTTTTTCTCATTTTTACCTTCAATGTTTAGGCAATTTTGAGGAATGACATGTATAGTTATCCACTATACATGTCATTCCTCAAAATTTTTTGACACTAGAATGCAGTACAATTTTAAGAGGTCATTGACATGACTTTCCTCAACATCTTTTGGATTTAGGTATCTTCAGTCTTGAACTTTACCAGTTAACTACAAATATTTAATATGATTACAAAAAGAGTTCAGGTTAATTGCCTACTAATCATGAACAGTCAGGGTCATACACTGTCTATTATTGAGCCACCAGTTGGGGGCATTCATCACAATACATTGCCTGCACTGGCCTGTAAGGTTAACTTTGTTTTGAATGCACTGTGACTAAACCAAAACAAATATTTTATTAAACAGCTGTTATATATTTATTTAGTTGCATCTATGATTATAATACCTTCATCAGCTTCATGGCAATTATTTTCAGGGAGAAAAATTTAAGTTCTACCGAGGTAGGGTTGACATCCCCTCACCCACTAAAAAAAGTAACATAATGGGGAGCCACGGCTTATGGCCAATAGGTCAAGGGAGCCGTGGATCGAAAAAGTTTGGGAACCACTGTATTAGGGGGTTTTCCAATCAACCATGGAATTTTTCCAGATGTTAGATGTGACGCAGCCGAAATAAATGCGGTTTTATTAAACCGTCAGAGTAGTGCTGGGTGTGGTAGGCGCTCTTTATCCTGAGTTTATAGGCGTCAAGAACATTTTACAGTTAAATAGCATCCTTAATGAGAGGGATATTCGCTTAGGCCAGGCATAAATATGCAAAGTTCTCCAAAAATATAAGTTCTGAGAGAAACTGCATTCGCTTTTACAGCAAATAGAACATTTTACATTTTGCAGGAGTTCGGTTCCATATCAAGGAAGCTAATTAGCGCGTGCATCACGAAGTAAAAATAAATTGATTCGCCCTATTAAAACAAGCATTTGCAATGCAGTAGGTCTCGCATTTGCGAGAGTTTGAGCTATTGGCATTGTAAATGACAATGCCTTTTATTTATGTTTTAAAAACCAAAACATAAATAAAAGGTATTGTTATTTACAATGCCAATAGCTCAAACTCGCGTAAATGCGAGACCTATTGCATTGCAAATGCTTGTTAAAAATGTTTCCTGCTTGGGAAGACATCAGTGGAGCAGACAGTGATCCTCTCAGCTGCTCCCTGCCTCCTCCAAGGCCACCGACACAATACCCAAGGGGGGAAACAGCCCCAGAGCGACAGCTTCCAATCTCAAATGAGTTGCCACCCAACCTGGCACTGGCTGCCAACCGCAATTGCAGCCCAAGTCATTGATACATAACTTTCCGACCTGCAAATCGGAGGGTGACGCCCGTTTCACACCCATCCTAATTGTGGCTTGGAAGGGACAGCAAACCAGTTCCTACAATTCTGGAAGATTTTTCGGACTCTTAAAAGGCTTTTATCCATTGTAAAAAGCCCTTTTTGCGGGTGTAACTACTGTGATTTTTCGAATCACAGGGTTTGCAACTGCAAAAGGTCTTTGTACATCTGACCCCAGGTTAGGCAAATATTCAACCAGACATTGCACCTCTGATCATACTGCACAGGATAAAAACCCGCACCATATGTTAGGAGGACTTTGCATCTCACCAAAGGCTTCTGTGACCAACCAGACTAAAGAAGCTGAAGGCAGAGTTCCTTTATAATGTCAGGGAGCTCTGAGGAGTCTTGAAATATCCTTCTGACATATGGCAAGGGGTGTTTTATTCCTCATAATACAGTCACACAATATGCACGGGCACAACCACACACACAGGCTCGCGCGCACACACACACACACACACACACACTTTAGTCTCGTCCTCCTTCTTCTAACCATCTAGTCAATTATAAACTATATCTTTTTGTTTTGAGATTATATACAATAAAAGTACGTAAACGCCATTATGAAAATAGCTTACGTATAAACAGCTTGTCATTTCATGCAGACATGCACTCACATTCAGGTTTAATGTAAGTCAGCATCAAAGTTACTTTTTGTGTTTTACAAAAAGTGGTTAAGCAGATAAGTAACTCCTGCTCTGCTTTGTTGATACCCATAAGTGCATTAAATAAACATTTTACCCTACAAAAGTCAAAAGTTGTGGATTTCCAGGATAGAGAATTTAAAGGTCTAAAATGCCAGCCTTTCCTTTATTGTTTCAGTGTCATTTCAGTTCAGTGCGTCAGTTCTTTGCTGTTCACAGTATCTGCAGGCAGCAGCACATGGGTAGCACAACTCAACGGTAATAATGTATTACATTACAGTAGCTGCATCATTTTCTTATTACAGATGACAAACTATGTTGAAAAAGACATTAATAAAGATTACTAGGATTGCCGGTCTATAGGTGATGCACAGTTTTTACTATAAATATGCAGATATCGCCCATTTAACCTGATGGCGACTTCACCTATGCAGAGAGGTGCAGGCTGAGTATATTGATGCTGTGACAGGTTGGGACGGCGCAAAGACTTTCAATGTTTCAGGCAAAAGAGAATCCGTCTGGGCTTCTTTTGCAAATATAAAAGTGTTACAAAGGCGATAAGGGATACCAGGCATTTCAGGTAGACATCAGGATCCGAAGCAGCTATAGCAAGCCTCCGAAAAGAGGAGCCCCGCCCTCTTTGTAGATGAGCCACAGAACACTGAGGTGCACTGCTTTACATCCCTGCGGCATCATATGTCAGGAACCCACATCACAGGAAGGCAATCACGAGACACACAGGGCCTCATTACGATGTTGGTCGGTAAGCCTCCGACCGCTCATCGGATGCTTACCGACCAACACAGTAGGTTTACAGTCCGACCCCCGACATTGAAAATTCAGCAGTCGGAGTGTAAACCGGCCGGTCAAACCAACTGTGTTGCGATGGGCTCAAGGAGCCCGTCGGCCAGTCGGATACCTATCATAATCCCTTACGGACGGCGTTTCCACCGTCGTGATTATGATGTCGGTTTCCGACAGCCCTTCTACCTCGGGCTTTCCGACATAGAAAGGCTGTGGGAAAGTGACTTTGGAAGCCCATAGCAGAGCCCCCATCTCTTCGCGGCCTTCGGTTGTGGGCCTGTGGGGCACCTATGAGGTTCAAATTCAAATCAAATCAGGTACTTGTTAAGCGCGACTACTCACCCATAAGGGTCTCAAGGCGCTGGGGAGGAGGGCGGGGTGCAGGTTCCAGTCCATTAAGGAGGAGGTCTATTGAAGAGCCAAGTTTTGAGGTTTCTCGTGAAGACGGGGAGTGATGTAGTCTGTCTGAGGTGGAGCGCTAGGGCGTTCCAGGCTCTGGCCGCGAGGAAGGAGAAGGAGCGGCCTCCCGATCTGGTCTTTCTGGCACGGGGGACCACGGCGTAGGAGAGCTGGGCTGATCGTAGGGTCCTTTGGGGTGCGTGGAAAGCAAGTCGGCTGTTCAGGTATGCTGGTCCGGCGTTGTGGAGGGCTTTGTGTGCGTGGGTGAGGATCTTGAAGGGGATTCTAGCCTCGATGGGGAGCCAGTGGAGTGTGCGCTGGAGCTGGGAGATATGGCAGTGTCTTGGCAGGTTGAGGACCAGTCTTGCGGCGGCGTTCTGGATGTTTTGTAGCTTGCGGGTGAGGTTTTTGTTTATTCCGGCATAGAGTGCGTTGCCGTAGTCAAGTCTGCTGGTGACGAGGGTGTGAATGACGGTCTTTCTGTGCTCGAGGGGGATCCATTTGAAGGTCTTACGTACGAGGCGGAGGGTGTGGAAGCAGGAGGATGCGACAGAGTTGATCTGGCGGTCCATTTTGAGCTCGGAGTCCAGGATGATTCTGAGGTTGCGTGCGTGGTCCGTGGGGGTGGGCGGGCTTCCGAGGGCGGGGGGCCACCAGGTGTCGTCCCAGGCGTCGGGGTGTGGGCCCATGATGAGTACCTCTGTTTTGTCCGTGTTTAGTTGTAGGCAGCTGTTTTTCATCCATTTGGCGACTGCTTCCATGCCTTCTTGAAAGTTGTGTTTGGCTGCGTTGGGTTTGTTGGATAGGGAGAGGATGAGTTGGGTGTCGTCTGCGTAGGAAACAATGTTGAGTCCGTGGGTTCTGACGATGGGGGCGAGCAGAGCCATGTAGACGTTGAAGAGCGTGGGGCTGAGGGAGGATCCCTGGGGGACTCCGCAGGTGGTTGGTGTAGGGTCCGAGAGGAAAGGAGGGAGTCTGACCCGCTGCGTTCTGCCGGGGAGGAATGAGCGGATCCAGTCGAGGGCCTTGTCCCGGATCCCTGCTTCGTGAAGTCTGCGTGTTATATTGAAATGCTTTTTTATTGAATTTTGCAAACACATCACAACAATACAATAATACACTAGGCCCAGCTAGCTGTAGTCTAAGGTGCATCTACATGTAAGCAATAGGGAAACTGCCCCCGCCTTATAGAGTATTGGTCGTGAAGCGCTGGTCACCAACCGGAGGACAGTGGCGTCAATTTGGGCTGCACTGCTCTACCGCAGCCTTTGTGCAAAAATAATAAGAAAACGAAAAATAAAACTAACACTACAACCAAACTAAACTTCCCCCCCCCCCCCTCCCCTGTGCCGGTGGTCCCCCAAGCCCTGTCACTCAATCCCGTTTCCTCCACCCCAGCCCCCGAACTCTACTCCTCGGGTGTGGGCGTCTGATCTGACCATAGTCCATGCAAGCGTAGAACACGCAAATATTTAGGTTGAGTAAGTTCGTTGAACTCGGATGAAAGAAGCGCTATGAAAGGGCTCCACATTTCCCGGAAGGAGTCTGTGGTATTATGTAGAGTGGAAGAGATCCGTTCCATCCCCAGGATGAACCATAACCTATGTAGCCACCCTATGTAAGTGGGGTGCGTGGTGGTGCCCCAGTGTGCCAAAACGTTCTGCAATGCCGCCCCTAATGCCATCCCCATCTGACGTCCTCTCCCGCTTTTGAGTGGGTACGTGATTGGATTAGGCAGTCCTAAGACGACATAGACTGGTAGCCTCGGTATCTCCGTATCAAAAAGAGTGTCCACCGTATCCAGAATTTTAGACCAGTAATCGGTCAATATGGGGCCCTCCCATAGTATATGCAGTAGTGTGCCTTCGTTGTCGCATCCCGTCCAGCAAGTGGGACTCCTCTGTGGATTTCCCCTATGGAGTCTCACTGGCGTGAGGTACCAGTAGGTCGCGATCTTCATGGCCGTCTCTATGCTGGCAACATTACGCGCTGTGTGTTTTGCTCGGAAATAGATTCCTTCCCAGTCTTTCCGTGTGAGCTCCCCTCCCAGTTCCCTCTCCCATCGCCGCTGGCTCGGAGTAGCCTGTGCCGTGGGGCCTTGTCGGATCATAGCATACATCTCTGTAATCAAACCTTTGTCAGAAGTTTTGGAGATTAACCATCTCTCATAGGCAGTTAGCCGGCGAGACCCCTGCGTCCTAACCTCGTCTTGCATCACCCAGTGCCGCACCTGCAGATATCTCAGCCTTTCTGCCTCCGGAATCCCATAGTCCAGTTTCATTTGGGGGAACGGGATAATACCAGTTAAGTTGAATAGGTGGCCCACTGAGCGGCAGGAGGTGGTTTTCCATGCCGAGAAAGCAGCTTCCGGGATCCCAGGGTGAACTCACTGTTGCCAAACAACGGAGTCAGCGGCGAGGGGAAAGTGGTAAGCTTCCTCCTAGTTGCTACTGCGTCCCAGGCTGACAGTACCGATTTGGTAATGGGCGATCCCATCAGTCCCCGAGGGCGTTGAAACTTCTTTAGGAAAGGGACCTTCCACAACGGGATTTGTGCCAGCGCCCTATCCTGAAAGAGCCACCTTTTCTCAGACTCGGGCCTTGCCCACTCAACCAAATACCTCAATTGCGCTGCTCGGTAATAAGTGAGCAGGTCAGGGATCCCCAGCCCACCCTCCTCTGGCCTCATGTATCCCAGTGTCTTGCTCATCCTTGGTCGCGTGCCTGCCCAGACGAAGTGATTGATATCCCGCTGCAGAGCCGCCAGCGCCCCGCCGGCGGGAGAGCAGGCAGGGTCTGAAATAAATAAAGGGCCTTCGGCAAGCGGGACATCTTGACCGCCGCGATCCTTCCTAATAGGGAAAGGTGGTGTTTACTCCATGCCCCCAAGTCTTTTTTTGTCAGTCGGGCCAACCTAGCATAGTTCAGTTGGGCCGTGCGTTGTACCGAGGCGGCTATCTCCAATCCCAAGTAGGGAATGGTATCCTTTAGTTGGATCCCCTGCAGGCTTGTCTCCCGCTGCCCCTCAGGTCGAGACTAGGGTTTAGGTGTACGATCATGGACTTACCCACATTGACGCGGTATCCCGACACCTGGCCAAAACTGAAAAGCTCATCAAGAAATGCAGCCAGAGAATTAGTCGGGTCTGTCAGTGCAGCAATAACATCATCTGCGTATAAGCTGATAGGATGGGTCTCCCCGCCGAACGGGATCCCCGTAATCTGCAAATTTTCCCGCACTTTCTGCGCCAGAGGTTCGATGTATAGGGCAAACAGCAGGGGGGACAGCGGGCACCCCTGCCTGGTGCCCCGCTGAATAGGAAATGCCCTGGAAGAGACCCCGTTCACCCTTACAGTCGCAGTGGGATCCTTATAACAGCAGCCTACCCATCTCCTAAACTTCTCCCCAATGCCCACTTTGGACAAGGTGTGGCTTAAGAAACCCCACTCCACGCGATCGAACGCTTTCTCAGCGTCTACCGTCAGTATCAAGGCGTCCATTCCTGTACGATGAGCTTTATCAATCAAATGGAGCACTCTCTTAGTATTGTCGGCGCACTGACGAGTCTGTACAAATCCTGCTTGGTCTGGCTCGATCAAGGTAAGCATACTAGGGCCAAGACGCGTGGCCAGGATCCCTGTAAAAAATTTTAAGTCGACATTTAATAGGGAGATGGGTCGGTATGATCCACATTGCTGTTTGTCCTTGCCCGGCTTGGGCAGAACTAGTATGGCCGCTGCCAACATCGGAGCTGGTATGGGTGTCGCCTCCCCAAATGCGTTAAAAAGCCTCGTCAAGACCGGAGCTAATATATGACAACATTTCTTATAAAAGAGGGCCGGGAACCCATCTGGGCCTGGGGACTTAAGCACCTTGAGGCGCGAGATCGCTGCTATAACCTCGTCCACTCTGATAGGGTCGTCGAGCATATCGGCCTGCTCGGGGGCAAGGGCAGACATGGAGACCGATTGTAGGTATTCCGCGACTTCGGACTCTGGGGCCGGCTCCGCCGTGTCAGCTTCTCATAGAATTCCACAAATGTATCGGCTATTGCTTGGTCTTCCGTGACCTCCCCTTGCCCTTCGACCCGCAAGGAGGAAACCCTCGCCTTCTGCTTGCGAGCCCGCAATCTATTAGCCAGAAGACGACCCGTGCGGTCACCTCCAACATAGTATGCATGCTTTAACTGCACCGCCGCATATTCCGCCCTATCCAAGTCTATGCCTGCTAATTGTGCCCTGGCAGCTTTAAGTTGTCGCCAAACTCTTGGCGCTCCCGTTCTGCTGTGGACCCTCTCCAGTTCCTGGACTTGGGCGGTTAAAGCGGTTCTCACTTCTCTACGCTCTTTATTTTCCGCTGCTGCCAGTGCTATAATCTCCCCCGTACGACTACCTTCATTGCCTCCCAGAGGGTGGTGATCTGGGTGTCAGGCGTGTCATTGTGCGTAAAATAGTCCTGGATACATTTAGTAAGCTGTTGAACTACCGCGTCTTTATGGAGCATTGCCTCCCTAAGTCTCCAGCAGCCCGGCCGTCGTAGGCCGGATGGTAGAATAATCTGAGTGCACACCGAGTCGTGGTCTGAAAGGGCCATAGGTGTAATCTCGATCGCGGCCACTCTCTCGTGGATAGCCCTGGTGCCCAAGAAGTAATCGAGACGGGCATAGGACTTGTGCGCATGTGAAAAGAATGTATATTGGGTCGTGTTCGGGTGAGCCTCTCTCCACAAGTCCAAGAAACCCATTTCCGTGAGCCAGGCCTTGCTCTCCCCGGAGACCTCCCCCCTGTGCCAACATGTCGTCTGCGATCTATCTTTGCTAGCGTCCATGACCATATTCATGTCCCCCCTAATGAGTGTCATGCAGTTCTGTGATGCCATAGCGGAAGTCTGCGTGTTAGGGTGCAGTGAGAGACTGTGTCGAAGGCGGCTGAAAGGTCGAGGAGGATGCGGGCTACTGTCTCGCCTCTGTCCAGGAGGGAGCGGATGTCATCCGTTGTGGCGAGGAGGGCGGTTTCTGTACTGTGGTTTTTTCTGAAGCCGGATTGGGAGGAGTCGAGGATGTTGTGCTCTTCGATGAAGGTGGCGAGTTGCTGTTGACGGCTTTCTCGATGACTTTCGCTGGGAACGGGAGCAGGAAGATGGGTCTGTAGTTTTTGAGGTCGGTGGGGTCCGCCTGCCAGACGGTGCAGGGATTTACACAAACTCCCATTTCTCTATGGGAGCTTGTGCTGTGGGCGGTTCCGTCCGCTGCACAAGCTCCAATAGAGAAATGAGAGTTTGCGACCACACTATTGTAATCCGGTGCTCGGAACCACCGACCTACGGTCGGTTGGTTCCCACACCTAGACGGTGTCGGTCGGAGGCAACTCGGACTAACATCGTAATAGGGCCCATAATGTTTCCCTGGAGTACCACTGGAGTATCTGCACAAAATATTGGATCGTAAATATCAAGCTACACAAATATCAAGTTTTTTAATATCTGTGTTTTTAATATCGTTTTCAATGATATAGTTGTGAAAAATATCGCTTTTCAATTATCTTTATGTGTTTTAGTTCATAGTTTAATTTTATATGGTATATGCTGTTTGTATAATTGTTAATATTATTAAATATCGATTTTAATTTTAGGTTATTTATAATTTTTAATTTAACTGTTATTAGTAATTTATAGTGTTGTAGTGGGTTATGAGGTCTGCTGGGGTACAGTATGGGAAGTTAATTAAGTATAATTAATGAATACATAATTTTAAGTTAATATTAATTATTTAATTGATAATTAATTATGTAAATTGTGTAATTATATATTTTTTAACTTATATTTTAGGCGTGGGTTGTTTGATTTGTGGGGTATAGGGTGGGAAGTGAATTAATTAATAATCAATTATTAATTAATTATTAATTAATTATTATTTAATTGATAATTATGTAAATTGTGTAACTATAATATTTTTTAAGTTATATTTTAGGTGTGGGTTGTTGTGGCTGTAGAGGACTAGGGTGGGAAGCTAATTAAGAAATTGCTTAATAATTCATTATTATTTTATTATTAATTATTTAATTTATAATTATTTAGATTGGGGTAAATATTATATTTTTAATGTTATATTGTAGGTGTGGATTGTTTGGTTTGTAAGGGTATAGGGTATGAAGTTAATTAAGTAATAATTAATTAAGTAAATTGTGAAGTTATATTTTAGGTGCAGGTTGTTGTGCTTGTAGGGGTTTAGGGTGGGAAGTTAATCAAGTAATAATTGATTAATAATTAATTATTAATTTATAATTAATTATTTAATTTATAATTAATTTTATAAATTGTGTAAATCTATATTTTTCAGTTAGATTTTAGTTGTGCATAGTATTTGTAAGGGTATAGGATGGGAAGTTAATTAAGTAAATATTAATTAAAATTTATTTAGGATTATGTAAATTGTTTAATAATTATATTTTTTTATGTTATACATTAGGTGTGTGTTGTGTTTGTTGTTATCCATTAGGTCTGTGTTGTGTTTCCAGGGGGATAGGGTGGGACGTTGTTTAAGTATTAATTAATTAACAATGAATTATTAATTTATTAATAATTGTTTTATTGTTACTTAATATGTTAATTGTGTTATACTTTTTATTTTAATTATATTTTAGGTTTGGGTTACTAGATATGTGGGAGTATAGTGTTTGACAATTATTTTAAACATTAGAATTATGTAAATTGTTTAATATATATATATATATATCCACATGAAAATCCAAGAGTGTCCAGTCACATCGGCACTACACAAGGACACAGACTCCACAGCAGTTGAAGTGGCAAGGTGTTTATTAATTAACCATCATTGTCCAAAGACGCGTTTCGGCCGCCAGACATGCGGCCTTGTTCACATAGTGCACTGCAAGTGAAGGTGATCTATATATACATGGTGAGTAAGCAGTAGTCTTTCTACAGTGGTATTCGTTCAGATAAGCACTTTACAACATGATGTGGCACTTTTACTGCAGTATCATTGCTTTACTGCAGTGTCATATTACTGTAATCTAAGTGCTGACCAATGACTGCATACATGGTGCTATAATGATATGGAGGTTGAAGGCATCTGTAATGTCATTCTCCTAAAGGCTAGCGCTGGTGTGGTAACTCGTGCTCGCTCTTGCCATTGCAAATATTACAGCGTTGGAAAATCCAAAGTAGCTGCGAGCTTGTGAGTATAAAATGTATCCTAAAACTTAGGATAAAGTATTTAATCAGTCGCGCAAGTCGCATAACTAAATTTGATTGACCATCAAATCGGCCAGCCCGTATTAAGTATTAAAATGCGGGGCTGAAGGGCGCAAGATCAGCAAAGAGATAGATTAAAAAATACCACGAGTGAATTGTAGTGCCTGTTAGTATTGTAGCGAGTACATGCTGTTGCTGTTACTCATGAGTGATTAAATGTGTGTGTGTGTTCTGTGAAAGGGAGGGAGGTGTTTGGAAATGTGAGTGAGCCCGTGAGTGCATCTGGTCGCGCAAAATGTACTAAACCCAATGGTTAATGTGACAACATCTGCACACGGGGTGTTATTTAAAACAAAAGACACAAAAATTGATAATCATTATAGTGCCTCTACAGTACATATACACATGGGTGTATGCCACCCTATAGATTTCTAGGGGAACATTAGGTTAGGGAGGGAACAAAATTAGTAACATTGTATGGAGATTCAACTGCTGCAGTTGCATGAAACTATGATGGACATATTTAAGAAGTGTGGCAAAAACGCAAGGATTCCAAAAAATACATGTAGCAAACCAATAACACAATAAATAGCTTACTGTTAGAAATATAAATATAAAGCCTGCAAATTGCTAAAATAAGCATATATGCGATTTCAACCTAGATATTGTGCAAATAAATAGTTTATAAGCAGATAGTCATGGCGAGAACATATTGAGCCATTGATACCTATTCTCTATCTAATAAATGGTTTGCTAAAGCACCTAGTGTGCCATAAATATTGTGGTGGAACTAAACATAGCAGAATCAGTGGGGCATTGGTAACAAATCTATGTGTCATCGATGTGTATACATATAGCCTGTTCATACAGTAAGAAATCATAGGAAGATATGCAAATCTTCACTCAAGTTTAACCCAGATGGGGCCTTGGTGTTGAACTCGATGATGTGTTTGCTCTCTAGCTGTCTAAGGAGTTTTTCCCGATTTCCACCCCTCACTAGCATAGGTATGCAATCAATGACCGAGTACTGTAAATGGGCCAAGTTGTTGCTGTGCTTGTCACTAAAGTGCCTTGCTACAGGGTAAGTAGAATCATTGTTAACTATGGCCCTAAGATGTTGTAAGATGCGCTGGTGCACCGGTAGCTTTGTACTTCCAATGTACCATAGGTTACATGAACAGACAAGTAGGTAAACTGCAAACTCAGTTTTGCATGTGAGGCGATGCCTTATGATGAAGGGATGTTTCCTAAATACTGAATCTACCTGGGTGATGCTTCTGCCAAATTTGCAAGCCCTGCAACTGTTGCATTTTTGAATCCCTTGATATCAGATAACCAGTTACTCTTGGAGATGATTTCTGGACTGTTTTTCACAAGGGCATCATGCATAGATGGTGCTCGTTTGTATGTGATGTCTGGTTGATTTGACACTACTGGGCCTAATATGGGATCAGATTTGATGATGCCCCAGTGCTTGTTTATCACTGCTCTGATGTTGCGGGCTTCAGTGTTATATGCCGTGATGAATCTGGTTGTGACTGTATGTAAAGGCTCTGGACTGGGGATACTAGTGTTTGTGTCATCCACTCGGGTGTCTTTGAGTAGGTCTTCCCTTGGGATCTGATTGGCCCTGTTCATAGCTTTTTGATGTTGGCTATGGAATAACCTCTTAGTTTGAAACGTTGGAATGACTCTTCCTGGCATATTGCTAGATCTGATGGTGAGCTACAGATCCTGCGTATGCGCAGCATTTCCCCATAGGGGATGCTGGCAATGAGATGCTTGGGATGAAAGCTGGCCGCGTGGAGTGTAGAGTTCCCTGCTGTAGGCTTTCTATGTAGTTTTGAGTTAATTTTTTGCTCTCTCACATATATTTCTACATCCAGAAACTCAACGGATGTCGCACTGATGGTGGCATTGAATTCTAAGTTCAAAATATTAGAATTAATATCATCAATAAAGGACTTAGCGCTGGTCGCATCACCCTTCCAAATCACAAAGACATCATCTATATATCTTAGCCAAGTTATGACATTGTTGTTCCATGTTTCACATAACTGACCTCTAAGTGTCTCCTCCTCCCAGGCTCCCACATGTAGGCAAGCATAACTTGGCGAAAAGCAAGACCGCATAGCCACTACCCTTAACTGTTGGTAGACTTTGTTGTTAAATAAGAAGTAATTGTGGCATAGGCACCATTCAATGAGGAAGAGCAAAAGTTCGTTATGTTTGTAGCAAGTGATCGGTTTTTTGTCCAAAAAATATTTACAAGCTGCAATGCCGTCACTATGACTAATACTAGTATACAGCGACGTAATGTCTAGTGACATAAAAATGTAGTCATGACTCCAAGGAATGTCTTTGATTTTCAGCATATATATATATATATTTTCACTGAAAAAACCATAGGTTTCAGGCACGTTATAGTTAGAAATTAGCATTTAAAAAACCTTAGAAATTCACTGAAAAAACCATGGGTTTTAGGGAAAGTTATAGTTACTTGGACATTTCACTCGTACAAAACCATAGAAATTCC
Source organism: Calotriton arnoldi (assembly GCA_963921515.1). Classification (NCBI taxonomy): domain Eukaryota; kingdom Metazoa; phylum Chordata; class Amphibia; order Caudata; family Salamandridae; genus Calotriton; species Calotriton arnoldi. The sequence continues at coordinate 355,913 of CAWUFW010005083.1, forward strand.
CCCGTTATAGTTAGTTCAGCTAACTATAACTCGCGCCCCCGCAAGGCACTGCTGATGACGTCACATAATACATCACTCATGACATGGTCAGTGACATCACTCATGACATCACTGATGACATCTCAAATGACATCACTGATGACATCACTGATGACATCATCCAGGTGATAATTTAATGCATCTTCTCACACCCTAACATAACTTTAGATACACCCACTCTAAATTACAGACTGCCATTCTCAAAACCATAGACACTCGAACTCCAATAACTACATACCCACTCACTGATTCTTAGGTCTACACACACATCCACTCACTCACCCGTACAGTCACTCATACTTATGGTCACTCAGTACAGGACTATCATATGCACTCATACACCTATATAGACACTCACACACCGCCACTCATCCATAGAGGTACTCAAACACCTAGTCAGTCATACAAATAATTATTCAAACTACCCTTTACTCACCTATACAGTTATATACACACCAGCTCACTTAGTCATACAAATACTAGCACATTCTTACGTTCTTATACAATCACTGATACAAGCAAACACTCTCACTTATAGACATTTATATACTCTAACACACATATATACTGCCTTTTATATATGTAGTTACTTACACATGTACAAATAAGATATACATTCACTCACTAACACACCCATACACACACTCACCCACCCATACAGTCCATCACAGATGCACTCTTGAAACCATGCACCCAGTGAATCACCCACTCACACATCTATGCACAGAGTCACACACACCCCACCCACACAAACACTCAGGCACCCATACAGATACTCAGACAACCAATCAATAACCCATGTAGACACTCATGTAGCTATTCGCAAACCCATGCAGCCGCTTACACACCAACAGACAGACGGATCCAGACATTCACACAGTTTAGTCACTAACCCATGCATTCAGTAAGATACGTTTAATCACTCACTTATAGAGTGAGTCACACACCTACTAAATCATCCATTCAGACACTTATACACCCACTCACTCTTCAATACGCCTTTCCCTATATATATTAAACATATTTAAACTTTACAGAAACACACAGTCACTGGATGATCTCATCAGTGATGTCATTTGAGATGTCATCAGTGATGTCACTGACCATGTCATGAGTGATGTAATATGTGACGTCATCAGCAGTGCATTGCGGGGCGTGAGTTATAGTTAGCTGAACTAACTATAACGGGGAATTTCTATGGTTTTGTACGAGTGAAATGTCCAAGTAACTATAACTTTCCCTAAAACCTATGGTTTTTTCAGTGAATTTCTAAGGTTTTTTAAATGCTAATTTCTAACTATAACGTGCCTGAAACCTATGGTTTTTTCAGTGAATATATATATATATATATATATTACCTACTGGCGGTTGCCAGTAGGTAGTTATAGTTAGAACCTATTTTCCATAAAAAAGATTTTTTTGATTTGCCAATATCTTTGGCGCCGTTTGACGAATCTTCGCGAAATTTTCAAAACTAATGGGGTGCTCCGGTCAGCTCCTGTCTTGAAAGTTTCAGGGTGATCCATCAAGCGGGGGCTGAGAAAAAAGGGGGGTCCCAAAACACGTTTTCCATATATATATATATATATATATATATATATATATATATATATATATATATATATATATACATACACACACATATTTTGTACTAAGAGTTTTATATTTTTATTAATAGAGTTATTAAAATATGGAATGTGTTTGAAGTGAACTACTTTCCCTACTGTTGCACTGACTGGAGTGGGAATAGTAAATTTTACCCCTCCGGTGGCCAACGCTTTCCGTACTGTTGCACAGACTGCAGTGGGAATAGTGTATTTATTATTCCCAGAATTAATTCGTTTAGTTACTTTTGTTTAAATATATGTTGTTATTATGTGTTGGTTTATTTAATTTTATATTTTTATATAGAGAACTTTTTCCTATTTTTAGTATATATCAGTAAAACCTTTTTGGATTGTTTACTTTTTATGTGTAATTAATTTGGTATTTTCTTTTACATTTATTGCAGTTTATTTCTTAAAGTTTTCGTTTTTTTGCATACATTGCGGCGGAGCGGTTTTGACCTTTGTGAGCTCCGCCGCCCGCCACCGATTCAGCACAGCAAGGGGCTGCCCTCGGGTCTCCTAACATCAACAAAGAACCTCCGGTGCGCCGGGCGGCTGCCGGAGCACCCGGCGGTCGAGTTTGCTAGCTGCGAGCGGAGGCACGGAGGAACCCTGGACGCCATTCGGCGGCTGCAGTGCAAAATGGCGCCGGTCGGCGTCTCCCGAGGGTCGGCGGCCTGAGGCGGCCGGGAGGGCTCGGCAGTGCCCCGGAGCGAGAGGAGAGGACGGCGGAGGTTGTGGTCTAGAGGGAGATAGGCAAGTGCACTCCCCCCACAGACTGGTGGTGAGCAGCGGTAAGGCTCGACTGAATTCCTCGCGCAACGCGGATCCCGCTGGCAGGTCTCCCTCAATCTGGACTCGCAGCGACTGGAGTGGTGGCGGGGGAGAGCCCCGTTCGTGGTTTCCTGCATAGGGGAGCAGTCCGGTGTGGCGAGACGCCCAGCTGAGCCCCGAGGACCAGTGGGTTCTCAATGAAGGTCAGCCTTGCTCCTGAGGACTTCGCTGCACTGCATACGCGAAAGAGGTGAGCTGGGCCCCCGTGCGCACCCGACCTAGGAGACTCAGCTGAGTCGGGTGCGAGGATCTCCCGATGCCAAATAATTACCGGCTTGTGTCCCTGAGCTTGTGTCCCTCATGAACCCCGGGTGAGTGCAGCGGTTTTCCCTGTCTTCCGCCCGCACGTCCCCGTGTCTGCCTCCCCCATCTGGATCTGCCTCCTGGGCCCCCGAGTCGACGTCCCTGATAAAGCAGCAAGTTACAACTGAGACACTGCTGCCTTTTTGTGTTCCCGAGTATTTTTGTCGCAATGACCGGAGCGAGGTCGGCGATTTTCTGGTCCTCTGTCCCACCGATCCCGTGGCTGCCTCCTACATCCAGTTCGGCTCACTGAGGTGGGTTTCATCATGGATTTTGGTTTGGTTTTTTTTATCGATCTGCTGACCCTCCATTTTGTGCTGGAGAGTCCGAGACCTGGGTCCACCATCTTTTCGGCAACGACCGGTTTCTACGATCGCTATGGGCCGCCGGTCTACGTCTTGGGGTTACCAATCTGGTCTAGTGCTTCAAGTCGACCCCCCCCCCTTCGGGACGCATACACTACCTGCTGATAAGGATGCCCACTACGAGACACCCCTCTCGACCTTTGGTGCTCCGGCGCAGAGAGCGAGTCTGGCCCCAGATGATGTGTTTCTGTGACCCTAACTGGTCTGTGGGCTCGTGGACTGTGACTTTGAGGGTCCCCCGATGTACTTTCTCCCATTGCCGGTTTGCTTGACCTCTGTCCGTTTTCCAGCTGCTGGACTCATTTTCCCCTCCCCCTCGTTTCCCTCTATGCCCCATTGGGACTTGTTGTTGTATTATTTATGCTCTGGTAATCTGATGTAATTCTGTACTACTGTGGTGTTCTCATGTAAAGAGCTCTGAGACCGAGCAACATGGCTGATGCCCGGTGGAGCTGTTTAGGCAGCTATAGAGGAGTCTGGCTCTGCTTCACAACATCGGCCGTCACCTACCCAGCCGGACATTGGACATAGTTTTTCCTCGTTCTCCCCGTTGTGTTTCCTTCCCTCCCCGCCTCCTCCCTCCGTGATCCTGTGGCTACCTCCCATTTCCAGCTTATGCGTTAATATCTCTTGATATTGTGTTATCACTGTTTCTCTCCTATGTCTATTCTTGGCTCCTGTAACTGATGTAATTTTTGTAACCTGTAACTCGCTGATACTCATGTAAAGCACTTTGATACCTCCGGGTCTAGCCAGCACTACCGCGGTGATTGAATTTGGGCACTGGACTTAGTGACTTTGTGACCCCATCTGGCTTATGGGCCCGCTTACTCTAAGTTTTTGGGCCCCCACGTGGCACTTTTCTCCCACTGCCGGTTTGCCAGATTCTGATCTGCTTCCCAGCCCCCTGTTCTCCACTCCCCTCCCCCATTCCCTCTATTCCGCTCCTGGGGACTTGTTTCTTCTGTGTTTGACTATGCAACTGTAACTAATGTAACCCATGAAAAACTTTTTTCCTGTTATTCCTGACCGCTGAGACCTGAGCATCATGGCTGATGCCCGGTGGAGCTGCTAGACAGCTATAGAGGAGATCGGCCCTGGTTCACCCCCTCGGCCGTCACCTACCCAGCCGGACATTGGGCACAGTTCTCCCCGTCTCCCCGCTGTCTCTCTTTCCTCCCCCTCCCTCCCACGAATTACCGTAACATTGTTTTTTGCCTATGTTTTACTATGCTCTGGTAACGGATGTAATTTGTAACTTGTAACGCAACGATCCTCATGTAAAGTGCTCTGATGCCTACGGGTCTAGCCAGCGCTATATAAAACTCTTCAAGTAATAAAATAAAAAAAAATAAAAAAAATAATAATATATATATATAAAACATTCAAAATAATTAGAAAATCATAATATAAATTGAAATTCATATTTTTAATAATACATGTGTGTTTGTTTATATAAGTATATATTAATATACAGTTATTAATATAATTTAAAAACATTTAATTTACATTGTATTAATGTTACATGTTAAAATATTTGATATTTAATATTTTTAACTATATATATATATATATATATATATAAACAAAAATATATTTTTGTATATATTAAAACAATATTACTGTAAAAGGATATTTTTTTCGATATTATTGTCCGTACCTTTATAAGTATAGGGAGACAATATTTTTGACATTGATATTCATGACTCGATATTTGTGTAGGCCGATGTTTGTGGTGCTGATATTATCTCATAGATACACCGTGGTAGAGTTCCTGCAGTAACCAATGCTCATCCCTCAGTGGGGAATTCTGCATTCGTCAGTGATGGCAAAGTTTGCATTTTATAAGATATTTTATTTGTCCACCAGGACCATATATCTTCCCTTTAGAGACTCTCTCTATCCCACACACATCCATAAAATATTCCCCACCCAGGAAATAAACTTGGAGCTTGATGTAGCAAAGGGTCCCCCACATTTTGTGAGAATGCAGAAATATGTTGGTACATAAGTGCCTTCTGCTGCCCTTCACGGGAGTCTTTTTGCCTGTTTCTTGGAGGGACACCACCCAATAATTGATGGTGAATACCCACACGCTTGTAGGTTTGCTGGTGTTTTTCTGAATTGTACCTCCCATGTAACCCCTACATTCCTGCCCCCACATATTGTAATTGTAATTGCATTTATATAGCGCTTACTACCCCTGACGAGGCGCCGAAGCGCTTTTTTGGCGAGTAGCACGCTACTCCGGAACCCATAAAGGATTAGTGTTGAATTAGTATAGTGAAATTTTCATCGGCCATTTTTAACTTTTTTGCAAATATACTCACACCACTTTTATACAACAGCATTTTTACTTTTTTAATTACTTTTACTCTTTTTAATACTTCTTACAAAATGAAAATGAAAATAAATAAATAAAAAACAGATCACAGCCTTCCCAGGACCTTTGTTTCACATTTGCATGGCCGGCACCCCCAGCTCCTAAACAGAGGGGCGCAGCACAGAGAGCGCTTGCATTTGGACTTGACTAGCGGAAACGAATATTTGATGACTCAAATGGAAAGATTCTTGTGGCTGGTGAGGGGGGATTCTTGTGGTTGGTGGGGGGGATTTTTGTGGCTGGTGAGAGGGGGGAAAGGTTCTTGTGGCTGGTGAAAAGGGGGGAAGAGTCTTGTGTCTGGTGAGAAGGGGGGAAAGATTCCTGTGGCTGGTCAGAAGGGGGAAAGATTATGGTGGCTGGTGAGAAGGGGGAAAGACTGATGTGACTGGTGAGAAGGAGGGAAGAGTCTTGTGGCTGTTGAGAAGGGGGGGAAGATTACTGTGGCTGGTGAGAAGGGGGAAAGATTATGGTGGCTGGTGAGAAGGGGGGAAGAGTCTTGTGGCTGGTGAGAAGGGGGGGAGATTCTTGTGGCTGATGTGAAGGGGGAAAGATTCCTGTGTCCGGTGAGAAGGGGGAAAGATTCATGTGCCTGGTGAGAAGGGGGGAAAGATTCATGTGCCTGGTGAGAAGGGGGGAAAGATTCCTGTGGCTGATGAGAAGTGGGAAAGATTATGGTGGCTGGTGAGAAGGGGGGAAGATTATGGTGGCTGATGTGAAGGGGGGAAGATTCCTGTGTCTGGTGAGAAGGGGGAAAGATTCATGTGGCTGGTGAGAAGTGGGAAAGATTATGGTGGCTGGTGAGAAGGGGGGAAGATTATGGTGGCTGATGTGAAGGGGGGAAGATTCCTGTGTCTGGTGAGAAGGGGAAAGATTCATGTGGCTGGTGAGAGGGAGGGAAGCGTCTTGTGGCTGGTGAGAAGGGGGGAAGACTCCTGTGGCTGATGAGAAGGGGGAAAGAGTCTTGTGGCTGATAAGAAGGGGGAAAGATTCCTGTGTCTGGTGAGAAGAAGGGAAGATTCCTGTGGCTGGTGAGAATGGGGGGGAGATTCCTGTGGCTGGTGAGAATGGGGGAAAGATTCATGTGGCTGGTGAGAAGGGGGAAGATTCCTGTGGCTGATGAGAAGGGGGAAAGAGTCCTGTGGCTGGTAAGAAGGGGGAAAGATTCTTGTGGCTGGTAAGAAGGGGACAATATTCTTGTGGCTGGTGAGAAGGAGGGAATATTCCTGTGGCTGGTGAGAAGGGGGAAAGATTCCTGTGGCTGGTAAGAAGAGGAAAAGATTCTTGTGGCTAGTGAGAAGGGGAAAAGATTCTTGTGGCTGGTGAGAAGAAGGTAAGATTCCTGTGGCTGGTGAGAAGAAGGGAAGATTCCTGTGGCTGATGAGAAGAAGGGAAGATTCCTGTGGCAGGTGAGAAGGAGGGAAGATTCCTGTGGCTGGTGAGAAGGAGGGAAGATACCTGCGGCTGGTGAGAAGGGGGAAAGATTCCTGTGTCTGGTGAGAAGAAGTGAAGATTCCTGTGGCTGGTGAGAATGGGGGGGAGAGTCCTGTGGCTGGTGAGAATGGGGGGAAGATTCCTGTTGCTGGTGAGAAGGGAGAAAGATCCCTGTGGCTGGTGAGAAGGAGGGTAAAGATTCTTGTAGCTGGTGAGAAGGGGGAAAGAATCTTGTGGCTGGTGAGAAGGTGGGTAAGATTCTGGTGGCTGGTGAGAAAGGGGAAATATTCTTGTGGCTGGTGAGAAGGGGTGAAAGATTCCTGTGGCTGATGAGAAAGGGGAAAGATTCCTGTGGCTGGTGAGAAGAAGGGAAGATTCCTGTGGCTGGTGAGAAGGACTGAAGATTCTTGTGGCTGATGAGAAGGGGGGAAATATTCCTGTGGCTGGTGAGAAGGGGGAAGAATCTTGTGGCTGGTGGGAAGGGGGGAGACTCTTGTGGCTGGTGAGAAGGGGTGAATATTCTTGTGGCTGGTGAGAAGGGGGTTGATTATTGTGGCTGGCGAGAAGGAAGAAAGATTCTGGTGGCTGGTGAGAAGGGGAAAGATTCTTGTGGCTGGTGAGAAGGTGGGTAAGATTCTTGTGGCTGGTGAGAGGGGGAAAGATTCCTGTGGCTGGTGAGAGGGGGAAAGATTCCTATGGCTGGTGAGAAGGGGTGAAAGATTCCTGTGGCTGATGAGAAGGGGAAAGATTCTTGTGGCTGGTGAGAAGGTGGGAAAGATTCTTGTGGCTGGTGAGAAGGGGGCAGATTCTGGTGGCTGGTGAGGGAGGGGAATATTCCTGTGGCTGGTGAGAAGAGGGAAAGATTCTTGTGGCTGGTGAGAAGGTGGGAAACATTCCTGTGGTTGGTGAGAAGGGTGGCTTGTGAGAAGGGTAGAAAGATTCTTGTGGCTGGTGAGAAGGGGGAAGATTCCTGTGGCTGGTGAAAAGGGGGAAATTCTTGTGGCTGGATTAGAAGGGGGAGATTCTTGTGGCTGGTGAGAAATGGGGAAGATTCCTGTGGCTGGTGAGAGGGGGAAGATTCTTGTTGCTGGTGAGAAGGGGGAAAGATTCTTGTGGCTGGTCAGAAGGGGGAAGAATCTGGTGGCTGGCGAGAAGGGGGAAAGATCCCTGTGGCTGGTGAGAAGGGGAAAGATTCTTGTGGCTGGTGAAAAGGAGCAAAGATTCTTGTGGCTGGTGAGAAGGAGGGAAGAGTCCTGTGGCTGATGAGAAGGTAGAAAGATTCTTGTGGCTGGTGAGAAGGGGGGATGATTATTGTAGCTGGTGAGAAGGGGGAAGACTCTTGTGGCTGGTGAGAAGGGGTGAAGATTCTTGTGGCCAGTGAGAAGGAGGGAAGAGTCTTGTGACTGGTGAGAAGGAGGGAAGATTCCTGTGGCTGGTGAGAAGAAGGGAAGATTCCTGTGGCTGGTGAGAAGGAGGGAAGATTCCAGTGGCAGGTGAGAAGGAGGGAAGATACCTGTGGCTGGTGAGAAGGGGAAAGATTCCTGTGTCTGGTGAGAAGAAGGGAAGATTCCTGTGGCTGGTGAGAATGGGGGAAGATTCCTGTGGCTGGTGAGAATGGAGGGAAGATTCCTGTTGCTGGTGAGAAGGGAGAAAGATTCCTGTGGCTGGTGAGAAGGAGGGAGACTCTTGTGGCTGGTGAGAAGGGGTGAATATTCTTGTGGCTGGTGAGAAGGGGGTTGATTATTGTGGCTGGCGAGAAGGAAGAAAGATTCTGGTGGCTGGTGAGAAGGGGAAAGATTCTTGTGGCTGGTGAGAAGGTGGATAAGATTCTTGTGGCTGGTGAGAGGGGGGAAAGATTCCTGTGGCTGGTGAGAAGGGGGAACGATTCCTATGGCTGGTGAGAAGGGGTGAAAGATTCCTGTGGCTGATGAGAAGGGGGAAAGATTCTTGTGGCTGGTGAGAAGGTGGGAAAGATTCTTGTGGCTGGTGAGAAGGGGGGCAGATTCTGGTGGCTGGTGAGGGAGGGGAATATTCCTGTGGCTGGTGAGAAGAGGGAAAGATTCTTGTGGCTGGTGAGAAGGTGGGAAACATTCCTGTGGTTGGTGAGAAGGGTGGCTTGTGAGAAGGGTAGAAAGATTCTTGTGGCTTGTGAGAAGGGGGAAGATTCCTGTGGCTGGTGAAAAGGGGGGAAATTCTTGTGGCTGGATTAGAAGGGGGGGAGATTCTTGTGGCTGGTGAGAAATGGGGAAGATTCCTGTGGCTGGTGAGAGGGGGGAAGATTCTTGTTGCTGGTGAGAAGGGGGAAAGATTCTTGTGGCTGGTCAGAAGGGGGAAGAATCTGGTGGCTGGCGAGAAGGGGGAAAGATCCCTGTGGCTGGTGAGAAGGGGAAAGATTCTTGTGGCTGGTGAAAAGGAGCAAAGATTCTTGTGGCTGGTGAGAAGGAGGGAAGAGTCCTGTGGCTGATGAGAAGGTAGAAAGATTCTTGTGGCTGGTGAGAAGGGGGATGATTATTGTAGCTGGTGAGAAGGGGGAAGACTCTTGTGGCTGGTGAGAAGGGGTGAAGATTCTTGTGGCCAGTGAGAAGGAGGGAAGAGTCTTGTGACTGGTGAGAAGGAGGGAAGATTCCTGTGGCTGGTGAGAAGAAGGGAAGATTCCTGTGGCTGGTGAGAAGGAGGGAAGATTCCAGTGGCAGGTGAGAAGGAGGGAAGATACCTGTGGCTGGTGAGAAGGGGCAAAGATTCCTGTGTCTGGTGAGAAGAAGGGAAGATTCCTGTGGCTGGTGAGAATGGGGGAAGATTCCTGTGGCTGGTGAGAATGGAGGGAAGATTCCTGTTGCTGGTGAGAAGGGAGAAAGATTCTTGTGGCTGGTGAGAAGGTGGGTAAGATTCTGGTGGCTGGTGAGAAGGGGGAAAGATTCTTGTGGCTGGTGAGAAGGGGTGAAAGATTCCTGTGGCTGATGAGAAGGGGAAAGATTCCTGTGGCTGGTGAGAAGAAGGGAAGATTCCTGTGGCTGGTGAGAAGGAGTGAAGATTCTTGTGGCTGATGAGAAGGGGGAAAGATTCCTGTGGCTGATGAGAAGGGGGAAGAATATTGTGGCTGGTGAGAAGGGGGAGACTCTTGTGGCTGGTGAGAAATGGGGAAGATTCCTGTGGATGGTGAGAGGGGGAAGATTCTTGTTGCTGGTGAGAAGGGGGAAAGATTCTTGTGGCTGGTGAGAAGGGGGATGATTATTGTAGCTGGTGAGAAGGGGAAGACTCTTGTGGCTGGTGAGAAGGGGTGAAGATTCTTGTGGCCAGTGAGAAGGAGGAAGAGTCTTGTGACTGGTGAGAAGGAGGGAAGATTCCTGTGGCTGGTGAGAAGAAGGGAAGATTCCTGTGGCTGGTGAGAAGGAGGGAAGATTCCAGTGGCAGGTGAGAAGGAGGGAAGATACCTGTGGCTGGTGAGAAGGGGCAAAGATTCCTGTGTCTGGTGAGAAGAAGGGAAGATTCCTGTGGCTGGTGAGAATGGGGGAAGATTCCTGTGGCTGGTGAGAATGGAGGGAAGATTCCTGTTGCTGGTGAGAAGGGAGAAAGATTCTTGTGGCTGGTGAGAAGGTGGGTAAGATTCTGGTGGCTGGTGAGAAGGGGGAAAGATTCTTGTGGCTGGTGAGAAGGGGTGAAAGATTCCTGTGGCTGATGAGAAGGGGAAAGATTCCTGTGGCTGGTGAGAAGAAGGGAAGATTCCTGTGGCTGGTGAGAAGGAGTGAAGATTCTTGTGGCTGATGAGAAGGGGGAAAGATTCCTGTGGCTGATGAGAAGGGGGAAGAATATTGTGGCTGGTGAGAAGGGGGAGACTCTTGTGGCTGGTGAGAAATGGGGAAGATTCCTGTGGATGGTGAGAGGGGGGGAAGATTCTTGTTGCTGGTGAGAAGGGGGAAAGATTCTTGTGGCTGGTGAGAAGGGGTGAAAGATTCCTGTGGCTGATGAGAAAGGGGAAAGATTCCTTCGGCTGGTGAGAAGAAGGGAAGATTCCTGTGGCTGGTGAGAAGGACTGAAGATTCTTGTGGCTGATGAGAAGGGGGGAAATATTCCTGTGGCTGGTGAGAAGGGGGAAGAATCTTATGGCTGGTGGGAAGGGGGGAGACTCTTGTGGCTGGTGAGAAGGGGTGAATATTCTTGTGGCTGGTGAGAAGGGGGTTGATTATTGTGGCTGGCGAGAAGGAAGAAAGATTCTGGTGGCTGGTGAGAAGGGGAAAGATTCTTGTGGCTGGTGAGAAGGTGGGTAAGATTCTTGTGGCTGGTGAGAGGGGGGAAAGATTCCTGTGGCTGGTGAGAAGGGGGAAAGATTCCTATGGCTGGTGAGAAGGGGTGAAAGATTCCTGTGGCTGATGAGAAGGGGGAAAGATTCTTGTGGCTGGTGAGAAGGTGGGAAAGATTCTTGTGGCTGGTGAGAAGGGGGGCAGATTCTGGTGGCTGTTGAGGGAGGGGAATATTCCTGTGGCTGGTGAGAAGAGGGAAAGATTCTTGTGGCTGGTGAGAATGTGGGAAACATTCCTGTGGTTGGTGAGAAGGGTGGCTTGTGAGAAGGGTAGAAAGATTCTTGTGGCTGGTGAGAAGGGGGAAGATTCCTGTGGCTGGTGAAAAGGGGGGAAATTCTTGTGGCTGGATTAGAAGGGGGAGATTCTTGTGGCTGGTGAGAAATGGGGAAGATTCCTGTGGCTGGTGAGAGGGGGAAGATTCTTGTTGCTGGTGAGAAGGGGGAAAGATTCTTGTGGCTGGTCAGAAGGGGGAAGAATCTGGTGGCTGGCGAGAAGGGGGAAAGATCCCTGTGGCTGGTGAGAAGGGGAAAGATTCTTGTGGCTGGTGAAAAGGAGGAAAGATTCTTGTGGCTGGTGAGAAGGAGGGAAGAGTCCTGTGGCTGATGAGAAGGTAGAAAGATTCTTGTGGCTGGTGAGAAGGGGGATGATTATTGTAGCTGGTGAGAAGGGGGAAGACTCTTGTGGCTGGTGAGAAGGGGTGAAGATTCTTGTGGCCAGTGAGAAGGAGGGAAGAGTCTTGTGACTGGTGAGAAGGAGGGAAGATTCCTGTGGCTGGTGAGAAGAAGGGAAGATTCCTGTGGCTGGTGAGAAGGAGGGAAGATTCCAGTGGCAGGTGAGAAGGAGGGAAGATACCTGTGGCTGGTGAGAAGGGGGAAAGATTCCTGTGTCTGGTGAGAAGAAGGGAAGATTCCTGTGGCTGGTGAGAATGGGGGGGGGAAGATTCCTGTGGCTGGTGAGAATGGAGGGAAGATTCCTGTTGCTGGTGAGAAGGGAGAAAGATTCCTGTGGCTGGTGAGAAGGAGGGTAAAGATTCTTGTAGCTGGTGAGAAGGGGGAAAGATTCTTGTGGCTGGTGAGAAGGTGGGTAAGATTCTGGTGGCTGGTGAGAAGGGGGAAAGATTCTTGTGGCTGGTGAGAAGGGGTGAAAGATTCCTGTGGCTGATGAGAAGGGGAAAGATTCCTGTGGCTGGTGAGAAGAAGGGAAGATTCCTGTGGCTGGTGAGAAGGAGTGAAGATTCTTGTGGCTGATGAGAAGGGGGGAAAGATTCCTGTGGCTGATGAGAAGGGGGGAGGAATATTGTGGCTGGTGAGAAGGGGGAGACTCTTGTGGCTGGTGAGAAGGGGTGAAGATTCTTGTGGCTGGTGAGAAGAGGGTTGATTTTTGTGGCTGGTGAGAAGGAAGAAAGATTCTGGTGGCTGGTGAGAATGGGAAAGATTCTTGTGGCTGGTGAGAAGGTGGGTAAGATTCTTGTTGCTGGTGAGAGGGGGAAAGATTCCTGTGGCTGGTGAGAAGGGGGAAAGATTCCTATGGCTGGTGAGAAGGGGTGAAAGATTCCTGTGGCTGATGAGAAGGGGGAAAGATTCTTGTGGCTGGTGAGAAGGTGGGAAAGGTTTTTGTGGCTGGTGAGAAGGGGGGCAGATTCTGGTGGCTGGCGAGGGGGGGAATACTCCTGTGGCTGTTGAGAAGAGGGAAAGATTATTGTGGCTGGTGAGAAGGTGGGAAAAAGTCCTGTGGTTGGTGAGAAGGGTGGCTTGTGAGAAGGGTAGAAATATTCTTGTGGCTGGTGAGAAGGGGGGAAGATTTTTGTGGCTGGTGAAAAGGGGGGGAAGATTCTTGTGGCTGGTGAGAAGGGGGGGAGATTCTTGTGGCTGGTGAGAAATGGGGAAGATTCCTGTGGCTGGTGAGAAGGGGGGAAGATTCTTGTGGCTGGTGAGAAGGGGGAAAGATTCTTGTGGCTGGTGAGAAGGGGGAAGAATCTGGTGGCTGGCGAGAAGGGGGAATGATCCCTGTGGCTGGTGAGAAGGGGAAAGATTCTTGTGGCTGGTGAAAATGAGGAAAAATTCTAGTGGATGGTGAGAAGGAGGGAAGATTCCTGTGGCTGATGAGAAGGTAGAAAGATTCTTGTGGCTGGTGAGAAGGGGGGAGATTATTGTAGCTGGTGAGAAGGGGGGAAGATTCTTGTGGCCGGTGAGCAGGAAGAAAGATTCTGGTGGCTGGTGAGAAGGGGGAAGATTCTGGTAGCTGGTGAGAAGGGGGAAGATTCTTGTGGCTGGTGAGAAGGGGGGAAAGATTATGGGGGCTGGTGAGAAGGGGGAAATATTCCTGTGGCTGGTGAGAAGGTGGGCAAGATTCTGGTGGCTGGTGAGAGGGGGGAAAGATTCTTGTGGCTGGTGGGAAGGTAGGAAAAAGTCTTGTGGCTGGTGAGAAGGGGGAAAATTCTTGTGGCTGGTGTGAAGGTAGGAAAAATTATTCTCTCTGGTGAGGAGGGGGAAAGATTCCTTTGGCTCATGGGAAGGGGGAAAGCTTCTTGTGGCTGATGAGAAGGGGAAAATATTCTTGTAGCTGGTGAGAGGGGGAAAGATTCCTGTGGCTGATAAGAAGGGGTGAAAGATTCTGGTGGCTGGTCAGAAGGGGATGAGTAGAAGTTTGTTATATCGATCCATGGGTGATTTGTTCTTTTCAGGCTCCTCCTAGATCTAAGCACAGAAAAGATGTGAGGCGGGGCCTTTACTGCAGTGAATGGTCTAGGGTTGACTAGGTGTGTAATCGGAGAGTGGAGGCGCTTTTACCTGTTCATTTTCTACAACTCCAATTAAGGGGCCGATTACGAGTGTGGCGATCCATGGACCGCCAGATTTGTGGGGGTGCGGCAGTCTCCCGACCGCCCTATTACGATTAGGGCGGTTGGAATGCCAATGCCCCGCCACAGCCGACAGGAAACCGATGTTCCTTGGTGGTGTTGCGGCAGTCAGGAGGCCGCAATATGCTTGGCGGAACCACCACGGTCCTGCCAAGCATATTATGAGTTTCCTCTCTGCCAGCGGTGTCATGGACACTCCTATTCCATGAACACATGGCCGAGAGAAAACAAAGGGGGCACTGCAGGGCCCCCTGTGCCACCTCCACATGGGAATGCATGCAGGGGGGCACAATATGTGCCCCCCTGTGTGCATGCATCCCAGTTCCTGCACGGCATGGACTGTTTTTGGCGTTCCCATTGCGGTGGCAATTTTTTTGAGGCACAGGGAACACCAAAAACAAGCCTGCCAGACAGGAGGAAACTCATGATCTGGTTGGTGGTCTGACCACCCTCGTTGGCGGTGCGGCGGCGGGGTGGACCCAGCACCGCACCGTTAAAGTCGTAATCATGCCCTATGTCACTTATCCCACCTTGGAGCATCTAAGTCCTGGACTTAAGTAAAGTTTTCAGACATCTGAGGGATCTGGAAAAAGGCACAATCATGTGTAGTGAACATGTGTGAAACTAAACAGGATAGGATTCATTTTGGCAATTAAGATAAATGCTTTGCAAATTTTTTTGGGGGCGCTCATATGACTTGTCATGACAACAAAAATAAATAGAATTGATACAACTAAAGAGAGAGAGAGAGAGAAGAGGGATAAAGGGCGACAGAGAGACAGACAGACACGCAGAGAGAGTGCTAATGAGCAAGCGTTGGCAGTATGCAGGATGGATGGTTGGACAAACAGCAAAGGCTAGACTAGAAATCAATCCAATCGATGTCATAAGATAAGGCCCAATTAACACAGCCCGGGATTGCTAAACTGGGGGACAGATTGTTGGCTCAACTGGATAATTGATGGTGGTGAGAATCAGGTGGTTCGAGAATGTGTTGATTCAGCCTCCTCCGATAGATGTCTACGTGAGCAGACAATACTAGATCCAGAGAAGGCCAGATCGCGTACTTTATACCGACGCGTTGGTTCAAACTCATGGCTGCTGAGATCAGTCTAGGGCAGATTTAAAAAAGTTGAGTCAACAATAGTGACTTTAAACCTTGTTACAGACACGTGTGGTTCTCCAGTCTGATACTTCTACAACAGCGGCCACAACTTACGGCTTTGTTTAGAGTTTGGCGGAGGATACTCTGTCACAAACATTGCAGATACCGTCTGCTGTACGGCAAGTACAGATCCTGAAGGCTAACACATCCAGCACAGCTGCAGTAACTCTTGCAGGTGATGCACTGGAAGAGGTTGAGGCCTTCACCTACCTGGGCAGTGTCATAGACAAGCAGGGCAGCACAGAGGCTGACATCAAGGCAAGAACCAGCAAAGCAGGGGCTGCCTTCATTCATCTAAAGAAGATCTGGAGCTCCAAGGACCTAAAGTTGCAAACCAAGATCAAGTTTTTAAACACCAACTTAAATTCGGTCCTTCTGTATGGAGCAGAAACTTGGAGGACAACAGTGACCACCACCAACCAAGTCCAGACATTCATCAACACCTGTCTGCCGAAAATCCGCCAAATCCGCCAGATCCACCATCAGCAACAACAACCTATAGCAGCAGACTTTCCAATTCCCTGCTCATGAAGAAATTATGAAAAGATGCTGGGGCTGGATAGGTCACACCTTCCGCAAGCCCTCACCAAGAAAGCCTTGACCTGGAACCCTCAAGGGAAAAGGAAAAGAGGAAGGCCAAGAAACACCCGGTGCCAAGGCCTCAATGCTGACTGCAAGGAGATGGGTTACACCTGGAGTCAGATTGAAATAAAAGCCCAGGACGGAGACGGCTGGAGGTGTAGTAGGCATAAGTAAGTACTACAATTGCATTATAACCCATGGTACTTGTAACATGTGGCTGGAATGTCCACCATGTTTTAATGGGGTACCTCATCCACCAAGTTTTAAATAAGGCCCTTAGTCGTGAGCTCTGTCTTTCCTTTCAAGCTGTGGTTGCTACGTTTTGCAATCATGATGCTGATCTTGGTTTCTTTATAAGGCAGATATATGCATGTATCTTTCCTTTCTGCAGCAGGCCCACAGAAGACCTATCTTGTTGTCTGCTAGCCTGGCCCTGTTTCAGCGCTCTCAACCTTCAGAGGTGGTCTGGCAAGTGACTGACTTTTCCACTTCCCGTGGTACCCCTTAACCCAGCTGTCTTTCTCTATGTGACATGGATTGCCTGTGGCAACTTCAGGAAGTGCCTTGATGGACAGTATGAAGGCTATGTTGTCGTGTCAAATTATGTCACAGACATCGGCCTCTATAGTTGTGGGTCTTGGAACTGGTATTTGAGCTTTACACAGGGGCTGGAATTATCCGAGCCTCTTATAGTCAGGACCTAATTGTGTAAAAGACCACTGATCCCTCTTTGGAAGGGCCGGTGAGTGCTTGCATGCTTGAGAAAGACACATGCTGCTGGCAGTTTCTGGGCTCATTTTTAGTCAAAGCCAAGACAGCTAAACTCTGATGGCGTATAGAAGCGCTATTGTCTCCTCTGGATAAGCAGCACTCTATTGTAAGACATCTCCCTTCTTCTGTGATCTTTTTAAGGACAGAGAAGCAAAAAGCTTCTAAAAATAGAAACCATTAACTCTCAGGCTTTCAAATGTTTATCAAAAGAATTCTATGGTTTTCTCTACAAAAGAGTTATCCGAATGGCTTCCGCCATTGACAAGATGTCCCAAGCCATCTTTTGCCACTGCCTCGATCTGTGGACGGAAATCACGGGGCCGCTGTAGGCTCGATCTGGTCTTTCCACACTTGAGGAAGGAGTGGGGAGCAGCAGGTGAGATTGGGTGGATTTCCATCACTGAGGAGTGAGGACATGACACGGGAAAGATGGACTGCTCCATCTTCACCTTCATGCTAAACACCCTTGTTGGGATGGTTGTGACACCCATCGCAAACACGAAGTCCTGCTCACGCATAACCATAACTCAGAGGCACACTGTTCAATTTAAGTGGTGCAAAGGAGCAACCAGGGATGACTTGGTGCCTTCTCCTGGCAACAGCACCTACTCTGGTGGGCTTAGGGTACAAGCTTAGGACAAGCTCCCGATCCAGTGCATAGAACTCAAATCTGGCATGGCCGGTGACAGTCAGCGGGGTGGTCAGACCATGAGTCAGGGGTGAAAACCTCTCACTACCCCCTTGCAACATCTTGATGGTCCTTTCCTCTATCCCAGCCACAGAGTGCAGTTGGTATAGGCTTTAGAGATGTGCAGGTTCCAGGGCTGTGATGCTTGTCATGTGCAATGATGGGGCTGTCGCCACCTGAACTATTAGTGGTCTAAAACTGGGTTGTGTAGGTGGTCCGAAGAATTACTATCACATGGCCTACACCAGGCTTGAAAGGGAACGCACCTAGAACCTCTCTCTTTGATTCTACAAGGAGCAGACCATGTGTGCCAAGGAGAACAGTGCGGTCAAGCCAGGCTCTGAGAGGCCAAATATTGACTAGAAACCTACTGAGGTCAAGAGCAAAATCCGACGCTAAAAGGAGGGCTGTGGTTTGATATAAGTAACCAATAAAAAACAAATTACTGGCAGTTCTTGAAAATATTTGATGGGGGCTTTTTACTTGTACAACACCCAACTCATAGAGGTATTTCTACTTGCGCAATAAATGTCTGATTAAATATTATTATTTGCTCAAAAACGCCTTAATGGAGGCATTCTCACTTGATCAACAATTGTCTCATGGAGGTATCTTCCCTCGCTGAATAACTGTATGATTGAATGGTATCACTGGCACAATAATTGATGGGACATCTTCACTTGCACAGCAATTGTCTCATGGAGGTATCTTCCCTCGCTGAATAACTGTATGATTGAATGGTATCACTGGCACAATAACTGATGGGACATCTTCACTTGCACAGTGTTAGACCTGACATCCTTGGCTTTGTTTTCCCTGACTTTTTGCCTCCACCTCCTGTGTTTTTGATGCTGTGCTGGATTTCGTTTTTGCTGGCTTAGATGCTTTGGGCACTTTGCCACTGCTGATCAGTGTCAAAGTGCAAGTGCTCCCTGTGTAAATTGTTATTGTGATTCGTTCTCCCTGATTGGCATATTTGTTTTACCAGTAGGTCCCTAGTAAAGTGCACTGAGTGTGCCAGGGCTGGTAAATCAAATGCTACTAGTGGGCCTGCAGCACTGATTGTGCCACCCACGTGAGTAGCCCTGAAAAGAGGTCTCAGGCCTGCCACCGAGGTGCCTGTGCGCAGTTTGTTAACTGCATTGTCAACTTGGCAAGTGCACCCACTTGCCAGGCCCTATCCTTCCCTTTTCTTACATATAGGACACCCCTATGGTAGGCCCAAGGTACCCCCCTGGGCAGGGTGCAGTGTATGTGAAAGGTAGGACATGTACTGGTGTGTGTAACATGTCCTGATAGTGCAATACTGCCAATTTCGTTTTTCACTATTGAAAGGCTATCTTGCCCATAGGACAGAATGGGGAATGCTTTGTAACATTTTACAAGCATATCTTCCCATAGAGATAAGATATAAAATGGAGTTTGGTATCCCTGAACTCAGGATTTAATAACACATCTTTTAGTAAAGATGGTTTTTAAATTGTGTGTTTGAAAATACCACTTTTAGAAAGTGGCTATTTTCTTGTTCAACCATCCTGTGTGCCTCTGCATGTTTGTGGATTGACTGTCTGGTTTCAGTGTGACAGAGACAGAGGTTGTGCATTCCCTGTAGACAGCCTCTGGGGGGTTGAGGTGTGCCTGTCCCTTCCTGGATGACCCAGCCCTGAGCTGAATAGACCCTGGCTGCATATAGAGTGGTGGGAGGAGATTTACCTTGCACCTGAATGGAGCCTGTCTCCCTTGCACAATGCTGTCTCCACCTCCTGTGGTCATGCTGCACCAGTGAAGGCAGAACTGGTTTGAACTGGGCTCAGAGCCCCCTGCACAAAGAGAACAAAGATATTTTGGGGTATAAGTATCAGACCCAAAACCCCAGACTTTAGACTACTTTTGGAATCAAGAGGAACCTTTGCCAAGGAGAAGAGCTGGAGAAACTGAGGAGAAGTACTGCCCTTGCTGTGTGTCTGGGGTTGGCCTGCAGTTGCTGTTTCTGCCAAGGAAAGGAGAAGGACTTTGCTGTGTGCTGTGTCCCCTGCTTGAGGAAAGTCTCCAAGGGATTGAGTAGAGCTTGCCTCCTGTTCTGAAGTCTCAGGGACACCAAGACTTCACCCCCAGCTCCCTGAACTTCCTTGCTGGGATTTCTGACCTGCCAAGAGGTGCCTGTGACTGTGTTGGGCCTCTGGAGGTTGTCCTGTTGTTGGGAGCTGAAAGAAGCCTAAGAGAAGTAAGAAAACCTGTTTCCGAAGCTGTCAGCGACACCGCTGTGATGCAGCGACTTGCACTGAGGCCCGGGGCACCGCTCGTGAAGTGAAAGACGCACCGCCCGGCCTGCACCGCAGCTCCGACACCCGCTGACACCTGCAGTTATCGGCCGTGCCCAACCCCAGCGCTCGCACCGACTCCGTCATCACCTGCATCTTGTTATCGCGGCTCCGATAACCGCCGAGGGTGACTCCACAAACTCGCCTACTTCGCATCGACACCGGAACCGACGCCTCACCGCCGACGCAACTGTCTTCCCCTGTCCTGGACACAACACGTTGCCTCCTCGCGGACACGATGCCTCGCCTCCCCCGTGGCAGCCAGGGAGCCGGCCTCGACATCGGGACCAACGCCTCACTTCCCCGACGCTGTGCATCGTCATGGACTTCATTTCCAAGGTACTGTTTGTTTGGGGGTCTCTGTGACTCCGTGCCCGACGCCGCGCTCCACACTGGATTTATGGCTGTCACGACGTCGCAATAGCCCCAGTTGGTGCTATTTGTTTCTACAAGCTTGATTTTTGCAATATCCTTTTGAAAGTCATTTTTTCTAAATACTTGTATGTTGGATTTCTATTGTTTTGGTCTTGTTGAGTTTAGATAAAGATACTTTATTTTTCTTAACTGGTGTGGTGTCCATTAGTGGTGTTATCACTGTGTTACTGTGAGTGTTGGTACAAATACTTTCTACATTGCCTTTGGGATAAGTCTGTCTGCTCGTGCCAAGCTACCATAGAGGTGAGCAGGGGTTATCTAGAGTGTGTATCCCCTTTACCCTGACTAGAAGCAAGGGTCCCTATTTGGACAAAGGTACCTACCTCTGCCAACTAGAGACCCCCATTTCTAACTCACAGCAATTGTCTCATGGAAGTATCTGCCCTTGATGAATAACTGCATGATTGATTGTAATTAATGGCTCAATAACTGCCTGATTGAAGTATCTGTTCTTATGCAACAATTGTCTCGTGGAGGTATCTGCCCTTGTGCAATAACTTTATGATTGGGTATCATTCCTGGCACAGTAACTCTTCATTGAGGCATCTTTACTTACCCAGCTCTCTCATGGCGGTGTCATTATTTGTGTAATAGACGTTTGATTGGGTTTTATTACTGACATAATAGTTGTCTGATGGAGGTGTCCCTACTTACGCAGTAACTACTCAATCAGAGTGGTATTAGCGACACAGTAACAGATGGCGCTTGGCTTCTGGCATAACAAAAGTTGGCAAGGAGTGTGATTATGGCCCAGTTATTGTTGGGTGTGAGTACCTGGTTATTGGAGCAATAGCTCTGAAAAGAGGTAACTATGGGACTGTAGGTGCGTGAGAGTGCCAGGGTTACCACCGCATTAACTATGCGACGACGCACTGTTGGCACACTGGCTGCCACATAGAAACATGTGTGAGGTAGAGTCAATGGCGATGAAGCCACCATCACAGTCTAATGGGCACATCTTCACCAGCACAATATCTGATGGGGAAAGACTACTGGAGAATTATGGGAAAGGTGGTCCCCAAGGATTCATTCACACAACAAAGTTAGCTATTGCGCTACACGTGGTGCGCACCTATGTGTGTCGTCATTGGGTGCTTCTAAATAAAATATCCCAATAGGCAATTGATGCGAGAGAAATTCTTCTTAAAAAAATATCCCAAAGGCCATGCCAAAAAAGTCATAGGTGTGCAAAATGAATGTTTGTTATGAAGTATATACGCAACACACCTACATACAAAGGTAACTCAACTGTAAGTAGTGTGGTGGTGCAGTGCACAGTGAAGAAAGCATACCTGCCAACTTGCAGAACAATCTCACCATGTGAGAAAGGGGCGGGACTTGAAAGGGGCGCGGCCTCGTGCCGAGAAGTACCTACGAGGAACTTTTGAACCCCACCCTGCCCCAACCCCCCTGACCCCCTCCCAAAATAAAAAGTTGCTGAGGCTGGTGCCGATGTCCTGGGGTGTTTTAACACCACTTAATGGATGTTAGCAGTTTAAAGCCTCTTGAAAACGAGCTGGAAAACCACTATTTACAGCGGTTTTCAGCTCGTTTTCCCTGCCACTTTGGGCCATATTTACAAGCCGCTATCGCCACCACAACGTCACTTTGAGTGACGTTGTGGTGGCTATAGGGGCTTCGCCTTATTTACAAGGCAGCGTTAAGCCACTTAACGTGGCTTAACGCTTCCTTGTAAATAAGGCACTCTTTCACGCTGTATTTAGCATGAAAGGGGTGGGCAAAGGGTGTTGTGCTGGGCGTTCCACCGCAACACCCATTGATTTTGACGCTGCCCCCTATTTACAAGAGCAGCGTAAATAGGCGACAGCACCAAAATTAAGACCAGGGAAAACCTGGTCTTAAACAGGCGAAATTAGGAGAAATGCTTTATTTCTCCTCGTTTTTGCTGTTTCCATGTGTGCTGCGTTGTGCAGCACACATAGAAACAGCAAATTGCCTATGATTGTTTATGTGCAGGAAGGTCCCCCTTCCTGCACATAAACAATCACTTAAAAAAAATGCCGTTTTGCAACTTCTAAGTGTGCTGCATGAAGCAGCGCACATAGCAGTTACAAAACGGCATTTACAGATTGTTTATGTGCAGGAAGGGGGACCCTCCTGCACATAAACAATCTTTCCCCCAATGCAGGCACCCTTGCATTATGGTGCAAGGGTGCCTGCGTTGGCGCTAGGCAGCTGAACTCAGCGCCAGCGCTAGGGGAAACACAAGGGTGCTCCGCATTCTTGTGAATAGGGCACATCCCTGCGTTTTCAGACTGGAGAAGCGTGGCGTTAGCAATGTTTGCTTAACGCCACGCTTCTCCATTCTGCTGTAAATATGCTCCTGTGTGATATTGGCTCCTCACCAGGAAACCGTGTGATGGGAGCCGATATCCTGTGTCAGACTGTGGCACCGTGTGAGTGGGCAGGTATGAGAAAGTGCTCATGTGGAGAAGTGTAAAAGTGCAAGGAGGTGGAAGAAGGGTGACACAGGTCTGTTATCGGAGTCCATTGAAGCAGTTGCAGACATAGGGGAGACTTACTCCATGTATACTGCATGTGTGTGAGTAGCAGGCGTTAAAAACACAAGCTGACGTCATTGTTCGGTATGTAGATGTCAGTCAGCTAAGAGCTGTAGGGAACTCCACAAGGTGAGGCTGTGGTAGCTGCAGTGTTGTGTCCCATTAGTGTCTACATTTATCATGGAGCATTGCACAGCATTCCGTTGCATCCTGCAGATGGACTGTACCATCGACACCCAGAATATCGTGGAACATGTTGACAACAGAACTGCGAGCAACATAATATCGAAAAGTAAGTGCATATACGGAAGTATAGATTTACTGTGCCTAACTCCAAATCTACGTACTTTGAAGAGATTTGTAGGCCGTAGGTACATGTATGTGGAGCTAGGTATAGAAAATCTACAATTACCTGCCAATACTTTTTAAAATATATTTTGTCCTTGATATGTGTCCCCGCCATATTCTGGGGTCAATATTCAGGTCGCATACCTGCCGAGGGTTATTAAAGATGGTGGGAACATATATAATCACACGTTACACCAAAGGGATACTCAGTTCACATGACTGAATGATTACTGCTGTAGTAACGTTTGATGGGTAAGTCAGTGGCATAACATTAGCCCCTGCAGTCCCCGCTGCAGCTCCATGGGGTTCCCACTGGCATTATGCATTGGCGGCGGGCACCAGGCTTGAGAGCTCCTGGCTGGATCTGGAGTGTGCATGGGTGGGTGGATGGATGGATAGGTGAGTGGATGGATGGATGGAGGGAGAGAGGAAGGGAGATAGGGAGGGAGGGATGGATGGATGGATGGATGGATGGATAAGCAGGTGGGTGGGATGGATGGGTGCATGGGTGGATGGATGGACCAACGGACAGATGTATTATGATAGATAGATAGATAGATAGATAGATAGGAGCCCAGGGAGGGCCAGTGGAGCCGGGCCTGTTATAATAAAAACCTTAAATGAAAGGCTGTGACAGTGATGCTCACTGAGGCGGCTCTCAGCGCTAACCTTTGCCAAGCGCCAGCTCACTGCCTGTAAAGGACAAGTGCGGGCTCAGGAAAGGTCAGACCCGAGGGTGCCGTGACAGCAGCAGCAGAGAAACCTTCTCCGACGCAGCCGTGGGGGCGACAAGCGACAGACCTTGGCATTCTCCGCACACGATGCGCCCACTTGACTCCTGTAAATTGTGCTGTGCAGACAAAGCGCTGCCACGAAAAGGCGTAACCTTCAAATCCATGCTGACAAGAATGGAGGCAGCAGCATCCGGTGATAGGTCTGGTGAAGGCAGAAGATGTGAGCCTGGAGGGCAGGAAATATCCTCTAAAACCCTGAGCATGGTCCATGGATCCTTCACCGCAGGTCGCAAGGCATCATATGCATCTCTGAGGTACCTCAGACCTGCCAACTTCAAACATATTTTCAACGTTTGAGGAAGGGGTGGGGCCTTGGAAGTGACAGAGGAGAACCGGCTGAGAGGCACTTCTGCCCCCTCTTCCTACCAACTTCTCTCCCACCCCCCAAAAACACAAAACAAAAAAAGCTTTCTGATGTGGCTGCTGATGTCATGAGATGCTTTCAAAATATGAAATGGACTTCAACTGCTCCCTTCGCTTCCACTGTGTGATATTGGCTCTTCCCCGGGTGACCGTGTGTAGGGAGCTCAGATATTGAGGGACACACGCTGACGCCACTGTGTGATATCGACTCTTCCCTAGGGGGCCATGTGTAGGGAGCTGAGATATTGTGGGACACACGCTGACACCACTGTGTGATATTGACTCTTCTCCGGGTGACTGTGAGAAGGAAGCTGGTACTGTGGGACACACACTGACACCACTGTGTGATATTGGCTCTTCCACGGGGGACCATGTGAAGAGCGCCGAGATATTGTGGGTCAAACTCTGACACCACTGTTTGATATCGGCTCTTCTCTGGGTGTCTGTGTGAAGGGAGCTGATATTGTGGGACACACGCTGACACTCTTCCACTGGTGACTGTGTGAAGGGAGCCGAGATATTGAGGGACACACGCTGACGCCACTGTGTGATATTGACTCTTCCCTAGGGGGCCGTGTGTAGGGAGCTGAGATATTGTGGGACACACGCTGACACCACTGTGTGATATCGACTCTTCCCTAGGGGGCCGTGTGTAGGGAGCTGAGATATTGTGGGACACACGCAGACGCCACTGTGTGATATTGACTCTTCCCTGGGTGACCCTGTGGAGGGAGCTGAGATATTGTGGGACACACGCTGACACCACTGTGTGATATCGGCTATTCCATGGGTGACCGTGTGAAGGGAGCTGAGATATTATGGCACACATGCTGACAGCACTGTTTGATATCGGCTATTCCATGGGTGACCATGTAAAGGGCGCCGAGATATTGTGGGACAAAGCTGACACCACTGTGTGATATCAGCTCTTCCCCGGGTGACCATGTGTAGGAAGCCGATATTGTGGGACACACGCTGACACCACTGTGTGATATTGACTCCTCCATGGGTCACTGTGTGAAGGGCACCGAGATATTAAGGGACACACGCTGACACTACTGTGTGATATCAGCTCTTCTCCGGGTGACCATGTGAAAGGCACAGAGATACTGTGGGACACACGCTGACACCACTGTGTGATATCAGTTCTTCCCCGGGTGACCATGTGTAGGAAGCCGATATTGTGGGACACACGCTGACACCACTGTGTGATATTGGCTCTTCCATTGGTCACTGTGTGAAGGGCACCGAGATATTAAGGGACACACGCTGACACTACTGTGTGATATCAGCTCTTCTCCGGGTGACCGCGTGAAAGGCACAGAGATATTGTGGGACACACGTTGATGCCACTGTGTGATATCGACTCTTCCCTGGGTGACCGTGTGGAGGGAGCTGAGATATTGTGGGACACACGCTGACACCACTGTGTGATATCGGCTATTCCATGGGTGACCGTGTGAAGGGAGCTGAGATATTATGGCACACATGCTGACACCACTGTGTGATATTGGCTATACCATATGTGACCATGTAAAGGGCGCCAAGTTATTGTGGGACAAAGCTGACACCACTGTGTGATATCAGCTCTTCCCCGGGTGACCATGTGTAGGAAGCCGATATTGTGGGACACACGCTGACACCACTGTGTGATATTGGCTCCTCCATGGGTCACTGTGTGAAGGGCACCGAGATATTAAGGGACACACGCTGACACTACTGTGTGATATCAGCTCTTCTCCGGGTGACCATGTGAAAGGCACAGAGATACTGTGGGACACACGCTGACACCACTGTGTGATATCGGCTCTTCCACGGGGGACCATGTGAAGGGCGCCAAGATATTGTGGGACAAACTCTGACACCACTGTTTGATATCGGCTCTTCTCCGGGTGACTGTGTGAAGGGAGCTGATATTTTGGGACACACGCTGACACTCTTCCACTGGTGACTGTGTGAAGGGAGGCGATATTGTGGGACACACGCTGACACCACTGTGTGATATCAGCTCTTTCCCGTGTGACGGGAGCTGAGATATTTTGGGACACACACTGACACCACTGTGTGAAAGCGGCTCTTCCCCGGGTGACTGTGTGAAGGGAGCCGAGATTCTGTGGGAAACACGCGGGCACTGTGTGAGTTAGCAGGTCTTCTATCTGTATAACACAAACCTGGGCGACAGGCAGGGGAGCGCTGTAGAGTGTCACAGACAAAGATGCAGCCAATGAGGGACTGGAGAGGTAGGTGGGTTCAGAGAGTAGAAGTGAGCACTCAGAGCACTGTGATGTAGTGCTCTTTAAAGAGGTCTTCAGCTCTGTCCTAAACTGGAGCAGGGTTGGGGCAGTCCTGGTGGGTACAATACTACACACTCCTGCTAGGGCAGCACTTCCTAATCGAAAGAGTGCCCAGAGGCAATATTACTCACAGTGCTGTGAGGTACACATTCATTTATTTTCAGCTCTCCTCCTTGTGATTTTTGGTACACAGTGGTACACCTCTTTCCTGCCTCCATACGTTTATGTTCATCATGCCAATATAAATTCCACTGGGATAACGCACTTGCTGCAGAGATTTTTGTGAAACCGCCAGTAGGGTGCGCAGGCAGGCTCAACCCAGCCTTTCAACTAGTAAAGTTGATAAAGCAACTACACCGTCTTATTATTCTCATTTTGTCAAAGGCATAGTAGAGTTTTGTACCCAAGCCAGTCCTGGGACAGGCCGCAGATTTTATCTGGTTCGCCTTTTTTCATTCACGCAAGACCATAATGTGAACCATAGACAGGGCCACTGGAATTAGGCGATTGTGCAGTTGCAGCGATTTTTGAATAATTATAGATTTGCTGCATTTGCCTCATAATCCATCATCTGCTGCATAATCCTCAGATGTTAACAAAAAAATTAATTCTAGCTCAGACGGTTCATAAGTTACTAAAAATGCAGCAAAACATGTTGACGTGCAGTGAAAGGTCAGTTACTAAGCTGGACCGGCAACCTTTCTGTTGCTTATTGCATATATTTGGGTGTTAAACTGGTACTAATGAGGTGCAACCAGTGCCCAGACTGTGTTACCAAGTTTAACAAGCATTGGCATAGCCAATAGGTCTCGCTTTTGGGACCTTATAAGTGTTTAGCCATGCAACAGTTGATGTTGTTGCACCAAGGATATTGTGCTGGATAACTAAACACTTATAAGGTCCCAAAGGCGAGACCTATTGGCTATGCCAATGCTTGGAGAGGAGTATAAACACTACATGTACTATGGAGTAGCCTGGAAGCAAATGTCAGCTGCAGGGCCCTCCAAAAATGAAACTGAAGGAATATTCTTAAGGACTGCAAGGGGTAGTGGAGCAATGGAGGAGGAAGTGGTGGCAAGTGAAGGGGAAGCAACAGGGGAACGGATATTAGAGGCCATGGGAACCAACAAAAACACATGCACTCTTATTGAGCACTTAATGAATAAGAAAAAAGTAGCTCCTTAAATGGGGCCAGTGAAAGAATACAATTCAGCCGATCAAAAGGTTGATAAAGAGGCTATGCTCCTGGGTAGGGGCAAACACAAGAGGATTGCAGGCAATCTAATATGAAGCAGGCAAATGTTAGAGCCTATAAATCAAAACAATGGTAAGCAATGGAAAGGCCCTAGGCCCACTGCAAGTTGACTTGCATGTTTACAATGCTTTTGGTCACAAGCTAGGACCTCGTAGTACTATAAATACACATCACTATTCCCCCACTGCACCAACCAGGATTTCGTTCTGCAGCTGTTTGGTTACACACACACCGGTATCTGCAGTGTGTACATTAACCAATTGAGCTTTCACATAACCTACCATAAAAGAGTCCACTTTGCACGGATTACTTTAACTGGCATTGTTTCATTTAAGGTGTGTGCATTATATTGTATATGAATTTACCTGAATGTGAATGCCAGCAAAATGACCGCAAAACATGTTTTTTAAGGCACATCTCTGGGCCTGCCTCACACTTCAAGTAGCTGAAAAGTACGCTTTTCTTTATAGCTTTTGTAACTTGAGCGCTCAGGATCACATTTCCCATACTTTTTTATGCACTTCGGCCGCAAGTTACAAAAGCTATAAAGAAAAGCGTACTTTTCAGCTACTTGTTGGCAGGGCAACAGTAGGTGGGAATAAGAGACAGTCCTGATGTAGGCAAATTCTTCAAGTGGAAGTATGGAAATGTATAGTTTTCCACCACTTTGAAAGGCTCACAGTTCTTCTTTGGAGCTACCATGGGAGCTCCTGCATTCCATTTAGCCTTGAGGAGTGCAGGTGGCAGCTATAAAGAGGAAACTTGTGGGAGTCACCGCATTACACTTTTGTGCGGGTTAACATTCCAGTTGGGGAAAAGCTCTCCCATTGTTTAACAATGGCTTTATTGGAAAAACGTAATCACGTTACAAAAATCAGTGTGAGGTGTAGGAATTCACAGATATCCTCAAAACCATAATTTCACAAATGAGCAGTGTTTCTCTTTAGCTGCATGGGCTAAATCTATCCAAGTCTCGACAGCGCACTTTATATGATTTGCAAAGGGGCATCGTGGAAGTGAAGAAGGGTATTAATGCACACTTTATGTTTACTCTGAGAGGGGTAAAGTCGCCTATTTGAAATATAGTAAGATTTCACATTCTGTCCGTGCAGGAACGGGGTAAAGCAGCTGTTCACGAGGATGGTGGTAGATCCAACTATGCAGATGGATTAGGTGAACTAGGAAGCTGCGCTAGTGAGACTGCTGCAACGGGTTGTGAACGAGATGTGCGGGAAAGGATTCGGTGATGCAGCTGAGCGGGGGGCGCGACATTTAATGCAGGGGGGCATAGAGAAGGTCAGAGGCTGTGGAAAGGGAGGGAGTAGAGAAAAGGGTAATGCAGCAATGTGGCAGTCCAGCTTCCATGGTAGAGATGGAGTGGTCCATTATACAAGGGGAGGTGATTTAGCTGTGCAACGGGGCAGGGCGCTTGAGGAGTTAAAGTGGAGAAGGTGAACTGCAGTCGGCTATCCGCAGGGGGCGTGGAGGGGTTAAAAGGGTCGATCAGTTTATATGGGTGTATTGAGAGTATTCAGCGGTTTAGAAGGGGGTGATGAAGCCGTGCGTGGAGCGTCGGACAGCTATTGTGGGGTCGGTGGCAATGTGGCTGGGAAGTTCCCTGAACTCCCGCTACTTTCTCCATACCTTTCTCTCCATTGTGCAGCAGGGTCTCCCTGCTCCTTTCAGGCATCTCCCGGTCCCTTCTTTTATCCGTTCTTCCTCGATCAGAACTAGGGCCAAGATGGGATGGGCAGACAACAGTGCGCAGGCGCGAGAAGCTCCGCAGGCTAATTGAGATCAGAGGCAGCAGGGAGGTTCTGAAAACTACCATCCTTTCCAAAGAATCGGGGAATATCGCTAACTATAAATCTAACGGAGGCAGGTGACATCTACAAACTCCCACCTGTTTAGGAGACAGGAAATGCAGAAAGTGTTTACAACCGATCCACATCACCTCATCTATCGGGACAGCAGTACAGTTTCGAAGCCGAATGGCCTGGTGGGATGTCCCCATCACGCAGACTCACTGTGAACGTGAGCTGGTGTGCAGAAGAATTTATAATTCAGAATGGGCGTTATTTGTTTACCTGAGGTGCAGGATCGGATTGGGCCAAAAATTTGGGCCGGTCACACAAAAAAGTGGCCCACGTTTGCCAATCGCCACCTTTCATGAACAAAAGAGGAGCGGGGACGAGAGGAGCGGGGGCGAGGGGGAGCGAGCGAGCGCGGCAGCCTGGTCAGCTGACCAGACGCTCGTGCGTCATGGCCTTTTGCCGGCATGTGTTTACAATTATCGCGCCCGCGTCTGGGCACGATAATTGGAAACACATGTTTGCCGCGAGTACCCATCTCAAAAAGGCCAGCCACGACGCACGAGCGTTTTTTGGACTGCTTTCCAAACTCGCTTACTAAAAGTCTTCGCCTCTAAGCAGCGCTTGCGCGCTACTCGAGGCTCGACCTAAAAATGATGAAATAATGAATTAATATTATTACAAAATGTGCCTAATTATACCACATAATCTGCCTTTTCTTGACACATAATTTACTTAACCCTGCTGCATAATTTGTCCCTCTCCTGCTGCGCAATTCCAGTGGCCCTGACCATAGATGAAGATGAAGCAAGAGTAATCTATCTTAATGTTTTAAGTGGCAGGGCATGATCCGACTCACCTGAGGGTCCAAGTTTGTAAGATGAATCATTTAGATGACTTTACTTTATTGCTGGATGCGAGGGAATGAGTGTCAGGGCCGATGCCACTCATCCCGGTGTCAGAATATGGCACCGGTCCTCCATGTTCCACATACGGATACTGGAATGGAAGGACCGGGGCAGGGGGCAGATGACATCTGTCCTGCATCCTGCTTACAGCTGTGCAGTAGATACTGGGACAGCTGCCAGCTCCTGTATCTTCCTCTTCTCACACATAAATGTCAGAGATGGGGGACCATGGCACCTAAGTGCTACCCCTGAATGTGGGGTGTCAGTAAAGAAAAGCTAAGGAGAGAAAACATGGGGCTTCTTGGCCCCTGATGTGGAGTGCACCATGGTGCAAGGGTGCCTCCATCGCATGCAGGTTTGATTTTGTGCAGGGAGGGGCACCTTCTTGCACAAAAATAATCCCAAGAGGTGCTTTCCTCTTCCTATGAGTGCTGCAAAATGCAGCACACATGGAAACAGAAAAAAACGAGAAATAAAAATATTTCTCCTCGTTACACCTTCTCTGGGGAGGTGTAAGGTTTTGGCACTTCCCCAGGTTTATGTCATTAAGTAAATCTGGGGCAGTGTCAAAAACCATCGGTGTTCTGTGGGAAAACCCACCGCAGAGCCCATGGAAGGCCTCCTTGGCGCAGAGTAGGGAAACGCAGCGCTTTGAGCTGCCTTGTATACACCATATCTATTCGGCCATTCCAAGCCACGCAAAGTAGCTTTGCCTGGCCTCAAAGATATAATTGAGAGGTTTGTGCCGCCGGAACGTCAGAAAAAGAGATGCTCCGGCAGCACAAGCCTCTCATAAATAACCCCCCATGTGTCCACATGTGTGCACCTTGACTAAGGAACACTCATTTGACAGTGACAAATCCTGTGGCGATTTTTCCATCTAATTTGGCCTGTTCTTGTCTGAGCACCAAAAAGTGCAACGTGTGTCCATGAATGTGAGTAACGATGACCTGTTCCATGTACACTTGAAAGCACCTTGTGCACAGACCAGAGAAGCCAAAGAGGGTGCAGAAGTGAGATAAAGAAACAGGACCTGGAGGGTGGCAGAAGACAGAGGCACGAGGTGGAATCAAGGCCAGGCAGCCTCAGTGTTCATGAGATAAAGAAACAGGAAGTGTAGGGTGGTGGAAGAAAGAGGCACGAGGTGGAATCAAGGCCAGGCAGCCTCAGTGTTCATGAGATAAAGAAACAGGAAGTGTAGGGTGGTGGAAGAAAGAGGCACGAGGTGGAATCAAGGCCAGGCAGCCTCAGTGTTCATGAGATAAAGAAACAGGAAGTGTAGGGTGGTGGAAGAAAGAAGCACGAGGTGGAATCAAGGCTTGGCAGCCTCGGTTTTCGTGAGGTATCGAGCCGGGAAGTGTAGGGTGATAGAAGAAAGAGACATGAGGTGGAATCAAGACCAGGCAGCCTCAGTATTCATGAGATAAAGAGACAGGAAGCAGAATGTGGTGGACGAAAGAGGCATGGGGTGGAATCAAGGCTTGGCAGCCTCGGTATTCATGAGGTATAGAGACGGGAAGTGCAGGGTGTTAGATGAAAGAGGCGTGAGGTACAATGAAGATATCTGGCAGCATCGTCACGCAGAAGCCCTGGAGGCAAGTGTCTAGGAGCCCCCGCACTAACAAATGAAGCACTGCCTGAGGGACAAACTGGTGAAAATTCACATTTAGGGCCTCATTTGGATGGCGGGTGGCCTTTCGTCCGCCCGCCACCCTAGCGGTACTGGGACCGACCGCCAGACGTGCGGCGGTCCCGCACCACTGATTAGGATGCGACCGTCACCCTGGCGGTCGCATCCTGCGTCTTTGACATTGCGGCGGGTGCTGCTTACAGCAGCACCCGCCGCAATGCCAAAATGGCATGTTGTGCATTGCCATGCACAACGTGGCAGGCACCACGCGGTGCCTGCCACCTTGTGCATGGCAATGTAGGAGGGGTACCATGGGTACCCCCCAAGTGCAGCCCCCCACCCCCCAAACCACCGGGGGCCCGCAACGGGCCACCAAAGCGATTCCCACCAGCCTTTCCATGGCGGCATCGCCGCCATGGAAAGGCTCTGAATGCCACACATCCTAATATGGATGGCGGTGCCTGCTAGGCACCGCCACCATATAAGGCCCCCAGTCTGCCCGGCCGGCAATCGTAACGATTGCCGACCGGTGGAAAAGCGGCGGACGTACTTTGCGTCTGCCGCTGTACCCCCCGCCATAATAATATGGCGGGGTAATTCTGGTTACGATGGCGGGCGGATCGCCACCGCCGGGCCTGCGATGGCGATCCGCCCGCCATCGTAATCAGCCCCTTAGTGTGAAGGAAAAATCTGAAAAAGTATTGCACAAACGTTCTGTACGTAGAATTTGAAGCAAAGTTTGTAAAGTGGGGATTTTACGACTACTACATTAGACTCACTGATCAAAGCAGCAGAGCGAGCTAGCCACCATCACACGTGGGGGGCTGGGGATGTTAAGAGATTATCACCCCAGGAATGCCTTTTTTCTACAATTGGTAAATGCACATTTCAAAGCTTATTTCCCAAATAACCCAAATATTTAGGGTAAAGTGTTGCAGGTCTTACAAACAGGCCAGCCCACAATCAGTCAGACAGCCATGGCGCCTGCAGTGTTTGTAGCGCTTCACCATCTCCAAACCTCCCACAGAGGTGCTGTAATTAGAGACAGAAGTGCCTGGTGTTAGTGCAGAAGGTTGGGGAGATGACATTGAACAGGTGCCAGTTTGAGGGGTTGCATAGCACTTTCCAGGGGGCTCTCATCTCTTCCAAGGGTGAGGACGCATTGCACGGGTGACCTTAGTCAAGACGTCACATGAACCAAGGCCCACTTTCCAATGGACTACCTTGAGTCGGAGAGCCCTCTGAATGTTTTTGTCACTGCAGCAGTTTACATTATGTTGGTCTAGTAACCTTGGCCGAAGTTGGACAGATGCCCCTTTCTAGGTCTTCCCTGTATTGCAGTTAAGCAGATGTTCGGTTATTTCCTGTTCCCTGGAAGCTCCCACATTCCCAAGCGCCCACACTGCTCAGTAAAGGACACACATCCCCACAGTGCTGCCCCCCCGCCCAGAACAAGACGTGTGTTGTAGCTATGGATGTATTACCATGCTAGGGCCATGTGCAGTGTCTGTAGTGATGCCAAGTTATCATAGTGTCACAGAAAGGCTCACGTCCCATGAGAGTAGGCACAATACCTACTGAGGCACATGGGTCCATACGGCAAGCAGAGCTCTCCAGGTGCACTGTCAGCCGTCAACGTGCAATGAGGCCGTAAAGCACACAAAACATATCATCAGCTCTGTCTGACTGCACATTTTTAATCTTCATCCAGTCCTGCTAAGTAGCTAAAAGGTAAAAGTATGCTTTATGAAAATAAATAAATACATCGAACTATTGATGGGACATCCATTGCTTCTCCATCACCCACGTCACACTTAGTCTCACTGACAAAGCCCACATCCTAACTCCACCGTCCATTATCACAGAAGACTGGTCTAACCTACCCCCTCACCATCTCACTCCTCCCCCTTTATAATCAGGGCTTGAAGTGGCAGCAGCTTCCAGCGCTACCAATAAGACCTCATTCTCCTCCGTAGATGACTGCCCTCAAGGCACACCCCAGCCTAGCCCTCTCCCTCCTCTCCCAATGCCCCAGCTGCCTTCGAGAAAGTGCTCCCCACTTTCGTCTATCGAAGAGAAGTCCAGACATTGCAGATTGCCCCAAATCAGACCTCTCTCTCACATCCCATCGCCAAAATCATGGATCACCTGATTGCAGATATACTAACAATCTCTCACCACCTCCCTTTTCCCCATTTCTACCAAACTTTTAGAGTTGCTAACCTAGCAAAGTTCCCTAATATGCCACTCAACCACAGCAACTTCCCTGCTACAGCAGTCTGATTTTAGGGCCCTTCCACTAGTCCTCTGTGAAGACTTGTTTGGGATTCAGTATATTTTCCTGGAGCATAATGTTTACACTTTACTCTGCTAGTATGTGTTCTAATGTTTACACTTTACTCTGCCAGCATGTGTTCTAATGTTTACACTTTGCTCTGCCGGTATTTGTTCTGATATGTACACTGCACTCTGCCGGCATGTGTTCTAACGTTTACACTTTACTCTGCCAGTATTTGTTCTGATATGTACACTGCACTCTGCCGGAATGTGTTCTAATGGTTACACTTTGCTCTGTATGTGTTCTAATGTTTACACTTTACTCTGCATGTGCTCTGATGTTTACACTTTACTCTGCATGTGTTCTGATGTTTACACCTTGCTCTGTATGTGTTCTAATGTTTACAATTTACTCACCTGGTATGTGTTCTAATGTTTACACTTTCTTTTGCTGTTATATGTTCTAATGTTGGCACTTTACTCTGCCAGTATGTGTTCAAATGTTTGCACTTTATTCTGCCAGTATGTGTTCTGATGTTTACACTGTACTCTGCCGGTATGTGTTCTAATGTTTACACTTTACGCTGCTGATATGTGTTCAAATGTTTGCACTTTTCTCCGCCAGTATTTGTTCTGATGTTCACACTGTACTCTGCCGGTATGTGTTCTAATGTTTACACTTTACGCTGCCGATATGTGTTCAAATGTTTGCACTTTACTTTGCCAGTATTTGTTCTGATGTTTACACTTAACTTTGTATGTGTTCAAATTTTTACACTTTACTCTGCCGGCATTTGTTCTAAAGTTTACACTTTCTTCTGTCGGTGTGTGTTCTAATATTTACATTTTACTCTGCCAGTATGTGTTCTAATGTTTACAGTTTCTCTTGTCGGTATGTGTTCTAATGTTTACATTTTACTCTGCCGGTATGTGTTCTAATGTTTACACTTTACTCTGCCGGTATGTGTTCTAATGTTTACACTTTCTCCTGTCGGTATGTGTTCTAATGTTTACATTTTACTCTGCCGGTATCTGTTCTAATGTTTACACTTTACTCTGCCGGTATGTGTTCTAATGTTTACACTTTCTCCTGTCAGTATGTGTTCTAATGTTTACATTTTACTCTGCCGGTATGAGTTCTAATGTTTACATTTTACTCTGACCTGTATGTGTTGTAACGTTCAGGCTTTACTCTGTTGGTATGTGTGCTAATGTTTACACTTTCTTTGGCCGGTATGTGTTCTGATGTTTGCATGGAATAACACAGACTGTGCTTTATGCAACTTTTATCAACATGCCTGAAATGGTAAGTCCTCGTCTCGGGGACAGATTTTTTTGTTCTTTCAGTGTCTGTTCAGCAGTTCAGTGCTTCACATGTGATAGATTTGTGATTTCCAATGGAGCCCTTCCCATTGCGGTTCAGTTGTTCGTGGTTGATAGATGATTGTCTTGCGGTTTCACTGAGGCTCACTTCGGAGCTTGGAAACACAAAGAGCAGGTTTTACTGCCTTTTGGAAAGACAGGTGGTGTTGTAGTTTAGGGACAGACTTCCATGGACTCGTGGTTTGCACTGAGAATGAGTGGACCTCTGAGTGGGGTTTTGTTGCAAGGTGACACTTGAGTTGTAGGCACGTGTTGGCTCAGAGGCTTTGTCTGGGTGGTGGGTCTGACATTTGTTTAGGAATGTTGACTCTGTTCCATGCAGTGGTCCATCGATGTGTTGCGCAGTTCTTTGAACGCGTCCCAGAGAGACACTAGGAACCAGTAGGTGGTCACGTGGTCTGCAGAAGTGTAATCCCAGGGCTTCAAATGGCAGAATTGCCTCACCGCTCACCTCAGGACCAGTTCTAATTTGTGGAGAAGGTTTTTTTTATGTCCTTGTTATAGACAGTTTATGCAAACACGAAAGCCCCAGTGTGTTCTCTTGGTCACTCACACTCGGGGCGCAGGGGATGGGGGGTGCACATGAGTTTTACTACTAGGAGAGCTCTTCACCCGTTTATTGTCTGCTTGATCCTCCCCAAGTGGCTTCCTGAGTGTTGTAAATAAGAGGTAGTCCATTCACGTAGATTCTTCAGGTATCTTTATTCAGGTAGGATGTTACATAAGAGAGCCCCACCAGGAGCAGGCTCACTGCTGCTCAGCCCATCACCAACTGACTCTCACACACATGAACATTCCATTCACCAACATTCTCTCACACAGACACCCAGGCTGAGCAGCAGTATAACACATCTCCTTCCTTTAACGGAATACAAAAACTCTCAGAACAGTATCAGAACAAATGCAAGAAATAAATCACAAACATAGTTCTGAAAAGTAGCATGAAAATTAATGATGGCGAATTCATGCAGAAAGAAAATAGAAAGAAAGAGACACGGTAATACACCATCTCCCTTCTTATCACAACAGAACCCACACTCCCACACCAAAACTACCAACAAACCAAAGTACAAGAATCATGCAAGCTGGCCAGGCAAACACAAGAAAAGTACAAGGGTGCCAACAACAAGGTGTAGGAGAAAACAGACCAAAGAAGTAAAGAAGAAAAAAAACAGAGAAAGGGTGAAAGCAGCCGCACAGGAAACATGGAACAGAAAAGCTGCCTTTCACTCAAAATCCACACAGAAAACAACAAAATGCTTCGGTGGTGAGCTCACAACAAAAAGGAAAGCAGTAGAAGAGGAGAAGCAAACTACATAAAAGCACTACCCCCAACACAAGCTGGGGTGGAATCTGTGGGCACACACCACACGACACAATGCAACACACCGAAAATGCAGAACTCCCCCCAGCGCAAACTGGGGTGTGATGTGTAGAAAACACTCTACACGGAATCTAAGCAGGTGCACAAGACATCACTCAACTCGTAAAGAACTCCCCCCAACGCAAAATGGGGTGTGATGTGTAGAAAACACGCTACACAAAATCTAAGCAGGTGCACAAGACATCACTCAACTCGTAAAGAACTCCCCCCAACGCAAAATGGGGTGTGAAGTGTAGAAACAGTCTACACAGAACCTAAGCAGGAGCGTAACGCTACACACAAAAAGTACAGCACTTCCCCCAACAACAAGTTGGGTCGTGATGTGTGGAAGGGACTCCACACGGAACCAAAAAACAACCCCAACGCAAACCTTGACGTGCAAGGGAAAAGGGGCGTAATGTACACGAACATTGCAAAGGAAAGTAAGTACAATCACATAGTAATATGGACCAGAAGTCAAACACATGCACACAACAGCATAAGTAATATAATGTTGACTATCATTTTGAGAGACAACAAGTAGTAAGGCATTGGACATTATACAACAAGGACAAAATAGAGTAAGCAAAGTTTTCTTCTTGTGAGCGACCTCTCACACGAAGTATGGCACTGTCCCAAGAAAACAGTAAAATAAAACAAATAAAGTAGTCACCGTGGTCTGCAGTAAAGGAAAACGTGGTCAGGCTTGAAGAACCTGTGAGAAGCAAAAACGGAAAGAAACAGTACCTTGCTGGAAGATTCAAAACATGCAAATGCCCTGCGTTTCACCATGAACTGGAGAATAACAGAAGAGACTCAAGGAAAAAAAGTGAAATCAGTTGTACCTCCAAACGAGAATCGGAAAAACTGGGAGGTCCGGGAATTGCAGTTCATGTGCGCAATAAATACTAGAAACTGGAACACTGGAAACTTCCTCGTCGAAGATAAGAACTGCAGACCAAAAGAATACTGCGACGTTACTGGTCCAGTGCAAATTCTGCTTGAACTTTATTGAAGGAACAAACGTGGTTGGCAAGGCGTGAACAATACATGTTGGAAAACTGCAAGTAATCACGTAGAGCACTCCAATCCCAAAATGGAGGCACGTATTAATGACGCCGCGCCGGATGGCTCCCGGCATCATGTGCTCCCAAGTGTCCATGTAAGCAGGAAACCAAATGAGGTAGAAAACGTCACGAAAGAACCCATGTACACATCACAGAAGAGCTGGAAGCAGGTAAGAATGCGCGTGCTCGGTATGTGCGCGCTGTAGGTAGCTTGTGCCAAGTTTTGAAAATCAGGGAGCTGTTCAACTGCCATGGTGGAGACACCCAAAGCGGAAATGGGCAGTAAAAGAAAAACAACAAAGTACTAAAAGTCAATGACCAGAACAGAATGAACAGTCTTTCCCACTTAAATAAATGTACAAGTTCACCAGGGGGCCGATTATCTCATTTCTGTGGGTGCTGTCGAGTTGCCACCGCAAAGCAGAGCCGGTAGAGCAGGCATGGTGCAGGCAATACAGTAGCTTGAGAAAATAAAGGTGAATTGCTCAGGAGCACGCAGCTTGTTTAAATGTGGCACGCCTGGGAAGAGACACAAGTGGGAGCAGCGGGTCTCCTGCGTAAAGACGGTAGCAGGGTAAAGTAGGTCACTTTAAAAGCAGAAGGAGGCAGAAAGTGGTCGCTCTTCTGGGAAACTGCACTTTGTGGAAACACTCTCCCAAAGTAACAAGACAGGGACCACTGTCCCAAAGGAGGAGGAGAGGAAGAAGGGACGAAGAGCAGGAACTGGCACAGTAAGGTTGGGGCGACCGATGTAGTGGTCACTGGTGGGGCTCAGGGGTGCCAGGTTTCTTTAAATATGCAGGATACAGTTTCAAAAGAAAGTCCTTTACCTTGAAGTAGTTTAAAGCTTCACAGTAACAATCCATTAAGGTAGCACAGGCAGGTTCTTCCATGAATCGTCTCCAAAATATGTTGTAAATAAAAGAGGTAGTCCATTCACGTAGATTCTTCAGGTATCTTTATTCAGGTAGGATGTTATATAAGAGCCCCACCAGGAGCAGCCTCACTGCTGCTCAGCCCATCACCAACTGACTCTCACACACATGAACATTCCATACCAACATTCTCTCACACAGACACCCGGGCTGAGCAGCAGTATAACACTGAGGAGCGGTGGTAAACATCTCTTTTCCTACAAGTCTTTGAATCAGTAACTATGCACGGTGACTGATCTCAGTTCCTGCGGTGCTAGCCTCATTGGCGACCCCTTGACAGATTGAGTTAGGTGCTTTGTAAAGTGATGGATATCTCAAGGTGACTTCAAGGCGCTGATCGCCTAGCCCTACCACTCTTACTCCTTCAGATCTCCACACCCACTCTCTCCTCACTTCTCCCTTTCTCCAAGACTTCTCACTCCTCTTCCCCATTTAACTCCAATTTTCATGCGCCAATGAAGGTGCAAACCAGTCCTGTGAAACGGACCACACTCACAAGGATGACCCCCGCCATCCATTGTGGTTCTCACAACCACAACCATGCTTTTTGTGATTCGGCCGTTTTAGAGAAATGAAGATTTAAAATTTACAAATATCTGTTGCAGCGAGACTCCCGCGGGCGTCCCATGGGGCTGCGCAACTGAATAAAGCTGTTTGATTGGTCAGGCACACTGAGTCTCACAGGACCCAGCGATGTGAGTGGCGGCTGCAACATGAGAAACAAGCATTGGCATAGCCAATAGGTCTCGCTTTTGGGACCTTATAAGTATTTAGTTATGCAGCACAATATCCTTGGTGCAACAACATCTACTGTTGCATGGGTAAACACTTATAAGGTCCCAAAGGCGAGACCTATTGGCTATGCCAATGCTTGTTGTTGCTTATTGCTGAATTTGAATATTAAACGGGTACTGATGAGGTGCAAACAATGCCCAGAAATGCATTAAGCATTGCATTTCAGAACATAGTGTGTACATGGCTTATCAATGTTCACTCAGGAACCACCACCTTCAACAGTGTCCGCTGAACTCCTTAGCTACGCTTGAGTATGCAACCACCACCAACAGCGTCCCTTTACCCTTCTCGCAGTACTGCCACACCGTACCTTAAGAGTCCCACCTCCCCCAGCGCACACCCCAGGACGTACCTGCGTAGAAGCGGATGAGGCAGGCGATGTCGGGCTCCAGCCCCTCGTCCTGCAGCCGGCTTTGCTGGCGGAAGCCCAGGCGCTGCAGGTAGCCTTTGGAAGGCGTGCCCGGCTCCCGCCGCAGTCGCCGCCGCCTCCGCAGCAAGGAAGAGCCACCGTCGGGCTGCAGCAACAGCAGCGGTTGGAGCGGGCTGCCCGGCTCGCCCTCGGTACCTCCTGCCTCGCGCTCCATAGATGCCCCGCACAGCTCCGCCCCCTCCCTGCCGCGCGACGGTCTCATGAATATTTAATCAAGAGAATAAAAAAATAAACAACAAGACACCAACTCTACGGTGCTTTTACATATTCATACGTCGCGTCATAAAGGGGCGGGGTGGTGCCTTTGCAGAACAAGCATTTGAAGGCACGAGCGGGGGAGGAGGGGGCGACGCGAGTGGTGCGCGCGCGCGCGCTATAGCGAGACATCTGTTTTGCATTATCGGGCACGATAATTGCAAACAGATGTCTGCCGCGCACAGTAACCGCAGGGAAAAAGGCCATGACGCACAAGCGTCTGGTCAGCTTTTCAAACCAGTCTGCAGTGGGAGGGGGTACAGTCTGCAGTGGGGAGGGGGTACAGTCTGCAGTGGGGAGGGGGTACGGTCTGCAGTGGGGAGGGGGTACAGTCTGCAGTGGGGAGGGGGTACAGTCTGCAGTGGGGAGGGGGTACACTCTGCAATGGGGAGGGGGTACAGTCTGCAGTGGGGAGGGGGTACAGTCTGCAGTGGGGAGGGGGTACGGTCTGCAGTGGGGAGGGGGTACGGTCTGCAGTGGGGAGGGGGTACAGTCTGCAGTGGGGAGGGGGTACGGTCTGCAGTGGGGAGGGGGTACAGTCTGCAGTGGGGGTATTGTCTGCAGTGGGGAGGGGGTACAGTCTGCAGTGGAGAGGGGGTACAGTCTGCAGTGGGGAGGGTATTGTCCAGTTCCTTAGAAGAGGCATCATCTGCATTATAGTGTCCAGTTCAACACACCATACCTGCAGCAGTATACAGACTGAAGAGAGGCAAGCAGAGAAGCTTACGTCACAGGCCGCTTTAAGATTAGCTGTTTTCTGTTGAAAATCTAATCTGGCAAGAAAAAACAAGTTTGCCTTGCTAGCATTACCTATATATTCTGTCTTGTGGATACATTTATTTATTTCAGATTAACATTTAAAAAAAATATTTGTGGATGTTAGTAATTGGTGCATAGACTTAAACGGAATGATTTATATTGTTTCCCAATCTACAGCTCTAAGTGCACAAAACACCGGGTGCTTAAGAAACAACATTTCTCTGACCATTTTTAGCTATATTTATAATAGGGCCGTTGAGCTATTGTAAAAAGGAACCTGCTGTGTTCAGTTGTCAGGAAGCCACACAAACACATGTGGGACTATAAGGTACGCATAAGGCCATTTGTCCTGTAATTGCTTTTAATGTTTTTTTAGTTAACCTTCAAAATGTATTTAAACGTTTGTCCCCGTGTATGTGCTTATGAGTTTCTCTACGGTTTGTAAAACAAAACAACTGACTTAAGTTAAAAAATAACGCATTTACACGTTGGTTCCCAGTCTCCATATTAAACACTTGTAGAAAGTATTTGAAGTTTTCACACCTCTCCAGCCTTCTAGGCGCACCATTATCTTTTGAAAACAAGGTCCGCACGCATTTCAAATCGATTCCAGTGCACAATTACCATATGCTACAGCAACACAGACAAGGACCTTAACTGCAAGGCCCCGTTTCCGTTTGTTAGAGGAGTGCTGTTTCTTTTCACAGCAGATTGTGAAGCCATTCACAACTGCTTTGCCACTCCAGACTTT
The DNA here is from genome assembly GCA_963921515.1 of Calotriton arnoldi. Classification (NCBI taxonomy): domain Eukaryota; kingdom Metazoa; phylum Chordata; class Amphibia; order Caudata; family Salamandridae; genus Calotriton; species Calotriton arnoldi. The sequence continues at coordinate 397,935 of CAWUFW010005083.1, forward strand.
CTGGCACACCTTACCGTTTGCTTTTTAGAATGAAAAAAAGTGTGCTTAAAATAAAAGCTGCTTTCTTTACATAGGTTACATTAACAAGCTTACTTTACTGGATAATCTTAAAACATCACATTTAAATTATCAAATTTTAACTATTTGAACGTTCGTTTGTTTTGCAATGTTTTGTTTCTGTGATGCCATATACAGGAGATGTCCACTAGCACGTACTGAGGAGGATGTGGCATAACGGCAAGCAGTTATGTACTTTAATGCTCAGGAGCAAGGTTCGAGTCTTCACTTTAATTTGATATCCATTAATTATGGGCACATCACTATATTTCAGTAGGTGTACAAAATATTTACTATGTGCTTGCGTAAAGCAAGTAGTTGTCCTCTAAAGCACTTTTATACCTTCGTAATCTTTTTTCACTGAATATTAAACATGCGGTGTAACAGCTACAGCTGGTAACTCTGAGGCTGAGGATTACAGTTCACGCTTGGATGTTAATTTATTATGGACTAATAATGTACTTTTCACGCGCCTATCAAAAAATGTGATTTTATTTATAATAGAACTGCTGATTGTATAAAGCGCTTTAATACAATCTACTGCATTTACTTTAAAGGCATATTTTCAATTCTCCAATTAATCACTTGCAAACATAGGCACGGCCCCATTTTTACACAGACATCTATATAATACTGCACAACGTGTAAATGTACATATACGTTTATTTAACGTGCATCGAAACATCACCAAAACTCTACAGAAAAGCTGCCCGGGGGCCCTTACACCCACTCCTTTAAATCGAACGTAGGACATACCCAGCCACACAGCTACATTCCCAGTACGCTGCGTTATAGCACTTGCGCTAACACTTACAGCCACAACAGCCCTTGTTTAAAAGTTTGGCCGTTTATTTTTAGGTCACGTAAAATACATAGTTTACCTTTAAAATGTATTCAAACGTTTGTCCCCGTGTATGTGCTTATGAGTTTGTTTGCGGTTTGTAAAACCAACCAACTTAAGTAAAAAAACGCATTTACACTTTGGTTCCCAGTATGCATATTAAACACTTGTAGAAAGTATTTGAAGTTTTTACACCTCTCCAGACTTCTAGGCGCACCATTATCTCTTCTTCTGAAAACAAGGTGCGAACGCATTTCAAACAGATTGCAGTGAAAAAATACCATATGCTAAAGCAACACTGACAAGGATCTTAACTGCAAGGCCCTGTTTCCGTTTATTAGGGGAGTTCAGTTTCTTGTTACAGCAGATTGTGAAACCATTTACAACTGCTTTGACACTCCAGACTTTCTGGCACATCCTGCTGTCTTCTAATTGGAATGATAAAAAGTGTGCTTTAAATACAAGCTGCTTCCTTTAGGCAGTTTACACAAACAATTTATTGTGTAATTTTAAGACCTGACATTTAAGACCACCATGCGTGCATGAAAACAAATCAAAACCAGATGCGCGCTGTAAGAATGCGGCCGCGAAAGTGAAAGCAACTAAAAAAAGCTTTGAAGAGAGGAGCGGGGCGAGCGAGCGCGGCAGCCTGCTGAGCTGACCACACGTCAGTGCACCATGGCCTTTTGCTTGCGCGTAACCGCAGGGAAAAGGCCATGACGCACGAGCGTGTGGTCAGCTTTCGAAACCCCCTAACATAAAGTCTCGCCAGAGCAGCGCTTGCGCGCTACTCGAGGCTCGACCTAAAAATGTTGTGGCCTCCATCACAGGACTTGGGAGTCTCAGTCCCCAAGTCCTGAAAATAAGTTCAAACACATATAGAATGGGCCCGGGGAGGAATACCTTGATCCACAGCCCTTGTGTGAGACCAGCCAGGGGCCACAAAGGGTTATGGTGCCGTGGCAGTACCACTGGAGTCCCACTGGATGCAGCATTGACCCTTTAAGTCAGAAAATGTCAACCACCCGAGCTCCCATCCCCTCCCCCCCCCTCGCTGCGCAGAGCCAATGGCCGTGCAAGGTGATCAGTTGGGCGCAGCCCAGCCGCTACCCCTCGCCCCCTCTAGCCTTTTCTCGCTTGGCAGTGCCAGCTGTCCTCTCACTGCATAGAAATGAAACATTGGGACTGGTTGGACAGGATGAGGGGTCCACAGGGGACCCCCCGATGGCGCACAAGCTGTTCACGCAGCTGCTGTCACGCACCCTGCCACTCACATCATCAGCTGTGAGTACAGACCTCTGTTCCTTCATTCACTCCTGTCAGCCTGTCCAAGCCTCTTGAAAATGAAATCTTTATCTCTGTAGCGCCTCCCATACTGCTCAAATAACTCTAGCGTACAGCGCTGTATGCTGGGGCTCCTGCAGGGGCATCCCTTTCACTGCCGCTTCAGGAAGAGCACACGCCTGCACACTGTGAACGGTGAAACACGGAAATACAGAACACGTGCACACTGAACAGTGAAACACAGAGCACGTGCACACATTGTGACTGCTGCAGCACTGAAATACAAAGCACTTGTACACAGTGTGAAAGGTGAAACTGAGATACAGAGAACAGGTATGCACATTGTGAGCAGTGAAACACAGAGCACGTGCACACAGTGTGACTGCTGCAACACTGAAATACAAAGCACGTGTACACAGTGTGAAAGGTGAAACTGAGATACAGAGAACAGGTATGCACATTGCTAGCAGTGAAACACTAAGGGCCTCATTTATGAAAAGTGACGCATCGCTGCGTGAAAACAGCGATGCGTCACTTTTCATTATGCCCTCCTTGCGACATGCTGGATGCGTCATATTTACAGTATGACGCATCATGTCGCAAGGAGTTACAGATACGTCAGTATTTCTGACGTATCTGTAGGCGCAAAAATGATGGATTGCTGGAGTGTGTCACAAAAGTGACGCAACTCCATCAATGGGTCATTTCACATGGGCAAGTCCCATTTCAAATGTGCCTGCGTCAGTCTTATGCATGCTGGGAGACAGGCGTAAGATATTGATGCATTTGCATCCTAGAAGAGGCTTACTTGCGTCAGAACACCCACCCTCCATACATTATACCTGGCGCAGGTATAATGTGGCGCAGGGGTTTACAAAGTGACGCATCTAACTAGATGCGTCACTTTGTAAATATGATGCAACATGGCGCATTTTTTACGCTGCTGGTGCGTCACAAAAAGTGACGCACTGGAGGCACAAAAGTGACGCAAGGCCTCATAAATAAGCCCCTAAGTGCAGAGCACAAGTCCACACATTGTGACTAGTGAAACACTGAGACGCAGAGCACATGTCCACACATTGTGAAAGATGAAACATTGAAACACAGAGCACGTCTGCACATTGTGAACAGTGAAACATTGAGACACAGAGCACATGTCTGCACATTGTGAACAGTGAAACACTGAGACACAGAGCACATGTCTGCACATTGTGAAAGGTGAAACATTGAAACACAAAGCACGTCTGCACATTGTGAAAAGTGAAACATAGAAACACTGAGCACGTCTGCACATTGTGAACAGTGAAACACTGAGACACAGAGCACATGTCTGCACATTGTGAAAGGTGAAACATTGAGACACAGAGCACAGGCCTGCACAGTGTGAATGGTGAAACACTGAGACACAGAGCACACGCCTGCACAGTGTGATCGGTGCAACACTGAAATACAGAAAACGTGCACACAGTGTGAACAGTGAAACATTGAGACACAGAGTATATGTCTGCACATTGTGAATAGTGAACCACTGAGATACATAACATGTGCACACAGTGTGACTGTTGCAACACTGAAACACAAAACAAGCACACACAGAGTGAACACTGAGACACAGAGAACAGGTATGCACATGGTGAACAATGAAAGACTGAGACACAGAACACATGTCTGCACATTGTGAACAGTGAAACACTGAGACCCAGAGCACATATCCGCACTGCACATTGTGAACAGTGAAGCAAAGAGACACAGAGCATGTGCACGCAGTGTGACTGTTGCAACACTGAAATACAAAGCACGTGTACACAATGTGAACGGTGAAAAACTGAGACAGAGCACGTCTGGACATTTTGAATGGTGAATCACTGAGACACAGACAACACATCTACACAGTGTGACTAGTGCCACACTGAGATACAGAGAGTAAACTGTGAAATACTGAGACACAAGAACACATGTCCGCACATTGTGAACGATGAAATATTGAGACACAGAGCATGTCTGCACAGTGTGAACAGTGAAACACTAAGACACAGGGCACATGTCTGCACATTGTGAATAGTGAAATACTGAGACACAAGATCACATGTCCGCACATTGTGAACGCTGAAATATTGAGACACAGAGCATGTCTGCACATTGTGAATAGTGAAACATTGAAACACAGAGCAGGTCTGCACATTGTAAGATACCGCCTCTCTGTACAGTGTACTTAAATGAAGTACGCTGTGTAGGGAGTGTGAAATATCCCCAAAGCAAGATAGAGGCAGAAAGTAGATAATACTAACTCTCTTTTTGTGTGTAGTGTGGGCGAGCAGTTAGGCTTATCAGATGACAGTGTTAAGCATTTGTTGTACTCACAGAGGAAATAAATGAGACACCCACTCAAGAATAAATCCGAGTCCAATTGCTATAAAAATAATTCAATCTTTATATATGTTTTGAGAAGCAAGACTTCAAATCGGAAAAATACTTTGTACAGTTTCAATACTTGAATAAATACTTTGTAAACATGTGAGGATCAAAATAAATGTAGTGCAGTTCAAAGTATGCAGTACTTTCAGTATCTAGGCACTCGGTGGTTGATACCATCAAATATTTACCATCACAGTCGGCGGGGAGCACAATGGAAGGGTTAGGTGCTGTGGAGTTCAGTCAGCCGCTAACCTGGTTACTGTCGTGGTAGCCGGCAGCAGGTCACTGGAAGCCAATGGATTCAGAACACCACCAACCCAGCCGTCGCGATCACTGGTGGGTGGTGTGGAGTCTTGGTAGCGGAGGTTCACCAACTCAGTTACCGTAGCGGTCGCTGGAAGGAGGACTCCTCCACGGAGTTTCGGATGACCACGGTCCCTTGGAAGGTCGGAGGCAATCTTGGCCAGAAGGATGATGGTCTTTGGGGGTCCAGGACTCAGGTACCACAGGCAGTCGGGCTGGGCCTGGATTGGAGGTACCGGGGGTTGTGGGTGTTGGTTTCGGAGCTCACCTGCAGCCACAGGTGTGATGCAGGGCAGTCTACCCCGGAGGAGGTGGTCGTGCCAATGTTACCGCTTTATGACGTCGATGCCACTGGCAAGATGGTACGGGATGTCAGGCGCGGGGCTGGTTCCAGCGTCCGTCGCTGTGCTGAGAGGATCCCTCAAGTTGATTGAGGCATGCAGGGGTCAATTCCACCAGACTGGTGAATCAACAGGCCTGGGAAGCTGCAAGGTTTCTTTTTCAGTGGTGAGTCGCATCGACACAGAATGTGCCGGTCCTCTACCACAGTGGTTTCTTTACTGGTGGACACCGGGGACTAGAGCCTCTAGCCCAAAGAGAGGTTCCTGGCAATTTGCAGAAGGCTGGGGTGACTCTGTGGTTTCTTGGAGGCCTCACAGGTTTCAGGAAAGGACAGCAGGTTGCAATTGTTGAGTTCTTAGCAGTGGCGGGGGTTTGTGCCAAATGCTTCTGCGTTGGTTCTCAGTTCTTGAACCGCAGTGGTCTTCTTCCGTTGTGTTCTTGTGTCTGTCGAATCTGGAGTCAGGTTCTCGGGGAGCCACCTAAATACTAAATATAGGGGCATTTTTAGGGGTGGCCATGTAGTTGCCAATGGGCTATCTACCTGTAGGGTGTCTACACCCTCTTTATGCTCACCCCACGTGGGGAGTGGGCATACCCTGACTTCTAATTTCCTACTATCCCCATTCTCAAGAAGGCAAAAAGTGAAAAGTGGGGTTTACCTCGTCTGCCCCTCTTGAGGGGTGGTAAAGGCTGAAGGTAGACCACTGGCTCAAACTAAGCATTGAGCCTGCTTACAGAGCTTAGTCAACATAGTGGCATGCTTGAGTGTGTCTAAAAGTTGCCCAGTGGGTTTTGGAGGTGCCACTGATGTTGGGCATCATCTTTGAGAGGAGTTTGACATGGTCACCTCATCTTTCCAAAGGGAAAATGAAAGCTTGAAGGGTTAATGAAAGATTTGGAGGCTTGCCAGGTCTGATCTCCGATTTGGGAATGCTGAGATGAGATTATGTACCTGATATCTCATGGGTTAGCAGTCCAGGGTTCAATAGATCATAGTAGGCACATTATATCCAGGTCTTGATTGGTAAATGCGGCCGGCGCTTCCATGTGATGAGATTGGGCCTTAAGGCCCGTCTCAGTGATGTTGCTAATTGACTTGAAAAAATACCCACTGTTCTTGTATCTAAAAGGTATTTGGCCGAAAAAGGAGAACTGCTACCTTCATAAACCTGGTGATTTACAGCCACGATCGTGCCTCTAGAAGGGTTGTAAGTTGGAGGGAGATTCAACAAGAAGTCTTGAGTTTGTGTTGACTCTGACCCCATTCTTCCACATGTGCCAACCTGCAGGGAAATCTCTCAATGGGTCTGCTGACCAATCAGCTTTCGCTTCGAAGAGAGGTCAATGGTTCTGTTGACCAATCAGCTTTCGCTTTGTAGAGAGGTCAATGGTTCTGTAGATCAATCCGCGTTCACTTCAAAGTGAAGCTAAATACTGCACTGGGTGCTGCTCTATAAGGCTCCATCGAAGTGAGTGCACGCCTGTCCATTGTTCAAGACCAAAATGAGGGTGGTGTTGGTGCGGTTCCGCACTCATCATCAGCTCGTCACAGGGCTAGGGGCGGACTAGTGGGTGGGGACAAAGAAGGGGGGCTGTTCAAGGATTTGTTTATATTGTGAGAAATGGTACATTCTAAAGCTGGTTGGGGCAGGAACACTTAGCTTGAAAGGGGAGGGCAATGGGTGTTGCTGTGGGCGTTCCACCGCAACACCCATTGATTCTGACGCTGCCCCCTATTTACAAGGGAGGACATGGAAACAGCTAAAGGCCAATGATTGTTTATGTACAGGAAGGTGTCCCATCCTGCACGTAAACAACCATTTTTTGAAAATGCCGTTTTGCAACTTCTATGTGTGCTGAATTAAGCACTATGGTGCAAGGGTGCCTGTGTTGGCACTAGGCTGCTAAGTTTAGCACCAGCACAGGGGAAAAAAAAGGCTGCACCATATTCTTGAAAATATGGTGCAGAATTGTGTTTCTGAAGTGGCGGAGTGAGGCGTTAAGCCAGGAAGCCTAACGCCCCACTATGCCACTTTCCTTGTAAATGTGCCCCTATGTGAGCTGTGTGAAATCTACATTCTAGAACGACTAGCACCTGATGTGCAAACCTTGTCTGCTAATCTGCACTGACATAGATGAAAAAAAGTGGTTGCAATAAACCTCAAAGAGAATTGGAGCATTCAAAAAATGTATGTTCACGAGTCTGGTGCACAGGAGCCTGGTTAGGGTGTGAGTTGTCATGTGTGTTCTGAAAGCACACGCAAGAAGCTGGGCTAGCTTGGATTACACAAGTTGATCCAGAGCCATATTTGATTGCCTGCCAACCTTCCTTGTTCATCTGCTACGTAGAATGATGTGGAGTACTCGTGCGAGCAGCGGTTGCACGGATGGACCTGCTGAAGGCTGCAGACCGCTCTGCTCTCCATGTATTGTATTGCAGCATTTATATAGCCCTGTGTGGGGTGCTGAAGCACTTGCCTACATGGGTAGCACGCTACACCGTGAAGAATATGTGGTTGGAAGGATGTTGTCTTTGTTTTGATCCCATGAGGGTCGGCTTCTGAGCCCGACACAGCACCAAAACAGTGTTATTGTAAATAACAGAATCCATCAAGTCAAGCTCAGATCTGGGATTGAACGTTGCCTCGGTTCTCCTGGATTTATCGGCAGCGTTTGATACTGTTTCACATGAGATCTTGCTGCACAGGCTAGAGACAGTTGGCGTGGGGGAATGGCGTTGAAATGGCTGGGCTCATTTCTAGAACAGCGAGGACAAGTGGTGTGGATGAGGCCCTTCCACTCAGAGGAGAAAGCACTGAAATGCGGGGTACCACAGGGCTCTTCATTGAGCCCTACCCTTTTTAATATCTACATGGCACCACTGACATTTCTAGTAGAGTTGTTCAGCATCGAAATCATCTCGTATGGGGACGATACACAACTGTTGTTGTCTTACGAGGCAAACTCGGCCTCGGTTAAACAAACGTTTGCATCATGTCTGGTAGCAGTGATGGGCTGGCTTAGATCCAATCTCCTTCAATGTAACCCAGACAAAACAGAAATACTGCTGTTTGGCCCTGATCATATTCCGGGATGGACAGGTACCGGGCCAAGCAGTGGAGTCCCCCCCTCAATCCACCGCCATGGAGGTAGCTAGGAACCTCAGTGATATGTTTGATCATCAGCTCTCTTTTAAAGCCCAGATAGCAACAGTGATGAAAGTGTGCCTCTTGATCCTACGAATGCTGAAAAAATTCCTGGACTTCCTGCTATGGGAGTCATGGATAACAATGGTTAGAGCATTGATTTTGCCCAGATCAGCCGACGTCAATGTGCTTTACCTGGGGATTCCAGAATATCTCTTTGACCACTTTCAGAATGCATAATACGGCAATCTGACTGCTGCTCAAATTGCCTAAACATTCTTCAGTGTCCCACTTTAGGGAGCAACTGCACTGGCTGCCAGCCTGGAAGAGAGTGACGTTCAAAGCCTTGACAATGGTGAATCACGCCTTTTTATAATACTGGACCCAGATATCTGAATGAGAGGATCACTGAATATTGTGCGGATAGGGCCCTGCGCTCCAGGAATGCATGGATGATTGCTGTCCCTCGTTTTAGAAGGAAGCGGCGGGAGGGTGCCTCCTTCGTGGTACTGGTGGCAAAGCTGTGGAACCAACTTCCACTGCATCTAAGAACCCTTAAGGATGAAGCAAATTTCCAGAAAGCCCTGAAGACCCATCTGTTTAGGCTATAGATCTGCTCACAGTCTCGTTTCTGCGGTCGTGCCGGGACACTCTTTGAGTAGCTGTGCGTGTTATAAATCAATCATTCATTCATTTATTCATTCATTCCCATGGTTATAGTGTTAGGGGACACATCGCATAGTAGTGTGTTGAATGATGAAGTGAAAGAGACAGACGTGCAGTTTTATGGTTTTCAGTCCGCTGGTAGCTTTGACCAGCTCTGCAGGTCCCTTTATGGTATTACTTATGATATAGTCTGCTTAGCTGGTTACCGCACTAAGTTGTCCAGTTTGAGATTTTGTGTATAGTTGTGGTTCTCAGCTGACATGGTTGGAGGGAGAGAAGGGGAGAGATCTGTTGGGATGAGTGTTTTTATTATCACCCCACATCCGTGTGTCTTTGTGAGATGTAAAGAAGCATCAGGTTGTATAGATATTTGGGACCATCAGTGGTGGACTGTATTTAAGTCCTCGGAATTGTCCAGTAATATATGACAGATTTCTTCAGTTACTCCATGCCTGCTCATTTGGTGATGTCTGGTGTTTTGGCTGTACAGAACGGGTGATGGACAACCCTCGTAGCAGACATGTCCGATGTGAATTTAAGTGGTATACGTTACTATTTGCTGCAGGCCGCTGCGTATTATGGTTTTAGTATTAATGTGGGCCATGACTGTTATACATGCAAGTACATAACTATATAATGCCACAACGAACCATAGGTTAGCCGTTCTTAGCTAATCTGCATATCAACACAGTTTGTTGGTTGTGTTGTTTCAAATATGAAGGTTTTTAGCTGAGGACTGCGCTTAAGTGTGAGACTGTCTTTCTGGGCTCTTTTGCCGGGGTGTAGGTGGTGTAGTAATCTAAGAAATAGCCATGTTTTCAACTGTCTTCGGAGTGTTTATGCTCCTGGGTGCTTCTAATGCTGGCTGGTAGTGGGTTCCAGAGCCAGGTGGCTTGTACTGAGAAAGCGGGGCCTCCTATGGATTTCTTATAATAAGGTGGTATGATAAGTGGTGCAAGCCTGGAGCGCAGTGTCCTGTTTGATTTGCTCGTATGTAACTTATAGGTATCGCGGTCCTTTTCCTTGGAGACTGTGTGGACATACAGAGTGCCTTGAAGACTCCATTGGTGCTATAGGTAGCCACTGGAGCGACTGCAGGACTGGAGTTACGCGTTCTCTTGGATGAAGGCAGAGAAGAAGCCTTGTGAACAAGCACTGGATGTGACGGGTCAGGTGGGCATGATTGCAGGCTTCCACCCCTGCACCCACACCACCCATGGGTGGGCAGTGACGTTCCCCAACTTTAAAGGGTCCATGCGCCTTAACTGTGACATTCATACTTTCACCCCTGACTTAGTGGCAGGTGCAGACATCTGTACTTCACTGCTCATGCATTCCTTAAGTGTGGGGGGGGCTCGCGAGGGGCTCACGAGGGGCGTGCACAGTGCGCACTGCTGTACATGGACAAGAAGTGTGTAACACATTTAGCTCACACACTTCTCTTGCACACAAAGCAGTTTGTTCGCCCTCTGTCTACAGCAAGATCAGGGCTTCTGGCTGCTTTAAGCTGTAGTGAGGCTCGCGATCCCTCGTGCACAGGAGGGTTTTAATCAAAAGGCCACCATGTCGATTCCAGGAACTGAACAATCAGGCAAAATGTGATGAATGTGGTCTCTTCTCAGAACCAACCTCCTTGGTGACTGATATGAAACCAGTGACACGTCACACCACGGTTTTAAAGGCCCTTTTATGATGTGTGCTCTCAGTCGTGTAATGAATATTAACACAGGCACTGATCACTGTGCATTCCTCTTCAGAGGCCCCGAGTCATGTAACGTTTGACACCTCCTGCCAGTCCTGGCCGATAACTCATTAAATGCTGAAATGTAGAAGCGGATAAATGCAGTATTAAAAGAGTAACTACAAGTCCCAGAATGCAGTGCGCTGAGAATACAAGGCCTGGCTAAAAGTGTAACGAATGGCATGGGACCGTTTGGTATCTACGTCATTCCTTCAGAGTTCCTTTAACCTAATCTTTCTCCTCAAGGCTTTGTCCTCAAATCTCACATCACAGGACACTTTTCACACCTCGTAAACGCCTTCTGCCAGTGCCTTTCGGTCATTAGCTACAACCATTGGGAGAGCTTAGAAGCAGGCTGAAACAGGCTGTGATTGCTAATTAAAACAACATATTATGAGAGGACCCACAATGAGATGGGCATTTCACTGGGGCAGGCAGACGCCGCCAGTGCCCCTAACAGATGTTTCAATGAGTAGTCGTGGAATGAAGACACTTACATCTGGTTCCGGCTTTACCACTTTACCAAAATATCCCGGACATAAACACTGGTTTAAAATTCGGGCACACGTCCTCTAACACAGTGGCTTTTCCCTGATGATTGCAGTCCTTACAATTGCCATCAGAATTGTGGCGACTGGTGACATTAAAATATGGTAGGGCGTGGCGCATTCCGGTAACACTCACCATATATGCTGCTGGCCCTCTGTCCAGTGTGTCTCTCCTCTCCCGACTTGGAAAGGGAGGGGTTGCAGCATTACCTGTTTGGCCTCACGTGCTCCGAACAGTTACACAGCGCATGCTTCTACGCCTCGTGTGTATTCTGTTTTGAGCATTATTTTCTAGCGCCAGCAGAGAGGGCCTGAGAGGTGATTTTTTTGAGCTGCAGCAGCTGGGCCTCGTTGTTGAAAATGCCACCGTGGACTGTTGAAGTGCACCGATTGGAAGACTCCTGAGGGTGAGTGTTGTTTTATTTACTTGCTGTAGTGTCGGGCTCACTTTAATCTTTCATCCTGTCTTTTTTCTTCCTACCCTGCACTGCCCTTGACCTGTCTGTCGCTCTCTCATTTTCAACCGCTGTTTTCTCTCCCCAACACACTCTCTTTACAAAGGATGGTAGGAAGATGGAAAAAGGTAGCCTGATTGTGCGCCGATTTACCAGCCGGAAGTTTTCCTAATCAATTTTCTAGCAAGGAAGGCTCAGCACTTTCCTCCATTACTTTGGTTAATGATGGGGAGCAGGTGATTCAGCTACCTATCAGCTCTTCACAAACATGGTCTGCAGCATGGAAGCTGCATTAATAAAGCAAAGGCTCCGGTTGATTGGGCTACGTGTTTGGGCTTTTCAAACATGGTTTGCAACAAAGGGCCGTCTTCGACTATGGACCAGATTGTGGGTGCTGCATTGTGTGCGAAAGGCATCATGGAGTGTCCAAATGCATATTTACCGGTCCCGCAGAATTTAAGTCTGTCATTAAACATACTCCGAGGAAGGCCTGTGCTTCATATTCACACACAAGGCTGTGCAAACCTTTGCCTCGGCAATGCAGCCTGCACAGCTGCAAACTCACCCTCTTTAGGGAGTGACATCCACTCTCGATATCTTACACCCTCTCACCCGCCAACCTGCTTTCTCACCCGCTTGCTTCTGGGTGAAACAGACACGGGCTGCAATGCAGAACAGGGATTTAGAACAGCAGGGGCTCCAAACAATATCCAGATATTAACGTTAATTTGTTTTTTGGTCAGTCCTCTCTAGTAGCAGCAGTAGTGACAATCACTGCGGGACGCTGAATTTCAATAGTTTAAATTAAATACTTCATAGTGTCATTAAGTGTGTTTCCTGTTCTGTGAAACGAACGCCAGACAGACAGCTGAGCTAATGAAAATCAAGCCTTCCTCCCAGGGTACTTGCTGGCCTGAAAGAAATTCAAATGTACACTACAACGAGTTAATCTGCAATTGTTAAGGGTGGTTGGGAGCTGGGTATTGGGAAATTGGCATTAATTGATCAAATCACTCCAAGGTTTGTGGCAAATATTTATTGTTTTTGAGCATCAGTGCAAAGAGTTAACAACTGAGCTGTAAAGTAAGTGTGTGCTTTTAATTGTAATTGTGTATAGATATATAGCCTTTACTACCCCAGACCAGGTATTGAAGGGACAGTTATGTTAAAAATAATGCATTAATAGTGCACTGTTAGCTCTGAATCTTGCTTACCCCAATCACATGATACATATAACTTATAAGGGAACGATTTTCAGTCTGTGTGGCTGACTTCCTTATGTATTTATATCTGTATTGCTGCACTAAGCACATTACACAGATGGTACAGTGTGCAACTGACTGTGTGTGAGGCTGCACGGCACACACATATTTTACAGCATTTTAGTTTTAAAAACACGAACACATATGCTCGGAGCAGCGGGCGGCATGACCTTGGGTATACTGAATATGCAGCTACCTATGTTGTTGAGTGACATCTCTTTATTAATGTAATAACTGCACTTTCACAATTGCTTTATTAACCTTCCTGCTTTCTCAAATTTGCTTGCAAATGCACCATTTGTCCACTCTTTTTTCAAAATTTTCTCCGGGGGAGAACCCCCCAGAACCCCCTGTAGGTTGTTCGGGCTCGCTCGCTACGCTCGCTCGCCGCAGTGCAGTACAACATTCATTTTACGGCCCACCACTTTCAAATGTCACCTGCCGCCACTGATATGTACCATCACATTTACCCACAGACAGATAATAGGTGAGACCCTTTAAAACATCATCCCCCTTTTCTAGCCAGTCAATATTGATAGTAGGTGATTTGCCAAACACCCGAGACTTTAAACATTCAATGCAAGGTGGAGTGACAGGTATATGTGAAAAGAGTGCTGTCACCAAGCATCTGGGATAGTGGTGAAACATGACACCAGACTTTTGGAAAACGTGGAACGCAGTGTCACTTGGAATTCTGCTGCAAAAAGTTCTTACCAAGTTCAACAAAGATTGGAGTGATATTGTTTGTATTTGCAGTGATTCAGCTGCGTCTATGAAAACGTTGTGGGGTGACCTGTCAAAATCGATACCTGAGCTAAAGTGCTTCCCTGTAAGAGATCCTTGACACTTGCTAGATGGTGTGCTGAAAGCATCTTTACAATCTTCAGAGTTAATGAAGAATGCTATTGACTTTGTAGTCCATTCTGGTGCACTGTTTCATTATGCGCGGGAACTAAAACGCAAATATTTCTCATTTTGTGCTCTGTGTGGCATCAAAGAAAGAGTCATCCCAATTGTATCATTTATCCGATGGTTTTCAGTCCTAGAGGACGTGAATGATATACTGTCCATGTGGGGACCGTTTAAAGAATTGTTGCTGAGTGATGATGCCAAAGGCAAGAAATGTGAGGATCTTCGGTCGCATATTGATAGTGATGTGAAAAAAAGTACACTCTACTGCATTCTTAGATTTTTACAGGAAAACATGACTGCTGTAGCTAACATAATAAAAAAACTAGAGTCTGGAAAACACTTTTGTCTATCAAGTGTTCAGCGTAATTGGTGTAGATGTGAAACATCTCCTTGAGAGTAGGCTGGGCGACACTTTTAGTGACTTTGGCACAGCAACATGCTCCATGTTAGAGTGCTTGCCACTTGGTAAGCAAAGAAATGTTGAGGAGCACTTCAGGAAATGTTATTTTACAATGTATGAGAAATGGCTTGCAATGATGCATTGAAAAGTCCCTTCGCCAACCATGGCATTTGAAGTCAGTAAAGCCTCACTGTGGCATTCTGCACAAGTTCTTGATCCCTTCCATAAAGGGGACTTTTCTCCGGACTTTGAAAAGTACTGCTTCATTTTTGACTGCTTAAATAACTCTGAGGGCATATGTGCCTAGTTCAACTCATAGGTTGCAGACCCTGTCACAGAGAATCGCAATCTTCAGGTGCACTAGTATTGGCATGGAAAGCTATGTCAGTGGCCAGAGTTAGCAAATTGTGTACTGGCTGTTTTGGCATTGCCCATCTCAAGTGCTGATGTTGAGAGGGCCTTTTCACAGATAAAAGTTTACATGGGAAGGAAAGAGCAAGCACGCATGACCAAGGACTCACTAAAGAAGTATTGTATGGTATTCTACAATACATTTGATTTGTAAAAATGTATTTGGACCTCATATACACTGTACGTACACTGTCTATATTCCATGCACTTACAGTGCAGAAAGCAAGCAATATTAAAAGCAAAATGTTCCACAAATACCGAAAAAAACACAATTTCTGTTGTTTTTAATGGTGCAAAAATGTGTAACCACTGATAACCACTGTTTTTTAAGGTATTGAAATCACTGGAAAACACTGAAAAAACCCCACCAGAATTTACCAAAAATACTTCAAGAGTCACAAGGTTGGGCGGAGGAGAGAGGCAGACAGGGCGGTCCCGCCCGACAACATACTTCAAGAGTCACTAGGGAGGGTGGAGGAGATGGGTGGACTGGGCAGTCCTGGGCTACAACAGGCTTCAAGAGACACAAGGGAGGGTGGAGGAGAAGGGTGGACAGCATAATCCTGAGGTACAACATTCTTTAAGAGTCACAAGGCCAGGAGGGGGAGAGAGGTGGACAGGGCAGTCCCGCTGTACAACATACTTCACAAGTCACATGGGAAGGTGGAAGAGAGGGGTGGACAGGGCAGTGCTGTGCTACAACATACTTCATGAATCACAAGGGCAGGTGGGGGAGAGGGGTGGACAGGGCAGTACCGCAGTATAACATGCTTCACAAGTCACAAGGGCAGGTGGGGGAGAGGGGTGGGCAGGGCAGTCCTGCGGTACAACATACTTCACGAGTCACAAGGGAAGGTGGAGGAGCAGGGTGGACAGGGCAGACCTACCCTACAACATACTTCAAGAGACACAAGGAAGGATGGCAGAGAGGGGTGGACAGGCAGACGAGCACTACAACATACTACAAGAGTCATTAGGGAGGGTGGAGAAGAGGGGTGGACAGGCAGTCCTGCGCTACAAAATGCTTCAAGAGTCAAAAGGGAGGTTGGAGGAGAGGGGTGGACAGGGAAGTCCTGCCCGACGACATACCTCGAGAGTCACTAGGGAGGGTGGAGGAGATGGGTGGACTGGGCAGTCCCATGCTACAACAGACATCAAGAGGCACAAGGGAGGGTGGATGAAAAGGGTGGACAGCGTAGTACCGTGATACAAAATTCTTCACGAGTCACAAGGGTGGGTGGGGGAGAGGGGTGGACAGCGCAGTCCCGCAGTACAACATGCTTTATGAATGACAAGGGCGGGTGGGGGAGAGGGATGGACAGGGCAGTCCTGTGGTACAACATGCTTCACGAGTCACAAGGGAGGGTGGAGGAGAAGGGTGGACAGCGCAGTCCCGCAGTACAACATGCTTCACGAGTCACATGGGTGGGTGGGGGAGAGGGGTGGACAGGGCAGTCCCGCGGTACAACATGCTTCACGAGTCGCGTGGGTGGGGGAGAGGGGTGGACAGGGCAGTCCCGCGGTACAACATGCTTCATGAGTCACAAGGGAGGGTGGGGGAGAGGGATGGACAGGGCAGTCCTGCGGTACAACATGCTTCACGAGTCACAGGGACGGGTGGGGGAGAGGGGTGGACAGGGTGATCCCACCAGAGAAGATGTAGGAGATTTCTCATATTATCATTTGAGGAGCTGCCTGCTACAGTTACAACTTCTGTAGGGTGGGTCAAAGAGGGCATCATTTTTTATTTCAGTACTCTACAGACAGATTGGCCAATAGCTGGCGCATTGGAGAGGTTCCATGCCAGGCTTTGGTGTAGGTCATATAATCTCCAGGATCAGGATGTAGATGTTCCAAACTGTCCACATCCTGGACTGTCCTGCAGAGTACATGGGGGGGGGGGGGGGGGAATTGATCTGAGAACTCCCTAAGTGCCCACCGGAAGAATTCGCGCAGGTTCACCCCGGATGCACAGAGAGCCGGTGCTGTCTGCAACCCTTTTAGATGCTGTAAATGAGAACAGAGAATACTTGTGTCTGGAAATGTCACCATAGTTTAGTAAGTGGACCAGGAGGTAATCTTCTCAGGCCCTTCCTGGAGTGTGCACACTGTTGTATTTTTGCTATGCATTTATTTGTAAATAAAGCATTTCTGTTAGAAATGAAGTACAAAGTAACTAGAAATACGTCAGACCAGAGGCAGTTGAATAATTACACAGATAAGAGCTGGAGGTGATTGGTGATCAATGAACAATACAAACACAGAATATTACGTAGGGCAGCTTCTGCCTAGAATCACACAGTGTTTGATCAGATGTCAAAGCAAAGGTTTAGAAGCCAGTTCTCCAGGTTTCAGCATTTTAGCCACAAGAGTACACACTCTTGCCAATCTTAAAGCAATTTGTAGCAGCCTGAGGCGTCAGGCGGCAACTGCTGCTGCTGCACCTTCATCAAACACGGCGGCCATGTTTGCAGCCAACGGAGTCAAGTGAAGAAATAGCCTGGCTTTCCTCCAAGCCTTGCTTGCCTGCATGGTGCCCCACAGTTCGATTCCATTAAGTCAGAACACTGTGGCGGAATGGCCAGCCGAGTCCCTTTGGGGTCCACGCTCGCCTTGACGCAAGCGAGGTGAACTTCAGAATGGCCACAGGGGTCTGCGTCGACACGTTTCGGTTCTTGGAAAATGGAAAACATTGGTGAATGTGTTTCAAGCAAATGCTTTCTAAGCCCTTTGGCCTGTGTCCCAGGTGAAGGGGGTGGGTGGGCCACCACTGTGCGGCATACACTGGCCTCCATGGGCTACTACAGAGAGGAAGAAAGGCCGAATGGACTAAATTAAGAGCTAACATAGCCGCACTTTTCAACAGTGTGTAATAAGAATGAAAAGAAAGAGTTGTCCTGGTAACAGGGCTCTCTTTGCTTCCTACCAACTAGGAAGTGTTTTTAGGTTTTTTATTTGGGCAGCTATAATCAATTCACCCAGAACTGTTTCTTTGCAATGGCTGAATCCAGACACATTTTAGAGCCATATTTACTTTTTAATCAGAGTGACACTGCTACGCCAGAAGAGACAGAGACTACTCAAGAAGGGTATTCCTCAAATCGAGGTCTTCTTGATACAACAACTCAGTGATACTCATTGCTAACAGCCAAGAAAGAGCCTGCAAAGTCGAAAGAAGTGTCGTGTGCGGGTTCATTCACATTAGGGGTGTGCAAAATTAGCATCATTTGCTTTTCCGTAATTACGCAAAATTACGACAAAATGATGTGATATTATGCTTAATTGCGTGAAATGCAAATCTGACATTTTGTGCTATATTTTAGCAGGAAATGCACCCTCACATCAATTTTTGATGCAATGACGAATTAAATGAAAGCACCACAAACAACAGCCACTTGTGTTCTGATGTTCCCGTGCGTTTGCAGTAAATTTTTATTGCGAATTGCCATTCATATTACATTTTTGGCACTTAATTAAGGGAAAGGGCGTAATTGTGTAATTTTGCGAACTTCGACTCAGAAGCGTAACAGGAAATTACTGAAACTATGCGAATTATGACGGTTTAATTAACATTTCGTCCAGGCCTCATTACATAACATAACATCTATTTGTAAAGCGCACGCTCACCCAGACCGGTATCTTGGCGCTAAATAACAGCTGTTTATTGTTACGCAACTCAATGGTGCTCATTAACACACTGAGATATCTTTCGCTGGATCGAGAAGTGTTAAATGCATTTATCTTGGTCAATATTACACATTTATATATTTATTTTCATTTTATTATTAGAGGCTGCATAAGATGTTCACAAATATCAGGGTTAGTACACTATACCAGCTTCAGATTGAAGGATTATTTCCACTGAATCTACTTTGAGAAATGCGTTTAGTGGTGTATTTAAACACAGTATTATTTAGATGGACATTAGTGAAATAGTCTCTCAGTGGGTCAGAAATGTCTTTGGAATACATGCTCATCCAATCCTTGGCCTCTCAGCCCAGAGACAGAGGAATGGTCATATATTCCAATAATAGCAGAAAAAGATGATGGACGGAATGCTGAACATTGCCAAACATTCACCCCCAGTCATAGATCTGGGTTAAAACCATCGTTTTTTTGTCACCATGCCAAACCAGTTTGGACCCAGCCATATGCAAATCAGTCTTAACCCCCTCCCCCCCCCCATGGGAACAGTCCAGCCCGAACTGCCAGGCAGGTCCTCCCTGGACCGGAAAATAAGTATCCTGGGACTGGTTTCAGGGTATCACCCCTCATCAGCCAGACTAGCTTGAATCCAGTGGCATAGTGGGCATTGGACCCACATCTGGGCCCACCCTTCCCACTTAGGGTGCCTATAGCAAAACAAAAAGATGATGGATGGAACGCTGAACATTGTCAAACATACACCCCCAGTAACAGATCTGGGTTAAATCCCTCGTTCTTTTGCTCACCATGCCTCCCGATATATCTGTACTGGGGGTGAATGTTTGACAATGTTTAGCATCTGTCCATCATCTTTTTGTGTTGCCATATATTCCAGTTGCAATTGTGGTTCTGCGCAAATGTGTGTAAAGGAGGTACCCATTTGTCAATATTTTGACAAGGTGAAAGAGAATGCAGTGTTTGCAGGTGACTGGGTGCCTTGTGTGTTTGGGGGGTGGTGAAGTGAAAGAGATGTGAGGAAGTGCACTCAGGAGACAGCGAAAAGAGGGTGCTGAGGAGGAAAGAGATAAGGTCTGAGATATGCAGATAGACGAGATATGCAGAAAGAAAGGGCTTACAGCTTTTTTGGGCGTTTTGTTTGGGTCTTCCTGTCCCACCCGGGACACTCACACTTTTTGCACAATTTGGGGACGAGTGGGGATCCCCAAGTCCCATGCGGCCCCTGCCAGCTCCGGGGCTAGCCCCCATCCTGGGTGCTGGTGAAGGCGGACATAATTTGTTATACTGGGTGCCACCTGGGGTTCCCAGACCTTTTTTTAAACATTGGAGCTGTGGGGAGGGCATGATATATACATACATTTGAACCTTAATTTCTCAAAAACTACTGTACGGGTTTACACCAAATAACAAAAAGCACACTTCCGCGGTCAAGATCTAGCTTCCTGCCAAGTCTGGTGTGATTACGTTCAACTGTTATTGCTATATCGCTGTTCAATTTCCCTAAGGAAAATTGCATGGTGAAAAATGTGTTTTGGGCCCCCCCTCGGCCCCCCCTTGACGGAGCACCAGGAACATTTCCAGGAAACAGCTTAGGTGGATGAGACTTTTTGGGGAAAGTTTCATGAAGATGTATCAAATGGCAACAAAGTTATTAGCAAAACAATAAATCAACTTCCTATGGAAACATTGTCGGAAATAATATATATATATATATATATATATATATATATATATATATATATATATCTCTATATCGATCTCTCTCTCTCGCTCTCTCTTTCTCTCTCTATCTCTCTCTATATCTCTCTATCTCTCTCTTTCTCTCTCTATCTCTCTCTCTATCTCTCTCTATCTCTTTCTCTCTCTCTCTCTCTTTATCTCTCTCTCTCTATCTCTCTCTCTTTCTCTCTCTCTCTCTCTCTCTCTCGCTCTCTCTCTCTTCTCTCTCTCTTTATCTCTCTCTCTTCTCTCTCTCTTTATCTCTCTCTCTCTCTCTCTCTCTCTCTTTATCTCTCTCTCTCTCTCTCTCTCTATATATATATATTCACTGAAAAAACCATAGGTTTTAGGGAAAGTTATAGTTAGTTGGACATTGCACTCGTACAAAACCCGTGAAATTCCCCGTTATAGTTAGTTCAGCTAACTATAACTCGCGCCCCGCAATGCACTGCTGATGACGTCACATATTACATCACTCATGACATGGTCATTGACATCACTGATGACATCACTGATGACATCTCAAATGACATCACTGATGAAATCATGCAGTGACTGTGTGTTTCTGTAAAGTTTAAATATGTTTAATATATATAGGGAAAGGCGTATTGAAGAATGAGTGGGTGTATAAGCGTCTGGATGGATGATTTAGTAGGTGCGTGACTGAGTCTATAAGTGAGTGATTAAACGTATCTTACTGAATGCATGGGTTAGTGACTAAACTGTGTGAATGTCTGTATCTGTCTGTCTGTTGTTGTGTAAGCAGCTGCATGGGTTTCTGACTAGCTACATGAGTGTCTATATGAGTTATGGATTGGTTCTCTGAGTATCTGTATGGGTGCCTGAGTGTGTGGATGGGGTGTGTGTGACTCTGGGCATAGATGTGTGAGTGGGTGATTCACTGAGTTCTTGGTTTCAAAAGTGCCTCTGTGATGGACTGTATGGGTGGGTGAGTGTGTGTATGGGTGTGTTAGTGATTGAATGTATATCTCAGTGGTACATGTGTGAGAAACTACATATGTGAAAGGCAGTATATATGTGTGTTGGAGTATATAAATGGCTATAAATGAGAGTGTGTGATTGTGAGAGTGGCTGTATGGATGAGTGTGTGCTTGCATCAGTGATTGCATAGGAGCGTAAGAATGTGCTACTATATGTATGACTGAGTGAGCTGGTGTGTGTATAACTGTATAGGTGAGTAAATGGCAGTGTGTTTAATTATTTGCATGACTGACTAGGTGTGTGAGTACCTCTATGGATGAGTGGCGGTGTGTGAGTGTTTATATAGGTGTATGAGTGCATATGATAGTCCTGTACTGAGTGACTGTAAGTATGAGTGACTGTACGGGTGAGTGAGTGGATGTGTGTGTGTAGACCTAAGAATCAGTGAGTGGGTATGTAGTTATTGGTGTTGGAGTGTCTATGGTTTTGCAAATAGCAGTCTGTAATTTAGAGTGGGTGTATGAAAGGTTATATTAAGGTGTGAGGAGGTGCATAAGATTATCACGTAGATGATGTCATCAGTGATGTCATTTGAGATGTCATCAGTGATGTCATCAGTGATGTCACTGACCATGTCATGAGTGATGTAATATGTGACGTCATCAGCAATGCATTATGGGGCGCGAGTTATAGTTAGCTGAACTAACTATAACGGGGGAATTTCACGGGTTTTGTACGAGTGCAATGTCCAACTAACTATAACTTTCCCTAAAACCTATGGTTTTTTCAGTGAATTTCAAAGGTTTTTTAAATGCTAAACCCTAACTATAACAGGCCTGAAACCTATGGTTTTTTCAGTGAATTTCAAAGGTTTTTTAAATGCTAATTCCTAACTATAACAAGCCTGAAACCTATGGTTTTTTCAGTGAATTTCAAAGGTTTTTTAAATGCTAATTCCTAACTATAACATGTCTGAAACCTATGGTTTTTTTCAGTGAATTTCAAAGGTTTTGTAAATGACAATTTTTAAATGTATTAATTGTTATATTTATTTTTTTGATACTGATTTACTACATTTTTTTAAACTATTTATTTTTAGATATTTTATTTTTTAAATTACATTGTAATTACATTATACATTACATTACAAAATATACTTTCTCAGAATGAATTACTTTAGTTTAAATACTTTGCAAACAGGCAATAGACTTAAGTACAGTAGTTACAGTTGTTGCAATGGGCAACACAATTTCAAGCACAATGCAACATTGAGCTCAATGTGAATTTCTAGTTAAATGCAATTAGTTACTTTATGGATTACTTTTCTAAACACAGGACTGGATCCTAGATTCAGTCCTGGGACATCTCCTGTAAACAGTTGAGTATTTTAAAAGTTGACACTTAGAAACATTTTCACATATAATCACCAATGTTATCCTATGGGAGGAAATTCACTTAGCAGGTAAGTAGTGTTATCGTTACTTTTTCTTACTCAGTGGTGGATCCTGGATCCAGCACTGGTGCATCTCCTGTAAACAGTTGAAAGAATGCTTTTAAATCATACAGGCGATTTTTAAGGAATATTTGTAGTTTGTGAAAATCAACACTTTGAAACTTTTCTGCTGAAAACCAGACAATGGATTCCTATGGAAGGAAATACAAGTTACTGCTAAGTACGGTTAGAATTACTTTTTCAGGGTCAGTGCTGGGCTAAAAGATGCAGCACTGGGTTCTCTCCTGATAACAGGTGAGTAAATCGGAATTCGTATTTCGGCTGATTTTAGAGGAATATTATAAAGTTCCAAAACTCCACACTTAGAAGAATTTCCAAGTGAAACCAGTCAATGATATCCTATGGAAGAAAATTCAAGTTACTGGTAAGTACGGTTAAAATTACTTTTCAGGATCAGTACTGGGCTGAAAGATGCAGCACTGAGGTCTCTCCTGATAACAGGTGAGTAAATCGAATTCGTATTTCGGCTGATTTTAGAGGAATATTATAAAGTTCCAAAACTCCACACTTAGAAGAATTTCCAAGTGAAACCAGTCAATGATATCCTATGGAAGAAAATTCAAGTTACTGGTAAGTACGGTTAAAATTACTTTTCAGGATCAGTACTGGGCTGAAAGATGCAGCACTGAGGTCTCTCCTGATAACAGGTGAGTAAATCGGAATTCATATTTCGGCTGATTTTAGATGAATATTTGCACAATGGTGAAGGAAGGGGGTGGGGCCTGAGGTGACATGTCTGCAAACACGCCCTGTGGCGCGTTTTAAGTTGGACAATTAATTCCTCCTCAATCCCGAGGGTCCCTTGGGGCCAACTAGCCCACCAGGTACCTCCAGTATGCGCCAGGGGCTGCGTTGCAGAGAGGTGTTCAGAGGCCACGCCCTTTTACAACACTCTGCAACGCAGCTCCGTGGCGCTTACTGGAGGTACCTGGTGGGCTAGTTGGCCCCTAGGGACCCTCAGGATTGAAAAGGAATTTATTCCCCATCTTAAAACGCGCCACGGGGCCTGTTTGCACACATGTCACCTGAAGCCCCGCCCTCCCTTCACCACTGTGCAAACGCGCCCGTGGCGCGTTTTAAGTTGGGGGATTAAGTCCCCTTGAATCCTGAGGGTCCCTGGAGTCCAACTAGCCCACCATGTACTTCTAAAAGCGCCACAGAAGCTGCGTTGCAGAGAGGTGTAAAGGGGCGTGGCCTCTGTACACCTCTCTGCAACGCAGCCTCTGGCGCATACTGGAGGTTCCTGGTGGGCTAGTTGGCCCTCAGGGACCCCAGTATTCAAGGGGAATTACTTCCCTTCTTAAAACGCGCCAGGGGCGCGCTTGCAGAGTACTGCAGGGAGGGGGCGGGCCTCCGGCACGATGCCGGTCGTTTTTTTTTTTTTAATGGGAGGGGGCTGCGTGGCCCCCCTTCCTTGGCCACTTTGGCCCCGGGGACCCCATCCCCGGGGCCTGAGCAATTTATTTATTTTTTTAAATTAAAAAAAAACGGGAAGGGGGCTGCGTGTCCCCCTTCCCTGGGCCTGTATTGGCCCCAGGGACCCCATCCCCCGGGCATGCCCTCGATTTTTTTCCTTAAATTTGGAGGGGGCTGCGTGGCCCCCTCTTCAGGCCATTTAAGGCCCCGGGGACCCCATCCCCCGGGGCCGGCCTTGCCCTTTTTTTTTTTTTTATAACTTTTTATTTGGGAGGGGGGCTGCGTGGCCCCCTTCCCTGGCCACTTATGGCCCCGGGGACCCCATCCCCCGGGGCCTGGCCTCTGGTTGGGGACTGTGGGGGGGTCCCCAATCCCCCCACAGTCTCAGCCGGCTCCCCGTGTCCTACGGGAGCCGGCATTGCTTTCCACATGGGGAGCAGCTAACATGCTGCTCCCCATGTGGAAAGCAATTGGTTTACATTTTGAAAGAGAGAGCAGGTTTCCTGCCTCTCTTTCAAAATGCAAACCAAGTTTAGCTATGACAGGACGGGAGCTGCGAGGCTCCCGTCCTGTCATAGCAAACTACAGTGTCCCGGGGTAGGCACCCGGGACACTGCAGGAGCTGGCCCTGGGGGTGGCGGTCCCCAGGGCCATCAAGGGCTCCAGGAGGGGGCCCCGCGGCCCCTCCCAACCATTTCACAGCCCCGGGAGGTGGTGGTCCCGGGGCTTTGAGGGTCCGTAACGGACCCCCATATTCAAATATTTAGTGCCCCGGGAGGTGGCGGTCTCCGGGCGTGTGGGGGCTGGAGCCCCCCACACAGGTTAACATTTTTTTAAAAAGAAGCCCCGGGGTGGCGGTCCCCGGGCTGCAGGAGGGCAAAGAGCCCTCCCGCACCATTATTTTCTAAAGCCCCGGGGGTGGCGGTCCCCGGGGCTTGGGGGCCTTAGAGGCCCCACATTAAATCTAAACCCCCCACCATGCCCCCGGGACTTGGCCCACTCAAGGGCAAATTAACATCAAGCGCGGGAGACCGCGCTCGATTTTTTTTTCGGCGGGATTCGCGCACCCTAAGCGCATCCCGCCGATTTTTTTTTTTTAAATGCTTTTTTCTGCTTAGGGCGTCCTTGTGGGACCCCTGAGCAGACACTTGGGGTCAGGGTGTTTCTACCCTGCCCCCTTTGTGCGTTTTGCGCACTTGTTTCTTTTTTTCTCGGCGGGATCCGCGCACCCTAAGCGCATCCCGCCGATTAAAAAAAAAAAAAAAAAAAAAAATGCTTTTTCTGCCCAGGGGTCCTTGTGGGTCCCTCTGAGCAGACCTAGGGGTCAGGGTGTTTCTACCCTGCCCCCTTTTGCGCTTGCGCACTTGTTTCTGTCCCTCGGTTCTACCGAGGATAAAATGGCTGCCAACACTTCCTGATTTGGAGTGTTGACAGCCAATTAGCATGCAGCTCGTGATCGGGAGGGCACGCGGACCCTACGCTGCCATAGATATATATGTGATTTTATTTGTGATTTTCTCAGAAACTACTGAACGGATTTACACCATTTAAGCAAAAGGCACGACACTGAACCAAGGGCTACCTCTTTGCCAAATTTGGTGTAATTCCGTTCAGCAGTTCGGGCTGTAGCTGCGACTAAAGGTTCCTATGGAAAAATGAATGGGGAAAACGCGTTTTGGGACCCCCCTTTTTTCTCGGCCCCTGCTTGACGAATCAACCCGAGACTTTCAGGGTAGGAGCGGAGCGGAGCGCCCCAACAAGTTGGAAACTTTCGCGAAGATTCGTCAACCGGCACCAACGTTATTTCAAATAGAATGTCGCGGATTTCCTATTGATAGTAGGTCCTAACTATAACTATCTACTGGCGACCGGTTGTGATGTTGGGCCGGTATCGCTGACACCGGCATAGGACACGCCCTCTCGTTCAGGAGCTCTGCGGGAGTCAGCAAGATTTGGACTGTGCATTGAAAATGCAACGCAGAGCCCCCCAAGCAGAGGTATTGCCATGGAGTAGTTATTTTCTGCAATGGGGAGAGAGGAGGCAGAACTGCACTGCCTGATAAGGGGATACAAGTGGTATGAGCCGGACAATCGTATCCTTGGCAAACTGTGTCGGAGTGTGGCACATCGCCTTGATTGGGAACACCACTGGGTGCTTTGGATTCACTTCATTATTGTACGAAGTCTCCACGATGAACTACACGATCCAGCATGCAGCCTGCCTAGAGTCGCTGCGTGAGGAGGTGCATACCTCTAAAGAGGAGGAGGGGCCGAGAGACTGCTACACTGGGAGTGGTCTCAGAAATGCTTTAAGAACTCCAGGTGAATCGACCATGCCTGTGATACCGGCACTGATGAAAGCCGTTCCGGCTAGAAACGCGTCTGCCACAGCGTTTCACGGACCTTTGGAGAGCAGCCACGCTTGAATTTGCTCTAATAAATCCACTTGTACCCCGGAGCTGTGTCCTGCCTACTTCTGATCTGAAAGTGAGCATTTGGTTGTGATGTTGGGCCGGTATCGCTTACACCAGCATAGGACACGCCCTCTCGTTCAGGAGCTCTGCGGGAGTCAGCAAGATTTGGACTGTGCATTGAAAATGCAACGCAGAGCCCCCCCAAGCAGAGGTATTGCCATGGAGTAGTTATTTTCTGCAATGGGGAGAGAGGAGGCAGAACTGCACTGCCTGATAAGGGGATACAAGTGGTATGAGCCGGACAATCGTATCCTTGGCAAACTGTGTCGGAGTGTGGCACATCGCCTTGATTGGGAACACCACTGGGTGCTTTGGATTCACTTCATTATTGTACGAAGTCTCCACGATGAACTACACGATCCAGCATGCAGCCTGCCTAGAGTCGCTGCGTGAGGAGGTGCATACCTCTAAAGAGGAGGAGGGGCCGAGAGACTGCTACACTGGGAGTGGTCTCAGAAATGCTTTAAGAACTCCAGGTGAATCGACCATGCCTGTGATACCGGCACTGATGAAAGCCGTTCCGGCTAGAAATGCATCTGCCACAGCGTTTCACGGACCTTTGGAGAGCAGCCACGCTTGAATTTGCTCTAATAAATCCACTTGTACCCCGGAGCTGTGTCCTGCCTACTTCTGATCTGAAAGTGAGCATTTGGTTGTGATATATATATATATATATATATATATTATCTACTGGCGGTCGCCAGTAGATAGTTATAGTTAGGACCTATTTTCCATAGGAAATCCGCGACATTCTATTTGAAATAACTCTCTTGCCGGTTGACGTATCTTCGCGAAATTTTCAAACTTTGTGGGGCGCTCCGGTCCGCTCCTACCCTGAAAGTCTCGGGGTGATTCGTTAAGCGGTGGCTGAGAAAAAGGGGGTCCCAAAACGCGTTTTCCCCATTCATTTTTCCATAGGAAACTTTAGACACGGCTACAGCTCGAACTGCTGAACGGAATTACACCAAATTTGGCAAAGAGGTAGTTCTTGGTTCAGAAAGAACCCTTTTGTTAAATGGTGTAAATCCGTTCAGTAGTTGCTGAGAAAATCAAAAGTAAAAGTCACATATATATCTATGGGCACGGAGGATCCGCGCACCCTCCCGATCACGAGCTGTCTGCTAATTGGCTGTCAACACTCCAAACCAGGAAGTGTTGGCAGCCATCTTGTTCCTCGGTAGAACCGAGGAACAAGAAAGCAGTAAAAAAAGTACGCAAAACGCACAAAGGGGGCAGGGTAGAAACACCCTGACCCCCTAGGTCTGCTCAGGGAGTCCCACAAGGACCCCCTGGGCAGAAAAAGCATTTTTATTTTTTTAAATCGGCAGGATGCGCTCAGGGTGCGCGGATCCTGCCGATAAAAATCGAAGCGCGGTCTCCCGCGCTTCGATAGCTACTTGCCCCGGGTGGGCCAAGTCCCGGGGCATGCTGGGGGGTTTATTTATGTATGGGGGCCTCTAAGGCTCCCCAAGCCCCGGGGACCACCACCCCCGGGGCTTTATCATAAATGGTGCGGGAGGGCTCTGAGCCCTCCCGCAGCCCCGGGGACCGCCACCTCCCGGGGCTTTTTATTTTATATTTTAAAACCTGTGTGGGGGCTCCAGCCCCACACGCCCGGGACCACCACCTCCCGGGGCACTAAGAAATTGAAAATGGGGTCCGTTTGACCCCAGCCCGGGACCACCACCTCCCGGGGCTTTGCAAAATGTAGGGAGGGGGCCGCGCGGCCCCCCTCCTGGAGCCCTTGATGGCCCTGGGGACCGCCACCCCCAGGGCCGGCTCCTGCAGTGTCCCGGGGTGCCTACCCCGGGACACTGCTGTTTGCTATGACAGGACGGGAGCCTCGCGGCTCCCGCCCTGTCATAGCAAACTTAGTTTGCATTTTGAAGAGAGAGCAGGAAACCTGCTCTCTCTTTCAAAATGCAAACCAATTGCTTTTCCACATGGGGAGCAGCATCTCAGCTGCTCCCCATGTGGAAAGCAATGCCGGCTCCCATAGGACGCGGGGAGCCGGCGGGACTGTGCGGGGATTGGGGACCCCCACAGTCCCCAACCAGAGGCCAGGCCCCGGGGGATGGGGTCCCCGGGGCCATAAGTGGCCCGGGAGGGGGCCACGCAGCCCCCTCCCCAAATAAAAAAAATAAATAAATAAATAAGGGCAAAGGCCGGCCCCGGGGGATGGGGTCCCCGGGGCCTTAAATGGCCTGAGGAGGGGGCCACGCAGCCCCCTCCATATTTTATATTTAAAAAGAGGGCATGCCCCGGGGGATGGGGTCCCCGGGGCCAATAGAGGCCCAGGGAAGGGGGCCACGCGGCCCCCTTCCCGTTTATTATTATTTTTTAAATAAAACAAAAAAATGCTCAGGCCTCGGGGGATGGGGTCCCCGGGGCCAAAAGTGGCTGAGGGAAGGGGGCCACGCAGCCCCCTCCCATTAAAAAAAAAAGACGGCATCGTGCCGGAGGCCCCGCCCCCTCCCTGCAGTAGTCTGCAAACGCGCCCCTGGCGCGTTTTAAGAAGGGGAGTAATTCCCCTTGAATACTGGGGGTCCCTGGGGCCAACTAGCCCACCAGGAACCTCCAGTATGCGCCAGGGGCTGCCTTGCAGAGAGGTGTACAGAGGCCACGCCCCTTTTTACACCTTTCTGCAACGCAGCTCTGTGGCGCTTAATGGAGGTAGCTGGTGGGCTAGTTGCACCCCAGGGACCCTCAGGATTCAAGGGGAGTTAATTCCCCGACTTAAAACGCGCCACGGGGCGCGTTTGCACAGTGGTGAAGGGAGGGGGCGGGGCCTGAGGTGACATGTGTGCAAACAGGCCCCGTGGCGCGTTTTAAGATGGGGAATTAAATCCCCTTCAATCCTGAGGGTCCCTGGGGACAACTAGCCCAACAGGTACATCCAGAAAGCGCCACAGAGCTGCGTTGCAGAGAGGTGTAAAAGGGGTGTGGCCTCTCTACACGTCTCTGCAACGCAGCCCCTGGCGCATACTGGAGGTTCCTGGTGGGCTAGTTGGCCCCTAGGGACCCTCATGATTCAAGGGGACTTAATCCTCCAACTTAAAACGCGCCACAGGGCGCGTTTGCACAGATGTCACCTCAGGCCCCCGCCCCCTCCCTTCACCATTGTGCAAATATTCCTCTAAAATCTGCCGAACTACGAATTCTGATTTACTCACCTGTTATCAGGAGAGACCTCAGTGCTGCATCTTTCAGCCCAGTACTAATCCTGAAAGGTAATTTTAACCGTACTTACCAGTAACTTGAATTTCCTTCCATAGGCTAACATTGACTGGTTTCACTTGGAAATTCTTCTAAGTGTGGAGTTTTGGAACTTTAAAATATTCCTCTAAAATCAGCCGAAATACGAATTCCGATTTACTCACCTGTTATCAGGAGAGACCTCAGTGCTGCATCTTTTAGCCCAGCACTGACCCTGAAAAGTAATTTTAACCGTACTTACCAGTAACTTATATTTTCTTCCATAGGAATCCATTGTCTGGTTTTCAGCAGAAAAGTTTCAAAGTCATTTGAGATGTCATCAGTGATGTCATCAGTGATGTCACTGACCATGTCATGAGTGATGTAATATGTGACGTCATCAGCAGTGCATTACGGGGCGCGAGTTATAGTTAGCTGAACTAACTATAACGGGGAATTTCACGGGTTTTGTATGAGTGAAATGTCCAACTAACTATAACTATCCCTAAAACCTATGGTTTTTTCAGTGAATATATATATATATATATATATATATATATATATATATATATATATTATCTACTGGCGGTCGCCAGTAGATAGTTATAGTTAAAACCTATTATCCATAGGAAATCCGCGACATTCTATTTGAAATAACGTTGGCGCCGGTTAACAAATCTTCGCGAAAGTTTCCAACTTGTTGGGGCGCTCCGGTCCGCTCCTATCCTGAAAGTCTCGGGGTGATACGTCAAGCGGGGGCCGAGAAAAAAGGGGGTCCCAAAACGTGTTTTCCCCATTCATTTTTCCATAGGAACCTTTAGTCGCAGCTACAGCCCGAACTGCTGAACGGAATTACACCAAATTTGGCAAAGAGGTAGCCCTTGGTTCAGTGTCGTGCCTTTTGCTTAAATGGTGTAAATCCGTTCAGTAGTTCCTGAGAAAATCAAAAGTAAAGTCACATATATATCTGGGCGGAGCCTAACCACACATGTCATCGTGAGATCTGATTGGCTGTCAGCACTTCATCCTGGAATTTCTGGCAGCCATCTTGGGACCAATATAAATGATAGTACCTCATTGAAATGCATTGTAGTGAATAGAAGATTTTGAGGGTCACCAAAAGGAGAACTATAAAGGGTGATAACAGGCTTTAGTTACATTAGAATTTATTTGTTGACGGTACCATACTAATTTTAGGAATTGTGGTGTATTCCAAGGTGATTTTACCATGTGAAAAACCTTCTGCTGGGATATCATGAATCATGTTTGAGAGAACACTATTTTCTCATGCTTGTCCCATGGAGGTTTGGAAGGTGCTCCAGAAGCTAAAATGAGAGCATATTTTCTGTAAATTCACATTATCTTTCTCACTCATGTGAGAATGAAGTCTGACATTCTCAGTAAAACATGTACATCCAACAAGGGCAGAGACTGTCAGTTGATTCCTTTGTGTTCTACTGCAGCTTCCCAGAGTGTTCTAAAGAACAACTAGAGTGCTAACAGCCTTACTTATGACAAAAGTATGGCACACCTGAAGCCATCTTGATTGGAATAAACTGGTAACACTTAAAACATTTAATTTAAAAAGGAACAAAATGATGGGGTTCATTTTGTCATAGAAATTATGGTTAGTGCTGTAGAAAGAAAAATTAGGACATGTTTCAAGTGTGATCTCAAATATCTTCCTGTTATATTTCAACAGGAGCAGCCTGCCAGTTATGCCTTTGTGTTCTACTGCAGCTTCCCAGAGTGTTCTAAAGAACAACTAGAGTGCTAACAGCCTTACTTATGACAAAAGTATGGCACACCTGAAGCCATCTTGATTGGAATAAACTGGTAACACTTAAAACATTTAATTTAAAAAGGAACAAAATGATGGGGTTCATTTTGTCATAGAAATTATGGTTAGTGCTGTAGAAAGAAAAATTAGGACATGTTTCAAGTGTGATCTCAAATATCTTCCTGTTATATTTCAACAGGAGCAGCCTGCCAGTTGATGCCTTTGTGTTCTACTGCAGCTTCCCAGAGTGTTCTAAAGAACAACTAGAGTGCTAACAGCCTTACTTATGACAAAAGTATGGCACACCTGAAGCCATCTTGATTGGAATAAACTGGTAACACTTAAAACATTTAATTTAAAAAGGAACAAAATGATGGGGTTCATTTTGTCATAGAAATTATGGTTAGTGCTGTAGAAAGAAAAATTAGGACATATTTCAAGTGTGATCTCAAATATCTTCCTGTTATATTTCAACAGGAGCAGCCTGCCAGTTGATGCCTTTGTGTTCTACTGCAGCTTCCCATAGTGTTCTAAAGAACAACTAGAGCGCTAACAGCCTTACTTATGACAAACGTATGGCACACCTGAAGCCATCTTGATTGGAATAAACCGGTAACACTTAAAACATTTAATTTAAAAAGGAACAAAATGAGGGGTTCTTTTTTAAATAGAAATTATGGTTAGTGCTGCAGAAAGAAAAATTAGGGCATGTTTTAAGTGAGATCTCAAATCCTCTTCTATTTCATTAGAAAATTCTGACATGCAGACTGAAACAATCCCTTTCAATACCAGCAGCAGACTACCAGTTAACTCCCTGGTGAGCAGTAGCTTTACTCCAGTGATCTAATGAGCAACTAGAGTGCTAACATTCTGAATTTATGGCAGATGTGAGACACATCTGAATGCCTTCTTGATGGAATCAAAGTAAAAAACTGAAAGCATTTCCTACTGAGGAGACTGCAGTAAATGAAGAAATTAGGAAACTTCATAACATAGAAGTCTTCCAAGATGGCCACCAGTGAAAAAAGAGCCCAAATGTAGCACAAATATTACCCAGATGTAGCCCACATATAGCCCAATGACAAAAGTGTGCAAAACACTTTTTATTTTTAGTTTTTTGCAGTTTTATGTAGTGCAGACTGGTCAGGTATTGGAGCATTGCATCTTAAAACATGACCCCCCTACACTACAAAAACACCACTGCACTACCTTAAACCCTAAAACACTACCCCCAGCACGACCCCCTACACTACACAAGCACCACTGCACTATCCTAAACCCTAAAACACTACCCCCAGCACGACCCCCTACACTACCCAAACACCACTGCACTAACCTAAATCCTAAAACACTACCACCAGCACGACCCCTACACTACCCAAATACCACTGCACTACCCTAAAACATGACCCCCTACACTACACAAACACCACTGCACTACCCTAAACCCTAAAACACTACCCCCAGCACGACCCCTACACTACACAAGCACCACTGCACTACCCTAAACCCTAAAACACTACCCCCAGCACGACCCCCTACACTACACAAACACCACTGCACTACCCTAAACCCTAAAACACTACCCCCAGCACGACCCCCTACACTACCCAAACACCACTGCACTAACCTAAATCCTAAAACACTATCCCCAGCATGACCCCCTACACTACCCAAACACCACTGCACTACCCTAAACCCTAAAACACTACCCCCAGCACGACCCACTACACTACACAAGCACCACTGCACTACCCTAAACACTAAAACACTACCCCCAGCACGACCCCCTACACTGCCCGAACACTACTGCACTGCCCTAAACCCTGAAACACCACCCCCAGCATGACCCCCTACACTGCCCGAACACCACTGCACTGCCCTAAACCCTGAAACACCACCCCCTTCACGACCCCCTACACTGCCCGAACACTACTGCACTGCCCTAAACCCTGAAACACCACCCCCAGCATGACCCCTACACTGCCCGAACACCACTGCACTGCCCTAAACCCTGAAACACTACCCCCAGCAAGACCCCCTACACTGCCCGAACACCACTGCACTGCCCTAAACCCTGAAACATCACCCCCAGCACAACCCCCTACACTGCCTGAGCACCATTGCTCTGCCCTAAACCCTGAAACACCAGCCCCAGCACGACCCCCTACACTGCCCGAACACCACTGCACTGCCCTAAACCTTGAAACACCAGCCCCAGCACGACCCCCTACACTGCCCGAACACCACTGCACTGCCCTAAACCCTGAAACACCAGCCCCAGCAAGACCCCTACACTGCCCGAACACCACTGCATTGCCCTAGACTCTGAAACACCAGCCCCAGCAAGACCCCCTACACTGCCCGAACACCACTGCACTGCCCTAAACCCTGAAACACCAGCCCCAGCACGACCCCTACACTGCCCGAACACCACTGCACTGCCCTAAACCCTGAAACACCAGCCCCAGCACCACCCCCTACACTGCCCGAACACCACTGCACTGCCCTAAACCCTGAAACACCAGCCCCAGCACCACCCCCTACAATGCCCGAACACCACTGTACTGCCCTAAACCCTGAAACACCACCCCCTGCACCGCCCCCTACACTGCCCGAACAGCACTGCACTGCCCTAAACCCTGAAACACCACCCCCTGCACGACCCCCTACACTGCCCAAACACCACTGCACTGCCCTAAACCCTGAAACACCACCCCTGCACCACCCCTACACTGCCCGAACACCACTGCACTGCCCTAAACCCTGAAACACCACCCCCAGCATGACCCCCTTTACTGCTCGAACACCACTGCACTGCCCCAAACCCTGAAACACCACCCCCAGCATGACCCCCTACACTGCCCGAACACCACTGCCCTAAACCCTAAAACACCACCCCTGCACGACCCCCTACACTGCCCGAACACCACTGCACTGCCCTAAACCCTGAAACACCACCCCCTGCACGACCCCCTACACTGCCTGAACACCACTGCACTGCCCTAAACCCTGAAACACCACCCCCAGCACAACCCCCTACACTGCCCGAACACCACTGCACTGCCCTAAACCCTAAAACACCACCCCCAGCACGACCCCCTACACTGCCCGAACACCACTGCACTGCCCTAAACCCTAGAACACTACCCCCAGCATGACCCCCTACACTACCCGAACACCACTGCACTACCCTAAACCCTAAAATACTCCCCGCAGCATGACCCCCTACACTACCCGAACACGACTGCACTGCCCTAAACCCTAAAACACTCCCCCAGCACGACCCCCTACACTACCCGAACACTACTGCACTGCCCTAAACCCTAAAACACTCCCCCAGCACGACCCCCTACACTACCCAAACACCACTGCACTACCCTAAACCCTAAAACACTAACCCCAGCACGACCCCTACACTACCCAAACACCACTGTACTACCCTAAACCCTAAAACACTCCCCCAGGACGACTCCCTACACTACCCAAACACCACTGCACTACCCTAAACCCTAAATCTACCCCCAGCATGACCCCCTACACTACACAAACACCACTGCACTACCCTAAACCCTAAATCTACCCCCAGCATGACCCCCTACACTACACAAACACCACTGCACTACCCTAAACCCTAAATCTACCCCCAGCATGACCCCTACACTACACAAACACCACTGCACTACCCTAAACCCTAAAACATACCCCCAGCACGACCCTCTTCACTACCTAAACACAACTGCACAATTTGTTACAGGCGTTGCAACGCAGGCCTGTGGTGCTTACTGGAAGTACCTGGTGGGCTGGTTGGGCCCCAGGGACTCTCAGGATTCAAGGTGACCTAATCCCCCAACTTAAAACGCGCCACGGGGCGCGTTTGCACAGTGGTAAAGGGAGGGGGCGGGGACTCAGGTGACATGTGCGCAAACACGCCCTGTGGTGCGTTTTAAGTTGGGGAGTTAATTCCTTTGAATCCTGGGGGCCAACTAGCCCACCAGGTACCTTCAGTAAGCACAACAGAGTTGCGTTGCAGAGAGGTGAAAAAAGGTGCGTGGCCTCGGAACGCCTCTCTGCAACTCAGCTCTGTGGTCCTAACTGTAGGTACCTGGGGGGCTAGTTGGGCCCCAGGGACCCTCAGGATTCAAGGGGACTTAATCCCGCAACTTAAAACGCGCCATGGGGCGCGTTTGCACACATGTCACCTCAGGCCCCCCTCCCTTCACCACTGTGCAAACGCGCACTGGCTCTGGTTAGTCAGAGTCAGTTACCACCAGTACCCGTCTGAAAAAGTTGTGGGCACAGGATGATTTTGCAACAAGGCCTCTTTCTGCTCCTCTGTTGGTTCTTTCTGCACATCTTTTGCTTCTTTCTGTGCGTTTTTTCTTCTTTCTTCACATGTCCTACCTCTGTTGGCATAGTTAGAAACTAGCATTTAAAAAACCTTTGAAATTCACTTAAAAAATCATAGGTTTCAGGCACGTTATAGTTAGAAATTAGCATTTAAAAAACCTTTGAAATTCACTGAAAAAACCATAGGTTTCAGGCACGTTATAGTTAGAAATTAGCATTTAAAAAACCTTTGAAATTCACTGAAAAAACCATAGGTTTCAGGCACGTTATAGTTAGAAATTAGCATTTAAAAAATCTTTGAAATTCACTGAAAAAACCATAGGTTTCAGACACGTTATAGTTAGAAATTAGCATTTAAAAAACCTTTGAAATTCACTGAAAAAACCATAGGTTTTAGGGACAGTTATAGTTAGTTGGACATTGCACTCGTACAAAACCCGTGAAATTCCCCTGTTATAGTTAGTTCAGCTAACTATAACTCGCGCCCCGCAATGCACTGCTGATGACGTCACATATTACATCACTCATGACATGGTCAGTGACATCACTGATGACATCACTGATGACATCTCAAATGACATCACTGATGACATCATCCATGTGATAATTTCATGCATCTTCTCACACCCTAATATAACTTTTGATACACCCACTCTAAATTACAGACTGCCATTCTCAAAACCATAGACACTCCAACACCAAAAACTACATACCCACTCACTGATTCTTAGGTCTACACACACATCCACTCACTCACCTGTACAGTCACTCATACTTACAGTCACTCAGTACAGGACTATCATATGCACTCATACACCTATATAAACACTCACACACCGCCACTCATCCATAGAGGTACTCACACACCTAGTCAGTCATGCAAAAAATTAATCACACACCCATTTACTCACCTATACAGTTATACACACACCAGCTCACTTACTCATACAAATACTAGCACATTCTTACGCTCTTTTACAATAACTGATACAAGCACACACGCATCCATACAGCCACTCTCACACTAACACACTCTCACTTATAGCCATTTAAATACTCTAACACACATATATACTGCCTTTTACATATGTAGTTACTTGCACATGTACCACTGAGATATACATTCACTCACTAACACACCCATACACACACTCACCCACCCAAGCAGTCCATCACAGATGCACTCTTGAAATCATGCACCCAGTGAATCACCCACTCACACATCTATGTATAGAGTCACACACACCCCACCCACACAAACACTCAGGCAGCCATACAGATACTCAGAGAACCAATCAATAACCCATATAGACACTCATGTAGCTATTCGCAAATCCATGCATCCACTTACACATCAACAAACAGACGGATACAGACATTCACACAGTTTAGTCACTAACCCATGCATTCAGTAAGATACGTTTAATCACTCACTTGTAGAGTCAGTCACTCACGTACTAAATCATCCATTCAGACACTTATACACCCACTCATTCTTCAATACGCCTTTCCCTATATATATTAAACATATTTAAACTTTACAGAAACACACAGTCACTGGATGATGTCATCAGTGATGTCATCAGTGATGTCATTTGAGATGTCATCAGTGATGTCATCAGTGATGTCACTGACCATGTCATGAGTGATGTAATATGTGACGTCATCAGCAGTGCATTGCGGGGCGCGAGTTATAGTTAGCTGAACTAACTATAACAGGGGAATTTCACGGGTTTTGTACGAGTGCAATGTCCAACTAACTATAACTGTCCCTAAAACCTATGGTTTTTTCAGTGAATTTCAAAGGTTTTTAAATGCTAATTTCTAACTATAACGTGTCTGAAACCTATGGTTTTTTCAGTGAATTTCAAAGATTTTTTAAATGCTAATTTCTAACTATAACGTGCCTGAAACCTATGGTTTTTTCAGTGAATATATATATATATATATATATATACTAACTTAATGGTGCTTTCCAAACAAATTTCTGTTACCAACACTGACAGAGAATAGCACACACTTTGGGTGTGGGCGTTTAAAATTTTTTATTGCTGTATTCTCATGTACAAGTGCACCAGTGTCACAAAAATATCCAATGCGTTTCGGCCTCCATGGCCTTGATCACGAATACATAATTGTGGCCCATCCCCCTTAAAAGGGGATTAAACATCGACATAGAAGAAAAACCATAATTTGATGTCTCTAGGGAAATGACGTCGCCATCTTGAAAAATGTATTCCATACATACTGTGACCAGATGTCATATGCATGAACATCGGGCCTGATTCACAGAACTAACTTACGTCAAAAACGTAAAGTTAGTACTTTTGGTATTCACAGAATACACTTACTCATTTTGGTATTCACAGAATGAACTTACTCATTTCGGTATTCACAGAAGTCAGTAGTCCTAACTTTAGGACTCCTAAATGCCTTCTGTGAATACCGAAAGTCTTAAAGTTAGGATTTTTCTCAGTTTAGGAGTAGTAAAGTTAGGACTCCTAACTTTAGGACTCCTAAATGCCTTCTGTGAATACCGAAAGTCTTAAAGTTAGGATTTTTCTCAGTTTAGGACTACTCCTAAACTGAGAAAAATCCTAACTTTAAGGTATTCACAGAAGGCATTTAGGACTCCTAACTTTAGGACTACTAACTTCTGTGAATACCGAAAAGAGTAAATTCATTCTGTGAATACCAAAAAGTACTAACTTTACGTTTTTGACGCAAGTTAGTTCTGTGAATCAGGCCCATCCATACCATTACCCTACTGCAAGGAGACCATTGAATTTCATGATTATATCATCATGTCAACTCAGGTGCGTCATTATACCATCAATCAATTAGTTCATTTAAAAAAAAATCATTTTGTGGCATCAATTGACCAATGTGAAATCAATTTTATTGCAAAAAACCTTTTGATAATTATTCAGTAATGTGTTGTATTGTATTGCAGCGTTTACACAGTGCTCCCTACCATTAGGTGGCACTTGACTGAATGGGTAGCACGCTACACGGGTAGGGTGTGTGGTTGGAAGGATATTGTTTTTGCTTTGATCCCATGTGGGAAGAGTTTCCATGTCATGCGTGATGACCACAGAGGTGCAGGTTATCGTGTTAATGGGACGCAGAGCGTAGCAGTGTGTTGGATGAAAAAGTGTAAGAGACAGGCACACAGTTTTATGGTTTTCAGTACACTGGCATCTTTGTTCACCTCTGCAGGTCCTTTAATGGTATTTCATATGAGATAGTCGACGTAGCTGGTTACTGCACTGGGTTGTCCAATCTCACATTTTGTGTGTAGTTGCCGTACTGAGCTGGCATTTATATATATGTTTCTGGAGGTATTTTTCTTTTTGGGATTTACAAATTCCAAACAGGGCTATTTGGGACCATTACTCCTCTGTTCAGCAACTCCTGGAATCATGCAACACGCCTGGAAAAGTTTTGTGAATCCCCAATGATGTGAATATAAGGCAGTTCTGCACTCCTAATGCTAGGGCCACTGGAATTATGCGATTGTGCGGCCCCAGCAATTTTTGCATAATTGTAGATTGGCCGCATTCGTCACATGATCCATCATCTGCTGCAAAATCTGCAGATTTTAACGAAAAAAATTGTTTCCAGCTGAAACGGTTCAAAATTTACTAAAGGTGCAGTGGCACGTGTTATCGCGCAGTAGAGGCCTTTTGCGCAGGTTGACTGGTCACCTTTCTGTTGCTATATTTGGGTATTAAACTGGTACTACTGAGGTGCACTCAATTCCCAGACAGTGTTAATAAGTGTAAAAAGCACAAAATAACGAAGTAATACTATTAAAAAATGTGCTGAATCACGCCGCATGATTTACTCAACACTGCCGCATAATTTGACCCTCTCCTGCCGCACAATTCCAGTGGCCCAGCCTATTGCCTTCTGGTACACAGTCCATTGTTGTGCACGCGAAAATGCATCAGCGCAATTGCATTTTTATTTTTTGGGACTCCGCGGACAAATTATTGTCAGTAACTGAACATTTCAACAAGAAATGCTGTACACAGCACTGTGATACCTAGGACATTTGGTGGGTGATGGGCTATACCTGGATATAAGCGTACACTAATCAAGTGTACATCAGAGAGTTGATGGGGGGGGTCTGAGCACAGTCTTGAATGATGTGAGCAGCGAGAGTTCAGTCCCTTCAGAAGGTAGGGTGTCCATGGGCAGGAGACCTGGTGAATGAAGTGATCTACCTTTAGATGGACACCTGGAGGACGCTTTGAGAAGCAACATCACTTGCCTGTGAAGAGCTCTATTTTTAGCTGACAGTGGCTGACTGGAGACTTACTGAGAGGCAGGAGTGTGTCTGGGAAGACAATACCAGGTGCTTGTCGTGAAACCTTGAACCTTCACGGGCGGTGGGGGGGCAGATGTAGGGGTAGACCCACAGTAGTGACGCAGGCTGAACACAACTGAGGACATCACACATTGGCTGAGAGCCAGGGAAGGTTTTATGTATTTTACATTTTGATCTGTCACCGAGATCTGGCTGCTCTGGTTTTGTCTGTTCTGAAAGTTTTGATGTTCATGGAGGGGTGGGAGTGTCCCTCAAGGCTTCTGGTGGAAGATGCTGTGGTCAGTCTGTTGGAGGGGTTGATGGGGTAGGGAAGGGGAGGACTTGCCAATGAAGCTGGAAACAAATGGTTTCAGACTTGGATGTAGTCAGGATGAGGGAGCGCAGAGAAACCCGGTTGGTGGGTGATTGTGAACCAGTTGGAGATCTGTGTCTGGAGGGGAAGGCCGAAGGCAGGGAATGGGAGAGAAATGAGTCTATCATC
Source organism: Calotriton arnoldi (assembly GCA_963921515.1). Lineage (NCBI taxonomy): Eukaryota > Metazoa > Chordata > Amphibia > Caudata > Salamandridae > Calotriton > Calotriton arnoldi. The sequence continues at coordinate 438,584 of CAWUFW010005083.1, forward strand.
TGTATAGAGGTGACAGGACAACCCAGAAGAAGTGGTGACACCCACCAGGGGTGAGGGAGCTGAGGAGAGGACCTCAGACAAGCCTTGTGGGAAGCCCAACAGGGGAGATGTGGAAGGGGAGGGACAATCAGAGAGAGACACTTGAACACAGCATCTCTGATCCCAAGGCTGGTTAGGGTGCACAGTAATGTGGGCTGATTGACATCATCAAATGCCGCAGCAAGATCAGGAAGTGGCAGCCTGGAAGAGAAGTAATTGTAGTGTTCACAGGTTCTGAAGCGGGAGAGGGCGGCTTCTGTGGAGTGCAGTCTCCACACACCAGGTGGACATGGACTGACGAGAGTCCTAAGGAAGGAAGGGAGACACTTTTAGGGACAAAACTTGGTGAGATTCGGGGGTGTGAATCTCAAATCGCCCAACTAAAAAAGCAGTGGGCCACAGGGAGAATGAGCGAGGTGACGAAGGTTCGGGAAGGACTCTTCTCATGAGGAGCAGGGCCAGTACTGACTTGCATTAGGTGGGCCTCCTGGGCTCATTTAGCGTTTGGCAGACAGGTACTCTGTTGCAACCTAAGGTACGCCGGCCCATTTTTGAATTGGGCCAGATTTAAAGTTTTATGCTGACGGAGTAAAATTTGCTCTGTCAGTGTCAGACTTCCTTAGACGGCCCAACGGAGTAAGTGCCATTAGAAATAAGCCACCCAACCATCCGCCCCATTTACAGTGGACGGTCAGATGGCCTTTTTTCTCACAGTCACCACCAGGTATATCCTGGCAGTGAGCAACAGTAAAAAAGAAAAATTTCCCCCATACATTGAGAGAAAACTAGTGTGGGGGTCATTGCTTTTTTTTATTTGTCACAAACAAACTCCCGCTTTGGGAGTTTGTTTTTGAAAAGTGAACAACTCTGGTAAACCAGCCGTCATGTTTGAAGGAGCCCTCCGATAAACTTTTGCTACATTGACAGAAACCGCCATGTCGGCAATTCCTGCCAATGTATTGAGATGTCGCCGGACTGGCGAGCATCTCTAAGTTGGGCTGGCAGAGTAAAGGCAGCAAGACCTCCATCACCCGGGCTGCCTTTACTCAATCTGCCATAGCCTCAGTCAGGCCCTCTGTCTAGAGTGGTGCACTGGGTGAAACACAATGGCTTGGAATGCTACCCCGAGAGATTGCCAGTGGTTAAGAGTATTTCCAAGCATTCATCCATCACCTTAAGGGTGTTTGATTGCCAGTAGCGTGCCTAGAAACCTGAGACTTGAGCAAGTTTCCAAGCCTACGACTACCAATGTTTGTGGATTCTATAAAGTAGTAAATTTGCACCAATTCCAGGAGTACTTCTATGGGAGCAGATTTGTTACTTTTTGGTAAACTCGTCACTAAGGGTCATATTTACGAAGAAATAGCGCAATGCAGCACAGCAAGCAAAGGTGCTGCGCTGCATCACCCAAAGAGAGCAGAACTGTGTCATCTCTTCAAAGAAATGGTGCAGTTCTGCTCTCTCCATGCTCTGGTGCACTTAGGGCTGCCATGCGCCAACGCAGACACCCTTGTGCCATGGTGCAAAGGTGTCTGCATTATGGTCAGGACAGGTTTTGTGCAGGAAGGGATACCCTGTCAAAGATTCTTCCACACTCTGATGAGATGTGCAGAGGAGTGGAGGATGCTCTTCAGGGGCATCGGGGGTACCAGCAGATAGGGACGTAAAGAGAGTTCAAGACCAGGACTCAAGGGCTGGCTTTGAGTCTGCGTCAGGACCGAAAGGTTTGATGTTCCAAGTTAGAGAGGACCAGGTCTCTAGTGGTGGCTTGGAAGTCCAAAGGCAAGGTAAGGTGTGACTTTCCAAGTTAGAGATGACCAGATCTCTAGTAGTGGCTTGGAATTCACTTCAAGGAGCCAGGTTAGGGAGGACTAGGGCCAGAGAAGTGACTCCAGGAAGGTATGGTGTTACTTTCCACTTTAGAAAGAACCAGGACTCGAGTGGTGGCTCTGAAGTCCCCTTTCCAAGTCAGAGAGAACCAGGTCTCAAGCCCTGGCTCTGAATTCGGCATCGAGAAGCCAAGGTGTGACTTTATAAATTAGAGAGGGCCAGGGCTCGAGAAGTGGTTCTGAAGTCTGTTCCAGGAAGGTAAGGTGTTACTTTCCATAAGAAAGAGAGTTGATCCCACACCGTAATTGTAAATGTATTTATATAGCACTTCGACCCCTTGATGAGGCACCGAAGCTCTTTTTAGGCAAGGAGCACGCTAATCCGGAACCCAAAATTAGTAGTTAGTAGGTCAGTACAATTTTTTTTTTTTTTCTACTGTGCATTAGTTGTATTAGATTTGTGTTCTTGATTTCATGTGTGTTTAATAGTGTTTGGAGTAGGGACAAAATGACAGGAATAGATTTGAAAAGGGAGTTTGGGGCAGGTATAGAATGATAGGAATGGTTATGAAAAGGGGAAGCAGTAAATGTTTTGTAAGTAGTGGTCGTATGTGCTTGTTAGTTGGGTGACATGGCTGAAAAGGAGGTGTGAAAGTTTGAGAAGAATGTGTCAGAGTTCATATTAATCAGAAACAGAAAAGTTTGGGATTAACTAGACGGAGGAGGGATAGGAAGGGTTTTTTATTTAGCAAAATGTAAATAATTTATACATGCATGCATATATATATTCACTAAAAAACAAAGGTTACAGGGACCTTATAGTTAGGAAGTAACATTAAAAAATCCGTAGGAATTCACTAAAAAAACCAAAGGTTACTGGAGCGTTATAGTTAGGAAAAAGAATTAAAATACTTAGAAATTCACTGACAAAAACAAAGGTTACAGGGATGTTATAGTTAGGCTGACATTTGACTCATACAAAACCAGTGAAATTCAGCAGTTATAGTTACCTAAGATAGATATAACTTCCGCCCCCCGTAATGCACTGCTCATGACCTCACATATTACATCACTAATGACATGGTCAGTGACATCACTGATGACATCTCAAATGACATCACCGATTTCGGCCCCAGGGACCACATCCCCAGCCATAAATAAATGGGGGAGGGGAGCTGATTGTGGGTGCCCTGGAGCCCACCGTCACCACTGTTGGGGACCACGGGTGGAGCCTGAATGCCGCGGGGGTCCCTGCTGGCTCCCCACCTCATGTGAAGGCCGGCATTGCTGTCACAGACAGGGAGCTGCTAAACATGCAGCTCCCCGTCTGTGAGAGCAATTGTTTTGTCTGTTTACCTGCACGTTTGCAATGGGCAGGGAAACAGACGAAACCTCTGCTTCCAGCAAGCGGGAGCACTTGGTCAGCTCCCGCATGCTGGTAGCGCAATGTTTGATTTGACTTGGCAAGCACTGCCAAAGCACCCGCCAAATCAGAGAAAACAGCTATGTCCCGGTGGTGGGCACCCGGGGACATAGCAGGAGCCGACCCTGGGTGTTGGCGGTCCCCAGGGCCATTAATGGCTCCAGGAGGGGGGCTGTGTGCCCCCCCTTCTTTCAACTTCAATGGCCTGCCCCAGGGAGGTGGTGCTCCCCGGGGCTGAGAATGGACCAGGAGGGGGGCCTTTTCAAAACAAGTGCGGGAGCCAGACTTGTTTTTTTTTACATTTTTGCTGCAAATTTACAAATTTCACATTTAAATTTTTATTTAAAAAATGTTTTTGGGCCTGGTGGGATTCCTCTGGGACCCCGTGACCAATTTTAGGGGGTCAGGGTATTCCTACCCTCTTTTATTTTTCTTCATGTTTTTTGGGGGGGGATTAGGCTGAAGCCGAGTCCCAAGATGGCTGCAAACACTTGCTATTTGATGTGTTGGCAGCCAATCAGAGCTTTGCAGATCTCTGCATGAGCTTGTTATTATTTTTGAATTTGCCGCGATAGTAGATATACAAATTTGGATTTCCTTTAATTTCTCAGAACTGCTTAATGGATTTACACCAATTAACTGAAATCGTGATCTGCGTAACAAAATCTACTTTTCTGCCAAATTCAGAGTAATTTCGTCTAGCGGTTCGGGTTGCAGTTGTGTTCAAAGCTCCTATGGGAATTTACTTAGTAAACACACTTTTTTGACCTCCCCTTTTTATCAACCCCCACTTGACGGATCACCCCGAAACTTTCCATTCACAACAAGACTCACTATGACCCTTTTTGTGGAAAATGTAATTAAGATTCATCAAACGATGCCAAAGATATAGGCAAGTCAAAAAACACTTTTTCTATGGAAACATATTTCTAACTATAACTACCTACTGATATACAGAGAGAGAGAGAGAGAGAGATACACACACACACACGCACACACGCGCACACACACACACACACACAATGCTTGGTAAAGTTATGTTTCTTGATTAAACCCCTCTATATAAATACCCACATGTACATTGGCACTGCAATATTTACATGGCGTGCTGTCCACATTTATCATGCGGCACATTTTCTATGGTTTCAAATATTTATAATTATCTTATATATACAGAAATATACACATGGCACTTATTGTAGTTATTAGTAGCAGTCACTTCCCTCTCTATATGCACCTATATGTACATAGAAGCAGCAATGTTGACATGGTCTGATATACACATGTATCTCGTGGCGTAGTATATAGTTTTCCCCTTATATAAATGTACCTGCTTACAACAGGAGACATAGTTCATAGCACAATGACGTGCACTTGTATAACGATAGCTCTTTTCCATACTGTGAGAAGTATAGTTTGTCATGACTGAGTATACTGTTGTGGTATATTCTTGAGGTGAGTATAGCCGTCATGTGGTGAGGAGCCAACACTTGACTCATCTTCTGAAGTGGTGATGGTTGTTTTTTCAGTCACCTGCCCATCTGCCAACCTTAAGAAAAAAATCACAGTGTGAGGAGGGGAGTGGCCTTGTGCCCAGAACTACCTAGGAGTCACTTCTGCGCTCTCCCCAACCAAACCCCTTCTGCCTACAAACAAGCCTGCTGAGGCTGCTGCCGATGTCTTGGGGTGTTTTCACACCCCATGATGGACTTCGGCTTTTGGAAGCCTCCAAAAACAAAGAACACAACCTGGATAGCCTCTCTTTGCAGAAGTTTCCAGTTCGTTTTTCCTTCCGCTGTGATATCAGCTTCTGACTGGGTGAGTGTTTGAAGGGAGCCGATATCGTGTGACACACGGTGGAATTGTATGAGTTGGCAGGTCTGCATCTGGATACTGAAGGCGAGTGAGGAGGGATATTCTGACAACATCCCCCCACCCCGGTTGTAGTCACTTGCCTCCAGGGCCTTTGGGATTAGCTCACACCGCCGGGGACCTTGAAAATGAGCCTTGCAGGCCTTGGATGGAAATATTTTCAAGGTGGAAGATTGAATCATATCCATGGTAAACAACGCAGAGACATTTTAAGGCATGGGCAGAGTGGGCAATGGCCCAGGGCCCCCACCTTCCAAGGGGCCCCCCTGGGAAGGTAAACTTTATTTCTCTATGGCTCACCTTTGCCTATTTATATCTCTGAGCCTCTCTTCTGCTCTATGCCTAACTCTACCTCTCTTTGCCCAGCGTTATCTTGAGGATTTGTGGAGTCCTGGAAAAGACATATTTCAACTGTTTTTTGCTCCAATCAACACAAAAGTGGGTGATAACATTCAAAGTTGAACAAGGGGGCAGAAAAAATGTCTTGCCCATGGCCCTAAAAATCTTTGAGACAACACTGAAACAATCCCCCTGACCTGTAGCGGTCAGTGAAAGGAGATATTAAACACAGGGTGTCTGCTAAGCAAAGGTACTAGCCTGTTTGTGGACACCCGAAACTCTACCGTCTTGATTTTTAAAACGCGCAAGTACTTTCCAAAACTAAATGGCCAAATCACAACATTTGTGGAGCCTCCAATGTCTGTGTTGTCTGGGCAAAGTGGGTTTTAAAGTAGAGCCTGAAGTAACTGGTAAAGGGGGAACTTAGGGTGTCAGTCCCAGCTTCTAACCTAAGGCAGGCCCTCCAGCCGGAAGTGCGCCATCTTTGAACACGGTGGCTGATGGGTGATCACACAGCTCTCTTCTCTCTTCTTCTCTTCGTTTTTGCGGTGTGTTTGTTATAAATAAATAAAAATGGAACTGCACAGAATTACATGAAACAGCCTCAGCCTATCTCAGGAAAAACTTCCCCCATTCGTCCCGGGCGCGTCTATCGTGCTCTGCCAATCAATGCCCGCCATCGATCTCTCGCTTGATCTTACATCTCAAGGGAGAAGCGGTTTCTCCGATGCATGCGCCTTCATCCGGAACTCTGGATAGTCAGAAATCCCATTGATGGGGTCTCTGCCTGCTTTTCGAAACTTTTAAAGTGTTTGGTCTGCATGAGTTAGCAACCTCTAGTGCATGGGTACTCTCAAACATTTCCCCAGGGGCTAAAAGGTTTGGTGTGTGATGTGACCGGGGGCCGCATTGATGTCAGCAGGGTGGCGGTCGAGGGGGCAGTGGCGGTAAGGTGGGTGTGAGCTGGGCTCAAGTCCTAATAAAAGAAGTGCGAGGACTCACCAAGTTAGGCAGAATGGGTGTGACATCACCGCGCGTGACAGCACGGCGTGTGACATCCCACATGACACTACAGAAAGTGACATCACGTCTCATGACCTCACAGGAAGTGACATCAGATCTTAAGACCTCACATATTGTTTAGCAGGTCTATCAAGAGTACAGTTGTGCGCATTACAATATTTAGCAAATTAGATTTTGCATTGGGGTTGTGCCAAAATATTGACGCAAACTGAAGCAAAATCTGGGCCTCAACTTATACATTTATTTTTTTTAAACTCTGCCACAAAGAAACTGGCAACAAGGAGAAGCGTTGCAGTAAATCTGTTGTGCTTAATTGGTTGCAATATCTGTATTTTAAAATATTTTATGGGGTTAAGGCACCTGCTGCAGGGATCTTTGTGTGCCAGCTATGTCTCAGGGAATAATAATAATGGTAAGATAACTCAGGAGGTTAAGGTATTTGCTGGAGAGATCTGTGTTGTGCCTATTCCTAGTTTTGAATCAAAGTAGCATAGATGGTTAATATGTTGTCTGCAAAGCACAGTATGTAACACGCAGACAACAGATTTTTATTTTATGAGAATTAGTAAGTGTGTTCCTGCTTTTTAAGAAAGAGATCCTTTTGTTTCTTGCAGTTCATAAATTGAAATCCTTATGCTATAGCACAGTGAGGTATGAAGGACATGTGGCTCCCACACCTTGTAACCCTCACTGTCTTATGTAACACATCCTTCATATTGATGTACACACATATGATTTATTGTCAATGTATAATCTGTACGTGTGATGTAAAGCGCTCTGACACCCTGCATTGGGATGAGTAGTGGCACTACTCGTCCTAATGTAAGGTGTCGGAGCGCTTTACATCACACGTACGCACATAACAATTTAAATAACACTATTTTGTTTTATTTCTTTTAAAGTTCTTTAGCACTACTGTAGTGCTCAAGTGCTATAAAAGAAATAAAACAAAATAGTGGTATTTATATTGTTATTTGTGTAAATACTGAGGCGACCAACACATCTGATATTCTTTAAATTCATGCATATATATGTCTTATACACAGGGACTGAACAAAGTCAAAAGCATTTCTCTCCTAAATACCTTTCAAGTGATAAGATGTGAGCCTTTGTTTCCCATCCACTGCATCTAGGTGTGAGGCTTCCAATAGCTCCCAGCCAGGATACTCCTACAAAAAGAGGCCTAATGGCCCCTTAACTCTGGCTTTTGTTATGAGCGAAGATGGAATCTGATAAGCCCCTTCCCCGCCTGCAGGTTGCTGCTCGGAACAAAAGCAGACAACATGCAGGCGCTGCTGAAAGTGTTCCGGTGTCAGAAAACTACACTGAGACGAGTTCAGTATATTTCTGTGTATTCTGGCAAAAGTAGGAAAGGATCTTGGCACTTTGCTGAAAGTGGGCAGCTTTGCAGCAATGTAGACAATGTCTTTCCTCTAAAAATACTGGGTATACGGCGTCTACCCATGCCTACCCTCGACTCAAGCCCTGGGTGTAAGGGACGCAAAACAACAGACTTTCCTATTAGTCACTATTGGCATTGTTGTCAGGGTGGGGGGAAGCAGGAATATATCTAAAATCATGTTTGAAAACTATCACTTTAAAAACAAGCATTTGCAATGCAATAGGACTCGCATTTACGCGAGACCTATTGCATTGCATCACGGACAACGGGAGGGGGCGCACAGACAAAGGGAGTGCGGGCGGGGGGAGGGTGGCGAAGGGGGCAAGGAGGCACAGGCAAACTAGTGCTCACAGTCTAAATAACACGTACCGTACTGTGTAACACTCGAAGTAAAGGGGCCAGTAGCCATGGGAGGGTACAAATGACGACAAGGCCATAATAAGGAGAGACTAACAAGCCTCATAATCAATCAGACAGCAGCATTTATGAAAGACAATGACACGAGCCAATTAAAAACATGGGCGGAGAGTGGGCAGAGCTTCCACGGAGCTTCCACTCCATACTCCATTACTGCATGCCTCGCAAAGCGAGCAGCGCATGCGTGCTGCCGCTATAGGCTCGACCTAAAAATACTTCTCAGTGCACAGATATAATCTGATGTGCTAGGTGAAAAGGTTCTGTATGTCAATAAAGGAGACTTTAAACTATTTTTCACTGAAAATGAAGGTGTTCCTAAAGTTAGACGGTGCCGGACTTTTCTTATTTGTATTATTTTTTACGTATTTACTTTTACTTCAGTTAACCTATAAATAAATACTTGCCCATTTATTTAACATCCTTGTAAATGTTAGTGCTGAGTCGAGTAAACAGCAGCCCTGTGCTGGTGTTGACCAGGGGGCCGCATGTAAAGGTCAGGAGGGCCGCATGCAGCCCCGGGGCCGTACTTTGAGTATCAATGCGTCTAGTGCCTAGAAGCAGCCTGTCTCTATGCGTTTTATAATTGATATTCAGCAAACTCTGGCTTAAATGCTGCCTACACCGCCCTCTCTAGGCAGGCTGTTTAATGAACAGGGCCAAATTCACACGAAAAGTTATACATTTACTCCCGCGGGTTTCCTCCTACCTTTCGGATTACAAGTAAGATTTTTTAGGGAATTCTTATAGGTTTCCTGAACGCCCACTGTTGCATGTTCCCAGGACTGCACCTGGGAAAAATGTTGAAATCCCATTTACAAAGCAAATATATTTTTGCGTACATTACATAAATGGAATTACACTTTCAAATGTTGTATTTTTTTTTTACAGAAGGAAAATCCTTTACTCCTTAAAACTCTTTCCGGTAACTGCCGGACCCCAATTTTCTGGGTGCCCCCTCCATATTTCCGACCTGAAAATAATTTCACTCTTGTCATGGACTGGCAATTCTCTCCCCATGCCCACCATATTAATGGGTTTTTTCCTGTCCTGGCCAGGAGTAAATCTACTAATGTCCTGGGTGGGAAGGAGCAATAAAAAAAAGTTGTAAACAACGCCAAACACATGATATTCTGAAACTTTCCATCCTGAAATCTCCATTTTCAGTCACAGAGACTTTTTAATGTGAGTAAATCCATTTTGGGATTCACAAATATAGGTTTGCACATGTAACTATGTCAGCTTGCGTGTGTTAACTGAACTTACATACGCAAATGGCTTGGTGAACGGGGCTAAAAGTCTTCAGTTGTAGCTGCTGTTCCTACAGGCCAATTGAAGGCTATCAGCCCTGGATGTCTAAGTACCTAGGGTCCGATTCACTAACCGCCTTCTTTGAGTAGCTGTGTTTTACTCTTATTTTACATGGGAGTTATACCTGAATATCCAGACCTGATTGACAAAGTATTTTTTGTGAGTAGCGGTATCCTATTCCAGGCTTATATGTGACTTACTTTATTTCTATTGGTGTTCTGCCGACTGTATTTATCCCATGCCATGAGGAAGCCCGCTGCCAGCTATGGCCAAGCCGAAACATTAATTCATATTACCATTGAACTCAATGATAGGATATTCTGTGAAAATACTATGAACTTTGGATGATGTATCGCCATTTGTGCCCAGTCAGTGGTAGTGATAATGAAGCTGTTTGGTGCTCAGCAAAGCTCTGCCGGGTTCATCGGGTCCTTTGTCATTAATTAGAACATTAATTTGGAATACGGATATCTAGTGTGGAGCCTGCCTGTGCTTTGGAAGTAAATATGTTTCAAGACATTTCAAAATTGCTTTGAAACGTCCCCGGGTAGTGAAGTGGAATAGAAATGCTGCAATACAACAAAAAACAAAAGCATGGATTGAAATTATTAGAATAAACTGATGTATGCCTTTTGTAATAATAATGTTGTTGATATGCTGGCCGATGGTAAAACACTGTTTGGGCAGCGTGGGTTGGGAAGTTCGGTCGGGCACAGGTAGACCTTCTGTGTGCTTGTTTGAGGTGAGTTAAATCTTGTTCTCAACATACCCAGTGGTTGGTTGATGGTGAGTCGTGTTGTGATTAGGTGGGACTCAATTTTGTACAAGTGATAGTCTCAACCCACTGGCTGTCCCCTAAAATGGATTTCACAACTGATATTTTGAGAATCAACAGCTAAGAGTCACAACACGCTGTCAGCTGTGAACGTGAAAGTTGATGGGAAAAAAGTTTTTTTGTCACTACAGACAAGCTTGGTGATGGGAGTCTGGGAAAGTGATGATCAGCTGGGTATCAGTGCAAGAGAGCTACCCAAAACCACCACAATGAGCAAAGGCAACAATGTGATGGAGCCTATGGTAGCGTGCTCGTGCGCACGCACACACTCACACAAGCCCGCACGCACACGCACACTCATTATGAGTACTGGTCATCAATCCTAATGAAGAGTGTAATTACTATTTTAACGTATTTAAACAGAGAGAGACCCCTTGTCAGCAACCAAGGGAGTGGGGTTATTACTATTTTAACTCCATCTGCGCTTTTATAGTAGGGTAGGTTATAAAGGGGACCTAAACAAATTTAACTGCACTTTTTTTTTTTTTATATACTCACTCGAAAGTACCTAACCACACTACCATGACAGGTCCTCATAATGCACCGGTCCTCACAAAGATAGTGTTTGTCTGGTTCTGTCAAGGTTAACCCACGGTATGAGGATTGATCCGGTCCTCCCAGCGTGGGTTACACACACAGTCGTGCACACAAACACACGTATTTATACATATATTATTAGGTTATCTGCATCATTACAAGATGCAGATTCAGGTACTTCAGATCAAAACAAACACCCTCTTAAATGTTATCCACAATTTTAAAAATGTAACCATTACATCAGCCTATCAGATGATAAATTCATGACACGGAACCAGTTACCATAGAATATTAAAGCATTTTTGGCAGTTTTTCTATACCCCGAACATGACAGGAGGACTAAAGAGCGCTTTATAAGTGAACCAGACGTTGCATATTTTTAGGCACAGGGGAGATTAAGAGATCTGCTCTGAATCACAGGAAGTGAAATGAAATAAACAAAAATACAATACACATTCTGACTGAATATGCATTTTCTTTTTATTTGTGCAATGATTGTAAAAAAAAAAAAAATTGAAAAATCTTGGTAGGCTTTAAGGCATGGGCAAAGTCGGCAATTGGCCAGGGACCCCACCTACCAAGGGGTACCTAGTAAAGTAAAAAGACAGGCAGTTCCTGCCATAGTAACGTTCCTTATAAAAAACAGCTTTTTTTCTAATTTGACAGCCGAGCATGCTTAACAGAAACTCAGGGTCCGATTTACTAAGGGTTGGCTACGGGGCAAAGTCACAGAAAGTGACAGAACAGTGCAATCTCTTGCAAGGGCATTTACTTTCCAGCACAAAGTCTATTTTTCGCTGGAAAGGTGCTCTTTTCTAAGCACAAAGACTGCTTTGTACCGCTTTGCGTCAAAGGGGCGTTACTTGGGTGTAACTTGGAGGGTCAATGCGAGCACCCACAGTTTTTGACACAAAGTCCAATCTACTAAGATTTGCATAAAAAATAACCTCCTTAAGCAGGTGCCAACATGACGAAATGTTTTCATTTCTCCAGGCATTCTACACATTGCATGTGTGCTGCACTGTACAGCACGCTAGAATGTGTGGAATGTCTGAGGACTGTCGAGGCACAGGATATTGTACTAGAAGAGAATGTATAAGCACTGTCGAGGCACAGGATGTTGTACTAGAAGAGAATGTATAAGTGCTGTCGAGGCACAGGATGTTGTACTAGAAGAGAATGTATAAGCGCTGTCGAGGCACAGGATGTTGTACTAGAAGAGAATGTATAAGTGCTGTTGAGGCACAGGATTTTGTACTAGAAGAGAATGTATAAGCGCTGTTGAGGCACAGGATGTTGTACTAGAAGAGAATGTATAAGCACTGTCATGGCATAGGATTTTGTACTAGAAGAGAATGTATAAGCGCTGTCGGGGCACAGGTTGTTGTACTAGAAGAGAATGTGTAAGCACTGTCGAGGCACAGGATGTTGTACTAGAAGAGAATGTATAAGCACTGTCATGGCATAGGATTTTGTACTAGAAGAGAATGTATAAGCGCTGTCGGGGCACAGGTTGTTGTACTAGAAGAGAATGTGTAAGCACTGTCGAGGCACAGGATTTTGTACTAGAAGAGAATGTATAAGCACTGTCGGGCACAGAATTTTGCACTAGAAGAGAAATGTATAAGCACTGTCGAGGCACAGGATTTTGTACTAGAAGAGAATGTATAAGCGCTGTCGAGGCACAGGATTTTGTACTAGAAGAAAATGTATAAGCACTGTCACGGCATAGGATTTTGTACTAGAAGAGAATGTATAAGCGCTGTCGGGGCACAGGATGTTGTACTAGAAGAGAATGTATAAGCACTATCACAGCATAGGATTTTGTAATAGAAGAGAATGCATAAGCGCTGTTGGGGCACAGGATGTTGTACTAGAAGGGAATGTATAAGCGCTATTGAGGCACCGGATTTTGTACTAGAAGAGAATGTATAAGCACTGTCGGGCACAGGATTTTGTACTTGAAGAGAAATGTATCAGCACTGTCGAGGCACAGGATTTTGTACTAGAAGATAATGTATAAGCACTGTCACGGCACAGGATGTTGTACTAGAAGAGAATGTATAAGCGCTGTCGAGGCACAGGATTTTGTACTAGAAGAGAATGTATAAGCGCTGTCACGGCACAGGATGTTGTACTAGAAGAGAATGTATAACCACTGTCGGGGACAGAATTTTGTTACTAGAAGAGAATGTATAAGCACTGTCGGGCACAGGACTTTGAACTAGAAGAGAATGTATAAGCACTGTCACGGCATAGGATTTTGTACTAGAAGAGAATGTATAAGCGCTATCGAGGCATAGGATTTTATACTAGAAGAGAATGTATAAGCGCTGTCAGGGCACAGGATTTTGTACTAGAACAGAATGTATAAGCGGTGTCGAGGCACAGGATTTTGTACTAGAAGCGAATGTTTAAGCGCTGTCATGGCACAGGATGTTGTACTAGAAGAGAATGTATAAGCGCTGTCGAGGCACAGGATTTTGTACTAGAAGCGAATGTATAAGCGCTGTCGAGGCACAGGATTTTGTACTAGAAGCGAATGTTTAAGCACTGTCACAGCACAAGATGTTGTACTAGAAGAGAATGTATAAGCACTGTCATGGCACAGGATGTTGTACTAGAAGAGAATGTATAACCACTGTCGGGGACAGGATTTTGTACTAGAAGAGAATGTATAAGCACTGTCGGGCACAGGACTTTGAACTAGAAGAGAATGTATAAGCACTGTCACGGCATAGGATTTTGCACTAGAAGAGAATGTATAAGCGCTATCGAGGCACAGGATTTTGTACTAGAAGAGAATGTATAAGCGCTGTCAGGGCACAGGATTTTGTACTAGAACAGAATGTATAAGCGCTGTCGAGGCACAGGATTTTGGACTAGAAGCGAATGTTTAAGCGCTGTCACGGCACAGGATGTTGTACTAGAAGAGAATGTATAAGCGCTATTGAGGCACAGGATTTTGTACTAGAAGCGAATGTATTAGCACTGTCGGGCACAGGACTTTGAACTAGAAGAGAATGTATAAGCACTGTCACGGCACAGGATGTTGTACTAGAAGAGAATGTATAAGCGCTATCGAGGCACAGGATTTTGTACTAGAAGAGAATGTATAAGCGCTGTCAGGGCACAGGATTTTGTACTAGAACAGAATGTATAAGCGCTGTCGAGGCACAGGATTTTGTACTAGAAGCGAATGTTTAAGCACTGTCACAGCACAAGATGTTGTACTAGAAGAGAATGTATAAGCACTGTCATGGCACAGGATGTTGTACTAGAAGAGAATGTATAACCACTGTCGGGGACAGGATTTTGTACTAGAAGAGAATGTATAAGCACTGTCGGGCACAGGACTTTGAACTAGAAGAGAATGTATAAGCGCTATTGAGGCACAGGATTTTGTACTAGAAGCGAATGTATAAGCACTGTCGGGCACAGGACTTTGAACTAGAAGAGAATGTATAAGCACTGTCACGGCACAGGATGTTGTACTAGAAGAGAATGTATAAGCGCTATCGAGGCACAGGATTTTGTACTAGAAGAGAATGTATAAGCGCTGTCAGGGCACAGGATTTTGTACTAGAACAGAATGTATAAGCGCTGTCGAGGCACAGGATTTTGGACTAGAAGCGAATGTTTAAGCGCTGTCACGGCACAGGATGTTGTACTAGAAGAGAATGTATAAGCGCTATCGAGGCACAGGATTTTGTACTAGAAGTGAATGTATAAGCACTGTCGGGCACAGGACTTTGAACTAGAAGAGAATGTATAAGCACTGTCGGGCACAGGTCTTTGAACTAGAAGAGAATGTATAAGCGCTATCGAGGCACAGGATTTTGTACTAGAAGCGAATGTATAAGCACTGTCGGGCACAGGACTTTGAACTAGAAGAGAATGTATAAGCGCTATCGAGGCACAGGATGTTGTGCTAGAAGAAAATGAATAAGCGCTATCGAGGCGCAGGATTTTGTACTAGAAGTGAATGTATAAGCGCTGTCGAGGCACAGTATGTTGTACTAGAAGAGAATGTATAAGCGCTGTCAGGGCACAGGATTTTGTACTAGAACAGAATGTATAAGCGGTGTCGAGGCACAGGATTTTGTACTAGAAGCGAATGTTTAAGCGCTGTCATGGCACAGGATGTTGTACTAGAAGAGAATGTATAAGCGCTGTCGAGGCACAGGATTTTGTACTAGAAGCGAATGTATAAGCGCTGTCGAGGCACAGGATTTTGTACTAGAAGCGAATGTTTAAGCACTGTCACAGCACAAGATGTTGTACTAGAAGAGAATGTATAAGCACTGTCATGGCACAGGATGTTGTACTAGAAGAGAATGTATAACCACTGTCGGGGACAGGATTTTGTACTAGAAGAGAATGTATAAGCACTGTCGGGCACAGGACTTTGAACTAGAAGAGAATGTATAAGCACTGTCACGGCATAGGATTTTGCACTAGAAGAGAATGTATAAGCGCTATCGAGGCACAGGATTTTGTACTAGAAGAGAATGTATAAGCGCTGTCAGGGCACAGGATGTTGTACTAGAAGAGAATGTATAAGCGCTATTGAGGCACAGGATTTTGTACTAGAAGCGAATGTATTAGCACTGTCGGGCACAGGACTTTGAACTAGAAGAGAATGTATAAGCACTGTCACGGCACAGGATGTTGTACTAGAAGAGAATGTATAAGCGCTATCGAGGCACAGGATTTTGTACTAGAAGAGAATGTATAAGCGCTGTCAGGGCACAAGATGTTGTACTAGAAGAGAATGTATAAGCACTGTCATGGCACAGGATGTTGTACTAGAAGAGAATGTATAACCACTGTCGGGGACAGGATTTTGTACTAGAAGAGAATGTATAAGCACTGTCGGGCACAGGACTTTGAACTAGAAGAGAATGTATAAGCACTGTCACGGCATAGGATTTTGCACTAGAAGAGAATGTATAAGCGCTATCGAGGCACAGGATTTTGTACTAGAAGAGAATGTTTAAGCGCTGTCACGGCACAGGATGTTGTACTAGAAGAGAATGTATAAGCGCTATTGAGGCACAGGATTTTGTACTAGAAGCGAATGTATTAGCACTGTCGGGCACAGGACTTTGAACTAGAAGAGAATGTATAAGCACTGTCACGGCACAGGATGTTGTACTAGAAGAGAATGTATAAGCGCTATCGAGGCACAGGATTTTGTACTAGAAGAGAATGTATAAGCGCTGTCAGGGCACAGGATTTTGTACTAGAACAGAATGTATAAGCGCTGTCGAGGCACAGGATTTTGTACTAGAAGCGAATGTTTAAGCACTGTCACAGCACAAGATGTTGTACTAGAAGAGAATGTATAAGCGCTATTGAGGCACAGGATTTTGTACTAGAAGCGAATGTATAAGCACTGTCGGGCACAGGACTTTGAACTAGAAGAGAATGTATAAGCACTGTCACGGCACAGGATGTTGTACTAGAAGAGAATGTATAAGCGCTATCGAGGCACAGGATTTTGTACTAGAAGAGAATGTATAAGCGCTGTCAGGGCACAGGATTTTGTACTAGAACAGAATGTATAAGCGCTGTCGAGGCACAGGATTTTGGACTAGAAGCGAATGTTTAAGCGCTGTCACGGCACAGGATGTTGTACTAGAAGAGAATGTATAAGCGCTATCGAGGCACAGGATTTTGTACTAGAAGTGAATGTATAAGCACTGTCGGGCACAGGACTTTGAACTAGAAGAGAATGTATAAGCACTGTCGGGCACAGGTCTTTGAACTAGAAGAGAATGTATAAGCGCTATCGAGGCACAGGATTTTGTACTAGAAGCGAATGTATAAGCACTGTCGGGCACAGGACTTTGAACTAGAAGAGAATGTATAAGCGCTATCGAGGCACAGGATGTTGTGCTAGAAGAAAATGAATAAGCGCTATCGAGGCGCAGGATTTTGTACTAGAAGTGAATGTATAAGCGCTGTCGAGGCACAGTATGTTGTACTAGAAGAGAATGTATAAGCGCTGTCGAGACACAGGATTTTGTACTAGAAGCGAATGTTTAAGCGCTGTCACAGTACAAGATGTTGTACTAGAAGAGTACGATTCCAAAACAAATCCTCTGCTAGACAGCACACACGGACCTCTGCGCCATGGTGCAAAGGTTGCATGTTGTGCTAGGCATCCTGATTGTGCGCCAGGGTGGAGGGAATGAGAAGCAGCATGCCTTTTTCAATAAATATGACTCTGCGCTACTTTCACCCCTAGTGCAACGCAGCACTGCAACTTTGGCTGCTGCACAGCTTCACGCTATTAAATAATAATTCTGCCCCTTTATGTGTTAATGCCTTTTCCTGCCCACCCTAAACCCTCCTCACCTTCAGGCAGTTTGTGGTAATTAAGCCAAAAAATTATCTTTTGGTGTTATATCTCTGTCCTTAATTTACGTCACCTCTTCTACCTGAACCCTCTCTCCTAACCTCTCACTCTTCTCTGCTTCTCTATTTACCTTCATCCACTCTCTATCTCAGCCCTCTCTACCTCATTCGACTTCATATCTTTCTACCCCTCTTTCATGGCCTTGCTGCACTCTCTGTCTCTCTTTGTGCCTCCATCTCTCTCTATCACTCTTTGTGCCTCCGTCTCTCTCTATCTCTCTTTGTGCCTGCATCTCTCTCTATCTCTCTTTGTGCCTCCTTCTCTCTCTATCACTCTTTGTGCCTGCATCTCTCTCTATCACTCTTTGTGCCTCCTTCTCTCTCTATCACTCTTTGTGCCTCCATCTCTCTCTATCACTCTTTGTGCCTCCATCTCTCTCTATCACTCTTTGTGCCTCCATCTCTGTCTATCACTCTTTGTGCCTCCATCTCTCTCTGTCTCTCTTTGTGCCTCCATCTCTCTCTATCACTCTTTGTGCCTCCATCTCTCTCTATCACTCTTTGTGCCTACATCTCTCTCTATCACTCTTTGTGCCTACATCTCTCTCTATCACTCTTTGTGCCTCCATCTCTCTCTATCTCTCTTTGTGCCTCTATCTCTCTCTATCTCTCTTTGTGCCTCTATCTCTCTCTATCACTCTTTGTGCCTCCATCTCTCTCTATCTCTCTTTGTGCCTCCTTCTCTCTCTATCACTCTTTGTGCCTCTATCTCTCTCTATCACTCTTTGTGCCTCCTTCTCTCTCTATCACTCTTTGTGCCTCCATCTCTCTCTATCACTCTTTGTGCCTCTATCTCTCTCTATCACTCTTTGTGCCTCCTTCTCTCTCTATCACTCTTTGTGCCTCTATCTCTCTCTATCACTCTTTGTGCCTCCATCTCTCTCTATCACTCTTTGTGCCTCCATCTCTCTCTATCTCTCTTTGTGCCTCCTTCTCTCTCTATCACTCTTTGTGCCTCTATCTCTCTCTATCACTCTTTGTGCCTCCTTCTCTCTCTATCACTCTTTGTGCCTCCATCTCTCTCCATCTCTCTCTATCACTCTTTGTGCCTCCATCTCTCTCTATCTCTCTTTGTGCCTCTATCTCTCTCTATCTCTCTTTGTGCCTCCATCTCTCTCTATCACTCTTTGTGCCTCTATCTCTCTCTATCACTCTTTGTGCCTCCATCTCTCTCTATCACTCTTTGTGCCTCCATCTCTCTCTATCTCTCTTTGTGCCTACATCTCCCTCTATCTCTCTTTGTGCCTCCTTCTCTCTCTATCACTCTTTGTGCCTCCATCTCTCTCTCTTTGTGCCTCCATCTCTCTCTATCACTCTTTGTGCCTCCATCTCTCTCTCTTTGTGCCTACATCTCTCTCTATTACTCTTTGTGTTTCCATCTCTCTCTATCACTCTTTGTGCCTACATCTCTCTCTATTACTCTTTGTGCCTCCATCTCTCTCTATCACTCTTTGTGCCTCCATCTCTCTCTATCATTGTTTGTTCCTACATCTCTCTCTATCATTGTTTGTGCCTACATCTCTATCACTCTTTGTGCCTCCATCTCTCTCTATCACTCTTTGTGCCTCCATCTCTCTCTATCACTCTTTGTGCCTCCTTCTCTCTCTATCACTCTTTGTGCCTCCATCTCGCTCTATCACTCTGTGTGCCTGCATCTCTCTCTATCACTCTTTGTGCCTACATCTCTCTCTATCACTCTGTTAAAGATTGCAGGAATCGCTGTTAGCATGAGCTGAAAGCCATTTTGTACTTGGCAGCCATTTTAGTTAGCCATGTGCTCGCCATGTGCTTTCTCCCTCTTCCAGAGTCTTGCACATGCTCAGAGAGGCCTAACTGGTAGAATGCACCTGCTCCTAGTATACAACTGTCAAGCTATTCTTACTCATGTAAGCAGTTTAGTCTCCCCTCCCACTTTGTGGAGCAAGCAAATTTTGTATGCCCATATTAGTCAATAAGCATGCTTGTATGTGCTAGGACCTCCCCTTGATTTTATGCTGACTATGTAACAAATACATATATAAGGACCCTGTTCTCTGCACTCATTAGAATGCCTCCTACAGTGGCCTGCGGGTACCGTAAGATGCAATCTCCCTCATCTGAGGTTAATAAAACATGTTTTTTGATATTACAGCTTCTGTGCCAATCTCTTCTTTGTTGGTTTTAAGGACCAGATGTATCAGTGAACCCCTAAGAGGATTTGTATTTCTACAAATGGCGCCCGAAAGTGGGACTCATCGGTGCAGCGGCTATTCAAGGGAGTGGTCTTGAAGGGAGACAGGAATCTACTGAGGAGTACAGGACAGGAATCTACTGAGGAGGTACCCAGCGCACGGAGATTGTTTGTCTTCCAGCCCAGTATATTTCTGGTCTTCCTGATCTGATCCTCCAAGTGTTTGCCGCTCCCGACTGAGAACTTCTTTGGCGTGAGTATTTTAAAATGACCGTTAGGTCACTCAGAACTTGGCAGTTGGAACCTGGACACCATTTGATTGGTAAGAGCCGTTTTGCGGCACTTGCTGTTGGTTTGATGCCTTTGATTGGTAAGGTAGTTTTAGTAACACTTACTGTGGCTTTGTTTGTATGATTGGCCAATTTTGGAATTTGTTTTGAAATAATATATGCATTGCAATTCATATAGGCGGGTAATGAGGAGATTTTTCTCTATCTTTGAAAATTTGAACGGCACACATTGTGTTAAGTGTCACTTGGAGTATAATATTATATATGTTATAATATTTTTGGCATGCCTGTTACCAGTACACTTTGTTGAAAGTGTTGCTGTCTTGGAGGTACCGATATGGATTTAGTAAGTACTCAGCTGACTCCCTCAGAGGGGATATCTAAATAGGTTTAGGTATAGTAAAAATATATTTCTTCCTTGGTGACTAAGTACCCCATGGAACTAAATATGTACATAAAACGGATCCGGATCTGCGCACTTAGTAACATTCATAAGTGGTGATATGCAGAGCGCTTTTTGAGTGTTCTACCAGCCAAAACTGGCGAATTTGGAGTATTTCAGCTTTTTGACCATGGAACAGTTTTTTTTGGCTACTTTTGAGAGCTCTTCTTGTAAATATGACTTACAATTAGTATTTACAAATAGGTTGGTCTTGTGTACACTTTGTAAGCTGTCCTAAGTATTGATTTGTGGGTTACATGTGTGTTTCAATGTCTATGTGGGGTTTTTGGTTTGACATTGGTAATACTTGTGTGAGTACTCTGTGTACGAATGGCTAGCTTTAAGCGCGCTCTGTTGTGTCCTTCTGTAACTTTCTGAATGAGCTCAATGAGTTTGTTTATGTTTTTGCTGTCATCATTCTGTTATGCAAAATGTCATTTAGTTACTTACATATTAAATAAAAATCCAGAAATAAATTATGTAACATATGCTAAATAGCTGCATGTTACTATTAAATTGACAGAGTAAGACACTATACATGTGTGCAAATTGCCACAATGTTAAAGATAAAATTAGAATTCGTATTCAATAGGATTAAAATAGGCCTCATACAGAGGAATAAAAACGAAATTGTGTGTTTTGTAATCAATAGACTGAAATATACATGTTATAGCCTTTTCCTTAAATACATTGTATTAAGACGTTAAAAGGCATGCACATCATTTGAGTGAATTTGGTCGTTGCTGAACTAAATACACATTATAGAAAGATAGATTTGACTGCATTGAAATGCCTCAGTTTTTAAATAGACTGTGACATGCCTTTCTTTCAGCACCCGAGAAAAAGCTTTCCGACAGCTGTGTTTAAACTAACTAACTAAAAAGCAACCGTTTGACACAGCAAATGGGGATTTAACTCTGTCAGGGTATTTCAAATAATAAAGGGTTTTTTTTTCCTGAGAAAGGCGTGAAAATTCGACGCCTGTTGACACACAACAGCTGCATAAATAGCATATGGCTATTCCTGCTCACGGCCACAGACAGGAATGCTGTGTCAGCGGTATTTTAAGTCAGTGTAGGTATACAGGCCTGCATTATTTTAAAAGTTTCTAAAAACAAGTTTCATTATTTTGGATAACAGAGAACAAAATTGAAAGTAGGGATTTCCTTTCTTAATGCCTTCTTTACATAAGTATATCTGTGGTTCCAATGTTAAATGATAACTGTCCATTAAAAGTGGCGCAGATTTTTCCTGTTTCAAGTAAGGCTTCTGTGCTTAGGGTTATAAATGAATGCGTTTAAATATGATAGGCTACGAATGAAGCTTGCTTTTCAAATGTGGAATCATCAAAATGGTTGGTTTTATTGATAAAAAATAAAAATTAATTATATGACAAAATATATTGTTAAAAACAAATGCTTTAAATTCGTTTTCTCATCTTTATAAAGCCTAATCATCATACTGTGAATTCCTAGCATCAAAGTTGAATTTAAGCAGTGCTGTAGCGCAATAAAAGGGAACTTAAATGTGAAATGTCACTTTACCCAGCCGTACAAAACTTGTTTTTATAAGGGTATATCTTATGCATTTCTGATTTCCCATTCCTGGGCTATCTAGAGAACACTTTGGGGGTTCCTATTATGCAAAAATATTGTAGGATATTCATTTTTAAGTGCCCCTACCACCAAAGTCGAAATTGAGCTAAAATTCACAATTTACAAGCAGTTCTACCACTCAAGGCAGTTTTAATGTGCTCTTAGGCTTCAATAAAAGTATACATATGCAAATATAGAACAAACAGCTGCCTCTGCATTACTAGAACACACACTATACACAAATGAAAATAAGTATACAGAAACCAGCAGACTTATTATCCTACCTTTCAATTGCTGGCAAACACATCGACCAGGACTGCTTTTTAGCTGTGCTTCTCCAGACTTCCTTTGCATTACAAAACCGCATGGCAAGCCTTGCACACAAAAATGAGCAGCTGCTGAACGGGTCAAAGGTCAGAGTTCTGCATTTAGCAACTTAGCAGGGTAATGTTTGCTGGAACACTTCAAAGTTTTTTGAAAGACGAGATGATAGCGCAAAGAGAGAAAGAGAAGCTTTGCTTCCTATTTTTGGCAAACACACGTTTTGCGCAGTCCTATGCCACGAAGAAAGACAACCCTCAGTTGAACACTGATCTGCCATTTATATAAAATAATGGTTTTAGTTTAAAGAATACTGTGTAGGGGCTATGATAAGGAGGAAATGGATTTTAGTTTGCATTCATGCGCCCTCATGTTAATCTAGTACAATTGCTGTAGAAATTGGTTTAAAATTACCTCAATTTGCATTGTGTTAGACTGAATCAGAGAATAGCCACTTTATAAGATATCTCCTACAAGTTTGTTTGTGCCCAGTTGCTACAAATAGGGGTTGAAAGTGTTGACAGAAGTAAAACCTGTTTCGGTTTTCCTACTGTCAAAATGGGGGAAGGAGGCTAGCTCCTCTACAAATTAAGGGTAGGCAAAATGATGTTTTCTCTCTTCTTTTTCTCACTTTTTTTTGAGTCTGTCTAAAGCTGTCTAGGAAATGGCCATGTGACAGTTAAGGCACTTTGCATTGTTCATAAGGCGGCACACAAAATGGGGCCTAAACCATTACAGAGAATGTTTACTTGGTACTCCCCAGCTAGAAGTCTTCGTTCCTTGGCAGCCCACCTAGTATGTACCCCACGAGTCAAGAAAACCCGACTAGGAGGTAGATCATTTGGCTATGCAGCCGCAAGGCTATGGAATAAACTACCAAGTGAACTCAGACAGACTGATGACTTACTGCAGTTTAGAAAAAAGCTAAAAACCAGGCTCTTTCCAAAAGAATAGCCTTGAGAGATTGGCGCATGATGATTCATAGTTTTATAGCTGCACAGTGATTTAGGTAATCCCAGCGCTAGGATGCCCGTTGGGTGACAGCTGCGCTATATAAATGCTACTTACAATTACAATTACAATTGACTATTCTGTAATACTGTTTTAAAATTGTTAGAAAGATGAAACACATAAGTTATGTTACTGCCCATCCTGTATGAAAGAATGAGTAGAACAGATTGATGTTCCCTTATTTGATCTTTAAGGAGAACTGTATAGTGGGGTTTCTGTTCAAAAATCTCAGGTGGCAACACTATTGTTGTTTATGTTATTCTCATGTTCTATACAGTTTTGCAAGGGCATTGCTAGTCTTTTATTAGCTAGTCTGTGTAAATAAGCTGACAGCCCTTATTAGAGCTGGAGATAGGGTTTTTTTCCTTTTGAAAATGATGTTGCATAGTCCAGATCGTGAAAAGTACAATGCAGGAAAGACGCTCATGTGATCCTTAGCAAACATTTTGAAGGAAAATATTGTTTTATAGGAATTTGTTTGTCATAACATGTTCTGCTGGAGAAAACGTACTCACTATGTTGAAGTTTAGTTCTTTTTGCAATAAGAATCCCTGTTAGATTAGCAGTTTTAGATTTTCCTGCTGCACCTATAACATGAGAGCATGGTCCTAAGCATAACATGTAAGAGAAATTATTTTACAAGTGTCTGAAGTCCTGTACAAGTAATGTAAAATCTATGAGTAAAAGTGTAGAACATTTCCTTTTCTTGAGGGTTCTTCAGATTAGTAATATAGGAATACACCAATGTAAGTATTTGGAGTATGTCTGTATTGTTTTTCTTTTTTCCTCAGAATTTAGTAAATGAACACAGACTTCCTTGGCTGTTTGGGATTGGGTGATGTATTACTCTTGTCAGTTCACCAAAACGTTCCTTTTATACTTGCCAATAGGTCCAGGGTTTTCTACTCTCAGATAGATGAAGTGGCTCTTGGGTGCCTTGCTAATGTATGGGGTGCCCCAGGACTAAGAAAGTATTCTGAGACTATCCTTTCTGTTGTTAGATTATTTTTGTGCCTTGTCTAAAGACCTCTTGTTCTGTCCACCAATAGATATTTGCTGCCTTACAACCATTGCCAGAGGGGCCCGGACATCAGATCCAGCCTGGGAGTCAGCGTCACTCCAGTTTGAAGCCAAAGTGAAGGTAACCAGCATAGGCGTTGCTGGCAACTAGGACCTCAGTGAAGTCGGAAGCACTGGGACGTGAAGTGTGTACCCCTGCCACTGTCTTGGGCGAAAGACGGGGTTACAAATCAGGATGGAGAAATCTTTGTGTGGATCCAGTTTTTGATGCCCAGCTGAGAGAGTCACAGAACGACAAGGACGGCAAGGAGGCTTTTGCTTGAGGTGACCCCCTTTGAAACAAGGGTTGCTTCAGAGATCCTAGCATCAGGCCTCTTAGTCCTGGTCCCAAGTGAATGCAAGTCTACGCCTTTGTTTGTTGATCAAGGGATTCCCGAGCATACTGGATGCAATTTGTGCCCCAGCAAAAGAGCAGTGCGCCAGAGGTGCAAATACAGGAGTTAGGGAAGGACTTGAGTTTAGGGTACAGGTGCTATGCCCTTGGTGCCTGTTAGATTAAAGTGAAGAAAACTGGTGCACTGCCTGAGACACTGGACAGGATAATTGAGGGTATTTGCCCTGGGGGGTGATTGCCCTATCCTGAAAGAAAGACTTTTTCTTCTCCGTGATTCTTGAGTTGCGAGTTGTGCAGCTCCACCGTGGGAACAACAAGAGCCTGCCTGTGAGGCTCAAAACGGACACAGGGAGAAGACTCCCCTCTGGCTGGTGGTTGTACTAGAACTTTCCCAAGGACTCTTTTTTTTGTTAGTAATGTACCCCTTTGGTCGTCCCATTTTTGAGGAGGAGCAGCCCTTTGCGGCTCCTTGTCCTAATTCCTATGGCCCTGTGTGGTCCTCCTGGTCCCCCGGAGCCAGGATTGTTTTTGTAATAATATGTCTGATTGCTTTAATATTTTTTTAAGAGTAATGTTTATTCTGCACGAGAAAAGTTCATCTGAGCATGTTACTTTACTCTTTCCTTAAGTATATTAATTGATAATTTAGCCCTCATAAAAATACTGAGAAAGTCTATTGAAAATGTTTTTATTAGGTATGTGCTGTTGGCTATTTTGAAATTTACATAAATAGTCACTGAAATACATCAGAGCCCTGAAACTTAAAATTAGACTAGATGGTTTTGGTATTTGCTTTCTGCTTAGGATTGGAAAATATTGAGATTTCTGTTTGAGATAATAGTCATTATTCTCTCTTGCTACCTGTATGACCCAATGCTCTGTTCACTTTGTACACCTGCTTATACCTTGTATATACCTGCTTAATGAAATGTTTAGAATGTAAATACCCACCTAGCATAGGATATTGATGAATTCATGAGAAGAAAATGTGCAAAATATGGTAATGTCTTTAGCTCATGCTAAAAGGATCGTCTGTTAAAGATTGCAGGAATCGCTGTTAGCATGAGCTGAAAGCCATTTTGTACTTGGCAGCCATTTTAGTTAGCCATGTGCTCGCCATGTGCTTTCTCCCTCTTCCAGAGTCTTGCACATGCTCAGAGAGGCCTAACTGGTAGAATGCACCTGCTCCTAGTATACAACTGTCAAGCTATTCTTACTCATGTAAGCAGTTTAGTCTCCCTCCCACTTTGTGGAGCAAGCAAATTTTGTATGCCCATATTAGTCAATAAGCATGCTTGTATGTGCTAGGACCTCCCCTTGATTTTATGCTGACTATGTAACAAATACATATATAAGGACCCTGTTCTCTGCACTCATTAGAATGCCTCCTACAGTGGCCTGCGGGTACCGTAAGATGCAATCTCCCTCATCTGAGGTTAATAAAACATGTTTTTTTGATATTACAGCTTCTGTGCCAATCTCTTCTTTGTTGGTTTTAAGGACCAGATGTATCAGTGAACCCCTAAGAAGGTTTTTATTTCTACAACTCTTTGTGCCTGCATCTCTCTCTATCACTCTTTGTGCCTCCATCTCTCTCTATCACTCTTTGTGCCTGCATCTCTCTCTATCTCTCTTTGTGCCTGCATCTCTCTCTATCACTCTTTGTGCCTCCATCTCTCTCTATCACTCTTTGTGCCTGCATCTCTCTCTATCTCTCTTTGTGCCTGCATCTCTCTCTATCTCTCTTTGTGCCTCTATCTCTCTCTATCTCTCTTTGTGCCTCCATCTCTCTCTATCTCTCTTTGTGCCTCCATCTCTCTCTATCACTCTTTGTGCCTGCATCTCTCTCTATCTCTTTGTGCCTGCATCTCTCTCTATCTCTCTTTGTGCCTCTATCTCTCTCTATCTCTCTTTGTGCCTGCATCTCTCTCTATCACTCTTTGTGCCTCTATCTCTCTCTATCTCTCTTTGTGCCTACATCTCTCTCTATAACTCTTTGTGCCTACATCTCTCTTCTTCCACTCTTTGTGCCTGCATCTCTCTCTATCTCTCTTTGTGCCTCCATCTCTCTCTATCACTCTTTGTGCCTCCATCTCTCTCTATCACTCTTTGTGCCTCCATCTCTCTCTATCACTCTTTGTGCCTCCATCTCTCTCTATCTCTCTTTGTGCCTCCATCTCTCTCTATCACTCTTTGTGCCTGCATCTCTCTCTCTCTATCTCTCTTTGTGCCTACATCTCTATCACTCTTTGTGCCTCCATCTCTCTCTATCACTCTTTGTGCCTCCATCTCTCTCTATCACTCTTTGTGCCTCCATCTCTCTCTATCTCTCTTTGTGCCTCCGTCTCTCTCTATCTCTCTTTGTGCCTGCATCTCTCTCTATCTCTCTTTGTGCCTCCTACTCTCTCTATCACTCTTTGTGCCTGCATCTCTCTCTATCACTCTTTGTGCCTCCTTCTCTCTCTATCACTCTTTGTGCCTCCATCTCTCTCTATCCCTCTTTGTGCCTACATCTCTCTCTATCACTCTTTGTGCCTCCATCTCTCTCTATCACTCTTTGTGCCTCCTTCTCTCTCTATCACTCTTTGTGCCTCCATCTCTCTCTATCACTCTTTGTGCCTCCATCTCTCTCTGTCAATCTTTGTGCCTGCATCTCTCTCTATCTCTCTTTGTGCCTCCTTCTCTCTCTATCACTCTTTGTGCCTGCATCTCTCTCTATCACTCTTTGTGCCTCCTTCTCTCTCTATCACTCTTTGTGCCTCCTTCTCTCTCTATCACTCTTCGTGCCTCCATCTCTCTCTATCACTCTTTGTGCCTCCATCTCTGTCTATCACTCTTTGTGCCTCCTTCTCTCTCTATCACTCTTTGTGCCTCCATCTCTCTCTATCACTCTTTGTGCCTCCATCTCTCTCTGTCAATCTTTGTGCCTCCATCTCTCTCTATCTCTCTTTGTGCCTCCATCTCTCTCTATCACTCTTTGTGCCTCCATCTCTCTCTATCACTCTTTGTGCCTCCATCTCTCTCTATCTCTCTTTGTGCCTCCATCTCTCTCTATCATTGTTTGTGCCTCCATCTCTCTGCCATTCTTTGTGCCTCTATCTCTCTCTATCACTTTTTGTGCCTGCATCTCTCTCTATCACTCTTTGTGCCTCCTTCTCTCTCTATCATTGTTTGTGCCTACATCTCTCTTCTTCCACTCTTTGTGCCTCCATCTCTCTCTATCACTCTTTGTGCCTCCATCTCTCTCTATCATTGTTTGTGCCTACATCTCTCTCTATCATTGTTTGTGCCTACATCTCTATCAATCTTTGTGCCTCTATCACTCTTTGTGCCTCCATCTCTCTCTATCATTGTTTGTTCCTACATCTCTCTCTATCATTGTTTGTGCCTACATCTCTCTCTATCATTGTTTGTGCCTACATCTCTATCAATCTTTGTGCCTCTATCACTCTTTGTGCCTCCATCTCTCTCTATCATTGTTTGTTCCTACATCTCTCTCTATCATTGTTTGTGCCTACATCTCTCTCTATCATTGTTTGGGCCTACATCTCTATCACTCTTTGTGCCTACATCTATCTCTATCATTGTTTGTTCCTACATCTCTCTCTATCACTTTTTGTGCCTACAACTATCTCTATTATTGTTTGTTCCTACATCTCTCTCTATCATTGTTTGTGCCTACATCTCTATCACTCTTTGTGCCTCCATCTCTCTCTATCACTCTTTGTGCCTCTATCACTCTTTGTGCCTCCATCTCTCTCTATCATTGTTTGTTCCTACATCTCTCTCTATCATTGTTTGTGCCTACATCTCTATCACTCTTTGTGCCTCCATCTCTCTCTATCACTCTTTGTGCCTCTATCACTCTTTGTGCCTCCATCTCTCTCTATCATTGTTTGTTCCTACATCTCTCTCTATCATTGTTTGTGCCTACATCTCTATCACTCTTTGTGCCTCCATCTCTCTCTATCACTCTTTGTGCCTCCATCTCTCTCTATCATTGTTTGTTCCTACATCTCTCTCTATCATTGTTTGTTCCTACATCTCTCTCTATCATTGTTTGTGCCTACATCTCTATCACTCTTTGTGCCTCCATCTCTCTCTATCACTCTTTGTGCCTCTATCACTCTTTGTGCCTCTATCACTCTTTGTGCCTCCATCTCTCTCTATCATTGTTTGTTCCTACATCTCTCTCTATCATTGTTTGTGCCTACATCTCTATCACTCTTTGTGCCTCCATCTCTCTCTATCATTGTTTGTTCCTACATCTCTCTCTATCATTGTTTGTGCCTACATCTCTATCACTCTTTGTGCCTCCATCTCTCTCAATCATTGTTTGTGCCTACATCTCTCTCTATCCCTCTTTGTGCCTGCATCGCTATCACTCTTTGTGCCTACATCTCTATCTCTCTTTGTGCCTCCATCTCTCTCTATCATTGTTTGTGCCTACATCTCTCTCTATCTCTCTTTGTGCCTCCTTCTCTCTCTATCATTGTTTGTGCCTACATCTATCTTCTTCCACTCTTTGTGCCTCCATCTCTCTCTATCACTCTTTGTGCCTCCATCTCTCTCTATCATTGTTTGTGCCTACATCTCTCTCTATCATTGTTTGTGCCTACATCTCTGTCAATCTTTGTGCCTCTATCACTCTTTGTGCCTCCATCTCTCTCTATCATTGTTTGTTCCTACATCTCTCTCTATCATTGTTTGTGCCTACATCTCTATCACTCTTTGTGCCTACATCTATCTCTATCATTGTTTGTTCCTACATCTCTCTCTATCACTTTTTGTGCCTACAACTATCTCTATTATTGTTTGTGCCTACATCTCTCTCAATCATTGTTTGTGCCTACATCTCTCTCTATCCCTCTTTGTGCCTGCATCGCTATCACTCTTTGTGCCTACAGCTCTCTCCATCACTCTTTGCACCTACATCTCGCTCTATCACTCTTTGTGCCTACAACTATCTCTATCGTTGTTTGTGCCTACATCTCTCTCAATCATTGTTTGTGCCTATATCTCTCTCTATCACTCTTTGTGCCTGCATCGCTATCACTCTTTGTGCCTACATCTCTCTCTATCCCTCTTTGTGCCTACATCTCTATCACTCTTTGTGCCTACATCTCTCTCTATCACTCATTGTGCCTACAGCTCTCTCCATCACTCTTTGCGCCTACATCTCTATCACTGTTGATCTCTCCTCCATCTACTTCACTTCTCAAATAACCTCACCTCTATCGTTGACCCACCTATCTATATCACTCTCCATGTCTCTATTTCCTAACCTCTATTTTCTCTACCTCCCCACTCCCACTCACCACTCTATCACCTTTCTCTCCCTATCTCACACCTCCCTCCCTACCTCACCTCTTTCTACCCACTGCTCTCCCTCATTACATAACCTCTCAATGTACCTCACCATTAGTTTACTATCTCTCCTCGCCACCTCCCCTTTGTCTTTTTCTAACTGTGTCCCATTTCCTTCTTTCTCCTTTCTGGCTACCTCTTTTTCTCTACCTCGACCGTGTTTCCCTATCATCAACTCCTCTCTAACCGCGGGTGGAGAGCTCCGCTCCACCCGCGGAGTGTGCGGAGATTTGCCTACTGCGCGTTCCGCAGAGAACGCGGAGTAGGGAAATCTGCGCACACTCCGCGGCGGAGCGGAGTTGACCAGCCCCTGCCTCCCACCCGCCCTATTAACAATTGATTACAACTTTTAAAAAACTTCTTTAAAGTAAATAAAAACAACTTACCTTAGCTGCGGCGTCCCCGGGCTGCCCTCCTCCTCTTTATCGCGTTCTGTGGAAAAACTGCGCATGGTCAGGTTTCTCCCTGGTATTAACTCCTGACTTTAACCAAACCAGCTAGGGGCGGAAATAAAATAGTAGCTCACTAGTTAGGTATTTTTAACACTTATCTTCCTTCCACTCCACATCACTGCATCTTACATAGTCCATAACTAAGTGCTCCTACGTAGTTCGCAAGTTGCAGCATGCCTCAATACGTAGAGGATTGAGAGGAACCCCAATGATGAAGCATGCCACCTAGGGGAAACCCTGGTGGGTGAGGGGTCTCTATAAAAAGAGTCTTTTTTCTAGTAAAGTGAATACAACGAACTTTCGTTGAATCCTAGTTCCCCCATAGGTTAGGTTTTTTTCAATATACTCGAATTTTGTGAAACTACCACAAAGCTAACCAGCTCTGCTCCATTCAATACTGGGGACCACAAAGCTAACCAGCTCTGCTCCATCCAAGACTGGGGACCACCAAGCTAACTGGCTCTGCCTCACCCAAGACTTGGTACCACAAAGCTAACCAGCTCTGCCTCACCCAAGACTGGGTACCACAAAGCTAACCAGCTCTGCCGCACCCAAGACTGGGTACCACAAAGCTAACCAGCTCTGCCGAACCCAAGACTGGGTACCACAAAGCTAACCAGCTCTGCTCCATTCAATACTGGGGACCACAAAGCTAACCAGCTCTGCTCCATCCAAGACTGGGGACCACCAAGCTAACTGGCTCTGCCTCACCCAAGACTTGGTACCACAAAGCTAACCAGCTCTGCCTCACCCAAGACTGGGTACCACAAAGCTAACCAGCTCTGCCTCACCCAAGACTGGGTACCACAAAGCTAACCAGCTCTGCCTCACCCAAGACTGGGTACCACAAAGCTAACCAGCTCTGCCTCACCCAAGACTGGGTACCACAAAGCTAACCAGCTCTGCCTCACCCAAGACTGGGTACCACAAAGCTAACCAGCTCTGCCTCACCCAAGACTGGGTACCACAAAGCTAACCAGCTCTGCCGCACCCAAGACTGGGTACCACAAAGCTAACCAGCTCTGCTCCATCCAAGACTGGGTCTCACTAAGCTATCCGGCTCTGCCTCACCCAAGACTGGATTTTGTTTACCCCTGCGTAATCTCACACACCTTCTGACATTTCATGTTACGCTTATGACACGGCTGCGCTTTCACCATTATGCCGCTTCTGGTCTTTGAGATTTCATTCTGGTAAAAAATCCTATTGCGGGAGGGCAGGAACAGCGCGGACGACGAGGATAAGGATGGCTGGCGTCGCCTCATGCACGAGGACAAGGATGGCTGGCGTCGCCTCATGCACGAGGACAAGGATGGCTGGCGTCGCCTCACGCTCGAGTTGGTACTTTCTTTGGCTGTAATGCGTCCTTGTGTCCAAAATGGCTGTGAGGACTCATTTCAGTCTTATAAATAGCATAAGGTGCCAGGCCTGCATTTTGTGCAATAACACATAACTTCCTCTGGAAATTACTAAAAAATGTCTAGAAAATCACGTGAAACGCCCAACCTTAGACCCGCGAGAGGCAGATCTATTGAGGCAAGTGTGAGTGAATAAGCACTTTATGGTCTCTGGCTCAGGGACCAGTTAAATTGTTATGCACATAGTCCTGAGATCTCCATGCTCTCTGCAGGTGGGCTTAAGAGCAGGTGCAGATAAATCCATTCCAGCTGGCACTGCCACCGTCCATGCCATCAGGCTTTCCTTGTCTCTTCCTTTCCAAAGCCGGCGTTCTGAAGATAGGAGCCTTCCTTACAGTAGTCACCGGGAAGTGATTGGTGAAAAGACCTCAACTTATCTAATAAAAGCTTCCACACTCAGGTCATCCCTCTAATGCTACTCGAAAAAGTCCCCAAAACCCTGTCCCGGGGGCCTCCAAAAAGGCAGAAGATCTCACGTCCCTCCTAGGGGCTGTCCTACTAGAACAAGACCCTCTCCTTCGACTGCAGCAAGAGACCTCCTCACACTGGTTTTAGACAAACAGGGTAAGTCCAGAGGTGAGAGGAGCCAGCAGGGCTGAGGAGAAGACTGGCACCAAAGGCAGGCTCACACCACAGCCCTGGTTCCTGTAAATAAATCTTTACTGGGGTTCCTGTCATCTGTGCTTCTCACTCCCCTCAGATTGCTACATAAGTATTGGTGGACGTTTCTGCAATAAGCCTCACCTTTCCTTCCTGTCTGGCACGTGCCACCTGCTCCCAAAGGCCCTGTGTTCTTGGATGGGGGCTACTTCACACCTGTCAGGTGTGCCGGTAAAAGCCAATCACTGTCAGTGTGGGAGGCGAGCCAGTTCAGGGACTGACCAGACTTCAGGCAGCGAAGAACAAACATTAAAAATAATCCTTATGGCATATCTATTATGAATCTATCCTCACTAATGAATAAGACTTTTGGTAAATACTACAAAGCTGCAAATATGATTTTTGAAGGCACTTCCTAAGCAAACTTAGGAAAATCATTTTTTTCCCAGAAAGCAGGCTAGGCAAAAATAGAAAGTCAGATTTGGCATAATGTAGCAAGCAAAATGTTTGATTCGTTTTGATGCAGAGACATGCTAGTTACATCATTGGAATGCGTCCTTTTTCACATTATACACCCATGCCTTGGGGGCAGCAAGGCATTTTAAAGGTGACTTGGCTAACGTAAAAAGTAGACATTTACATATCTCTATTAAAGCATCTGCTTCCAGCAGCTAAGGCAAGGCTGATGCAACATGTTCAGAATCACACTCATGGGTGGTGAAAAGCCACACCGCAGTCAACATGTAACATATGACTTTTATCATGCTATCGACATACTTTCTGTGCCATTTTAGTGTGGCCGTACTTCAAACTCAGATCAGCCGGCCGGGGTTGGCCATATATGTAACATGTTTAGGGCTTACACCGCATTCAGGAAGAGACTCGAGACCTGGCTTTTCGATTGAACCCAACAACCTAGCGCCTGGATACCTTACAGGTGAATAGCAGAGCTGTACAAATACGCATTGATTGATTGATTGATATGCAGTCTCCCAGTGCCAAGAGTCAAATATGCCAGTGCTTCTTGTCGGATAAAAGGGGGGAACCATGGAAAAGGGGGCACTTCCCTTCACCGGGCATTGTAAGGACTACAGAAATGTACAGTGAAGAAGGATTGTTGAGGCGGAAGGATCTGGCTGCTGAGGTGATAAGTGGGGACCAGTCATGTATGGTTAGATATGTACCAAAGCCAAACAAGCCATCATGATGCATCCACTAATGGAATATGGATTAGGAAGTGTAGAAAATACTGGCCTGGACATGTCCAAAGAGGCAGTAGAAGCTGGCCTCCGGTGCCGGGGTGACACGGGCTCAGTGAACGTTGAGTTCACAGTCCTCTCCCCTTGGATGTGCACCATCCCTCTGTCCTACAAGAGCAAGAAGCCTTGCGGATGGTAGAGGGAAAGTGAGGAGTGGATTCAAGGGATGGTTAGATCCTCTCATCTATGAGGTGGGGATGCAGAGGGATGGTCTACAAGAATGTCACTGTGTCCCAGTGAGATGGTAAACGAGAAGGCCACTGTGTCCTACTGAGATGGTTTACAAGTAGGTCACTGTGTCCTAGTGAGATGGTGTACAAGAAGGTCACTGTGTCCTAGTGAGATGGTTTACAAGAAGGTCACTGTGTCCTAGTGAGATGGTGTACAAGAAGGTCACTGTGTCCTAGTGAGATGGTTTACAAGACGGTCACTGTGTCCTGGTGAGATGGTGTACAAGAAGGTCACCGTGTCCTCGTGAGATGGTCTACAAGAAGGCCGCTGTGTCCTAGTGAGATGGTCTACAAGAAGGTCACTGTGACCTAGGAAGATGACCTACAAGAAGGTCACCGTGTCCTCGTGAGATGGTCTACAAGAAGGCCGCTGTGTCCTAGTGAGAGGGTTTACAAGAAGGTCACTGTGTCCTGGTGAGATGGTCTACAAGAAGGTCACTGTGACCTAGGAAGATGACCTACAAGAAGGTCACTGTGTCCTAGTGAGATGGTTTACAAGATGGTCACTGTGTCCTGGTGAGATGGTCTACAAGAAGGTCACTGTGACCTAGGAAGATGACCTACAAGAAGGTCACTGTGTCCTAGTGAGAAGGTCTGCAAGAAGGTCACTGTGACCTAGGAAGATGAGCTACAAGAAGGTCACTGTGTCCTAGTGAGATGGTTTACAAGAAGGTCACTGTGTCCTAGTGAGATGGTGTACAAGAAGGTCACTGTGACCTAGGAAGATGACCTACAAGAAGGTCACTGTGTCCTAGTGAGATGGTTTACAAGACGGTCACTGTGTCCTGGTGAGATGGTGTACAAGAAGGTCACTGTGTCCTAATGAGATGGTCTACAAGAAGGCCGCTGTGTCCTAGTGAGAGGGTTTACAAGAAGGTCTCTGTGTCCTGGTGAGATGGTGTACAAGAAGGTCACTGTGTCCTAGTGAGATGGTGTACAAGAAAGTCACTGTGACCTAGGAATATGACCTACAAGAAGGTCACTGTGTCCTAGTGAGATGGTTTACAAGATGGTCACTGTGTCCTGGTGAGATGGTCTACAAGAAGGTCACTGTGACCTAGGAAGATGACCTACAAGAAGGTCACTGTGTCCTAGTGAGATGGTCAGCAAGAAGGTCACTGTGATCTAGGAAGATGAGCTACAAGAAGGTCACTGTGTCCAATTGAGATGGTTTACAAGACGGTCAGTGTGTCCTGGTGAGATGGTCTACAAGTAGGCCACTGTGACCTAGGAAGATGACCTACAAGAAGGTCACTGTGTTCTAGTGAGATGGTCTACAAGAAGGTCACTGTGACCTAGGAAGATGACCTACAAGAAGGTCACTGTGTCCTAGTGAGATGGTCTACAAGAAGGTCACTGCATCCCAGTGGGATGGTATTCAAGAAGGTCACTGTGCCCTAGTGAGATGGTTTACAAGAAAGTCACTGTGACCTAGGAAGAGGACCTACAAGAAGGTCACTGTGTCCTAGTGAGATGGTCTACAAGAAGGTCACTGTGACCTAGGAAGATGAGCTACAAGAAGGTCACTGTGTCCTAGTGAGCTGGTTTACAAGACGGTCACTGTGTCCTGGTGAGATGGTCTACAAGAAGGTCACTGTGACCTAGGAAGATGACCTACAAGAAGGTCACTGTGTCCTAGTGAGGTGGTGTACAAGAAGGTCACTGTGACCTAGGAAGATGACCTACAAGAAGGTCACTGTGTCCTAGTGAGGTGGTGTACAAGAAGGTCACTGTGACCTAGGAAGATGACCTACAAGAAGGTCACTGTGTCCTAGTGAGATGGTTTACAAGACGGTCACTGTGTCCTGGTGAGATGGTGTACAAGAAGGTCACTGTGTCCTAATGAGATGGTCTACAAGAAGGCCGCTGTGTCCTAGTGAGAGGGTTTACAAGAAGGTCACTGTGTCCTGGTGAGATGGTGTACAAGAAGGTCACTGTGTCCTAGTGAGATGGTGTACAAGAAAGTCACTGTGACCTAGGAATATGACCTACAAGAAGGTCACTGTGTCCTAGTGAGATGGTTTACAAGATGGTCACTGTGTCCTAGTGAGATGGTATACAAGAAGGTCACTGTGTCCTAGTTAGATGGCGTAGAAGGTCACTGTGTCCTAGTGAGATGGTCTCTAAGAAGGTCACTGTGTCCTAGTGAGATGGAAAACCAGAAAGTCACTCCTTCCTAGTGAAATGGTATGCATGGCGGTCGCTTTGTCCTAGTGAGATTATATGGAAGAAGGTCACTGTGTCTGAGTGAGATGGTCTACAAAAAGGTCACTGAGTCCTAGTGAGATGGTCTACAAGAAGGTCACTGTGTCCTATTGAGATGGTCTACAAGAAGGTCACTGAGTCCTAGTGAGATGGTCTACAAGAAGGTCACTTTGTTCTAGTGACATTGTCTACAAGAGGGTCTCTGTGTCCTAGTGAGATGGTATACAAGAAGGTCCCTGAGTCCTAGTGACATGGTCTACAAGAAGGTCACTGTGTCCTAGTGAGATGACACACAAGAAGGTCACTGTATCGTAGTGAGATGGTGTACAAGAAGGTCACTGTGTCCTAGTGAGATGGTCTACAAGAAGGTTACTTTGTTCTAGTGACATTGTCTACAAGAGGGTCACTGTGTCCTAGTGAGATGGTATACAAGAAGGTCACTGAGTCCTAGTGAGATGGCACACAAGAAGGTCACTGTATCGTAGTGAGATGGTGTACAAGAAGGTCACTGTGTCCTAGTGAGATGGTGTACAAGAAGGTCACTGTGTCCTAGTGAGATCGAATACCAGAAGGTCGCTCCTTCCTAGTGAAATGGTATGCATAGAGGTCGCTTTGTCCTAGTGAGATGATATGGAAGAAGGTCACTGGGCCTGATTCACAGAACTGACTTACGTGAAATACGTAAAGTTAGTGATTTTCGGTATTCACAGAATACACTTACCACTACTAACTTTATGTCCGCTCCCGGGCCGGAGATTCCGGCCCTTTGGCGGAATTTCCGCCTCCGGAGCGGAATCTCCGCCTCCGGGCCGGAATACCCTCATTTAGGCCGTTTGAGCATTGTAACTGCCTAAATGAGGGTATTCGGCCCGGAGGCGGAGATTCCGCTCCGGAGGCGGAAATTCCGCCAAAGGGCCAGAATCTCCGGCCCGGGAGCGGACATAAAGTTAGTAGTGGTAAGTGTATTCTGTGAATACCGAAAATCACTAACTTTACGTATTTCATGTAAGTCAGTTCTGTGAATCAGGCCCACTGTGTCTGAGTGAGATGATATAGAAGAAGGTCACTGTGTCCTAGTCAGATGGTCTACAAGAAGGTCACTGTGTCCTATTGAGATGGTATACAAGAAGGTCACTTTGTTCTAGTGACATTGTCTACAAGAGGGTCACTGTGTCTTAGTGAGATGGTATACAAGAAGGTCACTGAGTCCTAGTGAGATTGTCTACAAGAAGGTCACTGAGTCCTAGTGACATGGTCTACAAGAAGGTCACTCTATCGTAGTGAGATGGTGTACAAGAAGGTCACTGTTTCCTAGTGAGAGGGTGTACGAGAAGGTCACTGTATCCTAGTGAGATGGTGTACAAGAAGGTCACTGTGACCTAGGAAGATGACCTGCAAGAAGGTCACTGTGTCCTAGTGAGGTGGTCTACAAGAAGGTCACTGCATCCTAGTGGGATGGTATTCAAGAAGGTCACTGTGCCCTAGTGAGATGGTCTACAAGAAGGTCACTGTGACCTAGGAAGATGACCTACAAGAAGGTCACTGTGTCCTAGTGAGATGGTATCCAAGAAGGTCACTGTGTCCTAGTGAGATGGTCTAGAAGCAGGTCACTGTGTCCTACGAGATGGTCTACAAGAATGTCACAGTGTCCTGGTCAGATTGTATACCAGAAGGTCACTGTGTCCTAGTGAGATGTTGCTGTAGTGACCCTGAGGCACTTTAATCCCTGGGTTTCACTTTCATGCCCAGCAGCTTACCCAGGACCATGCAAACTCAGGAGAAGAATCCTCTTACGCACTTGTCCTTAGCACCTTGCTGAACACCGTACCTCGTCTAGCATGGGTCTTCCATACTGCCAGAGCCTCACTAGTGTTGCTGCACCAGCACAGACTGGATTCTCAGAGCTGCAAGAACCACAGAGAGCGCGTGGTGACAGGGGAGTACCAGAATGCCACACGGCACACAAATTGTCAGAGGTTCCTCTTTGAGCAGACGCCATGAGTGGGAAACATCCTGAACAACGTCTCCGGAACAACTAGTTCCGGAGTCGCGCAAGCCTAACAACGACTTGCCTGAACAACGACTTAGCCTTAACCACGCATTTGCGTAGTTAGGGCTAAGTCGGTCTAGTGTTCGGGATGGGCGGAGTTCAGAGGCGCGTCGGACAGGAACAGGACAGGTAAGAGGGGTTCGGGGGTGAGGGGGGTTTGTGTTAGTTTTTAGGGGGTGGGAGGGGTTTGGGGTAGTTTTTAAGGGGTGGAGGGTTTGTCTTAGTTTTTAGGGGGTGGGAGGGGTTAGGGGTAGTTATTAAGGGGTGGGGGTTCATGTTAGCTTTATGGGGCTGGGAGTGGTTCGGGTTAGATTTTAGGGGGGGCTCGTGTTAGTTTTTAGAGGGGTGGGGGGTTCGTGTTAGTTTTTAGGGGGTGGGAGGGGTTCTGGGTAGTATTTAAGGGGTGGGGGGGTTCGTGTTCGTTTTTAGGGAGTGGGAGGGGTTTGGGTTCGTTTTTAGGTGGTGGGGGATTTGTGTTAGTTTTTAAGGGGTGGGAGGGGGTTCGTGTTAGTTTTTAGGTGGTGGAAGGGATTCGGGGTAGTTTCTAGGAGGTCGGGGGGTCTGTGTTCGTTTTTAGGGGGTAGGAGGTGAGCGGGTATGGGGTAGTTTTTAGGAAGTGGGAGGGCTTCGGTTTAGTTTTTAGGGGGAGGGAGGGGTTTGGGTTAGAAGGCCGTTTACCATGCATTCCTTTACTACGAAATTTCGTGGTAAAGTAATGCGTGGTAAAAAAAATTGTGGTTGAGATGCGGTCGTACTAGAGATCGTGTTGTTTAGGTAGTTGTTGTTGAGGAACTCGTTCCAACATACAACCCGCCATGAGTTCCCAACTGAGGGCAGCGCTTTACCTTATAAAATGCTGGTTTCTAAATGGTGGTCAGTCAGTTGGGAGTTGTTGGAATTTCCAAATACAAAATATGGCATAGTTTCTTCCTGTGAGGTCGGCCCCTTTTGAAGTATATGAGAGGCAGCTCTTGGTGACATGGGGCATCACAGTGCATCTCGTTCCTTGGTTTTCGTCGCACTCAACACTCACTTGTTATTCCTTCTTGTCCTGAGTGTTCTCCTTGACAGGTTGGATGTTTCTTCCTGAGTCCTCCTTTGATTTGCCATTCTCTGCTTGGTATCTCAGCACTCTTGTTATAACCTGCTTCTCAACACGTGACTGGTTCCTGTGCATCTTCTGCCTCTGGGCCTGTTGTCTCTGCTCGGCTCCATCGTCTTTCATGATGATCAGGAGATGTTTGGTGCCTTGTTGTTATCACCAGCGCTGTCTACATCTTCAATCAAGAACCACAGGACTACCAAAGGAGGTATTTTTCCCTTTTATAGGTTTTACCGCCTCGCTGTGACCCTCTATAGGTGACATCATTCACCTTTTCACGTACATTATTTGCTGCAGGGTGGCACAGTGACTGTTGGGAAGAGTCGCCCTTTCCTGGGGCAATCTAGAGGGGCTCACACAGACGGTCTTCACCTCCAGCCCATGCATGACATTGAGTTATTTTCACTAGAGACCAAACATCTTTAACCATCCTGTAGAATAAATATTTCAATAATTAATTAATTAATTAATTAATTAATCATTGATTAATTAATACATCAATATTTTTTAAACATTTTATAGTACACCTGGACTCTGAAACAATATTCCACTTTACATTGAAACATGAGGTCTAGGTGAAGTTACATCAAAACTTTTCACCAGTGACAATTTGAGAAAATAGGCTTAGGAAATTACAGTGATGGATAAACGGCTAAGGGCCACATGCATCAAGCTTTTTTCTGGTTGCAAACGGGCCAATTCGCAGAATCGTCCCGTTTGTGATTACCAATTTGGTCATTGCAATTTGGGAATGCATTCCCATTCATTCCTATGGGCCTTTAGGCCCATAGGAGTGAATGGAGTATCATTACCTAATAGCGATTCGCAATTTGCGAATCGCTAATAGGTAATGTTAAGGAATCGCAATTTATTTTGCGATTCCTACGTGCATAAGGAATTGCGATTCCCAAATAGCGATTCCTTAAAAAATCGCTATTTAGGAATCGCAAATCCAAATGTTGATGCATGAGCCCTTAATTCTCAGTGCAGCCTGGAAGGGGTAATGGGGCAGTGATTCTCCTCAAAGGACTTTTTGGGGATAGAGAAGTCCCGGATGGAAAGGAGAAGGATTCATCAAAACCGGAGGGTCCTCAGATGCTTTCAGAAAGTGGAGAGAGGTTGGCTTTCGTAAGTCATCTCCACACTGAGGTGAAGGGTGGTCTGTGGGCTAAGAGGGTCTTAAGGTTGGGACTTCCCAGGAGAAGAGTCTCGGCTTCTCAGCCCTCTGTATTCATCAGAGACTGACGGAAGATTAGTTGGGTAAGCCAGACTGTGTGCAGAGTACCACGCAGCACAACTTGAATTGAATTCTGACTTCAATTAATTCTTAATTAGAGGCCAGCTCTTTAATCATTCCCAGAGGAGTGAAAAGGCCTGAAAGGAATTCTCTGTCAGATCATGCATGGACTCTGCCTTCCAACAGCCTTCAACACACTCGCGATTGGAACTTTGGAATTTCAATTTTAGTGCGGATCTACACAACATACATTAACACACAGTTCAATAAATATCACCATTAGAGCTGTGTGAAATTCACATAACTTCCATTTGCGTAATTATGTGAAATTTCAGAAAAATTTTGCACAATTTCACGAACTGCAAATCTACCATTTGTCGGTGCGGAACGCATATTCACGTCCATTTTGGACACAAGGATGCAGTTCGCTCCTCGCACAAGAGGTCTGTAAATAATCTGCTTGCATTCTGTTCCTCCATGCTGTCCCCCTGCGCCTGCAATGCCATTTTTACCTGAACTCGTGTTCAGCATATTATGGCAATATTCACAAGACTCTCAATTTCTTTTCAAATTGTAACTCTAACAATGCAGCACATTGTATCCTTTGTCCCTGCAGTTTGGTGTACTTTGGGCAAACTACCCAAAAGGTAAAAACTAGAATTTCACAGCACAAAAGCAGGATCCGCTGCAAAGCAACAACTGCGGCCCTGGTGGAACTTTTTGCAGAAAAAGTCACAACGAAAATGATTTGACATGTCCAGTAGCGGACATCATGATACCCCAACCAAGAGGGGGCGACACCCAAATATTACTAAAGCGTTTGGAATGCAAATGGATCTTGTTGTGCGACTCAGTTGCAAAGGGACTTAATAAAGTGGGTGAGCGGAACAGTGTTACATGAATGGCCACCATTCATTCTTTTTACCTCTTGATTTGAAAGTGGACACCACGTGTTCTCCTTGATACGGCATGCCATATAATTATGAAACCCCATATGGCTGGGGAGACTTATTAATAATGCTTCATTAATACTTGTGTTGGCCTCTCTCTGGGTTGCTAAAAAAAATTATTTCGACATTCATATAATTGGTGAGTCAGAATCATGATTTCTCCTTAATTTATTATTTTATCTGTCTCTTTCCTACCATTATGACATTCTTCACTGCCGTAGCGTTCCCTCATACTCAGTCTGCCACATATTGGGGCATGCCCTCATATGTTGTGCCTCCTCCTTCGTAAATGCCGAGGTCCCATTAGAAGAGCTGCACATCCCCCAAGTATCGCAGAAGGCAGCACCCTGTGAGTGGACATTATCTCTCAACATCTGGCTACTTGCCCCTCACTCTTCGACCACCTCGGGGTCAGACTATCGTTATATATGGAATATGCCTTTTTACCCTGCATCCCGTTACCCCGCATGTTGTTACAACGCGGTCGTTACAACGACTGCGTTGTAACAACGCAATACCATTACCCCGCAAGTCGTAACAACGACTTGCGGAGGGGGCGATGGATGTTGGAATAGTATAATTTACTATTCCAATTCTAGTCTGTGCGGACAGTAGGGAAGGTGTTGGATTTTAAATCCAACACCTTCTCCCCCCTTCCGCAAGTCGTTGTTACGACCTGCGGGGTAATGGTATAGTGTTGTTACAACGCGGTCGTTGTAACGACTGCGTTGTAACAACATGCGGGGTGAGGGATGCGGGGTCAAGGTTGTTTACCTTATATATGATATAATGGAGGTTAATTTTTACCTTCCCACATTCCTGAAATGAATTTCTATATGTGCCCCCCAGAGCCCTGATTCCGGTTACAGGGTCTAGGCCTGATGGTAGTAGCTACGGTCCTTTCCGCAGGCCATTTGGTACTTTGGACCCTTCTCCCTTAAATAAACTGGGATTTCCAATTTTAATAATTGATTATTCTTTACAAAAGGTGATTTTTGTGATTTATTAGTAATTTTGAGACTGGTTAAACTGCAATTTGTTCACCCGTATTGACCTGCATTTCTATCAATTATAGGACACCCTTGTGCCCCTTTTTATGTTCCTGCAAAAATTCTCAGTAGCCTTCTCCTTCATACCACGCAAGTGTGATATGTGATACCATACTTTTTAGGCAGTTCATTCCCTACAATTTTCTTATTCTTATTTCTCCTTATTCTCCAGATACCGGGCGCTCTTGTCCTGAAGAAGGCCTTCCATTAAACTAGGTCAAAACGCCGTCAACCACAGACCTATATAGACTCCTAGCATATTGTTAAAATAATCAAAAAGGAGTCATATGTCCCTTAATTGTGATGCATTTTGTTTTTATGCCTTTTCCCCCCACTGCACTTCCTTCACTATAAGCATGAGCACTGGATCTTCTAAAAAATAAAAAAGTTTTTGATATCGCAAATATGCAATGAAAAAATTAATAGCAAAAAAAACTTGCCTATTTTGTATGCCTCGGTACAGTATAAATCAAGATATACTCTCAGTCTTCTACTACAAGAAGTCCCTCTAAGTGTATTAAGACGATTTAAATCCTAGTGAACTATTGTTTCTTATAATATAGCTAATTACCCCAGGTTCTTTGAAATGACGGGGTTACCCTTGTAAAACCTTATATAATTTCCTCCAGAGGTCTTCATTTTTCAGATATAAACCAAATGGAAAGACGTTATTGTAATAGGTCCTATCAAAGAAACCAGTGATCAGTCACAATAGATGTCTTCTTGCAACCAGCCCCCGCCAATCATGTTTAATTCACATCTCCCTTTTGGGAAAAAGGGGGACCCCTACAAATACAATGTGCTTGCTAATCGCAGGAAAGAGACTCTTAGGTAAAGGAATAGTAGCAAGCTTTCATTTTAAATCTGGAGTTAAAACATTCTAGGTATCATATAAACAGATATAACCACACAAGGAACCGACTATGAACTAAGACCAAATGCTTATTTCTGTTTATAAAAATATATTTTATTTAGTTATTTAATCTCTTTTTCTTGAAATCATTTTTCATTTTTGATCAATAGTGTAGATATACATATATACAGGGAAAATATAAACACATAAGTAATACAAGAAAAGAAAAAGTCGATCTAAATCATGCGGTCAATTATATCATTCTTAAAAAACTTTTGTAGGTTAGATGAAGGCTAGCGGTAGATGACAACTACCGCTAGCCTTCATCTAACCTACAAAAGTTTTTAAGAATGATATAATTGACCGCATGATTTAGATCGACTTTTTCTTTTCTTGTATTACTTATGTGTTTATATTTTCCCTGTATATATAGTATATCTACACTATTGATCAAAAATGAAAAATGATTTCAAGAAAAAGAGATTAAATAACTAAATAAAATATATTTTTATAAACAGAAATAAGCATTTGGTCTTAGTTCATAGTCGGTTC
This sequence comes from Calotriton arnoldi, assembly GCA_963921515.1. NCBI lineage: Eukaryota > Metazoa > Chordata > Amphibia > Caudata > Salamandridae > Calotriton > Calotriton arnoldi. The sequence goes on from CAWUFW010005083.1 coordinate 482,598, forward strand.
CTTGTGTGGTTATATCTGTTTATATGATACCTAGAATGTTTTAACTCCAGATTTAAAATGAAAGCTTGCTACTATTCCTTTACCTAATTCACATCTCCCACCAGAATATGTGCCAGTGCTTTATATATGTGGTTATTCATGCATATTTTTGTGTATGTATTTTAAGGGATTTTACAGTCCCATATACAATCTTACAATGTTTGTAAATATTCCTTCTGGGGCAGAGGTTTCATGGCTACAATTTGCCATTTGGTAGATGTCTTACGCCCCTGGCCATTCCGTTTCCCCATCACAGGCCTCCTGTTCCACTGATGCCTGAGACCTGCCTCGAAGAGGTTAGTTCTGGCCACCTGACTGGTCCCCAGCCGCCCTCTCGCGTCTACAGACCAAGGCGGAGACTTGAACCCCTCCCAGACGGGTGAGTGCCCCCTGTGGGCTCCCAGGCCGTTGTCCCGTGCATCTTACCCTCCTTCAAATTGCATACATTAGACACTTGTTGGTGCAAAAACATCTGCAGTTTATTCACAAGTCAAGCAACAACAAAACACATCCTAAAAACCATTGTTCACACTTCCTGTACGTCTGCTATAGTTACACCTAGGCAGTGCTTTAAATGGGCCGGTACTCACCGGTACTGAGTACCGGCACTTTTATATTTTCGCCCCTTGAGTACCGGGACCTTTCCTCGGAAAAGGAGAGTACCGGTACTCATGACGGCCCGGTTTTGATGCGGTTGATGATGCGCTCCTGAGCTCCATCCTTGGCAGCTCTTTCTGCACGGCCTGCAATGGGCTAAAGCGCCTTTGAAACGGAGCTGAAGCCTGAGCTGCGCTGGTTCAAAAGCGCCAGAAAAGCAGCTGGTCGTCAGCAGAACACAGAGCTGTGTGTGCCTCTCTGGAGTGAAAGGTGGAGTATCGCTGCAGGGTGTCTTTCAGAGGGGGTCGGAAGGTGTCCATAAAACCAAATAGACGCGAGTGTGGGCCAATTGTTCAGGGCATGCAGCTTGTTAGCACACCCACTGTTTTAAACGCCCGCAAATCTTCGCCCATCAACAATTTAAATGAAACGGATTTGCAGGAAACAAAATCCCTGCCCTCTAGATTAAATCAATGCATTCATGCTTTTTTTTTAAACTGCAGCACTAGTACTGTTTCGTCAGTGTGCCATTTATTGATAAACATTTGTGTTATAACCACAAACTTAGGTAGTAAGTACTATGTAAATGGTTAGACATTTTTACAATGCATGCATATTTTTTGCGTACAAAGCATAGAAAGGTAAAAAACATAGCCCCGCCCCTTGCCCCGCCCCAAACTCCAACCCCAATCCACTGCTTTTTTTTTGGTGAGTACCTGCACTTATTTTTTTCCATTTAAAGCACTGCACCTAGGTTGTTTTTTAGTCCATTGCCCTGACAGCGCCTAGAACAACAGCCCCTCTTCCTTGTGGGCTTCTAGCACCAATGCGGCCCCTAGGCTTCACCTTACTGCCGAGATCTGTGTGGGCGGCCCTGTGCCTGGTGCCGGCTGCAAGTGCCGCAACCACCCTGTGCTGACTCCTTATACTGCCCATTCGCCTGCCCCCCCATGCCCCTGTCGTAAGGCATTCCAAGGACACGCACTTGGGTGGCTCCACTTTATGGGCGTTTGCGCTCGTCCTAGCTGTTCTTTTGTGCTGTCTCCGCCCCTCCCCCTCCGAACAAAGTGGCTGCGACACCCACTTCCTTGGTATGGGTGGGTGTGCCAATCCTTTTTCAGGGCACACTGAACATGTAGGCTTGCCCCTTTAAGGCAGCTTTGCCCAATAGCCCTCGTTGTAATTGGGCCATTCGAACGGCGCCCGCGAATGACTGCACCAGATTTTCGCAGACTTGAGGCCCTTCCTGCCTCCATGGTGTCCCGCCCTCGGCACTTGGTGATAAACCAAACAATATAGAGCATGCTTGTTCCTCTGAAAGTCGTTAAGAATCTCCTGACATACCTGACTCAGCACCAGCCCTGTAAACCTGTTCAATGAGACATGTGACTTACAATGCACCAGCCCAGCAACCACTTCCCTATGCAGTAGCCTGTCTGGATCCCAATAGGACAGTCCACCTCTGGATATACCTGACACAGCTTTTCCATGGAGCTGGCTGGGTCTTCCATCCTGATCCTCCACTAGGCGATGAAACCACCCATCCTCAAATCTTAGGGCTTATTTACAAGCCCTGTGCGCCACTGGAACGCCACTTCTTGTGATGTTCCGGTGGCGCACAGGGCTAGCCATATCTACAAGGCAGCACACATAGAGAGAGGAAATCGACTCCATTGATTGTTTTTGTGCAGGAAGGTGCCCCTTCCTGCACAAAAACAATCATCCCTACAACGCGGACACCCTTGCACCATGGTGCAAGGGTGCCTGCGTTGGCGCATGGCATCCAATTGAGCGCAGTAACGCAGGACAGGAATGCCCTTTTCTTTTGCTGTAGGGCAGCACAGCAGGAAGGCTTGTGGCGCTGTCCTATGCCAAAAGTTTGTAACTGAGGCCTTAGGGGCGTGGACAATTCGCCTTATTTTTGCATAACTACACAAAATGTTGGGAAAATTCTATAAAATTCCATGTTTTTTCATGACATGCAAATCTAGCGCTTGGCGTTCTGGTTTACCATGTAATATATTCCTGCGAGGGCTCATTTCGTGCAAAAAAAAAAAAAATAGCACCAAATGCACAAGTGCTGTGAGAAACAGTTGCTCCCATTCTGGTCACTCACGTTGTTCCAACGCTATACTTTTGCCAATAATGCAGTATAATTACACACCGTGGCCAATTCCTTCCTTCCTTCAAGAAGCGTAATGTGAAGTCCCCAAATTTAACAAAACTATGACTGCGTAATTGAAATTTCGCTCGGCGCCTCGGTCCTACACTCAAAACATCTATCATCATGAGGTTTAGTTGACGCAAAGCCCCTAGGAGCCCAAATGGCAAGTATAAGTCATGGTGGCTCGTCTGAATGCTATATCAGAAGAAAGTAGCACGTGCAGGTTACATGCACAGTTATAACTCACGTACATTTCTTCGGAATGAAATGTAGAGGTCGTAGACAACATACGATAGTGGGGCATATTTACGAGCCCCTACATCCACCGGAGCATCACTTTTGTTGACGCTCCGGTGGTGCTCTACGCAAGCCCATATTTACAAGCCCGCACTAAACCACTTTGCGTGGCTTAACACAGCCTTGTAAATATGGCCCTCTGCAATGCAGTTTTCTGCAGCAAAGGGGCGTGCGATGGGTGTTGCTGTGGGCGTTCCCAGCAGCACCATTGGATTTTTGACGCTGCTCCAGATTAACAAGGCTCTTTAAATCTGAGGTAGCGCCAAAAACGAACGCCTTTCATAAGGAGGCGTTAATGTGGCACAACGAGGAGAAATACTTTCATTTCTCCATGTTTTTTCCATGCGTTGTGCATTGCGCTGCACACATAGAAGATGCAAAACGCCATTAATGATTGTTTTTGTGCAGGAAGGTGTCTCTTATATTTATTATTATTATAAATAGGAATCCCTGCAACGCAGGCACCCTTGCAAGGGTGCCTGCATTGGCGCTAGGCAGCTTTTTTAGCACCAGCACAGGGGTGAGCACAGGGATGTGCCGTATTCTTGTTAATGCGGCGCATCCCTGCGTTTTGAAAATGACGCCACTCGGCGCAGTAAAATTGCTTGCGGCACCGCGCTTCACCATTTTCATGTAAACATGCCCCAGTGTTCAATACCTGACGAGAGATTTATGGCAAGTACTTGCAGATCAAAAACGTGGCCTGCTGTTGCCCCCGTGAGGCTGAAGCACCATCAGCCAACCCCCAGCGCCACCCTAGAAGAACTTAAAACTTACGGCAGGCACAGGGGGGGCCCTTCTCAATAACACACTGAGGGGCATATTTATGAATAAATCATGCAGCGCAGAAAGTCACCTTGCTGCGCTGAGTGATAGAGAAAGGGCAGAAATGCAGCATATTTAACATAATACAGCGCATTCCTCTCCTTTCCATGCACTGGCGTCCTTTTAGCTGCCTAGCACCAACACAGGCACCTTGTACCATGGTGCAAGGGTGCTTTCATTGCAGACAGGATTGTTTTTGTGCAGAAAGGGGCACCTTCCTGCACAAAAACAATCCTTATTGAAAGAGGAAAATCGAGGAGAAAGAAAGATACTTCTCCTCATTGTGCCTCACCTGGAGAGGTGTCAAATTTTGACGCATCCCCTGTCTACTAGGAATGGTAAATCTGGGAATGCGCAAAAATGCATGGGTGGATGTGTGGGAACGCCCACTCTCCACCCACGCTCTGCCCACTCTTCACCCACGCTCCACCCACTCTCCACCCATGCTCCACCCACGCTCCACCCACGCTCCGCCCACTCTCCACCCATGGAACACCCACGCTCCACCCACGCTCCGCCCACTCTCCACCCACGCTCCACCCATACTCCACCCACTCTCCACCTCCTTGGGGCAGAGTAACGCAGGGCAACGATTTGCGTGCGTTGCTTTACTCTAGATTTATCAAGCCACGCACGGCCACTCAAGGTGGCCTTGCATTGACTGATGAAATGAACTTAGCGGTTGCCTCGCCCTTGCGCCCATTCGCGTGGCACACAGGTGACCCCACTACTTCATAAATCTGCCCCCGAGGACCCTCATTTATGACTCAATGCTCCAGTTTAGTACCGCTGGAACAGAACACCTCAGATTGGTGAACAGACACTGTATGGGAATTATTTTTTACAATTTTGCGTCAGATTCCAGACAGGTGGGGATAGAGGAATATTTAGTGGTCACCTAAAAAGGGGCAGTTTTACAGTCTGGTCTTCCAGGCAAAACTGAGTAGAATCACATGGAAGACGAACTTAAGGATGACACATGTCAATTCTTCTTTTGAGATATTATATACATTAAAGGACTCGGAGCCTGCCCATTATTACCAGTTGTTGGCTTGACATTCTTTTTAGCTGCCTCCTAATTGGCCACAATATGTCTCACGTCACTTCCTTTTATTTCTCCAGAGCATGGACCAAGTACTCATTGTTCTCTTTGATTAGTGTCCTTCTGCTCTTCTTACGCTGCTCGTGCTGTGATTGAGTGTATTTTTTTTTCATTTTTTTGTCCATCATTTCCACTTCTATGCTACACTTTTGGGGTGCTTTTAACTTCTGTCCTACAGGATTGTCTATTGTCGCCTTAATTTGTTTGGGAATTTTGTGCTTCCTTTTACAGCACCAAACAAATGGCACGGACTATTAAAGCGGTTTGTGACTTTGTTTTACGGTTCAGCGCTTCCTCTTACAGAGTCCGTGTCACTGCATGTTTTTGTAGGCTGCGCCTCTTCTCTGCGCATACAACGTATATATCAGACTCCCATAGTCCAGTCCAGTCCAGCTTCAGGCCACGCTGCCACTAAGCAACATAAACATTCTTTACGCATCGGCGCCCTTTAAAACATAAAAGATGTGGCTTTTTAATGTGCCTCAATTGTGGGCAGCGCTGTTGTTTATCCAATTCTCCTTAAAACCTGTGTCCTCATCTCATCTGTATTCCACCTCTTCTCTGTGCATACAAAGTATGTGTCTGTTTAAAGCCCTTCAGTTTTCTGCAGTGCAGCAGGGACTCCATTTCTCTCTGAAACCTCTGCCTAAGTCCTAATTCTCATATATATATATGCCACTGAAAGCGCTTTCAGGCACCCCATATTCATATGCACTTAGGTGCAAAAGATGTAGCCTAAGGGCCCCAGCTCTAATCCACTCCAATCTATTCCGCTCCATTCTACCCCACTCCACTCCAATCTACCCCACTCCAACCCACTCCAATCTACTGCACTCCACTCCAATCTACCCCACTCCAATCCACTCCAATCTACTGCACTCCATTCCATTCTACCCCACTCCAATCCACTCCATTCTACCCACTCCAATCTGCTCCACTATATTTTACTGGGCTGCACTCTATTTTACCCCACTCCAATCTACTCCATTCTACCCCACTCTACTCCAATCTACCCCAATCCACTCCAATCTACCCCACTCCACTCTAGCCCACTCCACTCCATTCTACCCCACTCCATTCCACTCCAATCGGCTCCATTCCACTCAAATCTACCCCACTACAATCTACCCCACTACAATCTACTACACTCCATTCTACCCATTCCAATCCACTACAATCTACTCCACTCCACTCCATTCCAATCTACTCCACTCCATTCTACCCCACTCCACTCAATCCTCCCTACTCCAATCCACTCCAATCTATTGCACTCCATCCCATTCTACCCCACTCCAATCCACTCCAATCTACTTCTCTCCATTCTACCCACTCCAATCCACTCCAATCTGCTCCACTCCACTCCATTCTACTCCACTCCACTCCATTCTACCCCACTCCAATCTACTCCACTCCATTCTACCCCATTCCACTCCAATCTACCCCACTCTACTCCAATCTACCCCAATCCACTCCATTCTACCTCACTCCACTCCAATCTTCCCCACTCCACTTCAATCTACTCCACTCCATTCTACCCCACTCCAATCCACTCCAATCGGCTCTACTCCACTCTATTCTATCCCACTGCAATCTACTCCACTCCATTCTACCCCATTGCAATCCACTACAATCTACTCCACTCCACTCCACTCCATTCTACCCCTCTCCACTCCACTATAATCTACTTCACTCTACTACAGTCCACTCCATTCTACCCCACTCCAATCTACTCCACTCCATTCCATTCTACCCCATTCAAATCCACTACAATCGGCTCCACTGCATTCCATTCTACCCCACTACAACTTACTCCACTCCACTCCATTCTACCCCACTCCAATCCACTCCAATATACTCCAGTCCGTTTACCCCACTCCACTCCAATCTACCCCACTCCATTCTACCCATTCTACCCCACTCTACTCAAATCTACCCCAATCTACCTCAACCCACTCCAATCTACCCTATTCCACTCCAATCTACCCCGTTGTACTCTACTCCAATGTACCCCACTCCAATGTACCCCACTCCACAACACTCCAATCTACCTCAATCTACCCCACTGCACTACAATCTACCCCACTCCACTCCAATCCATTCTAGCCCAATCTACCCCACTCCACTCAAATCTACCCCACTCCACCCCTCTCCAGTCAACCCCAATATACCCCACTCCACTCCACCCCAATCTACCCCACCCCATTACAGTCTATCCCACTCCACTCACCCACTCCACTCCAATCTACCCTACTCCACTCCAATCGACCCCACTCAACTGCAGGCAACCCCATTCCACCCCACCCCACTAACTTTTAGCCATGCTGAACAGCAGCCACACTTGTGTGCAACATGTTATGTTATGTTATGTTAGCAATGATTTTAGAGCGCTCGTTCACCGGTTGGTTTCTTGGTGCTGGGGAGACTAGGGATTGTAGGTTCGTGCTGAGTCTGATTTCCAGGGGAATGGAATTCCATAGTCGAGGGGCCAGGGTCGCAAACCTGCATCCCCCTTGGCGCTTCAGCTTGAAAGTCGGCACTGTCAGCAGGTGAAGTTGGGCCAAGCGGAGGTTGCGTGAGGGCATGTAACGGGAGATGCAATTATCGATGAATTTGGGGCTGCAGCCGTTTAGGGATTTGTACACCAGGCAGCCAACCTTGAAGGCACAGCATTGGGGGATGGGGAGCCAGTGCAGTTTCTTAAGGAGAGGGGAAGCATGTTGCCACCTCGGTTGTTTAAATATTAATCGTGCTGCTTGGTTTTGTACCAGTTGAAGTCGCCTAGTGAGGCCGAGTGGGAGTCCCAGGAATGTGGCGTTTGCGTAGTCAAGACGGGATAGGACTAGGGCAATTACGACCTGAACCAGTGCAGCTTGAGATAGTAACCTGATTATCTTCCTTATTTTTCGCAGCTGCAGGAAGCAGGTGGAGACCACGGTACCTACGTGTGTTTTGAGGGACCCCAAGGCTTTTTACTGAGGTGGTGGGAGAAGGGGGGGAGCCCAGGTTGTTTGGCCAGTAATGTGGGCCCCAATGTCTGTGTGCATCGCCCGTCAGTATCAGTTCTGTTTTGCTGGGGTTCAGCTTTAGGTGGTTATGGTCCATCCATTGACGGATGAATGTCATGGTGGATTGGAAGTCAGCGATTGACTGGGGAGAGTTGTCAATCTTGAACATAAGTTGGAGGTCGTCTGCGTAGTTAAAAATGGACACTCTTCTTTCTTTCAAGGATTTTATTAGTGGGAGGAGGTAGAGATTGAAGAGGTGGGGGGAAAGGGAGGAGCCCTGTGGGACCCCACACGTAGTTTTTAGTTTGGGGGCGGTGAAATGGCCGATGCGGACTGCCTGGGTGCGATTTTTTAGGGAGGACTTTATCCAGCTAAGTGCTGGACCCTGGAAGCCTGCCTCGCTGACACGGTCGGCCAGAATATCATGGTCGACCGTGTCAAATGCCGCCGAAAGATCAAGCAGCACCAGGGCCTGGGGCGTGCCTGTGTCCGCTTTTCCACGTAGGGAGTCCAGTACTGCTACGATCACTGTTTCCGTGGAATGTGCTGGCCGAAACCCGGCTTGGCTAGGGTCGAGGAAACCTGTCTGTTCCACAAAATTGGACAGGCATTTGGCCACGTGGGCTTCTAATAACAGGACATGGCTAAAACACATTGCCAAAGCCAATGGCTCTGGCATAGGCGAGACCTATTGGCTTTGCCAATGCTTGTCATAAAAGAATGTGTTCTCCTGAATGAAAGGGAAACATAAAGTCACACACAACAATTACAGCATAGAAGAACATATCATACCACAGCATGCTATGCATGCTAAGCTATGTAATGCTCGTTATGCTAAGCCTCATTGTGTTACGCTGCGCTGTGCTATGTTATGCTGCGCTATGCTATGTTATGCTGGGCTATATTATGTTCCCATCCTTTCTCTCTCCTGCTACACCAGAAAGGCCTCACAAGCACTGTCCTGGGCCACACAGGGGGTGCAGGAGGTGAGACAGATGGTGTGCAGTAAAGTTACCCATGTGTGTCCCAACAGAGCTCCAGCCCTGGCCTTTTAATTAACAACATACTGCATTCTGGGAGTTGTAGTCTCAGATCATTTCCACTCAAGCAATTGGACGAACACACGTGAAAAATCCAAGCCCAGGACTGGAACATTGTGTCCCTGATGATGTGGAGGGATTTTGTTTCCTCACTTGCAGGTAAACACAAACTGAAATGCAGCTGCCCTCTCCTACCTGCCTCTGCTCTCCTGGGGTCTTTGCTCCTTCATAGATCGATGGCCTCCAACCACAACGCCACCTCTGGGGGCTCCGCGGTGCAGCACAGAGAACTTACAATGACCCCCCCCCCTCACGAGCATTATGGAAGCCACAGAGTCCAAAGGGTGCGGTTTGGAAAATCCCCCCCGTCAAGAACTTGCTGGAACCCCTGAAGCTGATAGACGTCCAGTGGTGTCCAAAGTTGGTTCACGACCCACCCCTCCCTTGTGGCCCAAAGTTGGACACCCCTGACTATTGCACAAAGGAACAAACTTGTGCTTCGGGGCAAGTCCCTTTTTTAATTTCTAAGCATCTTAATTCCCATTTCCACCAACTTTAGGAGCTCTTGGAAACCGGCTGAACATCTTGCCACGAAGCGTATAAAACCCTGCACCATTCTGTCAAACCTTGGAGCGCCTAGAGGCGAGTGCATTTGCAGTGACGTAATAACCCACTGGTGGGATTTTTGGGGGGATTTTTTTTACAGAAAAGCCCTTTTGTGAATACTTGCCAGTCCTTAGGTGTTATCTCAACACATCATTAATTTCCAGTCCTAGGCAGGCCTCCATGTTTAACTGTGGGATGTGGAACGCTGAGGAAAATCCACACAACGAGCCTAATTTACAAAGGCATTTACGAGTGTGTGCACTAGTGCTCCCGTAACACTACCTCCTGTACTCACGACTGCAGGTCACAAGGTACGGCCGTAGATCTACGCACCTAAAATGTGGGACTACATGTGCGGAGTTGTAGGCCCGAGAGTGCGTCGTACTCTGCACATGTAGGGACTCATTAATGGGGTTTTCACATTAGGGCAGCGCACATCAAAGTGAAAGGGCAGGAATGCACCATATGTATCTAATAGGGTCCATTCCTGCCCTTTCCCCCAGCGCTGGTGCCGTTTCGGCAGCGTAGCGCCAATGCAGGCACCTCGGTGCGAGGGGGCATATGTTGTACAAAGAAGATGGCCAGTTCCAAAGTAGATGAAGCAAGTTGATTTATTAAGTAAGATGTTATGAAGAGCCCCACCAGGAGCAGCCTTCCTGCTGCTCAGCCCATGCTCCAACTGACTCCCTCGCTCATTCAACATTCCACAGCATCATCACGCACCAACATTCCACACCACAGTCACACTGGCTGAGCAGCATGTACAACAGCCTCCATTGCAGGCGGGATTGTTTTTGTGCAGGAAGGGGCACCTTCCTGCACAGAAACAATCATAAGAGGTGTTTTCCTATTTCTATGTATACTGCAGAATGCAGGACACATGGAAAAAGGAATAAACAAGGAGAAATAAAGTTATTTCTCCTCGTTACACCTGCTCTGGGGAGGCGTAAAGTTTAGGCGCTTCCCTGGGTTTACATGCTCTTGTGAATCTGGGGCAGCGTCAGAATCCATGGGTGCTGCGTGGGAAAACCCACCGCACGCCTATGGAACGCCCCCGAGAACAGAGTAAGACAACGAAGCGATTTGCGCTGCCTCGTCTTACTCCATATCTATGAGCCTATACAAAGCCTTGCAAAGTGGCTTTGCATGGCCTCATAAACATGATTTTAAGGTTTGCGTCGCCGGAACGTCACAAAAAGGGACACTATGGCGGCGCAAGGGGCTCTAAATATGCCCCGTAGTCCCACATTTTAGGTGCACATGTGAGCGTGGCATGGGGGAATGGACGGAACGGGGGGCTATATATATTGCAAAGTGGGCAGATCAAAGGGAAATGAAGGATGGGTAAAGGAAGGGGCTTGCAAGAACAAAACACACCACAAAAGGGTAAACAGTCACAGCCCTCTCTACTCCAGTGTTACTACCACAGCCCAGCCAGGCTGAACCTACCCCTGCCAAGCCTTAGAGTAAGTCAGACACCACACATGGCCACTCACAGGCACCTGAGTGCATCACATAGACATCAATGGAGGCAGGGGATAACTCTGAATGGAAACAAAGCCCACCTAAAAGAAAACTAAAAGAACTAAAAGGGAAAAGTGTCATATAAATGTAGACATTTGATACACTCATGTACTTCACGTTGTGCAAACGTAAAAATAAATATTAAAAAATAAATAGAGATTCTACAATATTTTTTGAAAATTGTCAAACCACTGTAGACATTGCAGACACCCACATGCATCACATTTTACAACTGTAAAAAACGAATAAAGTAAAAATGAAAAGTAATGTTAAAAATTGGCATATATCTGTATACATTGCAGACACCTATACCAATAACATCATAAACATGTAAACTTAATGGACGTATCTACACTGAAAATCATGAATATGTAAACGTTTCATAAAGTACGAAACATATTACTCATTTCACTTCTAATACTGCAGTAAGCACACTAAAAGACACATCACAACACTTTACATGTTGCAAACAAACACACAGACACAATGACACACAATAACACTGCTGCTGGTGTCTGACTCCACAACGTCTTGCAGCACAAGGAGGGGGGTGGGGGGGGAGTAGAGAGCAGGTCATGGGCTGCATTTTTGGGCTCCCAGTAGTCATTTTATCAGGTGAATATCAGTTTCCTCAGGTGATGGCCGTTTCCTATTGTTTTCCATTCTTAGGAGAAGATGTCAGCCTAGGCCTAGGCTGTGCAGAACTACTTGCAGAACTACATTTCTCAGATTTACTCTTAAAATACACCTGTAAAGGTGCTATTAGTAATGTTATGGGTGTATTTTGATGTGAACGTGTCCACACCCCATCATTTAGGGGGTGGGCATGCGTAGTCCACCTATTCCACCAAAGTATGGCATTTAGTGGAGAGTTACGCTCAGGCATACGTCTACATGCATGGAGTTCTCTGCTGGTAGGTTTACCTTTATGAATTGGGCCCAATATTTGTTATTTGGTGTTATTCGGTGGACTCTTGCCTGCAGACCTCTTAGCTGTCTGTTGTTGAAAGACCTATTGTGTCCAATAAGAATATGTATAGCGGTTTTGGGTCAGCCCACTTCTTATCATTGGTTAGCCTTCTTGTCAATCTCATATATTTGCCTGTTGTCCAATGGCGTTTCTTCCTGTACTTCTATTTGTCCCTCCTCTGCGGAATAGCGACTGTGCGATCTTATGAATGAATGGCTCATACCCTTCCATGGCTGCCATAAGAGAACTATGGGCCCGATTCACAAAAGTAAACTGAGACAAAATCCTAACTTTACGACTTTCGGTATTCACAAAAGGCATTTAGGAGTAGTAAAGTTAGGATTCCTAACTTTACTACTCCTAAATGCCCTTTGTGAATACCGAAAGTCGTAAAGTTAGGATTTTGTCTCAGTTTCGGAGTGGTAAAGTTAGGATTCCTAACATTACTACTCCTAAATGCCCTTTGTGAATACCGAAAGTCGTAAAGTTAGGATTTTGTCTCAGTTTCGGAGTAGTAAAGTTAGGATTCCTAACTTTACTACTCCTAAATGCCCTTTGTGAATACCGAAAGTCGTAAAGTTTGGATTTTGTCTCAGTTTCGGAGTAGTAGTTAGGATTCCTAACTTTACTACTCCTAAATGCCTTTTGTGAATACCGAAAGTCGTAAAGTTAGGATTTTGTCTTAGATTACTTTTGTGAATCGGGCCCCAAGTTTTTTTTCTTTCACACTCCATGGGAGTGCATGTGTTTCTTGCTGTCTCCTCTCCCCTGTGTGCTGCTTTTGCCCTCACATCCCTGCCCCCACGCTCTGAATGGTGGGAGAGGCGGGTCTGCCTGACTTCTGGGAGCGTGGTTCTGCCTGGAGGGAGGTAGGTCTGCTAGGGGCGGAGGAATGGTGGGTCTGCCTTGAGATGGGGTTGATGGGAGAGGTGGGTCTGCATGATTTCCCACGAGAGTGGTTCTGCCTGAGGAGAGGTGGATCTGCTAGGGGCAGAGGAATGGTGGGTCTGCCTAGAGATGGGGTTGGTGGAAGAGGCGGGTCTGCCTGGGGGGAAGTGGGTCTGCTAGGGTTGGAGGAATGGTGGGTCTGCCTAGAGATGGGGTTGGTGGAAGAGGCGGGTCTGCCTGGGGGAAGTGGGTCTGCTAGGGGTGGAGGAATGGTGGGTCTGCCTAGAGATGGGGTTGGTGGAAGAGGCGGGTCTGCCTGGGGAGAAGTGGGTCTGCTAGGGTTGGAGGAATGGTGGGTCTGCCTAGAGATGGGGTTGGTGGAAGAGGCGGGTCTGCCTGGGGGAAGTGGGTCTGCTAGGGGTGGAGGAATGGTGGGTCTGCCTAGAGTTGGGGTTGGTGGAAGAGGCGGGTCTGCCTGGGGGTAGGTGGGTGGGTCTGCTAGGGGTGGAGGAATGGTGGGTCTGCCTAGAGATGGGGTTGGTGGAAGAGGCGGGTCTGCCTGGGGGAAGTGGGTCTGCTAGGGGCTGAGGAATGGTGGGTCTGCCTAGAGATGGGGTTGGTGGAAGAGGCGGGTCTGCCTGGGGAGAAGTGGGTCTGCTAGGGTTGGAGGAATGGTGGGTCTGCCTAGAGATGGGGTTGGTGGAAGAGGCGGGTCTGCCTGGGGGGAAGTGGGTCTGCTAGGGGTGGAGGAATGGTGGGTCTGCCTAGAGTTGGGGTTGGTGGAAGAGGCGGGTCTGCCTGGGGGGAGGTGGGTCTGCTAGGGGTGGAGGAATGGTGGGTCTGCCTAGAGATGGGGTTGGTGGAAGAGGCGGGTCTGCCTGGGGGTAGGTGGGTGGGTCTGCTAGGGGTGGAGGAATGGTGGGTCTGCCTTGGGATGGGGTTGGGGGGGAGGCGGCTGTGCATGACTTCCTGGGAGAGTAGGTCTGCCTGGGGGGAGGTGGGTCTGCCAAGCAGCAGGTGGGTCTGCCCTTGAGTTCAGAATCCTGGCTGGTATACCGGCTGACACTCCAGCTTTTTGTCTAAGGCCTGTAATCACATGCCTTGAGCACGATCCTCTCAACTTGTTGATTTCAAAGCGCTTGTTAAAGTGTAGTTCATGAGGACTTGTCATGTGTTCTGTGCCTGCTGGAGAGAAGCATCGGGAGCTACCGACACAGCCCTCAGTCCACAGGATGTATCTGTAACCTCCACTCCTGATGAATCCGGAGTCGATCACTTGGCACCCCAAGCGTACACACCAGACTAGGAGTGGTGCATGCAGCCATGGCGGCTCTGGTGGCCTACTGGACTGATGCTTATACTGTAGGGGCCTCTGTTCGACCTCAAGATTACAGGTTCAAGCCCCGATGGGTCCACTCAGCCCTTCATCCTTCTGAGGTCGATAAAATAAGTGCCATTGAGTTGGATAACAATAAACATATATTATTACTATTCCACCAAAGTATGGCATTTAGTGGAGAGTTACGCTCAGGCATACGTCTACATGCATGGAGTTCTCTGCTGGTAGGTTTACCTTTATGAATTGGGCCCAATATTTGTTATTTGGTGTTATTCGGCGGACTTTTGCCTGCAGACCGCTTAGCTGTCTGTTGTTGAAAGACCTATTGTGTCCAATAAGAATATGTATAGCGGTTTTGGGTCAGCCCACTTCTTATCATTGGTTAGCCTTCTTGTCAATCTCATTTGCTTGCCTGTTGTCCAATGGCGTTTCTTCCTGTACTTCTATTTGTCCCTCCTCTGCGGAATAGCGACTCAAGATTACAGGTTCAAGCCCCGATGGGTCCACTCAGCCCTTCATCCTTCTGAGGTCGATAAAATAAGTGCCATTGAGTTGGATAACAATAAACATATATTATTCTGCGCCAAGATACCCTTCTGGGTGAGCGTGCGCTTTACAAATACACATTATGTTATGTGCACTCCGGCCAGATGGTAGCGCCTTCCTGCTTCAAGGAGCAAAACGATGGAATTCACTCCACATTATTCTAAAAAGCTGGAACCTGGGTATTTACTGTCCTTCTCACACCTCTACCCTTGGTCTACAGCAGTGAGATCGTCTGTGGGGGAAGAGGCACTGAGAATGAAGTTTTAGCATATTATAACATGGCATGACTTATAACACGTATTTAGGAAGACAAGGGTGCCCCAATATATGAACCTGGGGTAATATGTAGTTTAAAGGAACAATGGTTCTAGAGTGGCCTAAAAGGTCCAAGGGGAAGTAACCCTGTAAAGGGCACTGAGATAAGTAAAGGGATAGAAACTTAATTCATAAAAGAGAGCAGTAGGAAATATAACGAGGGACATATAGGTCAATGTATGACAAATATTTATTACACAATGAAGGTATTCAGGTGCTCACACAGTAAGTGACAATAAGCGTGACGTGAGAAGTGAGGGTGAACTTAAAATAATGACATCGCATTGACAACAGAAATAGAAGCTCCTTTAAAGATTTTACAGAGTATAAGGAGTTCATGTTGTAGGGGGTCGACGACGTTTCGAACTCAATTATTCGAGTTCATCTTCAGGACAAAAAAATGTGAGCAACTTGAATCTGAAATTAATGGGAGCGAGGGGGAGAAAGCAAATAATAAAGGATAAATAATAAATAATTATCATAGTTAAGTCCCTAGATATACCAACATCATTTTTAGGTCAATATTAAAAAGAAAGAAATGTGCTCTCTAGTGAGTGGTACAGCACAGTTAGGTTATGCATACAGTACCTAAAAGGAGAAACATAACATGGGATGTATTACGGTCCCTGAATAATAAAGTACAAAATCAATTAGTAGTAGTGCTTATATTTAGATATTTTTAGACACACAACCTGAGTTTGCAGAATACATGGCAATTACAAATTGACATTGGGTGGCTGGGGTTCCTGCAAGGCGGCGTAGGTGCGGGAAGCATTAATACGCATAGTTAAACACAAGGAGGCTATGCACTGTAAGGTACCTCGGTGCTTGTCAGCTTATGTATATACGCCGCGGCTAAGATATACATCTATAAGCAAATCGGAGTGCAAGCGGTATAATATTCTGCAAACTCAGGTTGTGTGTCTAAAAATATCTAAATATAAGCACTACTACTAATTGATTTTGTACTTTATTATTCAGGGACCGTAATACATCCCATGTTATGTTTCTCCTTTTTAGGTACTGTATGCATAACCTAACTGTGCTGTACCACTCACTAGAGAGCACATTTCTTTCTTTTTTTAATATTGACCTAAAAATGATGTTGGTATATCTAGGGACTTAACTATGATAATTATTTATTATTTATCCTTTATTATTTGCTTTCTCCCCTCGCTCCCATTAATTTCAGATTCAAGTTGCTCACATTTTTTTGTCCTGAAGATGAACTCGAATAATTGAGTTCGAAACGTCGTCGACCCCTACAACATGAACTCCTTATACTCTGTAAAAATCTTTAAAGGAGCTTCTATTTCTGTTGTCAATGCGATGTCATTATTTTAAGTTCACCCTCACTTCTCACGTCACGCTTATTGTCACTTACTGTGTGAGCACCTGAATACCTTCATTGTGTAATAAATATTTGTCATACATTGACCTATATGTCCCTCGTTATATTTCCTACTGCTCTCTTTATGAATTAAGTTTCTATCCCTTTACTTATCTCAGTGCCCTTTACAGGGTTACTTCCCCTTGGACCTTTTAGGCCACTCTAGAACCATTGTTCCTTTAAACTAAACGACTTATAACACACCATTGAATAAAATAACAAAACACAAGCTATCAGCATGTGTCTTCACACAGACACACCTTCAGAGCTCGACCAATTTACCACCACAGATGCCTTGCTATGCTCTCCAGGGCTTGTTGTTTATGCCTTTTGATTAATTATAACCGATTTCTTCCCTGCAGGGAGAGTGTTTTTGTTGCTAGGGGCCTCTCCGTGAATCCCCAATTAAGTTCCTCCCCGATTGGCTGTGTTCTTGCATCCCATGTTTACTAATGAGACTTGGAATAGTTAAACGACTACTTGACAAATCTACACAGTCTTGCTAATTTATTGCTTTGGGTGGTACGGCATTAATCAAAGTCCCGCACTTAATCCACCCCCCAAACACCCTCTCCCCCCCCCGCTTGTAAACACGGGTAGGCAGAGGCTCATCACCCTTGCCTCACTGCTCCGGGAGGTACGTGTCACCGCTGCTCCTTGGTCTAGCCTGATGTACACATAGTAAAATATAGGGCCAGACTTTTGAAAATGCATTTAATTACTATTTAGAGCCGAGTTCCTCAGAAATACTTCCTGTGATAATAACCCTCTGCACTCTGACATGATTAAAAGCAGTAACAGGCCAACCTGTTGATGACAGGCTGAAGTGTGCTCACTCTGATCTCAACTCAAGGGGGCGATAGAGTGACTAATGTGTTGAGGCTGTGAGGAAGTCTATGGTAGGACACTGCTGATTGGCTAGTGACTGGCCAGTGGTGGATTGGCATTTAAAGAACTAGAAGGTGTTTTGACTAGACTAGATCTGGAAGGGAGGGCTGGGACCGTGCTGAGACATCACGTGACAGGCTCTGTCCCACCCTAGGCATCCACAGTGCACTACCCAAACATGCTTATGCAGGCTTGCTGAAGGAACTCATCAGCACACCCGGAAAAAAAAATCAGAAATGTGTAGGCAATTGTGCAGCCCAGATGCCTCAGAGTCCAAACATGAATCGGGTGCACGCTCCTCACAGTTATGCATTAAGTTATTATGGAAAAGTCCCACACCACAACAAGAAGAGGATTTCACTCGTCAGTCTGTGAATTTGTAGATTACAAAATCCACGCATCCATTCAATTTCTTGCTTTTACACAGGCCCAAGTTTCCATGAATGCCTTGAATTGACCCATCAGAGATCTCTGTGCAATAGTTAATCTACTAGCCTTCAGAATACAATTCACTGCTCATCTGTCACCCTTTAATCCTGACATCTAAACACAACCTGGAACTATGTTTTAATGCATCCCAGCCAATGATGTCACAACCTCTATTACACTGTACATTTTCTGAAAGTAAATTGATTCAGCATTTCATCATGCACATTACTATCCGTAAGTGAATGGTGTGGCAGAGAGGGCAAACATGACTATTACAATGTTATGCATTTATCAGTTCCGAGTGTGCGAGTGCAATAAAATGGGTCGGTGATGGAGTAACAGGTTTAGGAGACGGTATCTTGGACACGCTCGTACTGCACTGATTGTCACCTACTCCAGAAAACTAGATTGACAGTGTTTTCAAGAGAAGAATGAACAGTAGGGACTTCATTTAAAGTTTGGCAAGGAGGCCACCACTGAATGGCTTTGAAAGGAAGAGATGCCACCCCAGCCTGGTCAGCCCACCCAGTTAAGAGACTCACACCCAGGAGGTAGACTTTTTACCACTGATTCACCTTCCTTCTCCTGGCGACCACAGCTTCATGAAAAAGAATAGTGACGCAGGTCCGCCATGGAGCAGAGATATGGGACATGTTTACACTTGCGTCATTTCCAAAATCGGATTCCTATCATGGTGGTCCATCTTCTGAAATGTCATAATCAATGTTCCCCACACCCTCCCCACACGTTAGGAGGTCTCCCTGCCGTGGGGGACATTTAACAACGTTATTGTCCAGAATAGGAAAACATGGGCATGCTTGGTATCGGAGGGTCTGCCTGAGCTGGGGGCTCTCATGCCGGTCCCACTGGTGTTAGATAGCACAAAGGTTTTCCCGGTGATGGAGCCGAAAGTGGTTCTTCCGCCTGGAAATTACATTCTGATGACCTACTAGCGAGGCCACCTGGTACCCTTGGATAATTGAGCAAAACTTGGAATATGTGGAAAGTCAGTCTACCCGCATTTTAAGGCGTAGAGGGC
Organism: Calotriton arnoldi; assembly: GCA_963921515.1. NCBI lineage: Eukaryota > Metazoa > Chordata > Amphibia > Caudata > Salamandridae > Calotriton > Calotriton arnoldi. The sequence continues at coordinate 501,601 of CAWUFW010005083.1, forward strand.
TACTTTTGCATTACAACCGGGACAGGGGGATTACGCTATATTAGAACATTGGAATGCTGGGAGCTCCATTGAAAACAATGGAGTAGCTCCTGGCTTATAATGGCTGGTATAAGCCCGGAGCGCCAACATTCCAATGTTTCTTTGTTCACAGCTGTGGCTGTGAACAAAGGCTTCAGCGAGCCTGAGGGGATTTCAATCCCCTCGTGCTCCCTGAAGCCTTTGTTTTATTTGTTAGAACATTCTGCCTTCTAGTGGCAGAATGTTCTAATAGCCTTATAGCCCTTCGTAGCTGGTCTATACCGGCTATTAAAGTCCCGCTCTCTTGTTAAAGGCCCTCGCCTTCGGCTCGGGCATTTAACGCTGGAGCCGGCCTTTAGTAGCCGGTATAGCCCGCTACGGCGGGCTATAAGGCTATAGTACAATGACTGTAAATGCAAACTTGACATGTGAATGCAGACTGACACATCTAGACAGGGCCACATTCAGTGACCTCCTGCCCAAGTGGACCATTCAACAGTCCATTTAATGTGTCGCTCTTTTCCTTCATGTTCGGTTGGACCTAGATTGATGCAAACACCCCCATTCTGTCCCTAACATTTATTGAGGGACTTTGGTGTCTCTGTCATATGTCAGGTCCCTCTGTTTGAAAATGATCTATGTCACCGATTTCAAGACTTTGATTTAACTCAATCCATTCATGCTCTCTATGGTCAAAGGATAATTCTGTGGCTCACTGCCCGGTCAAGAGTCGCAATGTCTTTTACCCAAGCCCTCTAAATACCTTACGATTGCTCTGCAGTGACACAACTTCCTCTGTTTCTGCACCAGAATGGATTCCACCACTCATCATTGCCATATCATATAGAAAAACCACCATGATTCCCACACCACCTCAAACATATACATGAATCGCTATAAGACTCCATTACTGTCTATGTGAGTGTTCAGGATTCTCCAACGTAGCGCTTCAACCTGAAGGCGCTATAGGACCCCATCACTGTCTATGTGAGTGTGCAGGATTCTCCAACCTAGCGCTCCAACCAGAAGGCGCTATAGGACCCAACGCTGTCTACGTGAGTGTGCAAGATTCTCCAACATAGCGCTCCAACCAGAAGGTGCTATAGGACCCCATCACTTTCTACGTGAAGGTGCAGGATTCTCTAACATAGCACTCCACCCAGAAGGCGCTATAAGACCCCATCGCTGTGTATGTGAGTGTGGAAGATTCTCCAACATAGCACTCCAACCAGAAGGCGCTATAGGACCCAACACTGTCTACCTGAGTGTGCAGGATTCTCCAACATAGCGCTCCAACCTGAAGGCGCTATAGGACCCCATCACTGTCTATGTGAGTGTGCAGGATTGTCCAACATAGTGCTTCAACAAGAAGGAGCTATAGGACCCAACGCTGTCTACGTGAGTGTGCAGGATTCTCTAACATAGCTCTCCAACCTGAAGGCGCTATAGGACCCCATCACTTTCTACGTGAAGGTGCAGGATTCTCTAACATAGCACTCCAACCAGAAGGCGCTATAGGACCCAACACTGTCTACGTGAGTGTGCAGGATTCTCCAACATAGTGCTCCAACCTGAAGGCGCTATAGGACCCCATCACTGTCTATGTGAGTGTGCAGGATTGTCCAACATAGTGCTTCAACAAGAAGGCGCTATAGGACCCAACGCTGTCTACGTGAGTGTGCAGGATTCTCTAACATAGCTCTCCAACCTGAAGGCGCTATAGGACCCCATCTCTATGAAGGTGTGCAGGATTCTCCAACTTAGCGCTCCAACCAGATGGCGCTATGGGACCCAAACGCTGTCTACGTGAATGTGCAGTATTCTCCAACATAGCACTCCAACCTAAAGGCACTATAGGACCCCCATCAATGTCTATGTGAGTGTGCGGGATTCTCCAACATAGCGCTCCAACCAGAAGGCGCTATAGGACCCAGTCTCTGTCTATGTGAGTGTGCAAGTTTCTCCAACATTGCGCTCCAACCTGAAGGCGCTATAAGACCCCGTCTCTGTCTACGTGAGTGTGCAGGATTCTCTGACTTAGCGCTCCAACCTGAAGGCGCTATAAGACCCCATCACTGTCTATGTGAGTGTGCAGGATTCTCCAACATAGCGCTCCAACCTGAAGGCGCTAAAAGACCCCATCACTGTCTATGTGAGTGTGCAGGATTCTCCAACATAGCGCTCCAACTAGAAGGCGCTATAAGACCCAGTCTCTGTCTATGTGAGTGTGCAAGTTTCTCCAACATAGCGCTCCAACCAGAAGGCGCTATAGGACCAAACGCTGTCTATGTGAGTGTGCAGGATTCTCCAACGTAGCGCTCCAAACAGAAGGCGCTATAAGACCCCATTTCTGTCTATGTGAGTGTGCAGGATTCTCCAACATTGCGCTCCAACCTGACGGCGCTATAAGACCCCGTCTCTGTCTACGTGAGTGTGCAGGATTCTCTGACATAGCGCTCCAACCTGAAGGCGCTATAGGACCCCATCACTGTCTATGTGAGTGTGCAGGATTCTCCAACATAGCGCTCCAACCAGAAGGCGCTATAGGACCCAACGCTGTCTACGTGAGTGTGCGGGATTCTCCAACATAACGCTCCAACCAGAAGGCGCTATAGGACCCATCACTGTCTGTGTGAATGTGCAGGATTCTCTAACATAGCGCTCCAACCAGAAGGCGCTATAGGACCCCATCGCTGTCTATGTGAGTGTGCAGGATTCTCCAACGTAGCGCTCCAACCAGAAGGCACTATAGGACCCAACGCTGTCCACGTGAGTGTGCGGGATTCTCCAACATAGCACTCCAACCAGAAGGCGCTATAGGACCCATCACTGTCTGTGTGAATGTGCAGGATTCTCTAACATAGCTCTCCAACCAGAAGGCGCTATAGGACCCCATCTCTGTCTATGTGAGTGTGCATGATTCTCAAACGTAGCGCTCCAACCAGAAGGCGCTATAGGACCTGACGCTGTCTACGTGAGTGTGCAGGATTCTCTAACATAGCGCTCCAACCTGAAGGCGCTATAGGACCCCATCACTGTCTACATGAGTGTGCAGGATTCTCCAACGTAGCGCTCCAACCAGAAGGCGCTATAGGGCCCAACGCTGTCTACATGAGTGTGCAGGGTTCTCTAACATAGCGCTCCAACCTGAAGGTGCTATAGGACCCAACACTGTCTACTTGAGTGTGCAGGATTCTACAACATAGCGCTCCAAACTGAAAGCGCTATAAGACCCCATCGCTGTGTATGTGAGTGTGCAAGATTCTCCAACATAGCGCTCCAACCAGAAGGCGCTATAAGACCCCATCGCTGTGTATGTGAGTGTGCAAGATTCTCCAACATTGCGCTCCAACCTCGTCTCTGTCTACGTGAGTGTGCAGGTTTCTCTAACATAGCGCTCCAACCTGAAGGCGCTATGGGACCCCATCACTGTCTACGTGAGTGTGCAGGATTCTCCAAAGTAGCGCTCCAACCAGAAGGCGCTATAGGACCCAACGCTGTCTACGTGAGTGTGCAGGATTCTCTAACATAGCGCTCCAACCTGAAGGCGCTATAGGACCCAACACTGTCTACGTGAGTGTGCAGGATTCTCCAACATAGCGCTCCAACCTGAAGGCGCTATAAGACCCCATCACTGTTTATGTGAGTGTGCAGGATTCTCCAAAGTAGCGCTCCAACCAGAAGGCGCTATAGGACCCAACGCTGTCTACGTGAGTGTGCAGGATTCTCTAACATAGCGCTCCAACCTGAAGGCGCTATAGGGCCCAACACTGTCTACGTGAGTGTGCAGGATTCTCCAACATAGCGCTCCAACCAGAAGGCGCTATTAGACCCAATCTCTGTCTATGTGAGTGTGCAAGATTCTCCAAAATAGCGCTCCAACTAGAAGGCGCTATAAGACCCAATCTCTGTCTATGTGAGTGTGCAAGATTCTCCAACATAGCGCTCCAACTAGAAGGCGCTATAAGATCCCATCACTGTCGACGTGAGTGTGCAGGATTCTCTAACATAGCACTCCAACCAGAAGGTGCTATAAGACCCCATCGCTGTGTATCTGTGTGCAAGATTCTCCAACATAGCGCTCCAACTAGAAGGCGCTATAAGACCCAATCTCTGTCTACGTGAGTGTGCAGGATTCTCCAACATAGAGCTCCAACCAGACCCCACCACTGTCTTGAGAGATGACCATCTCAACATTCCGGTCATGGTTTACGCTCTCCATTATTTTGTGCTTACTGAGGACTTCCCATAAGTAGATGAAACCTTCCAGTAGGGAAAAACTTAAGGTGTTTGTTTTTAATGTGTCCTTAATTTATTTAATTAAAATGATTATGTCTCATCTATTAATTATAGATCTTTTTAAAGAGAATTTTCACTTCTCAATGCCAGTTGGCAACAACTGATATCTGCTCTATATACTTGGGCCCCCACTATAGAAAAGTTACACGCGTAAATACTTACCATGACAGGAAGGTTTTTTTTGTTTAAAATAAAGCAGGTTTTCATTCATTCACCCCAATGCTCAGGAATTCATTGGGTTGAATGAGTATCGCCCCAGTATCATGCATGTATTTGGATATTGAGCACAATCTATTGGTGCTTGTATAGCGCTTTGCTGCCCCTGGCCAGGCCAAAAGTGCTTCAATATACTAAAGTAGGAGCTAGAAAAGATGCTGCGCACATTTGCATATAAGAAACCTGGTTCTTAGCCATGGTGTTTAGAAAGTCGATCAGATTAAATGACCAAAATGACACCAAATTACACACAGAGATGGCTCTTGCATCTCTGGATAGATCATAAGAAGGGTGGATATTGGCTGGGAAATGCTTTTATCATATTCATATGTAAATAGATTGTTGTTGGGCATTGAACGTGTGGATTGTTTCAAGGTTTTCAAATCGTTGCTGTCCTTTCTCTTAGCAGCCTTGAAAACAAATCCAATGGGCACAAATTGCCGGTTGTGTGACAGAATATTGATGACAAAAATATCTTGGGATGAAAACATCATCTCGAAAACACAGAGGACCCCAATATTGAGAAGGCAATCGGATCTAGGGAAGTATAGACTTACTATTCCTCACTCCACAGCTGTGTAGATGCATGCAGAGAGAGTCCATTCTTCCTATAAGGACCTTTATTGTACAAATAATAAACATATTGCCATAAATAACTCCTTTGTATTTATCACTGTGTGTTTTTGAAAAACAGATCAGAAGACAAAAAGTAAGTTTCACTGTTTTCTTATTTAAACTACAGCTGCAGAGCACGCGATAGAGTGCACCGAGATGACCGCTCGCAATGAATCTCATGTATTTTCCAGTACTAAGGAATTTTTTCAGCCACTTTATGACCTCCTCTGGCACTCAGTGGATGGTGGCGGCCCTGGAATCAATGAGTAGCGGCTTGGTAGGTTTTCAGAACTTTATATGGTTTATTTACCTACTTACCAGCACATGACACCGCTCCTCATGCTGGGCTGCCGCAACCGCCATTTTCATTTTTAAATCCCGCCTCTTCCCATAACTGAGCTCCCAGCAGGTGCCGATTCACATCCCCATAGAGAGGATCAGAAGCGGGTGAGGCTCTCTTCTCTATTTTGGAGTGCTTGTTGAGACATGTGCCACAACAAATATTGGGGATATTTCTCCCCATAAATATATGAATGTCGGATCATTGGGCAGCTCTCACCTCTCTTAAATCATCTCACTTCTCCACTCAATGGAGACCCTCAGAGGACGAGCTCTCAGCAGGCATTGACTCACATCCTCATGGAGAGGATGAGGTGAGAGTGAAGATCACTGCCCTCTACATTTATATTTTGTGCAGAAACTTGTATTGATGATCAGTGTACTCTTTATTATTGGTGTCTCTATTTATTTTCTGGACTGTTATCCTCGACCTGCTTCATGAAGATATTCCCTCTTTTACATCATGGATTATTAGCAGCTGGCCTCATCAAAGCATTTCACCTCTCCTGTCCCCTCAGCTACACCTAGGAAGGAATACACTGGAAATGCTAATAAGAGGGCAAAAAAAGACCCTGCATCTCCATCTAAGTCTCCTTTGCTTCTTACCCTGGATAATTTAATGAATGAAATAAAAAAAACTTGAAAGCTTTTGTAATTTAAACAAAGGCCAAACTTCAGAGAATCGAGGAAAAGTGTTTCAGACATTGAACAACATTCCGTGACGCCCAAGATGTTGTGTCTCGAGTGGACTCGATGTCTAAAGAAATTCTTCAATTAAAAAGCACACCGAAAATCTGGAAAATTGTAATATGTGTAACAATCTCAGAATTGATGGTGTTCGTGAAGGTTCCGAGGGCTTGGACATGATCACCCTTTTCCAGCTGAACATTCCAAAAATTGTTGGGCTAAAGGGTTGCATCACCCTCAGCATACAAAGAGTGCGCCGAGTTGGTCCACTGTCTCAATTCAAATCCAAATCCACTGCTGAACATCAGTGTGGTATTGTTGCTTATTTCCTACAAGATTCTGATCTAATGACTGTGCTCTTGGCCTCGAAGCAATGTAAACTAATGGTCTGGTGAGGTCAGAAAAATTTCCTCATCCAGGATGTTGCTCACTCCACCGCATTCAGATGGAAGGACTTCCTGGATCTTCGTCCTACTTTGAAATCTCGGAATGTTCATTATGGTCTTCTTCACCCATGTCTTTTTAAAATTACGTACAAAGACAGGCCCTAAACTATAACCCAGAAGACGTAAAAAATAATTTCATTCACACAAGGGAGAAGCAATGGATCTTGGAAAAAACTTTTTGTTTCTTTGGTCACTATTTACTTTATATTTCCTAGAGTTCTCCCAGATTGCTGTTGTTGTTCTGGTATATAACATGTGGTATGACTTCTTTTAATTTTCTGCTGCCCTTTGTTAGTCACAGAGCTTAGAGTGCTGTGTGTCATGTGGTCCTGTAGCTTACCGTTCCCCACCTCTACAACCATCAATGTTTGTCTACCTTATTAATGTTATGGTAAGTTTTCTGTTCTATATTTTGATATGTCAGTGTTTCTCTTTCTCCAGGCTATTATTGATATCCTTTATAATCTAAAGTCCATGTTCTATAACACTTTTGCATTATTCTTCCAATATTTCTCTTTTTAGTGGCCGTGGTTCTGTGGCTGGTTTCTGTTCTGGCGCTCTGCCACCATCTCAGTTTAATACTATTGGTTTCACTCATGGTTAAAGTTTTGGGCTTGTTTCCATCTCTTCTATACCCATGAAATGGAGTTTATTGATCTCCCTTCTATCTCCTTTCTTTTCCACATCTGTTTCATCCCTGTATGTGCTTTTCCTTTTCTTTTGCATGTCTTCCTCCTTCTTTTTTTCCATAGCCTACTTCTATGTTCTTTTTGTTTATTTCTCTATGATTATTTTTTGTATGATCTCTCACTTTATTTCAGAAAATGTTTTTTATGCTAATGTATACTCTTTTCCTCCTGATTGAACATCATGAATAACCTAAAAATTGTCTCATGGAATTCCTGACGCATTTATCTAGAGTTAAGTGTCGGAAAGCTCTATTGCAAGAAACACATCTTTTAGAAAAAGATATGAATACATTAAAGAAGTAGTGGGTGGGACAATATTTGTGTTATTTTGCCACCACCAACAAAAACAATGTAATTATTTTAATTCATAAACCTTTAACCTTTGATATTGACGCTGAGGTTAGAGATGAAGAAGGTAGATGGCTCCTTCTGACTTTGAAAGTTAACAATGTGCCTATTTGTTTATGAAATGTATACGGTCCCACTGCAGTGGATTTTCAATTCTGGGATACATTTTCCACTTTGTTACAAACATGTTCACAAGACAAACCTTGTTGCAGGTGGAGACTGGAATCAGCTCATGGACCCTTTCATAGATGAATGTTCTCAATCTAAATATGTCCTCAACAAAATGCAAAAATCTTTTACAAAAGCTATTTACTTTTGTGGTTTGATTGATGTTTGGAGGTTGCTTCACCCTGACAGCATGGAATTTACCTTCCTCTCTTTGGTGCACCATTCTAATTCCAGAATAGACGACATATTCACAACCCATGCTATTTTACAAAACCCGACACAGGCTGAAATTGGCTCTATTCTTATTTCTGCTCAACCCCTGGTAATTACCGACATAGATCTCTTACCACAACATGTATGAACTAATAGATGGAGATTTAATAATTCATTGTTAAAAGATATCACATTTGTAGAAAAAAATGTTAAAATTCTCTATAATTTAGCTGTTGATGTTCAAATGAACCATGTATGGGATGCCTATAAGGCTGCTGCCAGAGGCTTTATTATTGACTATGTGGCCTCCAATAAGAAACTTGCACATAAAGAATATTCCTCATTGCTGAAACTCATTAATGAGTTAGAACAGGAGTAATTTACCTCTAATCATAAAGATACTTTGGCTCGACTAACCCCAGCAAAACTACAGGATGATAAAAACCCAATTGAAAATGCAAACTGCAGTCTTTTAAAAATTATTGCCAAATATTATTGGGTATGTAATGAAACTGGCAAACTTCTAGCTAACTACTTAAAAGTTGAAAAACAAAAATCTCAAATTAACGTCATCAAAGATAAATGTGGAACGAGCCTCCACACTGACCCGGTTTCCTTGATACTAGTCTATATTGTTCACAGTCTTCCCCTTCCCAAGAGGTGTTAGACACATTTTTCACCTTGATCCCAAGAAACAAAGACAAGACTGTTGACTTTTCTTCACTAGAAGGAGACATCTCATCAAGGAACTCATTGATGCTTTATCTAAGTTACCTAAAGATAAGGCTCCAGGCTTGGACGAGTTTTCTGTAGAATTCTACTCTAAGTGCTTAAAAACACTTATTCCCAAACTCCTAATATTCTTCTAACATTTTCTCTCTATATATAAGGTGCAAAGCTCATTCCCCAAGGCTATGCTATGTTGGATCCCCAAAAAGACAAGGATTTAAGCCAATGTGGGAATTACAGACCGGTCTCGCTCATTGACACAGATTGTAAGATCTTCGTGAAACTTTTGGCTTTGTGTATCAACCTTATTGTTCCAGAACTTAATGGAATGGAACAGTCTTGCTTTGTCAAGGGAAGGCACATTACTGAGAACTCCAGAACTTTTTAAATATTATTCAACTAGCCTCCAAATACATCTTTCCAATTGCGGCCATTACCTTAGATGCAGAAAAAGCATTTGACCAGGTAAACTGAGATTTCATGTTAAGAGCCCTAAAATGGCATGATTTCGAACCAAACCTTTTAAAACACATAGGGTTACTTTACTCCTCACCAAACACTTCCATCTTTATTAATGGTAAACAATCTCCCTATTTTCAATTACATATAGGAACCAGACAGGGCAGTCCTCTCTCTCCATTATTTATCTTGTCTCAGGCACCATTTTTGTCTCTGACTCCATACAAACGAATCCAGAATTGTTTAATCTATTGAGAGAACATACATTGCTATCAGGATATAAACTAAATATTGACAAATTATCAGTACTTCCACATAGCAAATATTGTCACAAAGAACTTTTTCAGGACTCGAGTTTTACTTGGAGTTCTACAAATATCAAATGTTTGGGAATCAGATATTCCCCTTTTATACAAGACACTATTCAAGTCAACATTGCCACAGTCAAGCAGGACATATTCACACTCCTGAACAATAGTCCTCTCTATTTTTATCTTGGTGGCGATGTTTAGACACCATAAAGATGATGATGTCACCAATAATTAACTTGTATTTATCCATGCTCCTGTTGAGACTACCTCATTCTTTTTTCCAATCCCTAAATAGTTCCATGATTAATTTTTATGGAAGAATAAAAACGCACGCATTTCTTTGCGTAAACTTCAACAACCCAAATCATTTGGAGAGGTGAATTTTCTCAGTTTTAGAATTATCACTCTGCAGTTACTCTTAAACAGATATGGACCTCTCTCTCTCTCTGAGTATTCTGGTTGTATCCCCAATATCTGGCAAAAATTGGAGCATTTCCTGTATACCCCATTTTCCTTTTTCAGCTTGGTTTGCATCTCACAACTTCCCAAATCTTATTCCTCACCTCTCACTACCTTTCCATATCTTTAGCAAAACCTCTTATCACACGTTCAAGATCTGATAATGAAACCTTTATCATATCCCCTCCTTGGCATAATAAATGTCTTAAAATAAACAATACGGCCTCATTTATGAGGAATTAGTGTAGGGCAGCGCCACAAGTCTTCTTTATAAAATACGGTGCATTCCTGTCCTTTCCCCCTGCGCTGGTGCACAATTTGCTGCGTAGCGCTAACGTAGGCACCCTTGCACCATGGTGCAAGGGTGCCTATGTTGCAGGCAGGATTTTTTTGTGCAGGAAGGGGCACCTTCCTGCAAAAAAACAATCCTGAGAAGTGTTTTCCCCCTTCTGTGTGTGCTGCAGAATGCAGCACACATGCAAAGAGGAATAAACGAGGAGAAATAAAAATATTTCTCCTCGTTACACCTTCTCTGGGGAGGTGTAAGGTTTTGGTGCTGACTCAGATTTGCGTGATTAAGTAAATTTGGGGCAGTGTCAAAATCCATGGGTGTTGCATGGGGAAACCCACCGCAACACCCATGGAACGCCTCCTTGACGCAGAGGAAGGCAAGGCAGCGACTTGCACTGCTTTGTCTTACTCCATATCTATGAGGCCATGCAAAGCCACACAGACTTGCTTTGTGTCACCTCATAGATATGGTACAGAGGCTTACGCCACTGGAACGTCAAAAGACTCGAATAGACTACTGCAGTGCGTTATACCTAGGTGCGGGTGTCAGACAGCTCTCTAAACTACAGTCTCTACAAAATGCGGCTGCACGAGTACTGTTAGAGCTACCTAAACACCACCCAACATCCGCAAGCCTAAGGCTCCTTCACTGGCTCCCAGTCCGCCGAAGAATAGACTTTAAGGCTCTTTGCCTAGTCCACAAAGCCCTCTATGGAGGAGGGGCGGCAGACATTCAACTCTTATTCCCTCGATATTTGCCTGTACGCTGCCTCAGGTCGGCAAATACTGGACTGGTCCTTCTCCCTAGGATAAGAAGAGCTAGATGGGGCGGAAGGGGGTTCTCCTACCAAGCGGCTAAATTGTGGAACGCCCTCCCAATCCACATGAGACTGCAGCCCAGTAGGAGTCTTTTTAGAAAGATGATTAAAACATGGCTCTTCTCTAAGTTCTAGGCCTGCCAACCAGGTGGATGGCTATTACCTCAGCGCCAAGACGCCTCGGCATTAGTGCGCTCTACAAATATTTCAGTCAGTCAGTCAGAAGTGACTCGCCGGCAGCGCAAGCCTCTCCTAAATAAGCCGAAATAGAGTTATATTCTGAAAAGATTGGTTGCAAAAGGGTATTGTTACAGAGAGTCCGGTTCTTTCTGATTCTGGCCTCCTTTCTGTTTCTGCACTCCAAGAAGAATTTGGGCTGTCCTGTCACTCTCTTCATAAATACCAACAACTTAAAGCGCACGTACTACAATCTCCGCCACTCTCTCAGCTTCCAGGCCCCACTCACCATGATGGCTTTTCTATATTTAACTTTACAGTTCCCACAAGGGCCCCATAGATATATAAAAAAATATTGACAAAATTCCATCCATTTCACTGATAGACCAAAAACCAAAATTGTATCTTACTGGGAAACAGGCGTTCCTTGTACAGCTATGGAAGTAAATATGGACTCAAATTTGCTCGCTCTGCCAGCACCACACAGACATTATTTTTCTTTTATAATAGATTATTTCTTACCCCCTCTTCCTTATATAGGTTTGAAGTATCTACAGATAGTAAATGCTGCTCTTGTACGGAAGGGAACAGCGGCATCTTTCACATGTTTTTGGTTGTCCTCCGGTCAGCCAATTCTGTTCACAAGTTTGGGTCAAACTAACTGATATTTGTTCGATTTCACATCCATTCGATCAACTCCACCTTTCCTGGGTGGCTTCTGTCCAATATGGAACAATTCAGTTATGATTATAGAATTGCTGATTTGTATATAGCAATTGCTATAGAAATGATCACGTCTAGTTGGAAGAAGGCTTGGGAAATTACATTTCTTAGATAGTGGGATTTGCTTTGTCATCACAGATTAGACCGCAGCAATGTTAATCGTTGTACACAACAACTCATCAAACATGATGTGTTATAGCTGCCCCTGTCTAGACGAAAGAATACCCCTCCTGATGTAAATACATTGTTTGACCCCCCCTAATCAATTTTTGCCTTGCGTTTCATGATCATCACTCTGATATACTTACAATCCCTATCTTCTCCCCCGCTCTCTAACTCTCTGTTCTTCTTTTTTTCAATCTTTTTATTGACACACAGATTTGTCATGTTATTCGAATTACAATGTTCAAAGATATGTATCCATCTGCGCATCACATGTCTATTATCACCACATGCATTGTATGCTCATACACATGCATGTACAGAACGAAAAAACAAGTCTAACTTCGTCCCCACCTTGGGTACAGTGCAGTCGCTCCCCTCCAACTGGCTTTCTACCGGTTCTCTCTGGAGCTGTACATTTTTCAAATTGACCCCCTCACCTAGCCCATTGCATTTTAATTCCTACCCCACCTTGGTTCTGAGTAATGCGTCGTCCATAACATACACCTGTTAAGTCCTACCAGACTGTCCCTCCTGGATGTCCCCTCCCCATGGGCCATCTACCCTCTCCCTCTCCGTTTCATTCTCTCCTGTATCCCGAGACCTACTGCTCATAAGAACTTCCCACTCTACTAAATCCTCCTCCAACTTATCGTCTCTGCGGGTCTTTCTCGTATACATTTCCTCCGCCCGGGCCCATTCTATCATATCTTTGTGGCACAGTTCTTCTTCTTTTCAAAAGACAAAAGAATTCAAAAAATGCTATGTTTTTCAAATATATTGCTCTTTTGAGTATTATTTTACATAACTTTCAGTATTAAAATAAGATATCGCTGTTAATAACCATAGCCCTGTTCCAGGTTGCAAATGTATTTATCAAAGGTTTCACTTATGTGGAATCGCTTTCTCTTTCATTTTGTTGATGTTGTGGTTTTATTCATAATTCTTCAATAAAGCATTTTCAAACACAACCTTCAGCTGCAGTGGTGCTCCCTGACTTGCCTTGCACCTTGGCTGCTGTCTCTGCCTGGAGGCATTGTGAGTTAAAACTCAACAACTTATTACAGTTGAGCCGCTATGTCATTAGAGACGTCACAAGTGAACTGTGATAAGGACACCAGAGACAGGCTTTTATACAGGGATTGCAGGCTTCCATGTATTACATCAAATGACAGTACACTAGATTACTAGACCTGGATCCATGATCCTGCCAGGTGATGGCAAGTGAATGAGTGGTCCCCCGTCTCCTTTACCTTCGGTTCCCTGTGCTGGGAGGGTGCAGGCCCTTCCAGCCTGTGGCAGCAGGAAGGTTGGGCTTCTCAGGGCAGTTGAAGGCCGTGCACATGAAACACACTAAGGCAAGAACATTCTACCAGTTACATTTCCATCAGCCCTTGGAAGACTCACTTTGGGGCATTTAGTGAAGCAGCCGTTGGCTTCTTATGCATGAGCCGTTGAATGCACACCGAGAAGTTTGCTGGTCTAGGGCGAAAGCGTCTCACTTTACACTGACTGTCTTCCTGCCTAACTATGACCCTTTATCCACAGATATCCACTGCTCCGTCACCATCTGTATTTGTCTGTCTGTCTGCACGTCTGTCTGCATATATTCCCTGATCTCTCACTGTCTGTATATGTCTATCTATCTGCAAATGTAAGTCTGTCTGCATATATCTGCTGCTCTGTCACTCTCTGTGCACGTCTATCTGTGTGCACATATCTGTCTGTCTGCATATATCCTCTGCCCTGTCACTGTCTGTGTATGTCTGTCTATCTGCATATGTAAGTCTGTCTGCATATATCTGCTGCTCTGTCACTCTCTGTGCACGTCTATCTGTGTGCACATATCTGTCTGTCTGCATATATCCTCTGCCCTGTCACTGTCTGTGTATGTCTGTCTATCTGCATATGTAAGTCTGTCTGCATATATCTGCTGCTCTGTCACTTTCTGTGTACGTCTATCTGTGTGCACATATCTGTCTGTCTGCATATATCCACTGCTCTGTCACTATCTGTATTTGTCTGCATACATCCCCTGCCCTGTCACTGTCTGTGTATGTCTGTCTATCTGCATATGTAAGTCTGTCTGCATATATCTGCTGCTCTGTCACTCTCTGTGTACGTCTATCTGTGTGCACATATCTGTCTGTCTGCATATGTCTGTCTGCATATATCCACTGCTCTGTCACTATCTGTATTTGTCTGTCTGTCTGCACGTCTGTCTGCATATATTCCCTGATCTCTCACTGTCTGTATATGTCTATCTATCTGCAAATGTAAGTCTGTCTGCATATATCTGCTGCTCTGTCACTCTCTGTGCACGTCTATCTGTGTGCACATATCTGTCTGTCTGCATATATCCCCTGCCCTGTCACTGTCTGTGTATGTCTGTCTATCTGCATATGTAAGTCTGTCTGCATATATCCTCTGCCCTCTCACTGTCTGCATATATCTATCTGAATATGTCTATCTGCATATATCTGTCTGCCTGCCCATGCCTGCTACTGTGTCTTCATACATCTGCCAGTCTGTATATGTCTGTCTCTTGTATTATTTGTGTTTACTTAGTGCAGAAGTCTTCAATCCATGGGGCGTGACCCCCAGGGGGGCTATAGAGTCATGGGAAGGGGGAGGGGGCGCACATTCTCCAGTCTCACTTCTGCCTGGAATCCAAAATGTTTGCTCTTTCTTTTGGAAAAAGACAAACATCCCTGGACGGTTAATCCTAATAGTTAAAATGCCTCAGCTGGAGTGTCATTCAGGAAGTGTCCTGTGCTGTGAAACCGAAGCCTGGCAGACAGCTAAACAAGCTTTCCTGCCAGGGTGCCTGCTTGCCTGAAAGAAATGCAAATGTGCGCTACGAGTTAATCTGCAAATGTAAAGGGTAATCTGCAAATGTATAGGAGGGTTGGGAGCCGGTGGTGGGTTTAATTGATCGAGTCACTCCAAGCTTTGTGATGACAAAGATTTATTCTTTTTGAGTGGTAGTGCAAAGAGTTATCAACTGATCTGTGAAGTGTGTGCTTTTAATTTTAATTGTATTTACATAGTGCTTACGGAGGTGTTGAAGGAAGAGTTATGTAAAAAATTGCATTACGTTCAGTCTGGGTATTACTAAAATCGATATTTTGGAAGCACCATTTTATCGTAAAACTTTTTGTGCATTTTGTCGCAGACTATCGTATACTGTGAGTAATGCAAGTATAAAATAATGACTCACATGTTCACTGTGCTTTCTGTCACAGGCTGTGACCTCGTAGCACTAAAAATACACAAATCACTATTCTCCACAGCATTAACCAAGATTTAATTCTGCGGCTCCCTGGTTACATGCATACCTCTGCAATGCATTAACTAATAGAGGTTTCATAATGGACTATAATGCATTTCTCACTGAGTAACAACTTTAAAAAAAATTATTTTTCATGTAAGCTGCCTGCTATTTTTTATGTAGCTACCTGATGGTGAAAGACCTAAAAAACACTATGTCTCTTACACTACCCTACGCTTTTACATAATACCAAACGGAGACCCTTCATGACCGACATCTTTACCATACCACTTAGAGGAGCACACATCAAGGATCTCTAACCTCTAATCGCCGTCCATATCTAGCGCGGTGTGATATATCTGTTCTGAGAAGTAGTCGAAAGTCTTGCAACCACTAGACATATGCCAAACGAAATAGCCTTCCCTGCTATCTGTTTCTGCCTTAAGATAAGTCCCTTGTGCCATCTATACTATCGTCACTCATGTCATTTTGCTGTCGCAGTGCTGATGGTTTATTCACTTATTCTGTCCCTATCTATGATCTCTAAGATTTGAAATGTGCTGTATTTCCTTTTGCAATCAGTATATTATTTATTTAGTTATTATTTATCTAGCTTTTATTTATTTGCTATATTATATGTATTATATATTGTTTTGCTTCGAACAATCAATAAAAATTTATTGAATTCAAAAAAGACCTAAAAAACGTACACAATATTTTGTTTTTAGCCACACCTTTGACCCCAACCCCATGCTCAGACCCTTAAGGTCCTCCAGCCCCCCCGCCCCCCGCCCCGGATGACTGAAGTAAACAACAGCAGCAAACTAATATAACCAGGAGTCAGTTTTTGCTAAAATAGAAGAGTCTGTTTTCATAATGTTAAAAATAAAAACCTTGGGGGCGTGGCTTGAGCGGCCGCAAGATGCCCGCGACTCCGTGAGGCTCCGCGCATCGACCGGGACCTTTTCCTCTACGGAGCGGCAGCATTTTTCTCTGGACACTATGGACTGGCTCATTTAATAATACCGATGCGGGGGCGCAGGTAGCTGTTATTTTTCTATATTTACATGCTGTTTTTCGTCCCTGTTTCTCCCTTGTCGCGTTCCTCTCAGGGGAGCCGGTTGCGGCCCCCATTTTGTCTGCCGCGGCGGCGGTGAGTGGCTGCCGTGTTTAACACTTTGGTCCCTGTACATGCACTAAACAATATGACAGTAGTTTTTATTCTCCTAAGAATGGTACATTGGCCAACTTAACCCTCTCATTGCTGTCATTGAAGTTTTTCAACTGTGTTGGGTTACCAGTGGCTTCCCCTCACAGACTTCCTCTGCCCTTCTTTGCTTCCCACTTGTTTGTTAACAAAGGAAGGGGAAAAGAGAATAAGAAAGGATAAGTAAAAGGACACTGTCCAAGCTCAGCTCTCAGCTGCATTTCATAAGCTTTGCTAACTGAATAACATTGGTGATATCTCTTCCTTCGCAAATATATGGAACCTCCTTCCTCCTTCAGCCAAAAGGGTGCTTCTGCTACCATGTCTTCCCTCCGCAAAGACTCCACCTCTGCTGCGTCAAAACATCAAAAGAAGGAGCCGGGCTCTCCCACAAAATCTCCACTACCTATAACACTGGATGATCTCATGGAGGAGATAAAGCTTATGAAACCATTTGTTATTGACACCAACGCTACCCTTCAGAGGCAAGAGGAGAAATGGTCCAATTTAGAGTCAAGGGTTTCGGTGGTGGAGCAGAAGATTAGAGATACTCAGGATGTGATCCCTAAAGTGGAAGCTATGTCCAAAGAAGTAGCTCTTCTCAAACAACAAACGGAGGACTTGGAAAACCGCAATAGGCGCAACAATCTTAGAATTTATGGTATTCCTGAGGGGGAGGAGGGGCCTGACATGATCGCCCTTCTTAAGATTCACATTCCTAAGCTAGTTGGCCTTAAGGAAGGTACTACTCTCAACTTACAACGTGGGCACCGATTTGGACCTAAACTTGGGGGGGTCCTCCTCCACATCGTCAGTCAGTCGCTCCAGAGGGATAATTGTCCTCTTTTTGGAATATACTGAACTGTTAATGGTTTTGTCTGCAGCAAAACAGAGAAAGCAGATGTTATGGTCTGGCCAAAGAGTTTTTCTCTTCCTTGACGTGACTCGTGCCACCGCCGCTCATCGTAAGGAGTTGCTCTCCTTTCGCCCTGCTCTTCGTTCCATGAATGCCAGATATGGTCTTGTTCATCCTTGTTTTTTTAAAGTCACCTACAAGGAAAGGACTCATTCTTTTGACCGCCCTGAGGTTTTAAGACAATTTATTTTTCGCCACAAAGGAGAAGAAATGGACTTTGGGAAAAAGTGAATACTGACTTTTCTACCATGTTTTGTTTCCCATTTGCTTAATTGTTCTTAATTTACAGGTTCAAATGTTTTTTTGTCTATATTCGCTTGTTTACTCCGTGATTGTTGTATGTTTACCCTCTCAGGGAACTATCTTCTAATAATCTTGTGGTTTCTCTTTCGCAGATGTATTTTGTCTAGTACAGACACCCCTCCTTGATGTTTCTCCTCATTGTGCCTTCCCTCCCACTCCTAGTGTTTATAGTGCTTCACTTGCTGGTAAGTGTTTCTCCCTTCTTTAAGTATGCGCGTTCCCTATACTTGTTCTTATATTTATTTCTTTAAGTACATTTTTGTCTACCACACCTCTCTAGCTGCTGCTCCCTATTCTATTCTTTTTCTTTTACCTATCTAGTGGTCTTTGTCGTTTCTCTTTGACTTCGTCGATTCTCGTCTGTCTTCCTTTCGCGGTTTCCCGCCTCCTCTTGTTGCTTTCTTCATTCTCGAAATATGTTCCGTTTACCTTGACTGAAGTCTCCTGGCTTCTTGTCAACTTCTCTTTCTCTATCATTTATATCCTCTTCTGTTTTCTTTTTCTCTTTTTACCTCATCCTTTTTTTTCTTCTTTCTTACTATTTATTCTTCGAATTGTGGTTCTCCTCTCTTCGCTTTTTCTAAATCACTATCTCTGATCATTTCCTTCTTTTTTCCTTATCCTGTTCTTTACCTCTTTAACATCCTTTTCTATCATTCACTCTTATTGCACACTCTCTTTCTAGTTTGCACAATATTTTTGCATGCCTAATTCATAGTTTTTATCAATTTTAGAATGCCCCTGGTTGCATTAATGTCCTTCCCCTCTTACTATGACCGATAATGTTTGTATTGTATCTTGGAATGTGAAGGGTCTGCGTAACCCCATCAAGAAACAAAGGGTACTTACTCATTTATCTAGATTACATTGTAAAATTGCTATGCTGCAAGAAACCCATCTTAATGAAAATGACATTAACTCTCTCAAAAAGCACTAGGTTGGTCATGTGTATTGTTTCCCGGCTAAAGAAAGTAAAAACGGAGTGGTGACACTATTTCATAAGTCCCTTTCCCTCACTATAGATAAGGAAGAGAAGGATGGCGATGGCAGATGGCTTCTTCTTCACTTAACTATAAATGGTTCTCCTATTTCTCTCCTTAACATCTATGGTCCCACTGGTGTTGATACATAGTTTAGGCAGTCCATGTCGCATGTCCTCCACTCATGTCCTAATTCCAATCTCCTGGTGGGTGGGAATTGTAATCAAGTTATGGACCCCTTCATTGACAGGAAATCCACTTCTAGGTATATCCCTCATAAAACGCAAAAAACCTTTATGAGCACTATTCATTCAAGATGTTTGGTAGATGCTTGGCGGATATACAATCCAGACAGTTTAGAATTCACTTTTTATTCTCCTACACATAATTCCAAATCTAGAATTTATGATATTTTTCTGACCCCCCATCTTCTCACAAACCTAACTCATCCCGAAATTGGATCCATACTTATTTACGATCATGCTCCTGTTTTTATAAATATTGATATCCCTTCTGAACCTTCCAAACCCCGTAGATGGTGCTTTAATAACTATTTACTTAAAATCCTATTTTCATTGGGTGCTTCAAAGAGTTTTTATTCAAATTTGTTCTCGATAATGCCAGTCCGGACATTCCTTTCCATACCATTTGGGATGCCTTTAATGCGACAGCCAGAGGATTCATTATCGATTACGTGGCAGTTAAGAAGAAAAAACTTCTTAAGGAATCAACCTCCTTATTATCATCCATTAAGCAACTTGAGCATGCTTATTTCACTTCTAACGATGATGTTGCTCTTCAAAAACTAATCCAGGCTAAATTAAGTTTTAATAGGAAGTCTACGGAGGAAGCATCCGGGACGTTACTTAAAATTAACTCAAAATTCTACGGTGGACGTAATAAAGCTGGTAAATTGCTAGCGAACTATTTGAAAGTCAAATCCCAAAAATCCAAAATAGTCAACATCATTGATGATAAAGGCATTAATCATTTTAAAGATGAGGAGATATTAAAATGTTTTACAGATTTTTATAAGAACCTATATACTCTTGAATCCTCTCCCTCTGACACTGCTTTGGATTCATTTTTTGACTCGTTACCTCCTCGCTCTCCCACTCCCCCGACCGCTCTTTTTTAGATAAAGACCTGTCCTTCTCCGAGATTAAGTTAGCTTTAGCCCAACTACCTAAGGACAAGGCCCCTGGCCCAGATGTTTTTACTGCCGAATTCTATTCCTGTTTCTCACAGACTCTTCTCCCCTATCTTTTATCCCTCTGTCAGCATTTTATTTCCCATAACGAGGCTCGTGGCACTTTTCTAGAAGCCAAGATTTGTTTAATCCCAAAGAAAGACAAAGATCTCTCATCTTGTGCCAACTATCGCCCTATTTCTTTAATAATTCTAGATTGCAAAATTTTTGCTAAAGTACTGGCCCTTCGTATTAATCAGATAATTCCTGATCTGACCGGTTCTGAACAGACTGGTTTTGTCAAGGCAGAACCCTGGCAGACAATTCAAGAACCTTTCTAAACATTATTCATCTTGCATCTAAGAGTTCCTCACCTGTAGCAGCCATTACTTTGGACGCTGAAAAAGCCTTTGATCGCATTCACTGGTTTTTTTATGATGCGGGCACTTAAATGGCATGGTTTTGGCCCTGGTATTTCTGTCTCTTATAAGTTTGCTATATTCTTCTCCAACCACTTCGGTTTTTGTTAATGGATATCAATCTTCTTATTTTACCCTCCAAAGGGGCACTTGTCAAGGCTGCCCTCTTTCTCCTCTGATTTTCATATTATCTCTTGAACCTTTTCTCCATTCTTTACGACATTCTTCCGCATTTCGGTGTTTTACCTATAAATCTTTTGAAATTAAGTTCACTGCTTATGCGGATGACATTTTGTTATGTATCTCTGATCCCATTACCTCTTTACCCGCCTTTACTGACATTCTATCTTCTTACGCTGTTCTGTCGGGTTATAAGTTAAACTTTTCTAAATCTGAAGTGCTCCCACTAAACAAGTATTGCTTAAAAACATGTTCGAAGGTACGGGTTTCAAATGGACCACCAATTCCATTACGTGTTTGGGAATCAAATACTCTTCTTCAACTTAATTTGGAAGATGTTTTATTAAAGGTTTCTCACATGGCAGGGAGGTCGTCTCCCTTATATTTATCTTGGTGGGGCAGGTTGGATACAATCAAAATGACGATGCTTCCTGTTATTAACTTCTATCTGTCCATGTTACCAGTGAGGCTTCCATTAACGTTCTTTAAGACTCTTAATAGCACTTTAAGTAAATTTCTCTGGAATAACCGGAAAGCCCGCATCTCTTTATTTTCTTTGTCTGCACCCAAGGATCGGGGAAGGGTCAATTTACCCAACTTCCGACAGTACAACTCTTCTAGTCTAATTCGTCAGGTTTTACCGTATCTATCTCCTTCCGAAACACCCTTCATATCGGTCTGGCGTAGATTGGAAGATTCCTTGATTCATCCCTTTCCTTTTTCCTCGCTAGTCAATTTCCCTCACCCTCCTCGCTCATTTTAGTCCCCAACCATCTCACAATTTATATCGACTTTTAATCCGGTCCTTACCAAATCCCTTTCATCCTTGCAAGTATTCCTGGATTCTCCTATATGGCACAATAAGTCCATCAAACTTTCCAACCGTACTATTTTCTGGAGAGACAGGGTGGCCAAAGGGATAATTTAAGTTAAACAATTAGTTCAAGCACGCACTTTCTTTCTGCTCGGGAAGTTCAAGCCAAATTTTGCCTGCCAGCCACCTCCCTTTTTAAGTACGATTCTTTAAGAACGCTCTTAATTCAACAGTTTTCTCTTTTATCTAGATCTTCATCTACTCCATCAGAACCCCCATTAGAACCATTTTCCACCTCCTCTTATGTTCGGGCCTCCCATATTTACAAATATCTTCATTTTTCTCCTCCCAATCGCTCCAAGAGTAAAACTGAACTTCTATGGGAATCGGACCTGCAGCGTACCCTTCCTGTACACACATGGAACTCTATCTGGACACGAACACAACACACTTCTTGTAATGCCAGCACCACTCAAACTCTTTATTACTTCTATCAGAGGTTGTATTTTGTTATGTTCTGTGGTAGAAATAAACGCTGGTAGCAGAGTAAAGTTTTAAGTACCTTTATTCCAGTTGTACAGCAAGATGGTAAGTAGGTGCATCAGCTTGGTAGACCGGATAAACAGGTAGTAGTGATGTAGGCTAGCCCAGTAGACAGCCCTTGGTCCTATGCCACAGCAGCCCACCAGGAGCAGCCTGCATGCTGCTCAGCCCATCTGTCACTGTCAAACTTCACTCAGTCAGACACCCAACATTCCACGCATCACAGCATTCCCAACATTCTACTCCAAACACACACAGTGGCTGAGCAGCAGGTGGACTGGTAAACTGCAAGATATAAGAGTACTATGCAGGGCATAACACATCCCCCTCCTTTAAAAATGAAAAACGAAAGTGACATTGGTACCAGAGAAAAACAACAATGCAAAGAGAAAACTATACACAAGGAAAAGTACATTTGCAAGAAATAATTCAGAACTCAGGGATGCATAAAAGTATTTAACACCACGAAAGAATCAGAAGCAATAAAACCAGAGAAGAAAGAAATGAAACAATACAGAGTGCAATATAACCCATCCTCCCAAAAGAAGAAAAAAAAATTGAAACAATAAGTGGAGTATAGCAAAGGGTAAACACACCCTGCGACACTAGTATCAAACTATAAAACATTCTGTTGCACAATGCACAGATTACTAATTTTGCTAAGTTTGCAAAATTACAAATCTAAGGAATGGTTCAAACCCCAGGGAAGTGCAATTAAGTGAACATCACAAGAGGGTAAGAGCCACACAAAGCAGAAAGAACGGATAAAATACAACAACCGATAAATTGAGAACAGAAACCCATCCTCTCCCAAAAGATAAAATGAGAAAAAGTTGTTGCGTAAGGCAAAAGGTAAACACCCCGCCACTAAATATGTTGTTGCGTAAGGCAAAAGGTAAACACCCCGCCACTAAATATGTCATTGCGTAAGGCAAAAGGTAAACACCCCGCCACTAAATATGTCATTGCGTAAGGCAAAAGGTAAACACCCCGCCACTAAATATGTCATTGCGTAAGGCAAAAGGTAAACACCCCGCCACTAAATATGTCATTGCGTAAGGCAAAAGGTAAACACCCCGCCACTAAATATGTCGTTGCGTAAGGCAAAAGGTAAACACCCCGCCACTAAATATGTCATTGCGTAAGGCAAAAGGTAAACACCCCGCCACTAAATATGTCATTGCGTAAGGCAAAAGGTAAACACCCCGCCACTAAATATGTCGTTGCGTAAGGCAAAAGGTAAACACCCCGCCACTAAATATGTTGTTGCGTAAGGCAAAAGGTAAACACCCCGCCACTAAATATGTCGTTGCGTAAGGCAAAAGGTAAACACCCCGCCACTAAATATGTCGTTGCGTAAGGCAAAGGTAAACACCCCGCCACTAAATATGTTGTTGCGTAAGGCAAAAGGTAAACACCCCGCCACTAAATATGTCGTTGCGTAAGGCAAAAGGTAAACACCCCGCCACTAAATATGTTGTTGCGTAAGGCAAAAGGTAAACACCCCGCCACTAAATATGTTGTTGCGTAAGGCAAAAGGTAAACACCCCGCCACTAAATATGTCGTTGCGTAAGGCAAAAGGTAAACACCCCGCCACTAAATATGTCGTTGCGTAAGGCAAAAGGTAAACACCCCGCCACTGTATATGGGTCCAACACCCATGGAAGCACATCCTGTGTATGGATGTCCAATGTATAAATGTAGATGGGACCCAACCCATGCAAACCAACCCTGTGTAGGAATTGGACGTTACGTATTGAGATGGGAAAGGACCCATTGACCAACCCTGTGTGAAGGTTAACTGTAATGTTGATTGGAACGTACCCAATAAACACACCCCGTGTGAGGGTTACCAAAACAACCAACTGTAAATGGGAATAGTACCCATGTACCCACCCCTGTGTAGGGGCTGCGTGTTGCGCACTATGGAAAGGGGCTCGAAACCAAACCATGACCATCCCTCATGTAAGGGAGAACATACCCCGTGTAAGGGTTCCACCCCTGTGTAGGGGCAGCGTGAAATGCTTTATGGAAGAAGGACATGTACCTAAACCCATGACTATCCCTCATGTAAGGGAGAACATTGTACAGCTACCCACTAACGGGAAGATTAGGGCGTCCCATGCGTAAGGGAACTAAACATGTGGAAGCTGAAACACTGAGAACTAAAACACCTCAAACGTAATAATGCAAATAATGCTAACTCTGTAAGCGAGCAAGGCATAGAAAACAATCACTGAAGAACACACCCACTGTAAAATGTTGAGAAATGAGACACGTGAAAAATTTGACATTGCCCCACACACTGCTGGAACGTAATACATGAAAAAAAAACACCGCTAGGCAATGGACTACAGGAGCAACATATGGCAGCTTGAAAACGATTTAGGTGCAGCATGTAATCAAACAAGACCAATAAGCACCAAACATCCAGTTGAAAGGACTCCGTTAGATAAAAAAAAACAAAGGTTAAAAAAACGAGAGAACCTGGCTGCCAGAAAACACAAGGGAAGAAAGTACGGCAATGGGACAATACCTCCGACATACATGAAACGGAGGGTGCCACCCATGTCCAAACGACGATAGCACGCCGCATTGTCCAAGGACTCCACGAGGCCACAGTGAAAGTTTACGCCAGCGTGAAGAGAAAGCGGTAGGGACGTTCCAGCAGAAACTACCTCATCAGGAAACATAAAAAGAAGTTTACAACAGCGTGGATGGCAGGCAACGTGGTTGGAAACCCGGCAGTATGGATGGGAGGAACCACCAATGGCCGCCAACCACAAGATGGTGGCACGCTGTCGACGTCGCTGCAGGGTGGCTCACGGTGCGTCTGAGCACCAAAATGTCTCAAAGTAGCCGTGGGCGGCAAAGGCGTCACACGTAGGAGACGATCCCAAGAACATCATGGAGAATGGCCGACGTCACAGGGGATGAGTGACGGCTTCGCTGGGTCGTGTGAGGAAGGTAACGCTGCACGTGCACTTTTTAAAAGCTGCACACGCAAGGTGAGCGCGAGGTGCCAGGCTCGTGAGGAAATTTGAAAGAGGCGGTTGAACTGCCAAATGTCGAGGGGGCACCTGGGGGCCCAAATATGAATAAAAGTAAACTTACCCCAGAAGTCCACAAATGCAACCGTAACAAGAATGGTTGAAAGACCATAATACACAAAACGGTCACCACACCAGACTTGCTTCACTTGAAGTGCAGGGCCGTGTGTAGAAATCTCTGCGCCTGAAGTTGACGTGTATCACCTTGTAGATGAGAGGAAGCAGACAGACAATATGCAGGCACTTTCCACGTTGTGCCCACATCTGGAAATAAATACCTTGGGCAGGCCAACAGGCCATGTACCTCTTGATGTGCGCTCTATACAGAGCTGCATGTATGTTGAAGAATGACCTTATTGTTGTGCAAGACCATGTGTTGCGATCTCTGCTCATGTTGTAGAAACCTGTATCATTCAAAGTCATTCTTCAGGTACCTCCAAAGTAGTGCCAACACCTGGCAGTAGACGGATTTGGCGCAGGACAGCTGTCCATGTAAATCTTGAAGTTTGCGTCCATGCAATGTGTACTCACGTAGGAAGTCATTTTCAAGGAGTGGACTTTCCTTGTAGGCGCAGGACTTGTGGGTGTACGCACAACCACACGGTACAGCACGCTGTTGTTGGGGCTGTCCGATGTACAGGACACTGGTGGGGCTGCGGAGAATGCTGTGCCTGTTTCTTTAGTTGCTTGTGGCATCCTGTGTCGCGATGGAACCTCTTGAGTCTCTTCATATGTTGCCTTTAGTATGCTTAAGGATGCGTCGTTTCTATGCTGTCTGGGCAAGTTAGACCTGTGGCTACTTCTCACCATGTGGACTTGTGCAGATGTCATCTTCTGGTTACTTGACCAACTGTAGAGGCAAGTAGGTACGTCTCCAACTCGTCGCCAAAATATGTTATGTTCTGTAGTAGAAATAAATGCTGGTAGCAGAGTAAAGTTTTAAGTACCTTTATTCCAGTTGTACAGCAAGATGGTAAGTAGGTGCATCAGCTTGGTAGATCGGATAAACAGGTAGTAGTGATGTAGGCTAGCCCAGTAGACAGCCCTTGGTCGTATGCCACAGCAGCCCACCAGGAGCAGCCTGCATGCTGCTCAGCCCATCTGTAACTGTTATACTTCACTCAGTCAGACACCCAACATTCCACGCATCACAGCATTCCCAACATTCTACTCCAAACACACACAGTGGTTGAGCAGCAGGTGGACTGGTAAACTGCAAGATATAAGAGTAGTATGCAGGTTAACTGTAATGTTGATTGGAACGTACCCAATAAACACACCCCGTGTGAGGGTTACCAAAACAACCAACTGTAAATGGGAATAGTACCCATGTACCCACCCCTGTGTAGGGGCTGCGTGTTGCGCACTATGGAAAGGGGCTTGTAACCAAACCATGACCATCCCTCATGTAAGGGAGAACATACCCCGTGTAAGGGTTCCACCCCTGTGTAGGGGCCGCGTGTAACGCTTTATGGGAGAAGGACATGCACCTAAACCCATGACTATCCCTCATGTAAGGGAGAAAGTTGTACAGCTACCCACTAACGGCAAGACTAGGGCGTCCCTTGCGTAAGGGAACTAAACATGTGGAAGCTGAAACACTGAGAACTAAAACACCTCAAACGTAATAATGCAAATAAAGCTAACTCTGTAAGCGAGCAAGGCATAGAAAACAATCACTGAAGAACACACCCACTGTAAAATGTTGAGAAATGAGAAACGTGAAAAATTTGACATTGCCCCACACACTGCTGGAACGTAATACATGAAAAAAACACCGCTAGGCAAAGGACTACAGGAGCAACATATGGCAGCTTGAAAACGATTTAGGTGCAGCATGTAATCAAACAAGACCAATAAGCACCAAACATCCAGTTGAAAGGACTCCGTTAGATAAAAAAAAACAAAGGTTAAAAAAACGAGAGAACCTGGCTGCCAGAAAACACAAGGGAAGAAAGTACGGCAATGTGACAATACCTCCGACATACATGAAACGGAGGGTGCCACTCATGTCCAAACGACGATAGCACGCCGCGTTGTCCAAGGACTCCACGAGGCCACAGTGAAAGTTTACGCCAGCGTGAAGAGAAAGCGGTAGGGACGATCCAGCAGAAACTACCTCATCAGGAAACATAAAAAGAAGTTTACAACAGTGTGGATGGCAGGCAACGTGGTTGGAAACCCGGCAGTGTGGATGGGAGGAACCACCAATGGCCGCCAACCACAAGATGGTGGCACGCTGTCGACGTCGCTGCAGGGTGGCTCACGGTGCGTCTGAGCACCAAAATGTCTCAAAGTAGCCGTGGGCGGGAAGGCGTCACAAGGTAGGAGACGAACCCAAGAACATCATGGAGAATGGCCGACGTCACAGGGGATGAGTGACGGCTTCGCTGGGTCGTGTGAGGAAGGTAAGGCTGCACGCGCACTTTTTAAAAGCTGCACGCACAAGGTGAGCACGAGGTGCCAGGCTCGTGAGGAAATTTGAAAGAGGCGGTTGAACTGCCAAATGTCGAGGGGACAGCTGGGGGCCCAAATATGAATAAAAGTAAACTTACCCCAGAAGTCCACAAATGCAACCGTAACAAGAATGGTTGAAAGACAATAATACACCAAACGGTGACCACACCAGACTTGCTTCACTTGAAGTGCAGGGCCGTGTGTAGAAATCTCTGCGCCTGAAGTAGACGTGTATCACCTTGTAGATGAGAGGAAGCAGACAGACAATATGCAGGCACTTTCCACGTTGTGCCCACATTTGGAAATAAATACCTTGCGCAGGCCAACAGGCCATGTACCTCTTGATGTGTGCTCTATACAGAGCTGCATGTATGTTGAAGGATGACCTTATTGTTGTGCAAGACCATGTGTTGCGATCTCTGCACACGTTGTAGAAACCTGTATCATTCAAAGTCATTCTTCAGGTACCTCTAAAGTAGTGCCAACACCTGGCAGTAGACGGATTTGGCGCAGGACAGCTGTCCATGTAAATCTTGAAGTCTGCGTCCATGCAATGTGTACTCACGTAGGAAGTCATTTTCAAGGAGTGGACTTTCCTTGTAGGCGCAGGACTTGTGGGTGTACGCACAACCACACGGTACAGCACGCTGTTGTTGGGGCTGTCCGATGTACAGGACACTGGTGGGGCTGCGGAGAATGCTGTGCCTGTTTCTTTAGTTGCTTGTGGCATCCTGTGTCGCGATGGAACCTCTTGAGTCTCTTCATATGTTGCCTTTAGTATGCTTAAGGATGCGTCGTTTCTATGCTGTCTGGGCAAGTTAGACCTGTGGCTACTTCTCACCATGTGGACTTGTGCAGATGTCATCTTCTGGTTACTTGACCAACTGTAGAGGCAAGTAGGCACATCCCCAACTCGTCGCCAAAATATGTTATATTCTGTGGTAGAAATAAACGCTGGTAGCAGAGTAAAGTTTTAAGTACCTTTATTCCAGTTGTACAGCAAGATGGTAAGTAGGTGCATCAGCTTGGTAGATCGGATAAACAGGTAGTAGTGATGTAGGCTAGCCCAGTAGACAGCCCTTGGTCGTATGCCACAGCAGCCCACCAGGAGCAGCCTGCATGCTGCTCAGCCCATCTGTAACTGTTATACTTCACTCAGTCAGACACCCAACATTCCACGCATCACAGCATTCCCAACATTCTACTCCAAACACACACAGTGGTTGAGCAGCAGGTGGACTGGTAAACTGCAAGATATAAGAGTAGTATGCAGGGCATAACATATTTGACCCCAATAGCTATTTCCAAATACAGTTCTGAACTATCCCCCAATTGTTGGTCTTGCACAAACACCCCTGGCACCTATTTACACTCCTTTTTTCTCTGTCCCAACATTAACTCCTTTTGGATAAGGGTTTGTAAATCAATCTCCTCCATTTGCTCTATTAATTTCCCTTTTGATACTTACTCCATATTCCTGGGCAGTAACTCTATTAATTGGTTTGGTGCTCACAAGTTGGGCACCTTTTTGGATTTGCTACTTGCCATAGGCTTTCAGGTTATTACCTCTAATTGGAAGGACGCAACTAAGGTCATCTTTTCTGGTTGGTGGAATCTTCTCTGTTGCCATCACAGGCTGGGTAGAGCTTCTGCCACTAACTCTTTGCAGCTTCTTCGGAAATAAGCCTTTTGGTCTCCTCTTACCAACTATTTATCCTCTCCTGTAAGGCGTAACAAAGACAGTACTTTTGTTTTTCAACTGCCATGAGTATTGTAATGCATTCTTCTTTTATAGTACATATTAAGATATTATATCACTATCGTTCGTTATCTGTAAGTTTATTGTGCTCATTATCGGATATTCCTATTCACTTTATTTGGTATGGATGTTGACTTCTTTTTGATTTCTTTTTCTTCTTTCTCTTCTTCTTTCTCTATCTTTCTCCTTTTTATTTATAAAACTTAAAATGCTAGTTTGCTACGGTACATAATTCTTTATTACTGTTTCCTAGTTCTTGGTTTTACTGTTCAAAATAGTAGTTGTATCAGTTTTCCATTTTTACCTTGATTATATATATATTGTATGCTATCTTTGTAACTCTTTATATTAGCTGTTGCAATGTTGTACCTTTGTTCCTATTTGCTTAATAAAGCTCTTTAAACTTAAAAAAAAATAAAAACCTTTTTAGAAAACCTGTTTGAAAGAAGATTAATGGACCAGTTTCTCGTCTGGAATTAAAGTTAGCATCCTACTTGGACCTTACAGTTCATCATTAATGTTTGTTAATAGTATTTTTTAATTATGATGAATGATGTTCACCAACCTCCAGTTCCAAGCAGCTGTAAAAGCCAAGCCGTCAGCATCCCATGAAACCTAGTGTGGTTCTCCTCGGATGTCGTGCACTAAAGTTGCAGCCCATGTATTACAGCCATTATACCCAGGCCCACTTCGCATAATTATAGATTTGCCACATTTGCCACATAATCCATCAACTGCCGCATAATCTGCTGATTTTAACAAAAAAATGTGTTTATAGCTCAAGCCGTACAAAAGTTACTAAAAACCAGCGACACATGTAGCCGCGGAGTAAAAGGCCCATTGCAAAGGTGGACTTACCCTTTTGTTCCTTATTGCTGTACTTGGGTGTTAAACTGGTACTAATGAGGTGCAACCATAGATTGAGCGTCTCCCTGGAGAAAAACAGGCACAGCCATCAGATTAGCTCAGAAAGATGTTATCATCCAAATAAGTTTTGTCAAATTATGTTTTGTTTGTGAAAAATAAAGTACCATTGTGCATTTCTGGGTAATTCATTTTGGAGACTTTTTGTTTGAACTGTGTGGTAAGCCTCTGACACCGAACCACAGTCAACCACAAAACATTGGTTTGCTAAACACTGTTTAATATTATTTCCCCACCGCAAAATGATTTGCAGTGGGAATTGAGGGCATTTATGGTTGTCGATAATGAGGGGTAGCAGGTTCTAGAAATTTTTGTCTGGAGGAGGTCCTTGCGCCTAAAAAGGTTTGACAGAGGGGGCCTCGGCATGAAAAGGTTTGAAGACCTCTGACTTACAGGGACTAAAACAATCTCTCTCGGCGCTCCATACAAAATACATCCACCCTACAGGAATAATATATTTAAAAGTATAAGACTAAAGGAGACCCACCAATGACATTGGTAGGGCCTGGTGCACATGGGGTAGACAACTATCCATAACTAAAGTAAATGAAAGGACTAAATGTAACTGAAGAAGCAGAGCTGCTCATTAAACAGAGATTTCTGATCTGAAAAAGCTCTTTCTCCATAAATGGAGGTTCTTGTTATATGAAGTAGATTCTACTCAACGGAGAGTGGACGGCGACCAGGTCTGCACCAATAGAGGGGCTTCCCACAATATCGGCTTGGACATCGACTTCCTCCTGAATTACCGTAATAGCTTTGAAGGAGATCTTGAGTTTATTGGTCGGTTAGTGCCAAGATATCAGTACCAAGGTCACATGATCATGTCTGGGCAGCCAATGAAGGATCCTGGCAGCTGCACCTTGAGCTAGTTGAAGATGGCGTAACAGTTTGGTCACTGCAGCAAGATAAATGGCCTTGTCATAGCCAAGACCTCTTTCGACTGAGGGGTTCACTGCCACCATGTGCCACTGAGGACCAATGAATGGAGGAACTTCCCTCACAGTTTTCATTTGGAGAAAGCACCTGCTGGCAGCGTTGGCGACCAGGGTCCCAGGGATTGCCCAGAGTCACAGTGACCACCCAGGTTACTCTCAGATTTACCCGGTGTGGTGGAGAACCCATAACCCGAGGCCAGACAACCTTCTCCCAGGTGGATGAATCCCTGCTGGGGAGAGTTAGCTCTACTTGGCTGGGAGGATAATACGTTTTTGGACATTTATTACCGGGTCAGAGCAGCTGTGTGTTGTCTGCGCACATGTGGAACTTTGTCCCTGTCACATGAAGGTGTTTGTCAAGAAGTCTCCTGCAGATTTAAAAAGGAATGGCTATAGAATTGACCCTTGAGGGACACCATAGCTTGATTAGCTTGATTTCT
Source organism: Calotriton arnoldi (assembly GCA_963921515.1). Taxonomy (NCBI): domain Eukaryota; kingdom Metazoa; phylum Chordata; class Amphibia; order Caudata; family Salamandridae; genus Calotriton; species Calotriton arnoldi. The sequence continues at coordinate 533,159 of CAWUFW010005083.1, forward strand.
GGGCTGAAAAGGAGGAGTTATGATTACTGTGTGTATATATCTGCATCTCCGTCTGTATACATCTGTCTGTATATATCTGTGTGTATATATCTGCATCTGTCTGTATATATATGTATATATTTATATATATATATATATATATATGTGTGTATATATCTGCATCTCTGTATATATATCTGCATCTCTGTCTATATATATCTGTGTGTATATACCTGCATCTCTGTCTGTAAATAGCTGCATCTCTGTCTGTATATATCTGTGTGTATATATCTGCATCTCTGTCTGTATATAGCTGTGTGTATATATCTGCGTCTGTCTGTATATATATATATGTGTTTATATATCTGCATCTGTCTGTATATATATGTGTGTATATATCTGTGTCTCTGTCTACATATATCCTTGTGTATATATCTGCATCTCTGTATGTATATATCTGCATCTCTGTCTGTATATATCTGTGTATATATAGCTGCATCTCTGTATATATCTGCATCTCTGTCTACATATATCCATGTGTATATATCTGCATCTCTGTCTGTAAATAGCTACATCTCTGTCTGTATATATCTGTGTGTATATATCTGCATCTCTTGTCTGTATATATCTTTGTATATATATCTGCATCTCTGTATATATCTGCATCTCTGTCTACATATATCCGTGTGTATATATCTGCATCTCTGTCTGCAAATAGCTGCATCTCTGTCAGTATATATCTGTGTATATATATCTGCATCTCTGTCTACATATATCCTTGTGTATATATCTGCATCTCTGTCTGTATATATCTGCATCTCTGTCTGTATATATCTTTGTATATATATCTGCATCTCTGTATATATCTGCATCTCTGTCTACATATATCCGTGTGTATATATCTGCATCTCTGTCTGCAAATAGCTGCATCTCAGTCTGTATATATCTGTGTATATATATCTGCATCTCTGTCTACATATATCCTTGTGTATATATCTGCATCTCTGCATGTATATATCTGCATCTCTGTCTGTATATATCTGTGTATATATATCTGCATCTGTGTATATATCCACATCTGTCTGCACATATCTATGTGCATATACCTGCATTTCTGTCTGTAAATAGCTGCATCTCTGTCTGTATATATCTGTGTGTATATATCTGCACCTCTGTCTGTATATATCTGTGTGTATATATCTGCATCTCTGTATATATCCACATCTCTCTCTGCACATATCTGTGTGTATATATCTGCATCTCTGTCTATATACATCTGCGTGTATATATCTGCATCTCTGTATATATCTGCATCTCTGTCTGTATATATCTGTGTGTATATATCTGCAGCTCTGTCTGTATATATCTGTGTATATATATCTGCATCTCTGTCTGTATATATCTGTGGGTATATCTCTGCATCTCTGTCTGTATATATCTGTGTATATATATCTGCATCTCTGTCTGTATGTATCTGTGTGTATATATCTGCATCTCTGTCTGTATATATCTGTGTATATATATCTGCATCTCTGTCTGTATATATCTGTGTGTATATATCTGCATCTCTGTCTGTATATATCTGCATCCCTGTCTGTATATATCTGCATCCCTGTCTGTATATATCTGCAACTCTGTCTGTATATATTTGCATCTCTGTCTGCACATATCTGTGTGTGTATATATCTGCATCTGTCTGTATATATATGTGTGTATATATCTGCGTCTCTGTCTGCATATATCTGTATCTCTGTCTGCATATATCTGTGTGTATATATCTGCTTCCCTGTATGTATATATCTGCATCTCTGTCTGCATAGATTTGTGTGTATATATATGCGTCTCTGTCTGTATGTATCTGTGTGTATATATCTGCATCTGTCTGTATATATATGTGTGTATATATCTGCGTCTCTGTCTGTATATATCTGTGTGTATATATCTGCATCTGTCTGTATATATATGTGTGTATATATCTGCGTCTCTGTCTGCATATATCTGTATCTCTGTCTGCATATATCTGTGTGTATATATCTGCTTCCCTGTATGTATATATCTGCATCTCTGTCTGTTTATATCTGTCAGTATATATCTGCATCTCTGTCTGCATAGATCTGTGTGTATATATATGCGTCTCTGTCTGTATGTCTCTGCTTCTCTGTCTGCATAGATCTGTGTGTATATATATGCGTCTCTGTCTGTATGTATCTGCTTCTCAGTCTGCATATAACCGTGTGTATATATATGCGTCTCTGTCTGTATGTCTCTGCTTCTCTGTCTGCATAGATCTGTGTGTATATATATGCATCTCTGTCTGTATGTATCTGCTTCTCAGTCTGCATATAACCGTGTGTATATATATGCGTCTCTGTCTGTATATATCTGCATCTTTGTCTACGTTAGTCTGCATCTCTGTCTGCACACATCTGTGTGTATATATCTGCATCTGACTGTATATATCTACATCTCTGTCTTTATATATCTGCATCTCTGTCTGCACTTATCTGCGTGTATATATCTGCAGCTCTGTCTGCATATACCTCTGCATATCTCTGCAGCTCTGTCTGCATATGTCTGCCGCTGTGTATATCTGTATCTCTGCATATATCTGCATGTCTGCCTGCATATATCTCTGTTTCTGTATATCAGCAGTTCTGTCTGTTAATACCTCCGTATATATCTGCAGCTCTGTCTGCATATACCTCTGTCTCTGCATATCTCTGCAGCGCTGTCTGCATATGTCTGCCGCTGTGTATATCTGTATCTCTGCATATATCTGCATGTCTGCCTGCATATATCTCTGTTTCTGTATATCAGCAGCTCTGTCTGTTAATACCTCCGTATATATCTGCAGCTCTGTCTGCATATACCTCTGCATATCTCTGCAGCGCTGTCTGCATATGTCTGCCGCTGTGTATATCTGTATCTCTGCATATATCTGCATGTCTGCCTGCATATATCTCTGTTTCTGTATATCAGCAGCTCTGTCTGTTAATACCTCCGTATATATCTGCATCTGTCTGTATATATATGTGTGTATATATCTGCGTCTCTGTCTGCATATATCTGTATCTCTGTCTGCATATATCTGTGTGTATATATCTGCTTCCCTGTATGTATATATCTGCATCTCTGTCTGTTTATATCTGTCAGTATATATCTGTATCTCTGTCTGCATATATCTGTGTGTACATATCTGCTTCCCTGTATGTATATATCTGCATCTCTGTCTGTTTATATCTGTCAGTATATATCTGCATCTCTGTCTGCATAGATTTGTGTGTATATATATGCGTCTCTGTCTGTATGTCTCTGCTTCTCTGTCTGCATAGATCTGTGTGTATATATATGCGTCTCTGTCTGTATGTCTCTGCTTCTCTGTCTGCATAGATCTGTGTGTATATATATGCGTCTGTCTGTATGTATCTGCTTCTCAGTCTGCATATAACCGTGTGTATAAATATATGCGTCTCTGTCTGTATATATCTGCATCTTTGTCTACGTTTGTCTGCATCTCTGTCTGCACACATCTGTGTGTATATATCTGCATCTGACTGTATATATCTACATCTCTGTCTTTATATATCTGCATCTCTGTCTGCACTTATCTGCGTGTATATATCTGCAGCTCTGTCTGCATATACCTCTGTCTCTGCATATCTCTGCAGCTCTGTCTGCATATATCTCTGTATCTGTATATCAGCAGCTCTGTCTGTTAATACCTCCGTATATATCTGCAGCTCTGTCTGCATATACCTCTGCATATCTCTGCAGCTCTGTCTGCATATGTCTGCCGCTGTGTATATCTGTATCTCTGCATATATCTGCATGTCTGCCTGCATATATCTCTGTTTCTGTATATCAGCAGCTCTGTCTGTTAATACCTCCGTATATATCTGCAGCTCTGTCTGCATATACCTCTGCATATCTCTGCAGCTCTGTCTGCATATGTCTGCCGCTGTGTATATCTGTATCTCTGCATATATCTGCATGTCTGCCTGCATATATCTCTGTTTCTGTATATCAGCAGCTCTGTCTGTTAATACCTCCGTATATATCTGCAGCTCTGTCTGCATATACCTCTGCATATCTCTGCAGCTCTGTCTGCATATGTCTGCCGCTGTGTATATCTGTATCTCTGCATATATCTGCATGTCTGCCTGCATATATCTCTGTTTCTGTATATCAGCAGCTCTGTCTGTTAATACCTCCGTATATATCTGCAGCTCTGTCTGCATATACCTCTGTCTCTGCATATCTCTGCAGCGCTGTCTGCATATGTCTGCCGCTGTGTATATCTGTATCTCTGCATATATCTGCATGTCTGCCTGCATATATCTCTGTTTCTGTATATCAGCAGCTCTGTCTGTTAATACCTCCGTATATATCTGCAGCTCTGTCTGCATATACCTCTGCATATCTCTGCAGCGCTGTCTGCATATGTCTGCCGCTGTGTATATCTGTATCTCTGCATATATCTGCATGTCTGCCTGCATAGATCTCTGTTTCTGTATATCAGCAGCTCTGTCTGTTAATACCTCCGTATATATCTGCAGCTCTGTCTGCATATACCTCTGTCTCTGCATATCTCTGCAGCGCTGTCTGCATATGTCTGCCGCTGTGTATATCTGTATCTCTGCATATATCTGCATGTCTGCCTGCATATATCTCTGTTTCTGTATATCAGCAGCTCTGTCTGTTAATACCTCCGTATATATCTGCAGCTCTGTCTGCATATACCTCTGCATATCTCTGCAGCGCTGTCTGCATATGTCTGCCGCTGTGTATATCTGTATCTCTGCATATATCTGCATGTCTGCCTGCATATATCTCTGTTTCTGTATATCAGCAGCTCTGTCTGTTAATACCTCCGTATATATCTGCAGCTGTGTTTGCACATGTTTTCCTGCAAATGTCTGCTCTCTGTCGTCAGACATCTTCTGTTCGTTCTCTATATGTCTGTTTGTATATGTCATTAGAAGCTTTCTCTGAACATGGCTGTCTAGGGCTGTTGTTAAAACGTGGCATTTTTGGAAATGTATCTGGAAAATTGTACTGTAAAATGTACCATATAGCCCTGTCCGTCTCTACATTTTCTTGTGGAGAGCACCTGCAGAAACCCTTAAGGACTGGATTTGCTCTGTAGTTTTGCAGTGCGTGTCACTACCGTAAGCCCTACCAGGTGGAGAAACTCACCAGTCACCAATATCTGTCTTCCTGGATGAGGCTAGTCGTACATATCTGCAGCTCTTTTTAAATATGTCTGTCTAGCTCTGTCCGTCCGTCCATCCGTCCATCCGTCCATCCATCCATCCATCCATCTATCCTTTGACAAATCAATCCATCCATCCATCCATCTATCCATCCATCCATCATCCATCTGTCCGTCAGTCCATCCATCCATCCTTTGGCAAATCCATTCATCCATCTATCCATCCATCTATCCATCCATCCATCACTCCACCCAACCAAACCACCCATCCATCCTTTGACAAATCCATCCATCCGTCCATCAGTCCATCCATTCATCCATCGACAAATCCACCCATTCATCTCTCCACCCACCCATCCACCCGCCCGTCCATCCATCCTTCCATCCATCTATCAATCCATCCATCCTTTGACAAATCCATCCATCCATCTATCTATCCATCCATCCATCATCCATCTGTCCGTCCGTCCATCCATCCATCCTTTGGCAAATCCATTCATCCATCCATCCCTCCACCCATCCATCCCTCCACCCAACCAAACCACCCATCCATCCATCCGTCCATCCATCCGTTCATGCATGCATCCGTCCTTTAACAAATCCATCCATCTCACATTAGATGTTTGTGAAGGGATGCGCAGGTTGCCTGTATGCAGAGGCTCAGATAAAAGGCGTATACCACAGACCAGGTGTTCAGTGTAGAAACAGCCCGCTCTGACTGGTATTTATTGTACAAGCTTGTCCTATGGACGCGAGTCTGTGCTGTAGGAATAGGGGAGTTGCGATCCGTATCCCCTATTTATAGTACAGACATGTCCTATAGACTCCGCCTGTCCTGCAGGAACAGGAGGTCTCTTGTAGGCCTGGGCGTGAAATTCTGCTCCGTTTGCAGAGTTTTTCCCACTCCACGCTCCGCGTAGTGCGCGGGGTTCCGAAAAGAGTTTTTTCCTCGCTTGCACTCACCAAAGTTAATCTTACTCCAGACCACCTCCCGGCGAGACGTGGATGGCTGCTACCGCTCACGTTGAGAAACCTTCTGTTCGCGTTGAGGAAGCTGCCACTCAAGTAGAACATCCTCTCGAGTAGCAGAAAGAAGCAGTGCCCTCTTGCGCGACGCATGGTGCCATTTGCACTGATTTTCCAGTGCGGGACAAACACCTGTCGCTAAAAATCAGTGTGAGCGGCTCGACCTAACACACTCTGCCGCTTGCAGAACTCTGCGTAACGCAGCAGAGATGTTTCGTCACTTCCGCCCAAACCTGGTCTCTTGTGCTATTTACAGGGTAGGCTGGGGTCGGTATTTATAGGGCAGGTATTTCCTATACTCCCACCGGTGCTCTAGGAACAGCTAATCTCTGATAGCTATTTATAGGACGATCTAGGATCAGTATTTGTAGGACTATAAACCCAGCTGCGCTGTAGGTACAGTAAGGGGCATATTTACGAGAGCCCTTTGTCACTTTTGCACCAGGTAAACTGGTCCATCCCTGACGCAGGCCTCTTATAAAGATTTACGAAGCCATGCAAAGACACCCCCCCGTGGCCGTGAGTGGCCTCATAAATCATGAGTAAGGCAACGCAGCGCAAATCTCTGCGTTGCCTTACTTTGCATCCAGGATGCGTTCCATGGGCTTTGCAGTGGGTTTTCCTACACAACACTCATGGAATCTGACGCTGCTCATGATTTACAAAATCATGTAAACCTGAGGAAGAATCAAATCCATGCGCCTCCCGAGGTGAGGCGTAAGGAGGAGAAATGTGTTTATTTCTCCTCTCGTCTTTCCTCTTTCTATGTATTAACTTCTGCCCATGAACATGGGATTTGTGCTCCTTTATGCACAGCTCTGCTGTGGTTTTATGCTGCACTCATGCAAATCTCAGGGCTTTGAGGAGCGTTCAGCATTGCCATGCGCCGCCGGGGCACATTTAAAGGCCCAGCCTCCCTGGTGCCAGTTCCCTGGACAGGCTTTAGGAAGGATCGAAAGTGATCAGAAATGAACCTAATCTGAAAAGAAAGGCCAAGGAAAGCCTTGTGCAGGCTCACAAGGACATTTTCCGGTTGTGTGAGAAATTCTGTTGTCTCTAGAATTCTGACACAGCTTCCGAGATGGAATCAGGACTGATATAATAACACTGATTACTAATTAGGAGCAGGGTGGCCACCCAATCTGGGGTGGATGCTGCCTCGTGACGTGAGTCCTGCAGCAGCATGCCATTATAGAAGTAAGCATGGAAGGAGTAAACTCTATGGAGAATGACCCTATGAACAGGCCGGTCTCATTACCATGACCCTGTATTCACAATCTCATCCTTTGCTGCTGGTCCGCGCCTACAGATCAGAGAACAAGTCCATTTTGTTTTGAGCGCCAGTGACCACGTATCCGGTCCTTGTCCGAAAAATTCATGTGGGAGCTGATGCTCAACCCTATGCCAAAATATGTTTTCTAATGTACAGATGGTGGATTAGTCGATTGAAATCAGAATATTAGTTGTCCATGGTAAAGAATTTGGCAATCACCAACATACGTGATAGGTCTGATCTGATCTGATATACTCTAATCTAATCTAATCTGATCTAATCTGATCTGATCTGATCTGATATACTCTAATCTAATCTAATCTGATATACTCTAATCTAATCTAATCTGATATACTCTAATCTAATCTAATCTGATCTGATATACTCTAATCTAATCTGATCTGATATACTCTAATCTAATCTAATCTAATCTGATCTAATCTAATCTGAACTGATCTGATATACTCTAATCTAATCTAATCTGATATACTCTAATCTAATCTAATCTAATCTGATATACTCTAATCTAATCTGATCTGATCTGATATACTCTAATCTAATCTAATATACTCTAATCTAATCTGATCTGATCTAATCTAATCTAATCTGATCTAATCTAATCTGATCTGATCTGATATACTCTAATCTAATATAATCTAATCTAATCTGATCTAATCTAATCTGATCTAATCTAATCTGATCTGATCTGATATAATCTAATCTAATCTGATATACTCTGATCTAATCTAATCTAATCTGATCTGATCTGATCTGATCTGATCTGATTTGATCTGACCTGTTGCTGTTACCTAATTCATGGAACATTTAGTGGCCATTCATTACAAAGTAAAAGGCAGGACAAACATGCAAAGTGAACTCAAAGTTTCACGACTGCAGGCTCCTCAGTGCTCGCCGCCTCTCTTTTTGAGTTAGTGACATCACTTCCACCCTTAACTTTCTAATTTTTGGTGACATCCCTTCCAGTGGTGTAATATTGGCCCCCGCAGTCTGGAAGGCCCGAGCTCCAGAGCGCCCCCCACGTCGCCACGCACCGTGCACTGGCCAGCACTGTGCACGGGCCCCTGGCCTGAGAGCTCCTGACTGAGTCCATGTACTTTGCAGAGGTACCCCCTCAAGTTCTGTTATGTCACTGCTTCCTGCACAAAAACAATCCTGCATGCAACGGAGGCACCCTTGCACCATCAGGGTGCCTACATTGGCGTTAGGCTGCCAAAACAGTGCCAGCGCAGGGGCAAGGACAGGAATGCACTGTTTTGCTTAAATACAGTGCATTTGTGCCCTTTCACTTTTGTGAAGGGCAGAGCAGCAAAGTGCCTTGCTGCGCTGCCCTATGCCATATTCAGTCGCAGCACATGCAGGTAAGTGTGGTGGGGAGGGGCGGGGGTGGCGGTGGGGTGGTGAAAGGAAGTCGACATACGGCGGGGTAGTGAAAATAAAATAAATAAATAAAACCACTTACCTTGCTCTCGCTGCATTGCCTAGTCGACAATGCGGCAAGCGCAAGGTAAGTGGTTTTATGTATTTATTTTATTTTCACTACCCCGTCGTATGCCGACATCCAACCCCTCACCCCGCCCCACCGCGCTTACCTGCACAGGCCGCGACTGCCAAATTCCCATTAATGAACCCCTAAGTCTCAGATCACAACAGGGCAGTCCGGGGTCGGTATTTATAGACCAGGCTCAGGTCCGTATTCATAGGCAGGCTCGGGTCTGTATTTATAGGCAGGCTCGGGTCTCTATTTATAGGCAGGCTCGGGTCTCTATTTATAGGCAGGCTCAGGTCTGTATTTATAGGCAGGCTCGGGTCTGTATATACAGGACAGACTCGGGTCTGTATTTATAGGCAGGCTCGGGTCTGTATTCACAGCAGTAGCGGCCCGTGGTGGGAGTGCTGCCGGGCTGTGACGTCGGGGCGGGGGAGGGGCCGGGTGGGGGGTAGTAAAGTACGGAATACGGCCGTATAGAGGTAAGTAGACATATAAATGAATATAACGAATTTCGCTGCGCGCGCGCACAACGAAATTCGTTTTATTTATTTATATGTCTACTTACCTCTATACGGCCGTATTCCGTACTTTACTACCACCTACCCTGCCCCTCCCCCGCCCCAACGTCACTGCCCGGCAGCACTCCCACCACGGGCCGCTACTGATTCATAGGCAGGCTCGGGTCTGTATTCATAGGCAGGCTCGGTCTGTATTTATAGGCAGGCTTGCATCGGTGTTTACAAGATTGGTATTTACAGACAGACTGGGGTCGGTAGTTACAGGACAGGTATATCCTATGGCCACCGCCTGTGCTGCAAGTTGTCTCTGATCGCTACAGGGCAGGCCAGAGTTGGTATTTATAGGCAGACTAGGGTCTGTATTTTTAGGCAGGCTCAGGTCTGTATTTAAAGGCAGGCTAGGGTCTGTATTTATAGGCAGGCTCGGGTCTGTATTTATAGGCAGGCTAGGGTCTGTATTTTTAGGCAGGCTCGGGTCTGTATTTACAGGCAGTCTCGGGTCGGTATTAACAGGACAGGCCGGCGTCAGTATTAACAGGACAGGCTGTGGTCGGTATTTCCAGGACAGGTTCTGTTCGGTATTTATAGGACAGGCTGTGGTAGGTATTTACAGGACATTCCGGGGTCGGTATTTACAGGACAGGCTCTTAAGTCGGTATTCAAAGGACAGGCCGGGGTCGATATTTACAGGACAGGCTCAGGTCGGTATTTATAGGACAGGTTCCGGTCGGTATTTATAGGACAGGCTGTGGTCGGTATTTACAGGACAGCCCGGGCTGGCCATTTACAGGACAGGCCGGGGTCGGTATTTATAGGACAGTATGGGGTCGGTATTTATAGGACAGGTTCCGGTCGGTATTTATAGGACAGGCTGTGGTCGGTATTTACAGGACAGCCCGGGGTCGGTATTTACAGGACAGGCTCTTAAGTCGGTATTTACAGGACAGGCCGGGGTCGGTATTTACAGTACAGGCTCAGGTAGGTATTTACAGGACAGGCTCTTAAGTCGGTATTCACAGGACAGGCCAGGGTCGATATTTACAGGACAGGCTCAGGTCGGTATTTATAGGACAGGCTGTGGTCGGTATCTACAGGACAGCCCGGGGTCAGTATTTACAGGACATCCTGGAGTCGGTATTTACAGGACAGGCTCGGGTCGGTATATACAGGACAGGCTCGGGTCAGTATTTATAGGACAGGCTCGGGTCTTTATTTATAGGACAGGTTCCGGTCGGTATTTATAGGACAGGTTCCGGTTGGTATTTATAGGACAGGCTGTGGTCGGTATTTACAGGACAGCCCGGGGTCGGTATTTACAGGACAGGCTCTTAAGTCGGTATTTACAGGACAGGCCGGGGTCGGTATTTACAGGACAGGCTCAGGTCGGTATTTATAGGACAGGCTGTGGTCGGTATTTACAGGACAGGCTCTTAAGTCGGTATTTACAGGACAGGCCGGGGTCAGTATTTACTGCACATCCTGGAGTCGGTATTTACAGGACAGGCTCACCTCGGTATATACAGGGTAGGCTCGGGTCAGTATTTATAGGACAGGCTCTTAAGTCGGTATTTACAGGACAGGCTCTTAAGTCGGTATTTACAGGACAGGTTCACCTCGGTATATACAGGACAGGCTCACCTCGGTATATACAGGATAGGCTCGGGTCAGTATTAATAGGACAGGCTCTTAAGTCGGTATTTACAGGACAGGCTCTTAAGTCGGTATTTACAGGACAGGCTCACCTCGGTATATACAGGACAGGCTTGGGTCGGTATTTATAGGACAGGCTCGGGTCGGTATTTGTAGGACAGGCTGTGGTCGGTATTTATAGGACAGGCTCGGGTCGGTATTTGTAGGACAGGCTGTGGTCGGTATTTATAGGACAGGCTCTTAAGTCGGTATTTACAGGACAGGCTCGGGTCGGTATTTATAGGAGAGGCTCGGGTCGGTATTTATAGGACAGGCTGTGGTCGGTATTTACAGGAGAGTGGCGTCCTGTAGAGCCGGTTTGAGATCCGGCAGCCCCCGTGGGCGAGCACCGCCCACGCCCAGCAGCCTGTATTAAAATGATGCTCACAGCAACCCCGGGTAGGGAGGGGAGTCTCGCGCCGCATCATCCCCGTCCTCGGCGTATTCCCAACATAGATCCAGGAAATCATGAGGCTGCGTGGGAGGGAGAGGGGATCAGGCGTACTCAGGGAACCGAGAGGGAATTATACAGAGGCAACGGGGCGAGGAGGAAGGGAGGGGGAGACAGAGAGAGGGTGGGGGGGGGGGGGAGATGAAGGGAGAAAGAGAGAGGAGGAGGGCGGGGGGGGGGGTAGAGGGAGAGAAAGATGAAGAGAGAAAGGAAGAGAGAGGAGGGGGAAAGAGAAGTGAAGGGGAGAGGAGGTGGGGGGCAGGGAGAGAGAGGGAGTGGGGAGAGGAGGAGGAGGAGAGGGGGAAAGAGAGATGAAGAGAGAAAGAAAGAGAGAGGAGGGGGAAGTGAAGGGGAGAGGAGGAGGGGGCAGGGAGAGAGAGGGAGTGGGGGAGATGAGGAGGAGGAGGGGGAAACAGAGAGAGGGGGAAAGAGAGATGAGAGAAAGAAAGAGAGAGGAGGGGGAAGTGAAGTGAAGGGGAGAGAAGGAGGGGGGCAGGGAGACTGGGAGTGGGGGAGAGGAGGAGGGGGAAACAGAGAGAGGGGGATGAGAGATGAGGAGAGAAAGAAAGAGAGAGGAGGGGGAAGTGAAGTGAAGGGGAGAGAAGGAGGGCAGAGGGGAAACAGAGAGCGGGAGAGAGAGGTGGGGAGAGGCGAAGAGGGAAAGAGAGAGAGAGGAGGGGGAAGAGAAGTGAAGGGGAGAGGAGGAGGGCAGTGGGGATATAGAGAGGGAAAGAGAGAGGTGGGGAGGAGAGGCTTGGCAAGAGAGAAAGAGAGAGGAAGGGGAAAGAGGAGCGAAGGGGAGAGGAGGAGAGGAGGGGGAACAGAGAGAGGGAGATAGAGGTGGGGAGGAGAGGAGAGGGGGAACAGAGAGGGAAAGAGAGAGCTGGGGAGGAGAGGCGAAGAGAGAGATAAAGAAAGGCGAAAGAGAAGCAAAGGAGAGACAGAGAGATAAACTGAGGAGAGAGAGAAGCAAGGGAAACAAAGGTGAAGAAAGAGGAGAGGCACAGAGAGAAGAGAAAGAGAAGCGAAGGAGGGGAAAACAGAGAGAGGGAAAAAGAGAGGTGAGGAGGAGGGGCAGAGAAGGAGACAGGAAGGAGAAAGGGAGAGGGGAAGAGAGATAGAGAAGAAGGAGAAAGAGAAGCAAGGAAGAGGCACAAAGAGAGAGAGAGATAGACTGTGAGGAGAGGGAGGGGGACAGTTAGAGGTGGAGAAGAGCAGCAGAGAGATAGATATGCGAGGGGATAGAGGGAGGAGAAGTGAGGTAGATAGATTTAGACAGCGAGGAGAGAACGAAAGAGCCAATGAGAGAAAAAAGGGATGGAGGGGAGAGAAAGAGCAAAGGGAAGGAGGGATGAGAAAGACGTTAAGAGTGAGAAAAAGGAGAAGAGGGAAAAGAAGGAAAATGAGACACAGGAATCAAGAGTGAGGGGAAAATGAATGAATGAAGAGAACCAAGAAACGGGAGCAGAATGATGGAGGGGGAGAGAATTATATAGATGCGATGGGTGTGAAAAAGAAGCCAGGAGGATCAAAGAAAGGGAAAGAGAAGGACAGGGAGGAGAAGCAGAGAGAGAGGCATAAAAGAGAGAGAGATTTAGATTGTGAGGAGTGAGAGAGGGGAAATAGAAAGATAAAACAAGTGAGAGAGAAGGGGAGATTCAGACAGAGAGGAGAAAGAGAAAACAAGTGGAAGAGAAAAGGAAAGGGGAGCCAGACAGACAGGGAGGAGGAAGAGAGAACCATTGAGAGAGACAAGACAGAGAGAACCGAGGAAGGAGGCGAGATACAGGCAGGGACAGGAGAGAGAAGCATAAGAGAAGCGAGAGAGAGAGGAGAGGAGAGACAGAGGAAAAGGCAAGATAAGGCTTTTGAGAGATAGGTATGTGAGAGAGAAAGAAAAGTTGACAGAAAGATAGTGAGAGAAAGGGGAAGAGTGAGAGAGATGGGTAGAAGAGTGAAAAAGAAGGATAAAGAGATGCAGAACAGGGAGAGAAGAAAGATAAAGAGAGACAGAGAGGAACAAGAGATAACACGAGAGCCAAGAAAGATGGTGTTTCATTTCCAAGATCACCCCATCAATGAAAACGCCGCCCCTGTCTGCACTTCCCATGGCCGCCAACACCAAAGACATCCAGGGTTGAGATCCAGGCCGGGCGGGATTTCAATGACACTGGAGTCATCAGGGTAACTTTGGTTCTTCTGCATTACTCTTTGATGCAGAATTATTGAAGGGTGATGGCGAGTCAGATTTTATATTTAGGGCCTCCTCAGCCCTTCTGGCAGCTGACAAACAACTCACAAAGTGAAGGAGCATAAAAGATGGCTTTATATCTTGTTACATTTATTCCATGTTCAGGGACAGAGGTCAAAAGTCAGTTTACATCTACAATTACTTTTCTTTCTCTGACTGCAAAGTTCCAGGATTTTGCAAAGTGAACTGTCTGACAAAGGTGCTGTACAATAAGTGTGACATTAAAGGATGTAGGATGTCATGTTTTATTCTAACACACATTTAAATAGCTAAAACGTGAACTGTACAAACATTAAAAAATACATTTCAGTAGTTATGAAAGCCTTTGTTTTTTAATTCTTTGTGATGAAAAAAATATTTTAATAGACTGAAAACAAATCAGAACACTTTACTGGGTGATGAGCAAATGATAAACATGTTCGGTGAAACCGAATTCTACAGATTGTTTACACACTATATAGTTTTCTAAGTAAAACTGCGTGTGAGAGGGAACATATTTGGCCATTTCAATGGAAAATGTGCTGTCTGTAAATGACAGTGCACTGCCACCTCATCCTTTAGTGATAAAGTTATTAAATGTGAGTTTCCAGAGATCAACTGAGCTAGATTCCTGCCCCTGCCGTGATGGCAATGCTATTAGTGAACTAAGAGGCATTTAGCACTATTTCTTAGCAGAAAATGCATCGCCCATTTTGGATGCCACATGGTATTTTTGCGCTTAGAAAATAGAGCTAAATGGAGAATTGCTCTTCTTGCATAATTCGGCGTAATCTCACAGAATATTTGGGCAATTCCAGGCGATTACACTACACAGAATTACGTGAGTTACGCCCACCCCTTTTGAGAACCCCCACCTGGGCCTAAGTTGTGCCAATATCACCTCTTATCCCACTTTGTAATTCATAATGCCTCCCAGACTCCACCAGGCAGCCATCAAGCTCTAGTATGCCTCATCATGGGCCTGAAGAATGTGACCACATCACCCCCTCCAAATGGAACTCTACTGGTCCTGCTTCCTGCCTGTGCCATCTTTATAACCACCTACTTCTTTCCACAAATCATTACTGTGCGGCCTCAGCTCTCTGGCTGGCGCTCGCCATCTTCAATGGTTCCGGGCACACCTGCAGCCAGGACACCCTCGGACTGAAGATGAAGTGCAAACAACAAAGCAATAGTGTTTGGACAAAACATCGATTTAAAAATATCGGGAGACAGACGTTTCGGAAATTAAATATCGTGACACACAAATAGCGCGATGCACAAATATCGGTGACAAGAATATAGTTTCATGAGGAAA
The DNA here is from genome assembly GCA_963921515.1 of Calotriton arnoldi. Classification (NCBI taxonomy): domain Eukaryota; kingdom Metazoa; phylum Chordata; class Amphibia; order Caudata; family Salamandridae; genus Calotriton; species Calotriton arnoldi. The sequence continues at coordinate 548,365 of CAWUFW010005083.1, forward strand.
ATAATAACATTGTAAATAATACAGATGTTAAAATTGTTTTCGCTAATATTGTGGTTAAAAATAATGTTTTTTATTATTTTAATGTGTTTTAGTTGTTATATTAATTGTATGTGTTACTATTGTTTATATAAATGTTATTAATTGTTTTTATATAGCTTGTAATTTTAAGTGATTCAGAATTTTGTATTCATTTTTAATAGTCCTTTATTGAATCGTAGTGGGTACTTGGGTTTGAAAGGGTGGGAAGTTAATTAGGTGATAATTAATTAGGAAATATTTATTATTCTTTATTTAATTATAGAATTGATATATATTATGTAATTTAAGTAATACTGATTTAATTTTGTTATATGTTATTTGTGGGCTGTAAGATTTGTAGGGGTATAGGGTGGGAAGTTAATTAATTAATAATGAATTAACAATTTATTTTTAATTGTTGATTAATTAATTGATTTTAATTACATAATTTATGAAAGACTTATTTATTTTACTTATATTTTAGTCATGGGCTGCAAGGTTTGTAGGGGTGTAGGGTGAGAAGTTAATTAAGTAATAATTTACAATTTATTATTCATTATTATTTAATTGTTTTTAATATATGTAAAATATGGAATACTGATCTATATTACTCATATTTTAGTTGCCCGATGTTAGGTTTGTAGTGCTATAGGGTGGGAAGTTAATTATGTAATAGTAAGTTAACTATTCATTATTATTTGTAAATTAATTATTGAATTGAATTTTAAATATGTAAATTGTGGATTACTTATTTAATTTCATTTTATTTTAGTTGTGGGATGCTAGGTTTGTAGGGGTCTAGGGTATAAGTTAATTAAGTAATAATTAATAAGCAATTAATTATTAATTGTTAATTGATTATTTAATTTATTATAAATATGTAAGTTATTGAACAATTATTTTTTAGGTTTTTTTTAGGTGTGGGTTGCTAGGTTTGGAGGGGTACGGGTGGGAAGTTATTTAATTGACAATTAAATGACAATTATTTATTAATTGATAATTATTTTTTATTGAAAAGTAACTATGTAAATTGATTCATTCTTTTTAGTTTTTCAAAACATACATATATTTTTTTTATGTTAATTAATATTTTTTTTAAGAGTTAAATATTTTTTCTACATTCATAGGGTTACTCATATAATTATTGTGTATTATTTTCCAAAGGGTGGGCGAAAATTCTGCTCTGACAGCGGAGTTCAACGAGTTTTGCCCACTCCGTGTTCCGCTTGGAATGCGAAGTTCCAACAAAACTCCACCAACCGCCGTGTGGCAGAGTATTTTCTGGCACGCGGCTCATCAAGGTTAAGTTGGCATGCATGAGCTAGAATTTGCATCCTCTAGCACGATTTTTGGGCGCTAGAACACCTCCTGACGAGATGTCTCAACGTGGGCGGTCACAGCAGTTTGTGACCGTTCACGTTGAGAGCTGCAGCTCAAGTAGAAAACCTACTCGAGCATCAGAAAAAAGCAGCGCCCTCTAGTGAGCCACAAGATGCAGTTCGGTCTGCTTTACAGCGAAGAACAAGCTCCCGGTGCTAAAAATCAGGGTGAGAAGCGAGACGTGCCGAATTCTGCCCACATGTGGAACTCTGTGGAATCTCATGAAGTTTTTATGTAACTCCACAGAATTCCACGGAGTGAAACTCTGCGAGTTACGCCCACCCCGAGTATTTTCCATATTCTTGCTTAGACTGCAAAAGGAATAGTAAAATGAACCTCTTTGCAGTTAACACATTCCTTACTGTTGAGCTGTTTGGAGTGGGAATAATGCATTTCACCCCTACGAAATCCAACGCTTCCCTTACTGTTGCGTTGTTTGGAGTGGGAATAGTACATTTCACCCCTACGAAATCCAACGCTTCCCCTACTGTTGCGTTGTTTGAGTGGGAATAGTACATTTCACCCCTACGAAATCCAACGCTTCCCCTACTGTTGCGTTGTTTGAGTGGGAATAGTACATTTCACTCCCCTGAAGTTCAACCATTTCTCTACTGTTGAGCTGTTTGGAGTGGGAATAATGCATTTCACCCCTCCAAAATCCAACGCTTTTCCTAATGTTACATAGACTGGTGTGGTAATAGTAGATTTCACCCCTACGAAATCCAACGCTTCCCCTACTGTTGCGTTGTTTGAGTGGGAATAGTACATTTCACTCCCTGAAGTTCAACCATTTCTCTACTGTTGTGTTGTTTGGAGTGGGAATAATAAATGTCACTCCTCTGAAATCCAACGCTTCCCCTACTGTTGCGTTGTTTGGAGTGGGAATAGTACATTTCACTCCCCTGAAGTTCAACCATTTCTCTACTGTTGCGTTGTTTGGAGTGGGAATAATAAATGTCACTCCTACGAAATCCAACGCTTCCCCTACTGTTGCGTTGTTTGAGTGGGAATAGTACATTTCACCCCTCCAAAATCCAACGCTTTTCCTAATGTTACATAGACTGGTGTGGTAATAGTAGATTTCACCCCTACGAAATCCAACGCTTCCCCTACTGTTGCGTTGTTTGAGTGGGAATAGTACATTTCACCCCTCCAAAATCCAACGCTTTTCCTAATGTTACATAGACTGGTGTGGTAATAGTAGATTTCACCTCTACGAAATCCAACGCTTCCCCTACTGTTGCGTTGTTTGGAGTGGGAATAGTACATTTCACTCCCCTGAAGTTCAACCATTTCTCTACTGTTGCGTTGTTTGAGTGGGAATAGTACATTTCACTCCCCTGAAATTCAACCATTTCTCTACTGTTGTGTTGTTTGGAGTGGGAATAATGCATTTCACCCCTACGAAATCCAACGCTTCCCCTACTGTTGCGTTGTTTGAGTGGGAATAGTACATTTCACCCCTCCAAAATCCAACGCTTTTCCTAATGTTACATAGGCTGGTGTGGTAATAGTAGATTTCACCCCTACGAAATCCAACGCTTCCCCTACTGTTGCGTTGTTTGAGTGGGAATAGTACATTTCACTCCCCTGAAGTTCAACCATTTCTCTACTGTTGTGTTGTTTGGAGTGGGAATAATAAATGTCACCCCTACGAAATCCAACGCTTCCCCTACTGTTGCGTTGTTTGAGTGGGAATAGTAGATTTCACCCCTACGAAATCCAACGCTTCCCCTACTGTTGCGTTGTTTGAGTGGGAATAGTACATTTCATCCCTCCAAAATCCAACGCTTTTCCTAATGTTACATAGACTGGTGTGGTAATAGTAGATTTCACCCCTACGAAATCCAACGCTTCCCCTACTGTTGCGTTGTTTGAGTGGGAATAGTACATTTCACTCCCCTGAAGTTCAACCATTTCTCTACTGTTGTGTTGTTTGGAGTGGGAATAATAAATGTCACTCCTCTGAAATCCAACGCTTCCCCTACTGTTGCGTTGTTTGGAGTGGGAATAGTACATTTCACTCCCCTGAAGTTCAACCATTTCTCTACTGTTGCGTTGTTTGGAGTGGGAATAGTACATTTCACCCCTCCAAAATCCAACGCTTCCCCTACTGTTGCGTTGTTTGAGTGGGAATAATGCATTTCACCCCTCCAAAATCCAACGCTTTTCCTAATGTTACATAGACTGGTGTGGTAATAGTAGATTTCACCCCTACGAAATCCAACGCTTCCCCTACTGTTGCGTTGTTTGAGTGGGAATAGTACATTTCACACCTCCAAAATCCAACGCTTTTCCTAATGTTACATAGACTGGTGTGGTAATAGTAGATTTCACCCCTACGAAATCCAACGCTTCCCCTACTGTTGCGTTGTTTGGAGTGGGAATAGTACATTTCACTCCCCTGAAGTTCAACCATTTCTCTACTGTTGTGTTGTTTGGAGTGGGAATAATAAATGTCACCCCTACGAAATCCAACGCTTCCCCTACTGTTGCGTTGTTTGGAGTGGGAATAGTACATTTCACTCCCCTGAAGTTCAACCATTTCTCTACTGTTGCGTTGTTTGGAGTGGGAATAGTACATTTCACTCCCCTGAAGTTCAACCATTTCTCTACTGTTGCGTTGTTTGGAGTGGGAATAGTACATTTCATCCCTCCAAAATCCAACGCTTTTCCTAATGTTACATAGACTGGTGTGGTAATAGTAGATTTCACCCCTACGAAATCCAACGCTTCCCCTACTGTTGCGTTGTTTGAGTGGGAATAGTACATTTCACCCCTCCAAAATCCAACGCTTTTCCTAATGTTACATAGACTGGTGTGGTAATAGTAGATTTCACCCCTACGAAATCCAACGCTTCCCCTACTGTTGCGTTGTTTGGAGTGGGAATAGTACATTTCACTCCCTGAAGTTCAACCATTTCTCTACTGTTGTGTTGTTTGGAGTGGGAATAATAAATGTCACCCCTACGAAATCCAACGCTTCCCCTACTGTTGCGTTGTTTGAGTGGGAATAGTACATTTCACTCCCCTGAAGTTCAACCATTTCTCTACTGTTGTGTTGTTTGGAGTGGGAATAATAAATGTCACCCCTACGAAATCCAACGCTTCCCCTACTGTTGCGTTGTTTGAGTGGGAATAGTACATTTCACTCCCCTGAAGTTCAACCATTTCTCTACTGTTGTGTTGTTTGGAGTGGGAATAATAAATGTCACTCCTCTGAAATCCAACGCTTCCCCTACTGTTGCGTTGTTTGGAGTGGGAATAGTACATTTCACTCCCTGAAGTTCAACCATTTCTCTACTGTTGAGCTGTTTGGAGTGGGAATAATGCATTTCATCCCTCCAAAATCCAACGCTTTTCCTAATGTTACATAGACTGGTGTGGTAATAGTAGATTTCACTCCTACGAAATCCAACGCTTCCCCTACTGTTGCGTTGTTTGAGTGGGAATAGTACATTTCACTCCCCTGAAGTTCAACCATTTCTCTACTGTTGCGTTGTTTGGAGTGGGAATAGTACATTTCACCCCTCCAAAATCCAACGCTTTTCCTAATGTTACATAGACTGGTGTGGTAATAGTAGATTTCACCTCTACGAAATCCAACGCTTCCCCTACTGTTGCGTTGTTTGAGTGGGAATAGTACATTTCACCCTCCAAAATCCAACGCTTTTCCTAATGTTACATAGACTGGTGTGGTAATAGTAGATTTCACCCCTACGAAATCCAACGCTTCCCCTACTGTTGCGTTGTTTGAGTGGGAATAGTACATTTCACTCCCCTGAAGTTCAACCATTTCTCTACTGTTGCGTTGTTTGAGTGGGAATAGTACATTTCACTCCCCTGAAGTTCAACCATTTCTCTACTGTTGTGTTGTTTGGAGTGGGAATAATAAATGTCACTCCTCTGAAATCCAACGCTTCCCCTACTGTTGCGTTGTTTGGAGTGGGAATAGTACATTTCATCCCTCCAAAATCCAACGCTTTTCCTAATGTTACATAGACTGGTGTGGTAATAGTAGATTTCACCCCTACGAAATCCAACGCTTCCCCTACTGTTGCGTTGTTTGAGTGGGAATAGTACATTTCACTCCCCTGAAGTTCAACCATTTCTCTACTGTTGTGTTGTTTGGAGTGGGAATAATGCATTTCATCCCTCCAAAATCCAACGCTTTTCCTAATGTTACATAGACTGGTGTGGTAATAGTAGATTTCACCCCTACGAAATCCAACGCTTCCCCTACTGTTGCGTTGTTTGAGTGGGAATAGTACATTTCACTCCCCTGAAGTTCAACCATTTCTCTACTGTTGTGTTGTTTGGAGTGGGAATAATAAATGTCACTCCTCTGAAATCCAACGCTTCCCCTACTGTTGCGTTGTTTGGAGTGGGAATAGTACATTTCACTCCCCTGAAGTTCAACCATTTCTCTACTGTTGCGTTGTTTGAGTGGGAATAGTACATTTCACTCCCCTGAAGTTCAACCATTTCTCTACTGTTGTGTTGTTTGGAGTGGGAATAATAAATGTCACCCCTACGAAATCCAACGCTTCCCCTACTGTTGCGTTGTTTGAGTGGGAATAGTACATTTCACCCCTACGAAATCCAACGCTTCCCCTACTGTTGCGTTGTTTGAGTGGGAATAGTACATTTCACTCCCCTGAAGTTCAACCATTTCTCTACTGTTGAGCTGTTTGGAGTGGGAATAATGCATTTCACCCCTCCAAAATCCAACGCTTTTCCTAATGTTACATAGACTGGTGTGGTAATAGTAGATTTCACCCCTACGAAATCCAACGCTTCCCCTACTGTTGCGTTGTTTGAGTGGGAATAATGCATTTCACCCCTCCAAAATCCAACGCTTTTCCTAATGTTACATAGGCTGGTGTGGTAATAGTAGATTTCACCCTACGAAATCCAACGCTTCCCCTACTGTTGCGTTGTTTGAGTGGGAATAGTACATTTCTCCTCCAAAATCCAACGCTTTTCCTAATGTTACATAGGCTGGTGTGGTAATAGTAGATTTCACCCCTACGAAATCCAACGCTTCCCCTACTGTTGCGTTGTTTGGAGTGGGAATAGTACATTTCACTCCTCTGAAGTTCAACCATTTCTCTACTGTTGTGTTGTTTGGAGTGGGAATAATAAATGTCACCCCTACGAAATCCAACGCTTCCCCTACTGTTGCGTTGTTTGAGTGGGAATAGTACATTTCACTCCCCTGAAGTTCAACCATTTCTCTACTGTTGTGTTGTTTGGAGTGGGAATAATAAATGTCACTCCTCTGAAATCCAACGCTTCCCCTACTGTTGCGTTGTTTGAGTGGGAATAGTACATTTCACTCCCCTGAAGTTCAACCATTTCTCTACTGTTGCGTTGTTTGGAGTGGGAATAGTACATTTCACTCCCCTGAAGTTCAACCATTTCTCTACTGTTGTGTTGTTTGGAGTGGGAATAATAAATGTCACTCCTCTGAAATCCAACGCTTCCCCTACTGTTGCGTTGTTTGGAGTGGGAATAATACATTTCACTCCCTGAAGTTCAACCATTTCTCTACTGTTGTGTTGTTTGGAGTGGGAATAATAAATGTCACTCCTCTGAAATCCAACGCTTCCCCTACTGTTGCGTTGTTTGGAGTGGGAATAGTACATTTCACTCCCTGAAGTTCAACCATTTCTCTACTGTTGTGTTGTTTGGAGAGGGAATAATAAATGTCACTCCTCTGAAATCCAACGCTTCCCCTACTGTTGCGTTGTTTGAGTGGGAATAGTACATTTCACTCCCCTGAAGTTCAACCATTTCTCTACTGTTGTGTTGTTTGGAGAGGGAATAATAAATGTCACTCCTCTGAAATCCAACGCTTCCCCTACTGTTGCGTTGTTTGGAGTGGGAATAGTACATTTCACTCCCCTGAAGTTCAACCATTTCTCTACTGTTGTGTTGTTTGGAGAGGGAATAATAAATGTCACTCCTCTGAAATCCAACGCTTCCCCTACTGTTGCGTTGTTTGAGTGGGAATAGTACATTTCACTCCCTGAAGTTCAACCATTTCTCTACTGTTGTGTTGTTTGGAGTGGGAATAATAAATGTCACTCCTCTGAAATCCAACGCTTCCCCTACTGTTGCGTTGTTTGGAGTGGGAATAGTACATTTCACTCCCTGAAGTTCAACCATTTCTCTACTGTTGTGTTGTTTGGAGAGGGAATAATAAATGTCACTCCTCTGAAATCCAACGCTTCCCCTACTGTTGCGTTGTTTGAGTGGGAATAGTACATTTCACTCCCTGAAGTTCAACCATTTCTCTACTGTTGTGTTGTTTGGAGTGGGAATAATAAATGTCACTCCTCTGAAATCCAACGCTTCCCCTACTGTTGCGTTGTTTGAGTGGGAATAGTACATTTCACTCCCCTGAAGTTCAACCATTTCTCTACTGTTGTGTTGTTTGGAGTGGGAATAATAAATGTCACTCCTCTGAAATCCAACGCTTCCCCTACTGTTGCGTTGTTTGGAGTGGGAATAGTACATTTCACTCCCCTGAAGTTCAACCATTTCTCTACTGTTGTGTTGTTTGGAGAGGGAATAATAAATGTCACTCCTCTGAAATCCAACGCTTCTCCTACTGTTGCGTTGTTTGAGTGGGAATAGTACATTTCACTCCCCTGAAGTTCAACCATTTCTCTACTGTTGTGTTGTTTGGAGTGGGAATAATAAATGTCACCCCTCTGAAATCCAACGCTTCCCCTACTGTTGCGTTGTTTGGAGTGGGAATAATAAATGTCACCCCTCTGAAATCCAACACGTTCCCTACTGTTGCGTTGTTTGGAGTGGGAATAGTACATTTCACTCCCCTGAAGTTCAACCATTTCTCTACTGTTGTGTTGTTTGGAGTGGGAATAATAAATGTCACTCCTCTGAAATCCAACGCTTCCCCTACTGTTGCGTTGTTTGGAGTGGGAATAGTACATTTCACTCCCCTGAAGTTCAACCATTTCTCTACTGTTGCGTTGTTTGGAGTGGGAATAATAAATGTCACCCCTCTGAAATCCAACACGTTCCCTACTGTTGCATATATTTGAGGGAAAATGGTAAATTTTACCCCTCCAAGTTCAACGCTTCCCTACTGTTGCACTGTTTGGAGTGGGAATAGTAAAGTTAACCCCACTGAAGTCCAACACTTTCCGTACTGTTGCATAAACTCGAGTGAACTAGTATATTTAATGGTCTTAGATTCTAATAGTTTTCATAATTTTGGTAAATTAGATTTTATAGCAAAAATTGTGTTTTTATTGTTTATGTTTTTAGTGTGCATGAATGTTTTATATACGTACATCTGTATATAGTTTAACATAACTAACAAAAACATTTATTTACATTATATCAATTTACTGCAAACATATATGTGTGTGTGTGTGTGTGTGTGTGTGTGTGTGTGTGTGTGTGTGTGTGTGTGTGTGTGTGTGTGTGTGTGTGTGTGTGTGTGTTCACATATAAATGTTCATGTTGATAAATGTCAAATATAAAAAATGAATATAATGTAAAATAAATATTTGTATCAATTATGTTACACTATATATACATATATATACAAAACACATATATATATATATATATAATATATATATGTATATAAAATATATATATATATATATATATATATATATATATATATATCTTGGGAGAGGATGTGGCCTAACGGCTAGAGCGGTCAACCTCGAAGCTGGGGTACAGGGTTTGAGTCTTGGCAGGGACGCTCAACATCCTATGATTTTGGGCAAATCCCTTAAACTCCCTGTGCCTAACAAAATGAATTTGTCCGTCTGTAACGCAACTGGTGCTCATGTAAAGTGCTCTGATACCTTCGGGTCAAGTTTACGCTATATAAAACTCCCCCCCAAAAAAATATATATATATGATGTGTTTGTGTGTTTATATAAGTATATATTTATTTATAGTATTAAATATTAGTGGAATATATTTAATTTACATTATATTCAATTTATATATTAAAATATTTATCATTTACTACTTTGACCTCTATTTATTTTTAAAAAACAATATTTTTGTCGATTTGTAGACGATATTGGTGTCAACAATACTTTTTTCTGATATTTTTGTGCTTACCATTATAGGCATAGGAGCATTATATTGTGGTGAACAATATTTTTGACACAATATTTTTGTCAACGATATTGTTTCCCATGGTATTGTGTCAGTGATCCCAAAGCAACAGGTCAGCTCCATCGATGCAGCAATGATACGGAAGAACAGCCCTGTATCCATCTGGACCGCCCAGGCCTGCCCCAATATAGGAAAGACCTAAAGATGCTCCTCTTGAAAGAACTCTACTTCCTGACTCAGTGGACACTCCACCAGCCGCCGTGGGGCGGTTGGGCCGCGTTGGGGGGGATTTCGAGGGACGATGCAGAGGGAAAATTAAATAAATAATTCATTTTCCCTCGGCATCCTCCCTCGAAATCCCCCCAGACGCGGCCCCACCGCTGTTACCTGCACGGACGCGGCTGCACTCCACCTCCACACACACAACTAAGCCCCAGTGTCTAGATTCATCTTGTTGTAACACTGTCTTGGGGCTTTAAGTGGGCCGGGTCCCTCCGAGTCTCAGACCCCGCAGTAATTTAAAACGGACATTGAAACGTGTCCCTTTCGGGCCCTCTATTCATGTCCTTAATTTTTCATGCAAAGATGCTGATGGATTTCTGAACAATGAGTGTAAAAAACGTTAAGGAAATCCATGTCGTTCCTGCTTGTATTACACACGCTTTACTTAATCTTGCATTCCCTATGATTGTTCACTTTTTCAAGCATGTTGTGTTATGTTTTTTCTTTCAGGCATTATATTACTCTTGCGTAGTTCATAATTTGAATTAAGTCGCATCCAGGTGTTGAGGCTGAAGCTAGTGAGAGTTTTCCAAAGTGTCTGTCAATGGGTCAAAAAGGTGTTCAGAATACATGGCCATCCAATCCTTGGCCTCTCTGCAAAGCGCGCAGAGCAGTGGTCACATGTGTCAGTTGCAGTTGTTATTCTATGCATACATGTGGGTAAGGTGGCAATCTATGACAGTGTTAGCTTATATGTTTAAGTCACGCTGTAATTATACAGGCTTCACCCCTGTCGGAGACCACCTACTTTTTTACATCCCACTTAAAGCCCTGCTCTGACTTTGACCCTTTACAGTGCTCCACAGCCTTTCAGCAAGCTTTGAACTATACAGATACTACATACATACATACATATATTCATACATACACACACACATACATACACCCTCATACCGGGACAATAACGGCTCTGTCTCGCCTTCTCCTCAAGTCAACATACAATGTCAGCCCCATTCAACACAGTCGAACCAACATCAACCCCCATCCGGGTTCTGAATGTGAACACCCTGGACCCATAACTTCAAACCTCAGAGCCCTCATGGGACACTCAGTCCTAGGCCCCTAAAGGACGTGTCTACCCACATCCTGGGCCTCGAAGCTGCCACTGACATCCCTCCCCCTGTGCCTCCCACTTACACTAACACCCCCCATCATGGGGCATTAATCTGCCTTCATCAGCCTGCACTGGGCTGCTGAGTAGGCTGCACCCGTTCCAAAAGTTATGGGACGAAATGAACAAACTTTGACAATATAGCACTAAATACTCTTGCCCTCCTTTCATCTTACACTCCTGAATTTTCCTCAGGGAGAAATAACACACATGTGGTCAAAGCTCAGAGAGGCCCAGCTCTGCTCGAATCTGGCTTTCTTTCCAACAGATATTTTCACTTTTGGGACACCCCTTTAAGTTACTAACCAGTCAGGAATAAGGAACAATAATGACAAAACAATAGTTATGATTTTTGTGGAACAAACACGAGAAAATAAAGAATTACTGAATCCAGTTCAGTTTGAATTGCAAAGTGAAAGTATATTTCTAAGAAGCTATAAATGATTGCACGATTCTTGTGTCCATCAAGCAGGGCCGCCATATCTTTCGTGATGCCTATAAAATTAAATTAATTTCACACAAAAGTGTGCAGCATGAGGTACCAAAGAGAGGTGTAAGAATCATTGACCACTCTCCAAGCACTCAAAGTCCTTGTGGAGTAGCAGCCCCAATACCATATACATTTAACACCTTGTTTCAAACATAAATATTATGCTGACAACACAAATAAATATTGTTCACAATGTTTCGGCTTCAGTTATTTGACAAAAAGCCTCCTTCAGGACAAGACAATTTTAAATTATGGTAAAAAACTGATCAATAAATTCCCAAATACTAACTAATGTAAATATTCTTTTCACTGACATTAAAAACCAGCATTCAAAGGAATTGTGGCCTCAAATGTTTCATTGTTAAAATCCAACAGTGACATATTCTGTTTATTCGCAGGCCTGAGTTGCGTGTTCTAATTCAGACTCATTTAGGGGAACTATGATGAATGCAGATCATTGGGAAAAAGCATGGTCCAGTTGGAGCCATAAATGTCCACTTTTGTAATGAAAAAGATGATCACAGAACTCTGTTAAACTTTAAACTGCCAGCATGAGCCCTGACATCAGCATGAGCCCTGACATCAGCATCATCCTTGGCCTCACAATGGTGACAACATCCGACCCATCTTGGGCCAACGCCTCTGAAGTTAGCCACATCCCAAGCACCCTTACCTTGCCAACATCAGCACCATTCTCGTACCTTTCTGAGCTTACCTACATCAGCCCCATCTGCAACCTCCCTCACCCCAGAACATCTTCTCCACCCTCTCGCTTCACATGCGCCTCTTCATGTGCCCCTGACATTAGCCTCATCCTCCGCCTCCTTATCGTGCCAACATCAGTTCAATTCTGCTCCCCATTTTGTCATATTATCCCTATGTAAGTCCCCTCTGTTTCACCTCTGCCTCCCTATCCTGAGACCCCTACCCCGAGTCTGTCGTATCCTATGCCTGCTTATCATCTCTATATTAGTCCAAATATGAGCCCTTTATCCTGGTGTGTCATCTCCATCCAAGGCCTCCATAACGTGACTACTTCAGCCCCATCACGGCATCTCTAGGTACAACATCAAACACAGCTTTCCCACCTTCCTAACCTCATCCCCTCTGAAACCCTCACCTTGGCCTGCCATCTCCCAACATCAGCATCACATTTGTCCTCTAATCTGCCACCACTAGCACCATCTGACATCACCTTGTCTACATTCAGGAGCCTCTGTCATGGCTTCCCTTAAACACTGGCCTGGGCCCCCACACCATGGTCACCTCCTCCCAGAGCCTGAGACCACCATCTCTCAGCAGTCATGGCTTCCCTCTCCTGTCCTCAAAGACAAAGACAGTGATGTCCTCACCTACCTACTCTGAGAAGCTCCGGCCAATGATCTCATGGCCTGCCATCAGGAGCCACACTGAGTGCCCACTTTACCTGTCAGCGGGTCCCCTACCAGGGTTCACCTTACCTTCCAGATTAGGCCAGAGCTTACCTTCTCTTAGCTACTAGGACTTACAGACTATAAGCAGCCAAGACCTCCCTGGCAAAATAATTCAGGGCCAAAATAAGATCTCAGTGGACGGGTTATTCCGTCACAACGGTGACCACTGAAATGTAAATCCCATAGGATATAACCAAGCCTTACCTGCCAGCAGCTGCATCCAGGCACAGATCTTGTAGACAGTGGCCGTGTTGCAGAAGAAGAAGAGGGCGAAGCAGGTGATGCAGCCCAGGATGAGCACCATGGAGAGGAGGACAAAGAAGGCGGCCGCCTTGAAGGCCGCCGACGGGATGCTGGAGAAGTCTGTGAAGGAGCCCTGGCATGTCAGGTCCCGATTGGGCAGCCCATTGTCCACGCAGTAGTGGAAGAGGCCAAAGTATCCCGGCTTTGGAGTGTTGATGCTGTCCCCGATCCAGTAGGGCTGAATGAAGACCACCACGTTGATGATGGCGAAGCAGATGGTGAAGATGGCCCACAGGACCCCGATGGCCCGCGAGTTCCGCATGTAGTTCTCATGGTAGAGCTTGGAGGCCTCCTGGGAGGGCAGCATTGTGTGGGTCTGTGCGGCACAGCTCGCTCCAGCTGGGGGGTGACAGGAGCCGGGGGGCCCTTATCCGTCAGCCTTAAGAGTAGAAAGGCCAAAAAAGAGGAAGCCAAGTGCTTCAAATGCTACAACCGTAGGTTCAAAGGACCACTGAAGCAGATGAAGGCAAGGAGACCATTGGATGAGATGTGTCTCCACAATGTGGGAAAATCCAGGAGTACTCTGTGTGCCAGCCCTATGGATAAAGGCGCCAGCAGACTGGGGGGAAATTCAAGAGTGCCCTGTCTCGTAACCCTATCGATACAGGAGCCACCGGGCTATAGGAAATCCAAGAGTGCCCTGTCTCGTAACCCTATCGATACAGGAGCCACCGGGCTATAGGAAATCCAAGAGTGCCCTGTCTCGTTACCCTATCGATACAGGAGCCACCGGGCTATAGGAAATCAAAGAGTGCCCTATCTCCCAACCCTTTTGATACAGGAGCCACCAGGCTTCGGGAAATTCAAGACTGCCCTGTCTCCCAACCCTTTCGATCCAGGAGCCACCGGCCAAGGGAAATCCAAGTGTGCCCTGTCTCCTAACCCTATCGATACAGGAGCCACCGGGCTATAGGAAATCCAAGAGTGCCCTGTCTCGTAACCCAATCGATACAGGAGCCACCAGGCTATAGGAAATCCAAGAGTGCCCTATCTCCCAACCCTTTTGATACAGGAGCCACCAGGCTACGGAAAATTCAAGAGTGCCCTGTCTCCCAACCCTTTCGATCCAGGACCCACCGGCCAAGGGAAATCCAAGTGTGCCTTGCCTCCTAACCCTTTCGCTACAGGAGCCACCGGGCTATAGGAAATCCAAGAGTGCCCTATCTCCCAACCCTTTCGATACAAGAGCCACCAGGCTACGGGAAACTCAAGAGTGCCCTGTCTCCCAACCCTTTCGATCCAGGAGCCACCGGCCAAGGGAAATCCAAGTGTGCCCTGTCTCCTAACCCTTTCGATACAGGAGCCATCGGGCTACGGAAAATCCAAGAGTGCTTTGTCTCCCAACCCTATCGATAGAGGGGCCACCGGGCTACGGGAAATCCAAGAGTGCCCTGCCTCCCAACACTATTGATACAGTAGTCACCGGGCTACGGAAAATCCAAGATTGCCCTGTCTCACAACCCTATCGATCTCGGAGCCACCAGACTATGGGAAATCCAAAAGTGCCCTGTCTCCCAACCCTTTCGATCCAGGAGCCACCGGCCAAGGGAAATCCAAGAGTGTCCTGTCTCACAACCCTACTGGTTGAAAGGCCGGCTTTGGGGAGAAGCCAGGATCCCTCTATTATTAAACCCAAGGATGGCATAAGGCAACTCGGATGGGGAAGAGCCGACAGCCATACACTTGAGAACTTTTGTGGGCAAGTGAAAGAAAGCCAATGGCTCTCCACCCTACAATCATATGGCTACAGCGGCTACTGGAGGGCACTAGCATAAAACAGTAGGAGAATCCGCACAAGGGAAGGAGTCAGGGCCCCAGTCCCAGTCCTATTGGACACTATTGTACAAACGTGGGGGCAGAGGGGTCTCCAGGGCGAGGAGATTCGGTCCTGTAGCACCTTATTGTACAAGAGGAGGGACCAGAGGTGAAGAGGTCAGGGACCCCAATCGTACACTTGTATCGGGCTCCCGAGTAGAGTAGAAGTTAAGGGGGGGCTCTATGTCAGCCCTAGTAATGCAGGTGTCAGCCAGAGTGGGACACGGACACGTGCCCCTCTCTTTCGGAGGTAGGAGAGCCCCCCCCACGAGGACAGACTCCGTGGACCCACCAGTCTACAAGTGTAGGAGTAGAGGGGACGGCTTTGGGTGAGACACCGGGTGGAGAGGGGGCGCTATGAGTGAGACTTCAAGGCACTCAACCCTTGAGCCTTAGTAGACAATGTACAGAGCCCTGGCTGTAAGGGGCGCAGGGAGGAACAGCCCCTCTTGGGGTCCCTCGTAGGGGGAGTCACAGGGGGCATCAAGGGGCTCATACAGCCAGGCTCCACTGCCGGCTGAGGTGTCCCAGCACCTGCAGAGATCAGGCGGCTGGTGGGCGCTGTCACACCCCCTCCAGCCCCCGGCCCGGGCTGCCGCCTCCACGCCGCAGCTGCCGCTTCATCCGTGATAATGGTCCGTGGGCTCCTCTGGCGCGCGCTCCCGAGGCCGGGCGCGCTCCCGCGGCACTGCAGATCTGTGCTCGGTGGTTCGGAATGCAGCGTCCCCCGCTTCTGTAGGCAGTCCCGGCGATGCACCCCCGGGGGCTCCGGATCCACAATTCAAAGCATGTGGGTCCACAGCCTCCTCTGGGGGCCAGGGAGCGAGGATAGCGCCCACACACCGGGCCCGGGCAGCCTTCTCCGGCAGGGAGCCCCCTGGCAGCCGTCAGCAGCCTGGCAACCTCCTGCCCAGCCAAGAGGTGATGCGGGGCGTCTGGAGGGCTCCCAGGGCCGGGGGCACAGGTGCATGCCCGGTGTGCCCAAGGCTGCCAAGAGATGCCGAAGATGCTCAAAGATGCTGCTCACAGACCCGCGGTTGGGTACCAGCACCCAGGACTCCTCCCCCTGCCATAGCAACCGTGTCAGCCGGCAACCAATGGGCGTGCAGCACCGATATCACGTGACTGTTATCATCTTACAACTACTACTAACGTTATTGTACTCGAGCACCTCGATGTTATTAATATTGGCATTATTGATCCTATTATAATACACATTATATTGTAATTTTGTTATCATTCCTGATGCCACGCGACGGTAATCACCCTTGTCTATTACCAGATCTGTGATCGTTCACTAATAACAGTAGTAAAAACGACAATGATAGTAGTGACAGCCACAAAACAACAGTAATAACAAGAATAATAAAGATAACACTGCTAGTAACAGTGACAATAACAATCAGTATTTCTCTCAGTATGATGGCGGTGACGCATGGAAGCAGAGCCTGTGGAAACACGTCTTTAACATTCTTAGCACAGGTGACCTGTGACCTCACTCCTCACCTGTAGGTGGCACATGATTACCAGGCGCTGCCACACCTACACTGTCAGCAGGAGGTTGGGTGGGTGGCACATGATTGCCAGGCGCTGCTGCACTAGGGCTGTCAGCAGGAGTCAGGGTGGGTGGCACATGAGTACCAGGAGCGGCGGCGCCTCCACCTGATGTGTCAGCAGGAGGCTGGGTGGGTGGCACATGAATAGCAGGAGCTGCCGCACTAGTGCTATCAGCAGGAGGCTGGGTGTGTGGAACATGAGTACTAGGAGCGTCCGCATCTCCACCTACACTGTCAGCAGGAGGCTGGGTGGGTGGCACCTGAGTACCAGGAGCTGCTGCACCTCTACCTACACTGTCAGAAGGAGGCTGGGTGGATGGCACATGAGTACCAGGAGCAGCCTCATCTCCACCTACAGTGTCAGCAGGAGGCTGTGTGGGTGGCACATAATTATCAGGCGCTGATGCATTAGGGCTGTCAGCAGGAGGCTGGGTGGGTGGCACATGAGTACCAGGAGCTGCTGCACCTCTACCTACACTGTCAGCATGAGGCTGTGTGGATGGCACATGAGTACCAGGAGCAGCCTCATCTCCACCTACCCTGTCAGCAGGAGGCTGGGTGGGTGGCACATAATTATCAGGCGCTGATGCATTAGGGCTGTCAGCAGGAGGCTGGGTGGGTGGCACATGAGTACCAGGAGCTGCTGCACCTCTACCTACACTGTCAGCAGGAGGCTGGGTGGATGGCACATGAGTACCAGGAGCAGCCTCATCTCCACCTACAGTGTCAGCAGGAGGCTGGGTGGGTGGCACATAATTATCAGGCGCTGATGCATTAGGGCTGTCAGCAGGAGGCTGGGTGGGTGGCACATGAGTACCAGGAGCTGCTGCGCCTCCACCTACACTGTCAGCAGGAGGCTGGGTGGGTGGCACATGAGTACCAGGAGCAGCCTCATCTCCACCTACAGTGTCAGCAGGATGCTGGGTGGGTGGCACATGATTACCCGGAGCTGCCGCACCAGGGCTGTCAGCAGAAGGCTGGGTGAGTGGCACATGATTATCAGGTGCTGTCACACTAGTGCTGTCAGCAGGAGGCTGGGTGGGTGGCCCTTGAGTACCAGGAGCTGCCACACCTCCACCTACAGGGTCAGCAGGAGGCTGAGTGGGTAGCACATGATTACCAAGATCTGCCGCACCAGGCCTGTCAGAAGAAGGCTGGGTGGGCAGCACATGATGACGAGGCGTTGCCACACTAGGGCTGTCAACAGGATGCTGGGAGGGTGGCAAATGATAAGCAGGTGCTGTTGCACCTCAATCTACCTTGTCAGCAGGAGGCTGGGTGGGTGGCACATGATTACCTGGAGCTGCTGCAGCAGAGCTGTCAGCATAAGGCTGGGTGAGTGGCACATGAATACCAGGCATAGCCACACTAGGGCTGTAAGCAGGATGCTGACTGGGTGGGACATGATGAGCAGGCGCCGTTGCACCTCCACCTACACTGTCAGCAGGAGTCTGGGTGTTGACACATAATTACCAGGCGTACCCGTACTTGGACTGTCAGCAGGAGGCAGGGTGGGTGGCACATAATTACCAAGAGCTGCCACACCGGGGCAGGAGGCTGGGTGGGTGGCACATGATTACCTGGAGCTGCTGCAGCAGAGCTGTCAGCATAAGGCTGGGTGAGTGGCACATGAATACCAGGCATAGCCACACTAGGGCTGTAAACAGGATGCTGACTGGGTGGGACATGATGAGCAGGCGCCGTTGTACCTCCACCTACACTGTCAGCAGGAGGCTGGGTGTTGACACATAATTACCAAGAGCTGCCACACTGGGGCGGTCAGCAGGAGGCTGGGTGGGTGGCCCAGGAGTGGCCCCACCTCCACCTACACTGTCAGCAGGATGCTCGTGGGTGGTACATGATTACCAGGTGCTGCCGCACCTCCACCCCCTACTTTCAGCAGGCGGCTCGGTGGGTGGCACATGATTAACAGGAGCTGCAACACCTTCCCCTACACTGTCAGCAGGAGGCTGGGTGGGTGGCACATGATTACCCAGAGTTGCCGCACCTCCACCTACACTGTCAGCAAGAGGCTGGGTGGATGGCACATGATTACCAGGTGCTGCATATTCTGAGAGGGTTGAGAGTCCTGATTTTTCTCACATTTGCCGAACTGAATAATGATCTGTTGAAGGAATGGGAGGATAACCTGTGCTCTGCTTCCTTTTGCATGATGCATATTTTGATTAAGAATGCTGAAAGAAAAGTTGAGAAACTAAAACTGCAAATAGTTAAATTAGAAAAAGAGATTAAGGAAATGAAATTACCGGATTTGACAGAGAAAAATTGTACTATTCTCAAAGAAGTGATCAGTAAACATCAGCTTCAGATTAAAGATAAAAAACTAAGTAGGATCAGAAGAGATGAGAGGGACTACAGTCTGGGGAGGGTTTTTACTTTTGCGAGAAGTTATGATGAAGTAAAAACCCAAAGCCGGTCCCAATGATAAGCAAATGGCAGAGTGAAGTTCAGTGAACTACAGTAGTTCTGATCTTTCGTCTAATGATGATCCAGGACCAAGTAATGTGTCAGGTCCGAAGCCCGCCACCTGCTCTTCTTTTTCTGAGGAAATACAACAGATGAAGTGAGGAAGGGAAAAAGGTTTGGGAGGACAAGGCAAGGGAAACGCAAACATAAAAAATACCAGAATGGGTACCCGAAGTCAGAACCCGAACAAAGTATAAAGCAGGGAAAGTGTGAGGTAGAACCTGATTGTGACAACCACATGGATTTACAGGTCATAAGTTTGTCAGATAGGGAGCTCAGTCATGTTGAATTGAAAGTTCTTAAATGGGGGCTCTCTTTCTGTCCAGACACAACATGTGATTCCACTGATCTCCAAATTTATTTGTATACGTTTGTGAGACGATTGAAATTGAAAAGTTTTTTTTCAACTATTGATTAATGTGATGTACCTCAAAAAAGTGCAATAAAAAGATCGGAGCTGACGATTGCTCATGTGCAAGATGTGCAGTTGCTTTTGTCATTGTCGGAGGACGATAACGTCGGGGGAAGGAATTGTCTGATATGTTGGATGTTCAAACTGACTATGGTTGTACTAGTGGTCTTGCCGTGCCCTCCAAGTTTGTGCCTCAGGGTAATCAATTTGCAGCCATAGACCTTTTTGTATAAAAAAAACCGCAGAGGAGTTACATAGATTAGAGCAGTGATACTCAAAGTACGGCCAGGGGGCCGCTTGCATCCCTCTTGACCTTTACATGCAGCCCCCTGGTGAACAGCAGCACGAGCTGCTGTCTAGGTGCTGAGCACTAATATTCAGAAAGAAATATTAAATAAACGGCCAAACATTTATTAACCTGCAAACAAATGCTTGCCCGTTTATTTAACATTGTTTTAGACCTCCTTGCACAATCCCTGACTCACCCAGACCCACTACCGTCACCCTGCTGGCATCATTGCGGCCCTTGGTCACACCACAGACCGTACTTTGTGGCCCCTGGGCAAATGTTTGAGAGTACCCATGGATTAGAGGATCAGAGATTGTTTTTTTAATTCTTTTTATTAACCAAATAAAGAAACATAACAATTGCTTCAGTAATCATTACATCATACGTAGTGGTTATATCAGCATACACAGATACCTTAAGAGCAGAGCGAGTCAGGCCCTCCCTCCCACCAGGAGAGGAGGCCCGGGCCATAAAACATATAGCATAGGTTGTCATCAATGTTCACGTTAAGGTGTGGGCTGCTCAGTTCTGTAGGCCATCCATGCCTTCCATATCTTCTCCCATTTGCGTGGGCACCCCCTACTCTGATATACTGTCTGCTCAGCCCGCTGGCACCAATCCAAGTCGCTCGGATCAGAGATTGTTGACAGAAACTTACCAGAGTAAGACAGGGAATATTTCTAGAGATGAAAGAAAGGCACTCAGGGATCTGGGGAGTGATCAACCTATAGTGATAAGGGAAGCGGACAAAGGGGGCAACATTGTTGTGATGCGGAGAACAGACTACAGTCAGGAGATCAAGAGACAATTGAGTGATAATCGTTGTTACAGGATGCTGATGACTAACCCCATGAGGGAAGCAGGTAGATTGATTACTGAGAAACTCTTCACTTGGAAGGAATTGGGATTGTTGGATGAGAAGGAATTTAAATACTTGCAAAATACATGCCCTAGATTCCCGTTCATTTACTCCTTGCCTAAAATTCACAAATCATTAGAGAACTCCCCAGGCAGGCCGATTGTTTCCAGTATAGGAAGTTTAACTGAACATCTTTCATAATTTGTGGTTTTATTCTTAAAACCATTGGTTGCTAATTCACCATCATGCATCCGGGACACCATGGATGTGCTGAACAATTTACAGGATGTGATTTGGGATCAAAACATGAGTTTTGTCACACTAGATGTGGTAGGATTATACATGTGTATTGAAAACGATCAAGGCAGTGAGCATTGAAACACTTTCTAAGTAGCAGGAGTGCTAGTCTACAAGAGCACTCTAGAATGCTGTTGGAGATGAGTGATTTGATATTGAGTAATAACTTTTTCCTCTTCAAGGGAGAATGGTATCATCAGATTAGAGGAACGGCCATGGGATCCAGGTTTGCTCCCTCTTACGCAAACCTCTGTATGGGGATGTTTGAGAGGGAGCATGCCTGGTCCAGCAATGCAGGTAAATGGTTGGATTTTATCCTCTTTTGGGGACGTTTTATAGATGACATCCTGGTCATCTGGAGAGGAACCAAAAGTGATTTGTTGGAATATGTGGGCTATCTTAACAGCAATAGCCACAATGTAAGCTTCACAATGTGCCATGACACAAACAAGATAGATTTCTTAGCTGTTCAGTTATATGTAGTTAATGATGAAACACAGAGCAGTCTATTTCATAAGGAAACAGCCACAAATAATATTCTTAGAGCAGACAGTGCCCATCTGGCTACAGTTATCAAGGGCATCCCTTTTGGGGAGATGATAAGAACCCGTAGAAACTGCAGCAAGGAGGAAGATTTCAGAACCAGCCTTAAGGACTTGAGAATGAGGTTGTCAGCTCGTGGATATGCAGAGCATAGTCTGGAGAAGGCAGAGACCAGGGTGCACAAGATTAAGAGAGAGGAAAGTCTGGTGCAGAATCCGAAAAGATAATCACAGGGGAGGTTAGCCTTTATCTCCACCTACAGCACAGATCATAATAGGATATACAAGGCGCTGAACAAGAATTGGAATCTCTTGAAGGGGGTACCGGGACTAACCAACAGTATTACTGACAAACCACTAGTAACATATAGGAAATGCCCAACGATTGGAACAGGATTTCTAGAAACTACTTGGAGCCCAAAAGAGACTTAGGCCACAGTTGGTTACCGGGCCAACCGAAGGGCTTCTACACATGTTGTTCATATGAAATGTGCAGGTTGAGATCTAACAATTTGAAAGAATTCAAATATAACGCTGAGAGATCTTATTGTGTCAATGAATTTATCAACTGTAATAGCTGTCGTGTTATATATGTTATTAAATGTGATTGTGGGAAAATCTGTATTGGCAGCACCAAGAGGGCATTGAAAACCAGGATCCAAGAACATAGGAGATCCAAAGTCAACAAGGATATCAGGTCCCCCATTTTCCAACACATGATGGAAAGCTACCCGGACAGCACTAGTTTTAAATTCCATGGGATACAAAAAATAGTCCTGAATAAGAGAGGAGGGAATTGGGAACTGAGACTAAGGCAGGAAGAGGCAAAATGGATAAGCAGATTGATGACGGTACAATTGGGCCTCAACATAGAAAATGAGCTCCATTACTTTCTGTGACCTGGTCACAGGGGCTATGGGAGTAGCCTGAACATGCAGAAATGAGTTGGGGTACGCTTGCGGGTTATGCGGATGCACTTATGACTTAAGAACTGCACTTGATTAGAGTAAAATTTGATACATGGTGGTTCATTGAGCAACTTAGGGAAATGCACAGGACATTTGTAGCAAGGGACAGGGGGAGTATTGCAGGTCAAGAGTAGCACATTCAGGGGGTGTGATGTGCATGATTGAATCTTGAATGAATAAGAAATTTGGAAACATGCGAAACAGGGTGAATTGCAATGTGGAAGAGAGTCTGGCATAGCGCATTGGGTTTATCACAAAGTCGTGAGAATCCTTTGAAGTTAGGTAGAACTGGTTTGATTTGGCCACACTGTTGGCCTATGCAACTGACTGGCGAACTATTAAGCCTGGAGAATGGAGAGTGGATATTTACCATTAAGGTGTAGAGGATTGTGGCCTTGGACCCGCGGAGACCGAATAGAGTGTGAGGTGGGGTGGAAATCATTCCCCCGAATGATATGGCGTGCTTCCCACTCCGGTCAGGGCTTCTGGTGATCGGATGGGAGGGCGGACAATTTATGTGAAGGAGGGACGGTGGGGAATTATCGGCAGAATTAGCTAGATTGGGCCACGCTAGCGGCATATATAATTGACTGGGGAACTGTAGGATATGGAGATTAGGGATGGATAGTTTCAATTGAGTTACACAGGATTCTGTTCCCATGACCGTAGAGGTGGATCACAGCGTGATAATTGGGGGGAACGTTTGCCCGATGGAAAGTGTACGGTTTCCACTCCGGTCTGGGCCTCTGGTGAACTTATACAGGACATTGTTTCCGGTCCGGTTACCCCTCTGGTCCGACACTTTCGTGATTGGTTGGAAACACGGAAGCCCAGCAACGAGGGTAAAGAAGGAGTTTGAAAAACAAAGGTGATATTCTATAAATAACGAGAACAACGGATGATGGAAGATGGAAGATAAGAGTGAAATATGGTGGAATAGTAAGGCTGGATATTATTTGAGCTAAACACAGGTTAAACAGATGCATTTAAATAGGTTTGACTCAAGGTTTTTGATTGTCCTCGGAGTGGGAGGACCAGAGAGGGTGCACTCACTCAGTAAGCTCATACTGATTTATGATTGGGGGGCCATCTAGTATAAATAAAGGAGGTCTGTGGAGCCACTGAAATAGCATCGATCAGATGGACACGAGATGAGTCGCAGTCAGGAGGTCTCTACGGACATGATGTGGGGAGTTGGAGCACGGTAAGGGGAAAGGAGGAGGAATTTATTATTTTTGGATGCAGAGGAATTGTTGGAGTCAATCTAGGGGGAGTTTCTGCATGGTATTGACTGATATGACTTGTTGACCTAAACTGTGGGGATGTTCGGAGCTTTATGGACTAATTTAACAGAAGGATAAGGAAGAAGGTGAAGCATATGAGTATCCTGAGAAATGGGGGTTATCGGAAGGGTATTTTACTTAAAGATTGTTTATAAGAACCCTTTGGGTAGTGAAAAACAGCTAGATTGGTTGGATTCTTATGTCCAAAAGGAGAATGGATTGATCATAATCGTTCGCAAATTGTCTTAGGCGATGATGATAGTTGAATGATTGAACGAGAACCCAACCAAGACTGAATCAGTTTGTTTTTAACTTTTAGAAAACAAAGGGAACAGGAAGCCATGCATTGACATGAATTGTGCTGCACCCAGATAGACAAAATTGAAGAAAAGTCTGCTGACTAAAATCGTGATCTTGAGGTAATGACTACTTGTTTTTGTTGATGTTGTAAATAGGATACTCGATCCCTTAAGGGGAGAGGGGCATATTACTATTATGTATGTGGGTGATGTCCGGACATTATGAAGATTTGTTTGGAGGGACATTGGCATATAAATAACATCACTTTCAAATTTAGACGAATCTGGATGTTTTATTTATAAAAAACTTCTTTGTCAAATTGTGGGTTAATAATAATGAAAGATGTCATGAAGGTGTTTTCGGACATAATGTCTATGATAGACTGTATATAGGTAGGGAGTCTTGTGGGGGGATATTGGGTAGTTTTTTGCATCAACTGGTAAAAAAGAATTGTACAGTGGTTGATATGAACATTGTAGAGTCAATCTCACATGAATGATATGTATGTTTTATATTTACAGCCCTGATGATGTCGGTATGGACGAAATGCGTTGGCTGGGCTGAGTTGACTGCTTCTGATGAAAAGCATTGATTGTATAAACATTTGGATTGAAAAGAAACGCCCAAGACTCCCAAGTGATTATTTGGATGAAATGAGTTATGGAATGAAAATTACTATTCTTGGAATCTATGAAAGAAAAATTATTGATTAATTTGGACACGCTCCTTTTCTTCTAAGGCTGGACGCTGCTATACCTCCACCTACACTGTTAGCAGGAGTCTGGATGGGTGGCACATGATTACCAGGCACTGCTGCATTAGGGTTGTCAGCAGGAGGCTGGGTGGCACATGAGTAACAGGAGCTGCTGCATTATGGCTGTCACCAGGAGGCTGGGTGGGTGGCACATGATTACCAGGCACTGCTGCATTAGGGCTGTCAGCAGGAGGCTGGGTGGGTGGCACATGATTACCAGGCACTGCTGCATTAGGGCTGTCAGCAGGAGGCTGGGTGGGTGGCACATGATTACCAGGCATTGCTGCATTAGGGCTGTCAGCAGGAGGCTGGGTGGGTGGCAC
Source organism: Calotriton arnoldi (assembly GCA_963921515.1). Lineage (NCBI taxonomy): Eukaryota > Metazoa > Chordata > Amphibia > Caudata > Salamandridae > Calotriton > Calotriton arnoldi. The sequence continues at coordinate 573,382 of CAWUFW010005083.1, forward strand.
ATGATTACCAGGCACTGCTGCATTACGGCTGTCAGCAGGAGGCTCGATGGGTGGCACATGAGTACCAGGAGTTGCAGCACCTACACAGTCAGCAGTAGGCTGGGTGAGTGGCACATAATTATAAGGCGCTGCCACACCTCCACCTACACTGTCAGCAGGAGGCTGGGTGGGTGCCACATGAGTACTAGGAGATGCTGCACCTCCTGTACACTGCCAGCAGGAGGCTGGGTGGGTGGCACATAATTATCAGGTGCTGCCACACCAGGGCTGTCAGCATGAGGCTGGGTGGCCCATGAGTACCAGGAGCAGCCGCACATCCACCTATACTCTCAGCAGGAGCCTAGATGGGTGGCACATGATTACCAGGAGTTGCCGCACCAGGGCTGTCAGCAGGAGGCTGGGTGGGTGACCCACAAGTACCAGGAGCTGCCGCAACTTTACCTCCACTGTCAGCAGGAGGCTCGGTGGGTGGTACATGGATAGCAGGAGCTGCCACACTAGGGATATCAGCAGGAGACTGGGTGGGTGGCACATTATTACCAGGAGCTGCCGCACCTCCACCTACATTGTCAGCAGGAGACTGGGTGGATGGCACATGATTACCAGGAGCTGCCCACCTCCACCTACTCTGTCAGCAGGAGACTGGATGGTGGCCCATGATTACCAGGTACTGCTGCACCAACACTGTCAACAGGAAGCTGGGTGGATGGCACATGATTACTAGGAGCTGCCGCACCTCCACCTAGACTGTCAGCAGGGGGCTGGGTGGATGGCAGACGATCACCAGGAGCTGCAGCATCAGTGCATGTTATTTACCTGTAATGCTTCACATTACCATACAACATTTCTTTAGAGCCGGACCGATTGGCATTGCAAACGGTTGTTATTTAATACCACTGTGATTTAGGAGAAGTTAGGTCATGAGGTCATAAGCACTGCATTTGGTGTGCGAGCTGTGTTGTGCATAACTGTTTTTTTAAGGGAGTTTCTAGTTTTTTAAACTTATATTAAAATCTTAGAACCAATCCTCAGCATAACTTCACTTTAACGGAATTTTGTGCAGTGAATTTCTGTGTTTATTTGATGATATACCCTATCCAACTTTCAATCCACGGTTCACTGACATAATATCGAAACCATAAATATCGTGCTACCAAAATATTGTGTCAAAAATATTGATCATAAAAATATCGTTTTTCTATACATATAATAGTAAATACAAAAATATTGAAAAAATATATTGTTTTACACTAATATTGAACAAATATATACAAAAATATATTTATATATATATATATATATATATAGTAAATATAATTTTTTTTTAACTTGCAACATTAATATAATGTTAATTAAATATGTTTAAATTACATTTAAAGATATATATAAAGAAATACTTATTTAAACACACATACATATATATTTTTGTGTGTATATTAATGTACACATATATACATTAAAACTATATTTAAAAATATTAATTTTAATTTCTATTGCAATTTTCTATTTTCTTAAACTTACTAATATAACAAATATACGAGAAGTTCGAAACGCGTAGGGAGGAGGAGAGCTTTTGTTGAATTAAAACCTTTTAAACTGCTAAGGTGTGTGCCACGTTTCGTTGTTTTGTTGGATCATATTATTGCGGAGAATGGTCTTCTCTCCGCCGTGAGCACCGGCTGTCAAAGTGTTCCCTCGTGTGGAGATCAAGTTGTTTTGTATATATATATATATATATATATATATATGGAAAATAGGTCCTAACTATAACTATCTACTGGCGACCGCCAGTAGATAATATATATATATATATATATATATGAGTCCACACACGTAAGCACGCGCTCTCAGATTCCTATTAAGGTTGTTCAAGGTTACGCGTTTCGGGCGTAACCTTGAACATTAAAAAACCTTTAATAGGAATCTGAGAGCGCGTGCTTATTTGGCAATTGTGGACTCATATTTATGCCGGCATTGCTCTACCGGCTTCATCGCGCCACCGTACTACGGGCGGAGTTCCCAGGAGGAGCAACTCTTTTTTCAATATATATATATATATATATATATATATATGAACAAAACCACAGCTCGCGCAGCAATAATCCAGCACTCCGTGGGGCAATTTTTACTCGTCTTTATTTCATTTGTAGTAACGCCATCTACGCGTTTCGGCAGCAGCCCGCTGCCTTGTTCACAATGCAGAACGCCATTTCCCAAAGATTTTTAAAACACTAAATCATGAACAACAACAAAGGACAACAACAAAGGACAACAACAACGTTGCGCTGGCACATTTGAATTTCGTCATTTCATGATTTCTCTTGGGCGCCATCTTAAAACGTGTTTAAACATCACTTTACGTGTGTTTTCTCATGTGCTACGTATTCTTTTCCACTGCAAGTGCAGATTACATATAAATCCCCGTTTGAATTTGAGCAACAAAATTTGTCATTTACTCAATACTTATATAGTAAATCACACCCCACGGATTATATTATTGCGTAAACACAACTATTTAACATGTTCAATAGCTGCCCTTGACATTGATAAAACAAATATATATACCAATTTTAGTCATGACAAAAATTCTTTCCAATAAAGTGCAAGTGCTTAGCCTTATTGTCAACTTTTCTTCTCTTTTCATGTTTTTACAGTACTCAGATAATTAAAGTGCTAGTGCTTTTGTATATTACAATTCATATACTTTTTACAGTACTAGAATAATTCATGTGCAAATTCTTTTCAACAAGGTATCAGTGCTGAATAAAGTGCTAGTGCTTCAGTATATTCCACTTCATATACTCTTCACAATACATATATCCAATGCAATAGTACATTAAAATTCATATACTTATTTTAACCTATATTCAAGATTAAAAATATTTAGTGCAAATGTATTCACATAAGTAAGTTAAAGTGCTAAGTCTTAAAGTGCTCAATAATAAAGTGCCACGCATCCTTTGTTAAAACGTTCTTCATATAACAATTTTTTAACTTAAAAGAAATTGGTCATCTGAATACGCAAACTCGTCAGCTCTTCTTAACCTAGGCAAGTGAATAAATCTTCATCTATATTTAAACCATTCGGTTCCTTACTGTCAAACTCCAGGATATAATATGTCTCTAACCTCCGGAGTTCCTTCTCCCTATTTCCCCCTCTCTTTTTTCTAGGGATCTCCGCAATACAACTGTATTGCATGAATATAGGGTTACTTTGATGATTTTTTTCAAAATGCCTAGCTACCGGGTATGTTCTGTCTTTTTTAGCAATTGCCCTCCTGTGTTGCAGTATTCTTTTATACACAGGAAGGGTGGTACTACCTATATATATTTTTCCACAGGGGCACTTCAGCATGTAAACCACAAAACTTGATCTACATGTTAAAAAGCCCCTGACTTCAAGGGTTTTATTAAAAGGTGTTCTAAAATGTGTTAAATTCACTCCATGCTGACACGCTTTGCATTTAAAACACTTTCTAAAACCCATCTTTTGTTGGAGCCAAGTAGGAGTACTCTCTCTCTCTCTGTACTCACTATTCACTATTTGATCCTTTAGTGACTTAGACCTTTTGTATGTTATTTCAGGATGTTTTTTAATCTTAGGGCCTATTATCGGATCTCCTTAAATGAGATGCCAATGTTTCTTTAAAATGGCTCTCACATCCTTGTGTTTTGTGTTAAAAGTTGTTATGAATCTATGAGTTTCCATACACCCTTGTTTCTTTCTTAGTTGTGTCCGGGATGGTTCAAATAGCACTTTACCTCTATCCAGATTCCTTGCTTTAGCAGTGGCTCCACATACTATATTTAATGGGTAGCCCGCTGTAAAACCGGCTGGTCATCTCTTGCTCTATTTTATCATATTCCACTAAATTTCTGCAGGCCCTCCGTGCCCTGTAAAACTCACCAAAAGGGATGCTCTTGATGAGTGGTACAGGGTGGGAGCTCCCAGCATGCAATATATATTATCTACTGGCGGTCGCCAGTAGATAGTTATAGTTAGGACCTATTTTCCATAGGAAATCCGCAACATTCTATTTGAAATAACTCTTGCGCCGGTTTACGAATCTTCGCGAAATTTTCAAACTTTGTGGCCCGCTCCGGTCCGCTCCTACTTTGAAAGTCTCGGGGTGATTCGTCAAGCGGGGGCCGAGAAAAAAGGGGGGTCCCAAAACGTGTTTTCCCCATTCATTTTTCCATAGGAACCGTTCATCGCGGCTATACCCCGAACTGCTGAACGGAATTACACCAAATTTGGCAAAGAGGTAGCCCTTGGTTCAGACTCGTGCCTTTTGCTTAAATGGTGTAAATCCGTTCAGTAGTTCCTGAGAAAATCACAAGTAAATTCACATATATATCTATGGCCGCGCCGGATCCGCGCACCCTCCCGATCACGAGCTGCATGCTAATTGGCTGTCAAGTGGCTGTCAACACTCCAAACCAGGAAGTGTTGGCAGTTATTTTGTCCCTCGGTAGAACCGAGGACAGAAACAAGTGCGCAAAGCGCAAAAGAGGGCAGGGTAAAAACACCCTGACCCCTAGGTCTGCTCAGGGGTCCCACAAGGACCCCTGGGCAGAAAAAGCATTTTTTTTTTCAAAATTGGCGGGATGCGCTTAGGGTGCGCGGATCCCGCCGTGATTAGAGGCACAGAAACACGTCGCCAAACTCAACAAGGGGGCAGGGTAGAAACACCCTGACCCCCTAGGTCTGCTCAGGGGGTCCCACAAGGACCCCCTGGGCAAAAAAAAGCAATTAAAAAAAAAAAAAAATCGGCGGGATGCGCTTAGGGTGCGCGGATCCCGCCGATAAAAAAAAAAAAATCGAAGTGCTATTTTGCCCCCGTGTGGCCCAAGTCCCGGGGGCATGCGGGGGGTGGGTTTATATTTTATGTGGGGGGCCTCTAAGGCCCCCCAAGCCCCAAGGGGCCGACACCCCCCGGGGCTTTAAATGAAAAATGGTGCAGGAGGGCTCTCCGCCCTCCCGCAGCCCCGGGGACCGCCACCCCGGGGGCTTCTTTTTTTAAATATTAATAACCTGTGTGGGGGGTTCGAGCCACCCCACACGCCCTGGGGACCGCCAACCCCCTCGGGGCACTAATTAAACAAATGTGGGGGTCCGTTTCGGACCCCCGAAGCCCCGGGGACCACCACCTCCCCGGGGCTTTGTAGATGTTGGGAGGGGGGCCGCGCGGCCCCCCTCCTGGAGCCCTTGATGGCCCTGGGGACCACCACCCCCCAGGGCCGGCTCCTGCAGTGTCCCGGGGTGCCTACCCCCGGGACACTGTAGTTTGCTATGACAGGACGGAGCTGCGTTGCAGAGAGGTGTAAAAGGGGCATGGCTTCAGAACACCTCTTCTGCAACGCAGCCCCCTGGCGCATATTGGAGGTTCCTGGTGGGCTAGTTGGGCCCCAGGGACCCTCGGGATTGAGGAGGAATTAATTCTCCAACTTAAAACGCGCCACAGGGCGTGTTTGCATACATGTCACCTCAGGCCCCACCCCCTTCCTTCACCATTGTGCAAATATTCCTCTAAAATCAGCCGAACTACGAATTCCGATTTACTCACCTATTATCAGGAGAGACCTCAGTGCTGCATCTTTGAGCCCAGTACTGATCCTGAAAAGTAATTTTAACCGTACTTACCAGTAACTTGAATTTCCTTCCATAGGCTAACATTGACTGGTTTCACTTGGAAATTCTTCAAAGTGTGGAGTTTTGGAACTTTATAATATTCCTCTAAAATCAGCTGAACTACGAATTCCAATTTACTCACCTGTTATCAGGAGAGACCTCAGTGCTGCATCTTTGAGCCCAGTACAGATCCTGAAAAGTAATTCTAACCGTACTTACCAGTAACTTGAATTTCCTTCCATAGGCTAACATTGACTGGTTTCACTTGGAAATTCTTCTAAGTGTGGAGTTTTGGAACTTTATAATATTCCTCTAAAATCAGCCGAACTACGAATTCCGATTTACTCACCTGTTATCAGGAGAGACCTCAGTGCTGCATCTTTGAGCCCAGTACTGATCCTGAAAAGTAATTTTAACCGTACTTACCAGTAACTTGAATTTCCTTCCATAGGATATCATTGCCTGCTTTTTGCTGAAAAAGTTTCTAAGTGTCGATTTTTGAAACATACAAATATTCCTCTAAAATCAGCAGAACTACGAATTCCAATTTACTCACCTGTTATCAGGAGAGACCTCAGTGCTGCATCTTTGAGCCCAGTACAGATCCTGAAAAGTAATTCTAACCGTACTTACCAGTAACTTGAATTTCCTTCCATAGGCTAACATTGACTGGTTTCACTTGGAAATTCTTCTAAGTGTGGAGTTTTGGAACTTTATAATATTCCTCTAAAATCAGCCGAACTACGAATTCCGATTTACTCACCTGTTATCAGGAGAGAACCCAGTGCTGCATCTTTTAGCCCTGAAAAGTAATTCTAACCGTACTTACCAGTAACTTGTATTTCCTTCCATAGGAATCCATTGTCTGGTTTTCAGCAGAAAAGTTTCAAAGTGTCGATTTTCACAAACTACAAATATTCCTTAAAAATCGCCTGTATGACTTAAACGCATTCTTTCAACTGTTTACAGGAGATGCACCAGTGCTGGATCCAGGATCCACCACTGAGTAAGAAAAAGTAACGATAACACTACTTACCTGCTAAGTGAATTTCCTCCCATAGGATAACATTGGTGATTCGATGTGAAAAAGTTTCTAAGTGTCAACTTTTAAAATACAATAATATTCCATAAAAATCACTACTGTAACCAAAACGCTTTTACTCAACTGTTTACAGGAGATGTCCAAGGACTGAATCTAGGATCCAGTCCTGTGGTTAGAAAAGTAATCCATAAAGTAACTAATTGCATTTAACTAGAAATTCACATTGAGCTCAATGTTGCATTGTGTTTGACATTGTGTTGCCCATTGCAACAACTGTAACTACTGTACTTAAAAGTCTATTGCCTATTTGCAAAGTATTTAAACTAAAGTAATTCATTCTGAGAAAGTATATTTTGTAATGTAATGTATAATGTAATTACAATGTAATTTAATAAATAAAATATGTAAAAATAAATAGTTTAAAAAATGTAGTAAATCAGTATCAAAAAAATAAATTTAACATTTTAAAATTGTCATTTACAAAACCTTTCAAATTCACTGAAAAAACCATAGGTTTCAGACATGTTATAGTTAGGAATTAGCATTTAAAAAACCTTTGAAATTCACTGAAAAAACCATAGGTTTTAGGGACAGTTATAGTTAGTTGGACATTGCACTCGTACAAAACCCGTGAAAATCCCCCGTTATAGTTAGTGCAGCTAACTATAACTCGCGCCCCCGCAATGCACTGCTGATGACGTCACATATTACATCACTCATGACATGGTCAGTGACATCACTGATGACATCTCAAATGGTATCACTGATGACATCATCCACGTGATAATCTGATGCACCTCCTCACACCCTAATATAACCTTTGATACACCCACTCTAAATTACAGACTGCCATTCGCAAAACCATAGACACTCCAACACCAATAACTACATACCCACTCACTGATTCTTAGGTCTACACACACATCCACTCACTCACCCGTACAGTCACTCATACTTACGGTCACTCAGTACAGGACTATCATATGCACTCATACTCCTATATAGACACTCAAACACCGCCACTCATCCATAGAGGTACTCACACACCTAGTCAGTCATGCAAATAATTAAACACACTGCCATTTACTCACCTATATAGTTATACACACACCAGCTCACTTACTCATACAAATACTAGCACATTCTTACGCTCTTATACAATCACTGATACAAGCACACACTCATCCATACAGTCACTCTCACAATCACACACTCTTGCTTATAGCTATTTATATACTCCAACACACATATATACTGCCTTTCACATATGTAGTTACTCACACATGTACCACTGGGACATACATTCACTCACTAACACACTCTTACACACACTTACCCACCCATACAGTCTATCACAGATGCACTCTTGAAACCATCCACCCAGTGAATCACCCACTCACACATCTATGCACAGAGTCGCACACACCCCACCCACACAAACACTCAGGCACCCATACAGATACTCAGACAACCAATCAATAACTCATATAGACACTCATGTAGGTATTCACAAACCCATGCAGCCACTTACACAGCAACAGACAGACGGATACAGACATTCACCCAGTTTAGTCACTAACCCATGCATTCAGAAAGATACGTTTAATCACTCACTTATAGAGTTAGTCACGCACCTACTAAATCATCCATACAGACACTTATACACCCACTCATTCTTCAATACGCCTTTCCCTATATATATTAAAAATATTTAAACTTTACAGAAACACACAGTCACTGGATGATGTCATCAGTGATGTCATTTGAGATGTCATCAGTGATGTCAGCAGTGATGTCACTGACCATGTCATGAGTGATGTAATATGTGACGTCATCAGCAGTGCATTGCGGGGGCGCGAGTTATAGTTAGCTGAACTAACTATAACAGGGGAATTTCATGGGTTTTGTACGAGTGCAATGTCCAACTAACTATAACTGTCCCTAAAACCTATGGTTTTTTCAGTGAATATATATATACATATATCCAATACATAAAAAAGATGCTGCACTCCAGGGATACATATTCCAAAGGATTTTATTCACACCACTAACACCAATGCGTTTCGACGCAAGGTCTTGATCACGGTTGGGTAAGTCCTATCTTAATTGCCATTATATACTGGTATCCCAATTACCCCATAATGAGGCATTCTGGGAATTGTAGTACAACACACAATATTTTCAATGACACTGCGACCACCAGTGCGGCCCCCGTGTACCACCACAGGGATATCGCGAATATAGCAAAGTCGTTGCGAATATTAGTGAAAATATAAAAAAATATATATATTTCTACACATTCCCCGTTCACTGTCACACACTCATGTATGCACTCACAAACTCACTCGGGCACTTATACACCCATTCACATATCCACTCACACACTTATACATCCAGTCACATACTCACTCAGATACTCAAGCACTCACTCACATACCCATTAAGGTACTTATGCACCCACTTACAGACTTACTCAGAGAGTGACGCACCCATGAACAGACCCATTCAGAGACTCACGCACCCACTTACAGACGCACTCACACACTCACGTATGTTCTCACAGACCCACTGAGACACTCATACACCCACTCACAGACCCACTGAGACACTCATACACCCACTCACACATCCATACAGTTCCTCCCACACTCAGTCACAGACCGTCTCAGAGACTTAAGGACTCAGTCAGTCAGTCATACACACAGAAACTCACAAACACACTCAGAAACTCACTCAGACATACACGCACTCTCTCACTCACCCAGTCAAGGTTCATGCATCCACTCACAGACCCACACAGACACTCGCACATCCATACAGTCACTCACACCACCACTCATAGACCCACTCAGAGACTTATGCACCCAGTTATTTATACACTCAGAGACTCATGTCCCATGCACAGTTACACTCACAGTCCCATGCACCCACTGACAGAACCACTCAGACACTCATGCTGCCAGTCATAGACGCACTGAGAGACTCATGCACTCACTCACAGATCCACTCAGACACTCATGCACCCACTCACTCACCCATTCAGACACCCAGTTAGACACTCATGTATCCACTCACAGATCCAGTCAGACAGTCATATACGTATTTACAAATGCACAAAGGCACTCATGCACCTACTCACAGATTGAGTGAGAGACTTAAGCAACCAATCACAGACCCATTGTAACACTGATGCACCCACTCATAGATGTACTGAGGCAGTCACGCATTTCATTACAGAAGTATTGATAGACTGATGTATTGTCTCACAGATCCCCTCAAATACTTATACAGTGAATGAGAGACTTAGTGATGCAGTGATACATGCAGTCATAGAATACACTGAAAAAGTTATGTATTGTTCGATAGAGATATTAAGACAGTTGTACATGCTATTATACAGTCGTTTAGATAGTAATGTGTTTATTGTGTTGGTTATAATCCATTTTGCAGTTATAAGTTTTGGATGTGGTGGTGGCTATTGAATGTCTGCATTTGTTTTGTCATTCCGCAACATATTTGCAGTGATCGCAGCTACCAATATCAACGCGACGCCCAGCTTCACAACGAAAACAGAAAATCGGTTTAAATGGTTGTTCTTATGCAAACTCCCTACAGAAATATGACTTTAGCAGTGCAGTAATAAATCCCTAGTGTCTAAAATACTGTAAAATGTGTGCATATATGTGTTTTGCACACCCTAAAAAAGGCGCATTCGTCGCGGTTACTGGAGTCATCGCGACTCTCGGTGTAATTGCGAAAACGGGAAGTAGGGATCAAACACAGTTTTTAAAAAAGTTACTACAAATATATGTGTACAAACATGCTCTTTAAGTTAGTAATGTGTGTATTGCAATAGTTAGAATTAATTTGTTAAGTTAAAATTTGTGAAAGGGGTGGTGGTCGTTGAATGTCTGCTTTGTTTTGCACTTTCGTGATATGATCGCGATCATCGTGACGTCATCGCAGCTTTGAAAGATTTAAAAATTAAATTATTTGACAAGAAAATGAACAAAAATTTGTCCTCGGGTTGCTTTGATTAAAAAAATGTCTTTAAGTATATTTTTCAGTATGTGAAATACATTTGCTGATCACAGATTCTCCACAGCAAATGCGACACTGTTGTGCCGACTCAAAAAATTCTTAAAAATAAAACCAGTTATTAATGTACTTTCTGATAAACATGTACCAAATCTAAAAATGAGTGGTATATAATATAAATATAATATACAATATGCAATTATAGAAAGAACATACGAAAATCTTAGAGGCTCACTTAAAAAAATAGACGTTACAATTAAGAAATAGAATTTAAAAAAACTTAGAAATTCACTGAAAAAACCAAAGGTTACAGGGACATTATAGTTAGGCTGAAATTTCACTCATACAAACCAGAGAAATTCAGCAGTTATAGTTAGCTGAGCTAAATATAACTTGTGCCCCCGAAATGCACTGCTTATGACTTCACATATTACATCACTCATGACATGGTCAGTGACATCACTGATGACATCACTGATGACATCTCAAATGACATCATTGATGACATCACTCTCTGATTCATAGGTCTACACACACGTCCACTCAGTTACCCATGCAGCCACTCATACATCAACTCACTCACTAATACAGCCACTGTTATATCCACTCATACACCCATACAGCCACTCACACACAGTCAGTCACTCATAGAGCTACTCACACACCTACTCACTCACCTATAGAGTCAATCACACAGGCAATTACTCACCTAAACAGTTATATACACATCCACTCATTTATTCATACAGATACTAACACATTCTTACTCACCTATACAGTCACTGACACAAGCACACACTCACCCATACGGCCACTATCGCAATCACCCAGTCACACATACAGTCACTCATATACTCCAACACTCACCTATTCAGTTACACATCCATATACCACTGGCACATCCATTCACCCACCCACACAGCCATACACACACTCACTCACCCATACAGCCCCTTACATACACACTCACTAACCCATAGAGCCACTGACTCACCCACGCACTCATCCATACAGGCCATTACACACCCCCTCACCCACCCACACAGACATTGAGACACCTATACATGTACTCAGACAAACCAATCACTCACCCAAACAGAAACTCACATACCCACTCACACACTTATACAACCACTTAGACACCAACTGAAAGACAGATACAGACATTCACACAAGTCACTCACCCATACATTCACTGAGACACTTAATTATTCACTTATACAGTTACTCACGCACACACTGAATCATCCAATCAGGCACTCAAACACCCACTGATTCACCAATACACCTTGGTGTGTATATTTAACACTCAAACTTTTAAAAAAGCACTCACAGTCAGTGGATGATGTCATCAGTGATGTAATTTGATATTTCATCAGTGATGTCATCAATGATGTCACTGACCATATCATGAGTGATGTAATATGTGAGGTCATGTGTAGATATGACCCTTGCAGGGTCGAAACGCGTAATGGCTGCCTGTGCTTTCATGAGCTGTCAATAAAGCGATTATCTTCCAGCAAATTACTGTGGTCCGTGCTCCGTTCTTCGAGAGGCATCGAGATTTGAGCGGAGTGGTGCATATATATATATATATATATACACACACATTTTAAAAACAATTAAACAATGTACATAAAACTGCGGAGGGGTAACATTTACTATTCCCACTTCAGCCTGCATAACTTTCTATAGACTGGAGTTTATGTGATTTTATGGTGTTCAGTATGAGTAAAGATTGGCTTTGCGATTTCAGTTTTTAAGCCCAGTCTTCAACCTGGCTTTTAACCTAGTTTTACCTGGTTTTACCTGGTTTTTACCCAGTTTTACTTGGTTTCACGTGGTTTTAGCTGGTTTTAGACAGGTTTTAAACTGTATCTTAAGCCCTCTAATATCCATGTACTGTACGCACTCTGCACTTTTTTATGATGAACCGTTTTGACATCTACCAATTTGCACTAGCGTTTTGTTACAATTATTGCACTTGCAGTGATTTTATGTATAATGTACGTTGTCTGCATTGTTTGGTTAGAAGTATAAGTATTTATACTTCTGTATTTTTTCTGCTGCTTGCCACGAATTTGCACTTTGAAAGATGTTTACAGTGCACTTGCACTTTATTCTCTATATGATCAAGGCATACCTCTGGCATCCGTTGTTTAATTATTTTTGTATTGTCAACTATGTACGAAAATAGCTGATGAATTTTGTTTATTTTCCGCACTTGCACTTTATTATTGTGCACTTTCCTCCTTATTGTCTATATGACATATGTATCAATTTATAAACATGTATTATGGATCTTTACTCAATGTATTACTCTATAAGTCATGTTGGACAAAATCGCCACCAACCACTTGGTTTTATTTATACAATGTTTTTACTTGTATACAGTATTGGCCGGTTTTTACTGATTTCAGAGATGTTTTTATTTGGATCCATAATCAATTGTGTGTTAAATATCTGTTGCAGATTCATGGATTTAAAACACGTAAATTTGTTGTTATTTTATCCCTATGTCTGCACAGTATGTTTTCTAGCTCTATTATGAGAGGGGAGTGACTCAATCAATTTCACCAGATCACTATTTAATGATGTGATGGGGTCCGGCGTGTCATGTGATCAAGACCGTGGCAACGCGGTCGAAACGCGTAATGCTGGGCACTTGCCGTGTGTTATTTTGATTTTGATGCCACATACCAAGGAATAAAGCACATCACTGTTTGAACTGCACGCTGTGGTCCGTACCTGATTACCGCCGAGGTATTGGTGTTTCAGAATTGTGGTCTTTTCATATATAGCAGCGTAATGGAGGAATAAAAGCTTTTAATTCCTGAAAATCTCCCCGTGTCGGTGTCCGGTCTGTGTGTGAGGAATCGGATGTGGCGTTTATATATATATATATATATATTCCTTTCCTCGCCACAATCCTCCGGAAAAACGAGTGCAGACCTCATTCAGTGCCAAAATTCTTTTTATTTTTACCAGTCCTCTGCCATTACGCGTTTCGGCCGTACAAGCGGCCTTGATCACATGACATATATATATATACACACACACATTTTAAAAACAATTAAACAATGTACATAAAACTGCGGAGGGGTAAAATTTACTATTCCCACTTCAGTCTGTGCAACAGTAGGGAAAGCGTTGGACAAAAAAGGGGTAAAATTTACTATTCCCACTCCAGTTGGTGCAACAGTAGGGAAAGTGTTGGACTCAGGAGGGGTAAAATTTACTATTCCCACTCCAGTTGGTGCAACAGTAGGTAAAGGGTTGGACTGCGGAGGGTTAAAACGTACTATTCCCACTTCAGTATGTGCAACAGTACAGAAAGCGGTACTCCAGTCTGTACAGCAGTAGGGAAAGTTTTAGACCCAGGGTGGGTCAAATTTACAATTCCCACTCCTGTTGGTGCAAAATTACGGAAAGCGTTGGACTCAGGAGGGGTAAAATTTACTAGTCCCACTCCAGTCTGTGCAACAGTAGGGAAAGCTTTGGGCTCAGAAAGGGTACAATTTGCTATTCCCACTCCAGTTGGTGCAACAGTAGGGAAAGTGTTGGACTCAGGAGGGGTAAAATTTAGTATTCCCACTCCAGTTTGTGCAGCAGTAGGGAAAGCGTTGGACACCGGAGGGGTGAAATTTACTATTCCCACTCCAGTCAGTGCAACAGTAGGGAAAGCATTGGACTCAGGAGGGTAAAAGTTCCTATTCCCACTCAAGTCAGTTCAGCAGTAGGGATAGTACTTCTCTTAAAATACATACCATATTTTAAATAATTGAACAAAAATATAAAGTATTAATATAAAAATTATATATATAGATATATATAGATATATATATATATATATATATATATTCCAAATGAGATATTTTTTTCCAAAAATAATCGTCCAGCACTCCCAGGCGGGTTCAATTACTCAGTTCTTTATTTGAACGACAAAAACAACATCTACGCGTTTCAGCAGTCTCAGCTGCCTTGCTCACGATGTCTGAGCGCCAACATTTTTTTCTTAAAATACTCACTTTCAAAGACAAAGAACATTGAAGAGGGACTACGAGAATTAAAGAAAACATTAGCCAGCACGCTTACTCCTATTACAGCGGCGGCCATATTAGAACATGCAAGGTATATACAAAAACCCATTACAAGGAAAGTTCCTTGTTAAAATTGTTTCTGCTATTAGTAGCATAGAATTTCCATAGAGGATGTTTAAATCCTACTTGTGCTTTGCCTTTCTGAAATTTTATATCTCACAGAGACTCCAAGTCCCTTGTACTTATAATTCAGATATCCGGTCAAATGTCACATATCAGTTTTTCATGAAAGTAATCAAATAAACATCCCATGTTACTATTTTTGCAGCCTCTAATTCCTCAAATTATACGTTCTAAATATATTCCTACAGTTTCGAAGCCAACGGGGAGTAAAAAAGATTATTTTTCAATTAAATATATCGTAAAGTTCTTCAATTATTAAAGTGCAAATACCAAGTGCAAATCAATCGCTAAAAGTGCAAGTGCTTCACCGTATATTATTACATATATTTCATATACTAATTAAAACACAATATACAAAAAACTATATAATTAAAATGTCATTATATATACCAAATTTCTAAAGTGCAAGTGCTTCACAGTATATTTTTCTTCCACATTAAAAAAAGGGAAAACTTATTTCATATACTCAATAGAGAAAAAACACTTTTTTAAAACACTATTAATATCCTAAAATATCTAAAATCGATATACATGAACTACCCCTTAATTACTTCTTAATCTGTATGAAATAACAGAAGAAGCTGTACATATAAAAAGTTACATCTTAAAAACAATTTTTCTTATGTACAGCAATCATCTAATCCTTTTACATCCCTCTTCCTCAAATTCTTACCATACCAATAAAAACAGAAAAAGTAAAAAGTCTCATTATGTGCAGTTTGTACCTTACATTCCCTTCCCTCAACAACCTCAGTGTAGACATGTATAAAGGTCCTCATCTACGTTCAATCCATGAGGTTCCTTACTATTAAACTCCAAAATATAATAGGTTTCCAATTTCCTGAGTTCCTTTTCCCTATCTCCTCCTCTCTTTTTACGGGGAATTTCTGCTATACAGCTATACTGTAGGCTGGAGGGATTACTTTGATGATACTTCTCAAAGTGTCTTGCAACCGGGTAAGTTCTATCTTTGTTTAAAATTGCTCTCCTGTGTTGTAAAATCCTTTTATACACTGGTAAAGTTGTACTACCTATATATACCTTCGGACAGTCACATTGCAATAAATAGACAACAAAATCAGATCTACAGGTTAAAAACTTTTGATGAAAATAGTTTTATTAAAAAATGTTTTAAAATTCGTGCCATTCATTCCATGTTGGCACGCTTTACATTTAAAACATTTTTTAAAACCTGGTTTTTGTTGGAGCCAATTCAAGGCTCCACTCTTCCGTTCCTGAAATTCACTTCTCACAATTAAATCTTTCAATGACTTTGATTTCCTATAAGTGATATTAGGCTGTTTATTCACTTGTGGGCCTATCAAAGGGTCACCCTGTACCAGATACCAATGTTTTTTTAAAATGGCTCTGATTTCTTTGTGTTTGGTGTTAAAAGTCATAATAAATCTTGGATTCTCCACATTTTTCTGATCTTTCTGCTTAGTTTTCTCCCTTCTTTTTCTGAGTTCGTGATGGTTCAAAGAGTACCTTCTGTCTCTCAAGATTCCTGGCTTTCTTAGCTGCACCTTCTATTATGTGTGGTGAGTACCCTCTCTCAGTGAATCTACTCATCATTTCCTGTTCGATTCTCAGATACTCTTCCTGGCTGCTACATGCCCGCCTAGCCCTATAAAATTCCCCAAAGGGAATACTTCGTATCAATGGTGCTGGGTGGGCACTCCCCGCATGGAGAATAGTATTTCCGCAGTAGGTTTTCGAAATATAGTGGTCTCAAGTTTTTCCCCTACTGGTTGAATTCTGATATCAAGAAAATCTATGCTAGTTTTACTGAACTGTCCCACAAATTTCAAATTCAACGAGTTCTGGTTCAGATCCACAATGAATTGTTCTATGTCCGTTTCCGTGCCCTGCCACAGCACGAAAACGTCATCTATGAATCTTACCCAAAGTAAAATGTTATCTGACCAATGTTCTAAGGGCGGCCCCCCGAGCACCTGCTCCTCCCACCAGCCTAGATGCAAATTAGCATAGCTGGGGGCGAAGCAGGTGCCCATCGCCGTCCCTTGTTCTTGCCGATAGAGATCATCCCCAAATAAAAATATATTATTCGTCAGACACCACTCCATTAACTCTAAAATCATTCGATTATGTTTCATGAATCTTATTGGTTTTCTATTCAAAAAGTACTCTGCCGCTTTTAAACCATCTACATGACGTATACTCGTATACAACGTGGAGATATCCAATGTCATTAAAATCATGGTGGTAGCATCCCAATGAATATCAAAAATACACTTAAGAAAATCAGTAGAATCCTTGATATGTGAAGTCAATGTTCTAACAATAGGATTTAAAAAATAATCAATATATATAGATGCATTTTCGAACAAGCTGCCACATGAAGAGATTATGGGTCTACCCGGAGGTGTGGTGGTACTTTTATGCACCTTCGGGAGCATATAAAACACTGGTATTACTGGTTTCTCTTTTTTGATAAATTTGAACTCATCCCAGCTTAACAGTTCATCTTGTTTCCATATTTCGAGTCTGTCAAAAAACAAATCCTTCACTCCTTCATATATATGTATATATATTATCTACTGGCGGTCGCCAGTAGATAGTTATAGTTACAACCTATTATCCATAGGAAATCCGCGACATTCTATTTGAGATAACTCTCTTGCCGGTTGACGTATCTTCGCGAAATTTTCAAACTTTGTGGCCCGCTCCGGTCCGCTCCTTCCCTGAAAGTCTCGGGAGATTCGTCAAGCGGGGCCGAGAAAAAGGGGGTCCCAAAACGCGTTTTCCCCATGCATTTTTCCATAGGAAACTTTAGACACGGCTACAGCCTGAACTGCTGAACGGAATTACACCAAATTTGGCAAAGAGGTAGTTCTTGGTTCAGAAAGAACCCTTTTGTTAAATGGTGTAAATCCGCTCAGTAGTTGCTGAGAAAATCAAAAGTAAAAAGATAGTGATATCTATGGCCGAGTAGGGTCCGCGTACCCTCCCGATCACGAGCTGCATGTTAATTGGCTGTCAGCTGGCTGTCAACATTCCGATTCAGGAAATGTTGGCAGCCATTTTGTCCCTCGGTAGAACCGAGGGACAGAAACAAGTGCGCAAAGCGCACAAAGGGGGCAGGGTAGAAACACCCTGACCCCTAGGTTTGCTCAGGGGGTCCCACAAGGACACCCTGGGCAAAAAATAATAATTTTTTTAAAATCGGCAGGATGCGCTCAGGGTGCGCGAATCCTGCCGAAAAAAATCGAAGCGCGGTCTCCCGCGCTCGATTGTATTTTGCCCGGGTGGCCCAAGTCCTGGGGGCATGGTGGGGGGTTAATTTTATGTGTGGGGGCCTCAAGGGCCCCTAAGCCCCGGGGACCGCCACCCCCGGGGCTTTATTGCAAAAATAGTGCGGGAGGGCTCTTCTGCCCTCCCGCAGCCCCGGGACCGCCACCCCGGGGCTTCTTTTAAATTTGAATAAGGTGTGGGGGGCTCCAGCCCCCACACGCCCCGGGACCACCACCTCCCGGGGCTGTGCAATTTAAGGGAGGGGGCCGCGCGGCCCCCTCCTGGAGCCCTTGATGGCCCTGGGGACCGCCACCCCCAGGGCCGGCTCCTGCAGTGTCCCGGGTGCCTACCCCGGGACACTGTAGTTTGCTATGGCAGGACGGAGCCTCGCGGCTCCCGTCCTGCCATAGCAAACTGCTTTGGATATTGGAAGAGAGAGCAGGGAAACCTGCTCTCTCTTCCAATATCCAGCACATTGCTTTTCCACATGGGGAGCAGCATGTTAGCTGCTCCCCATGTGTAAAGCAATGCCGGCTCCCGTAGGACACGGGAGCCGGCGGGACTGTGGGGGTTTGGGGACCCCCCACAGTCCCCAACAGAGGCCAGCCCCGGGGATGGGGTCCCCGGGGCAAGTAGTGGCCCGGAAGGGGGCCACGCGGCCCCCTCCCCAAAAAAAAAAAACAAAAAAAAACGGAAAGGCCGGCCCCGGGGATGGGGTCCCCGGGGCCATAAATGGCCTGAGGAGGGGGCCATGCAGCCCCCGCCAAAGAAAAAAAAAAAACGAGGCCATGCCCCGGGGATGGGGTCCCCGGGGCCAATACAGGCCCAGGGAAGGGGGCCACGCGGCCCCCTTCCCGTTTTTTTTTAAATATTTAATTTAAAAAGGGGTAAGGCCCTGGGGATGGGGTCCCCAGGGCATAAAAACTGGAAAAAGGAAGGGGGCTACAGTGCCCCCTTCAGGGGCCAAAATTTTTTTTTTTTTTTAAACGATCGGGCCCGCAGGCCCCGCCCCTTCCTTCACCACTCTGCAAACGCGCCCCTGGCGCGTTTGCAGATGGGGAAGTAATTCCCGTTCAATACTGGGGTCCCTGAGGCCAACTAGCCCACCAGGAACCTCCAGTATGCGCCAGGGGCTGCCTTGCATAGAGGTGTACAGAGGCCACGCCCCTTTTACACCTCTCTGCAACGCAGCTCTGTGGCGCTTAATGGAGGTAGCTGGTGGGCTAGTTGCACCCCACGGACCCTCAGGATTTAAGGGGACTTAATCCCTCGACTTAAAACGCGCCACGGGCGCGTTTGCACAGTGGTGAAGGGAGGCGGGGCTTCAGGTGACATGTGTGCAAACACGCCCGTGGCGCGTTTTAAGATGGGGAATTAAATCCCCTTCAATCCTGAGGGTCTCTGGGGGCCAACTAGCCCAACAGGTACATCCAGAAAGCGCCACAGAGCTGCGTTGCAGAGAGGTGTAAAAGGGGTGTGGCCTCTCTACACGTCTCCTGCAACGCAGCCCCTGGCGCATACTGGAGGTTCCTGGTGGGCTAGTTGGCCCGTAGGGACCCACATGATTCAAGGGGACTTAATCCCCCAACTTAAAACGCGCCACGGGGCGCGTTTGCACAGATGTCACCTCAGGCCCCGCCCCTCCCTTCACCATTGTGCAAATATTCTTCTAAAATCATCCGAAATACGAATTCCGATTTACTCACCTGTTATCAGGAGAGACCTCAGTGCTGCATCTTTCAGCCCAGTACTAATCCTGAAAAGTAATTTTAACCGTACTTACCAGTAACTTGAATTTCCTTCCATAGGATATCATTGCCTGCTTTTTGCTGAAAAAGTTTCTAAGTGTTGATTTTTGAAACATACAAATATTCCTCTAAAATCAGCCGAAATCCGAATTCTGATTTACTCACCTGTTATCAGGAGAGACCTCAGTGCTGCATCTTTCAGCCCAGTACTAATCCTGAAAAGTAATTTTAACCGTACTTATCAGTAACTTGAATTTCCTTCCATAGGATGTCATTGCCTGCTTTTTGCTGAAAAGTTTCTAAGTGTTGATTTTTGAAACATACAAATATTCCTCTAAAATCAGCCGAAATACGAATTCTGATTTACTCACCTGTTATCAGGAGAGACCTCAGTGCTGCATCTTTCAGCCCAGTACTAATCCTGAAAAGTAATTTTAACCGTACTTACCAGTAACTTGAATTTCCTTCCATAGGATATCATTGCCTGCTTTTTGCTGAAAAAGTTTCTAAGTGTTGATTTTGAAACATACAAATATTCCTCTAAAATCAGCCGAAATCCGAATTCTGATTTACTCACCTGTTATCAGGAGAGACCTCAGTGCTGCATCTTTCAGCCCAGTACTGGTCCTGAAAAGTAATTTTAACCGTACTTACCAGTAACTTGAATTTCCTTCCATAGGCTAACATTGACTGGTTTCACTTGGAAATTCTTCTAAGTGTGGAGTTTTGGAAGTTTAAATTATTCTTCTAAAATCAGCCGAAATACGAATTCCGATTTACTCACCTGTTATCAGGAGAGAACCCAGTGCTGCATCTTTTAGCCCAGCACTGACCCTGAAAAGTAATTTTAACCGTACTTACCAGTAACTTATCTTTTCTTCCATAGGAATCCATTGTCTGGTTTTCAGCAGAAAAGTTTCAAAGTGTCGATTTTCACAAACTACAAATATTCCTTAAAAATCGCCTGTATGACTTAAACGCATTTTTTCAACTGTTTACAGGAGATGCACCAGTGCTGGATCCAGGATCCAACACTGAGTAAGAAAAAGTAACGATAACAGTTTTTACCTGCTAAGTGAATTTCCTTCCATAGGATAACATTGGTGATTCTATGAGGAAAAGTTTCTAAGTGTCAACTTTTAAAATACAATAATATTCCTTAAAAATCACGACTGTAACCAAAACGCTTTTACTCAACTGTTTACAGGAGATGTCCCAGGACTGAATCTAGGATCCAGTCCTGTGGTTAGAAAAGTAATCCATAAAGTAACTAATTGCATTTAACTAGAAATTCACATTGAGCTGAATGTTGCATTGTGTTTGAAAATGTGTTGCCCATTGCAACAACTGTAACTACTGTACTTAAAAGTCTATTGCCTATGTGCTAAGTATTTAAACTAAAGTAATTCATTCTGAGAAAGTATTTTTTGTAATGTAATGTATAATGTAATTACAATGTAATTTAAAAAAATAAAATATGTAAAAGAAATTGTTTCTAAAAATGTAGTAAATCAGTATGAAAAAAATTAATATAAAAATTAATACATTTAAAAAATGTCATTTAAAAACCTTTGAAATTCACTGAAAAAACCGTAGGTTTCAGGCACGTTATAGTTACAAATTAGCATTTAGAAAACCTTTGAAATTCACTGAAAAAACCATAGGTTTCAGATATGTTATAGTTACAAATTAGCATTTAAAAACCTTTGAAATTCACTGAAAAACCATAGGTTTTAGGGACAGTTATAGTTAGTTGGACATTTCACTCGTACAAAACCCGTGAAATTCCCCCGTTATAGTTAGTTCAGCTAACTATAACTCGCGCCCCGCAATGCACTGCTGATGACGTCACATATTACATCACTCATGACATGGTCAGTGACATCACTGATGACATCACTCATGACATCTCAAATGACATCACTGATGACATCATCCACGTGATAATCTGGTGCAGCTCCTCACACCCTAATATAACCTTTGATACACCCAATCTAAATTACAGACTGCCATTCGCAAAACTATAGACACTCCAACACCAATAACTACATACCCACTCACTGATTCTTAGGTCTACACACACACATCCACTCACTCACCCGTACAGTCACTCATACTTATGGTCACTCAGTACAGGACTATCATATGCACTCTTACTCCTATATAGACACTCAAACACCGCCACTCATCCATAGAGGTACTCACACACCTAGTCAGTCATGCAAATAATTAAACACACTGCCATTTACTCACCTATACAGTTATACACACACCAGCTCACTTAATCATACAAATACTAGCACACTGTTACGCTCTTATACAATCACTGATACAAGCACACACTCATCCATACAGCCACTATCACAATCACTCACTCTCGCTTATAGCTATTTATATACTCCAACACACATATATACTGCCTTTCACATATGTAGTTACTCACACATGTACCACTGGGACATACATTCACTCACTAACACACTCTTACACACACTTACCCACCCATACAGTCTATCACAGATGCACTCTTGAAACCATCCACCCAGTGAATCACCCACTCACACATCTATGCACAGTCGCACACACCCCATCCACACAAACACTCAGGCACCCATACAGATACTCATAGAACCAATCAATAACCCATATAGACACTCATGTAGCTATTCGCAAATCCATGCATCCACTTACACACCAACAGACGGATACAGACATTCACACAGTTTAGTCACTAACCCATGCATTCAGTAAGATACGTTTAATCACTCACTTGTAGAGTCAGTCACGCACGTACTAAATCATCCATTCAGACACTTATACACCCACTCATTCTTCAATACGCCTTTCCCTATATATATTAAACATATTTAAACTTTACAGAAACACACAGTCACTGGATGATGTCATCAGTGATGTCATTTGAGATGTCATCAGTGATGTCATCAGTGATGTCACTGACCATGTCATGAGTGATGTAATATGTGACGTCATCAGCAGTGCATTGCGGGGGCGCGAGTTATAGTTAGCTGAACTAACTATAACGGGGGAATTTCACGGGTTTTGTACGAGTGAAATGTCCAACTAACTAGAACTGTCCCTAAAACCTATGGTTTTTTCAGTGAATATATATATATATATACTCACACTTTTAAACAATTAAATAATGTACTTAAAACTGCGGAGGGGTGAAAGTTACTATTCCCACTCCAGTCTGTGCAGCAGTAGGGAAAGCGTTGGACTCAGGAGGTGTACTATTTACTATTCCCACTCCAGTCTGTGCAACACTAGGAAAAGCGTTTGACTCAGGAAGGGTAAAATTTACTATTCCCACTCCAGTCGTTGGACTAATAGGTAAAGCGTTGGACACCGCAGGGTTAAAATTTACTCCAGTGTGTGCAACAGTAGGGAAAGCACTGTTCTAGGCCTGGGTGTAAAACTCTGCTCCGCTTGCGGAGTTTGCGGAGTTCGGCAACTCTGCGTTCCGCATGGAACGCAGAGTTATCGATAAACTCCACACTCCGAAGCTAAGTAGAGTTTTTTTGTTAGTGCGCTCAAAATGTCTTTTCGCATGCCAGAGTGACTATGCCGTGCGCACGTGATCGCCCACGAGATTTCAGAGCCGTTCGGGAGCGTCACAAGATTTGCTAGCCGGCCGCATGCTCCCGTAAAATTATGCGGTCGCCAACACGTCATTCGGGCAACCCAGTGACTTCCGGCGGATGTTTTCTGACATACCTGATCCCGAATGTGCAGGATTTAACTCGGCTGCAATCTGAGGAAGATTCTCTCCTCGAGAAGCATCAAAATCTTCCCAAAATGACAATTTGGAATCAAAAACCCCCTCGAATGGACAGTTGGCATTAGTTTTTTACATGAGGAGTCCTTTTTTGTTTTTTTACTTTTTTTTCAACAGTCCAGCAGGCTTCTCTCAGTGCTTTGTTCCTCTCCTGGTCACTTTTCTATGGGGTTTGGGAGCTGGAAGGATCACTCTCCATGTCTGCTGCATATATACCTTTGGATTTAAGGACTTTGTATTTGAGAATTCACAAGTAAGGTGAAAAACTGGTGTATAGGGGTGTTGTTTGTTTGATTGGGGCATGCACCTGGATTTAATTGTACTTTTAATCGATTTTTAAAATTTATTGTAGTGGGTGGCCTGCAGTTTCAGTAGGGGCCTAGCTTTTTTTGCATGTAATTTTTCTTCTTTTATAAAGGAAAAATTTTGCACAGGTCACTACATTTTCTCCAGGATTTTAAAAAATTTGCAATATTGATTTAATTCACAATGTTGCCTAGTATGCCAATGGGCTTTCCAGCCAGTAGGCCTAGTGCTAGTCATGGGTGCATGAAACAACTGTTTATGTGGTGTCTGTTGAATTTAAACACCATTTAGGCCATGGATGGCATTGGATTACAATACAAAATCTTTTGAGTATTTCACGTTTTTTTCCCTGCAAACAGTGTATAGGTGTGATAATGCCTTTGGAGGATGTGTGTTGTTGTAAACATTTTTAGCCCTGTCACTTTTCGTTTTTGGCATTGCAGAATTAATGCTTGGCAAGTGATTATAGAATGAATGGTATGTAAGATCTGTTAGGCACCTGTCAGGATGTGTGCCAACGTGTAATGTTTACACTAAGATTGTGTGCCATTTGATTGGACAGTAACCCCCGTAAACCACCTCATATTTTGCATATTAGGATCTGAAGACGTCTACATGCTATGAATATTTATTTTACACGCAAAGTAATATTACCTTACATCCAGAACATGTTTAAAATTTTGATTTTCCATTCAGTATCAGGCTTTACACACAAATGGTATTTACAAATAGCCCATCTTTTTACTGTGACAGCGTTTAGTCAATTTCTGTCACGCGATGCTCTACAGTTAGCATCGAGCGTCTTCGGAGCCGCGCCACCAACGTGCACGCGTCTCCTTTTACGTTAAATAGGCACTGAAGCCGGAGCCGATTGCTTCTTCGATGCAAACCGGAGCCGCCGGCGGTGAGTCAGTTGTTCTGCCCCCTGAGCCCTTTTTCCCAGACTATCTTATTAAAGCTTGTTTCACGTGCTTCACGGGGAGGGTTTTGATTCAGCAACATTGCTATTTGTTAAGGGGTTCGTGACCCGATGTGTTTCACCAAAAATTGTTTTTTAATGTTGGCTGGTCTCCCGTTACCCTAATGTGACGATGTGACCATTTTCTGGATTGAGCTAATTTATGGGCAACATATTGCTCGTTTTGACTCATTTCCATTAATTACCTCGTATTCTTCCAAGAGTCCTATTCAGACCAATATGTCAAAGGCTTAATGCGCACTTATTCTACGGTGGTGTTAATGGTTAGTTCTGGTAACTAGGAATCCTGTGGCAAAGGGGTTTTACCAAATGTTTTACTTTAGAAATCGGTTTACCATGGGGGTTGTGTGTTCGTCTGCATATGACCCTTCTAGGCAACGCTAATTTCTAGTGTGTTTCGCGCATATCCCTATGACAATATTGCACGCGCTCCACAAATAGAATGTCGCCCTTACAATTTGGATATACTTTTTATTTTCTAATGCGGTCTGAAGCAATTTGACCTTTATCTTCTAGGTTACTAATCAACCCTGTCCGGATACTTAGGTGTACTCGAGGCACCCATCACTTTCATTCACTGAATTTATTTCCAATTCACAGTGAGTTTCGCTGTCATTACACCAATTATGGGACTGTGGTTCCTTGGGTCAAAATTCTTTTTTTGACCTTTCCTTTTCCGTCTCTGCTTGTTTGTTTAGGAGCTTACGGGCCCTCATCTTTTGAAAATACAGCCGGATTGAACGTGCTGTCGTCTAATGGTAATTACCGCTTAATAGCTTTCGACTTAGCATTGCTCTACTATTGACGTCACCTAATTTTAGCCGATTTATTTTTAGGTGCTCCCTCTCCTCCTTCACTATTTTCTTGAGTCCTGATGAAGACCCCCAATAAGGATGAAGCTACCTTTATGATTATAGGGGTCGAAACGTCGACATATTGTTATTTACATCAAACATAGGCGACAGAGACATGTCTATCTGTGCCTACAATTGTTATGTTTATGTATATATTGTTTTGCCAAGTAAAAGGCCGGATTGGTTCTAAAAAGCCTGGATGTATTTGAACCACATTACCTTTCCGTTCCTTCACACCATCACGCAACCTTCCCCGAGCACCCACCCATTCCCTCTTTTTCTGAGCACCAATGTGTACCAATGTTGATTTATCTCATGTTCTTATGTTTTGATTAATTCTATTTTTTTTTGTGATGCAAATTAAATCACAAGAAATCATCCGTTTCTTACAGTGACGTTTTGAATTATTTCATGTATTTGAATTTGGTTCCACGTACGTGAGTTGGAAATCAACTTTCCACTGTGACCTTTATATTTGTACCATTGTTTACCCGGGTCCAGTGATCCTACGGGTTGCCCCATTTATAAAACTCATTTTGCATAGCCAGCCAGTGTGCTTTCCCTTTAGGTCTGCATGGGATCTTTGTTGTGGCCATACCTTCATGCTGGTTGTTGTGACCATGTGGCTGATGGCCATTTTGCATAGGCAGCCATGTGCTTTTGCCATAGACCTGCATGTCTTTTTTGTTGTGGCCATGCGTTCTTGCTGTTTGTTGTTGTGACCATGTGGTCGGTGGCCATTTTAAGTAACCAGCTCATGTGCCTTTGACAGAGGTCTGCATGTCTTCTCTTTGTTCCCAATGCCTTCTTGCCCAGTGTTGTTGTTGTTGATGACTATGTGGCACTGCAACCATTTTGTGCGTCCATTTGCCATAGGCATGCATGGATGGTTGAGAAATGAGATAGTAGTTTAATAAATTATATATGGATGAGAATAATCACTTTTTTCATATTTATAATTGTTTTTATTTAACTTTTTTACATTTTAGTTTATTGAATTTACATTTTTTAGTTTAATTTT
Source organism: Calotriton arnoldi (assembly GCA_963921515.1). Lineage (NCBI taxonomy): Eukaryota > Metazoa > Chordata > Amphibia > Caudata > Salamandridae > Calotriton > Calotriton arnoldi. The sequence continues at coordinate 600,276 of CAWUFW010005083.1, forward strand.
TGTATTTGTTTTTAAATGTTTAATTTTAATGTTTTTTTCTTTTGTTAATGTTAATTTTTGTTATTTTATTTTTTATTTTAATTTTTGTAATTTACATTTTTTTCAATAACATTTTTGCAAAATTGTTAATTTTTCTTAAGCCATTTTCATAACATCTGACATCAATGAATCAATCTCCTGTCTGCTATAGGTGCACAACAGCATTCATTGTCTAGGGATTATTCCTTTGTCATTATTTGTCAGCTGCACTTTCCTTAGTGACACATCCCACGTGATACACATAAAGCAGAGTTACATCTGTATATTGCTGTTGTTCTTCTTTCTTATCCTTCCTGAGTGTACACACCATGAAAGTTTATGTAGGTGTGGTTTTACGAATGGATAGTGGATACACTGTATTGTTAATTCTTTATAGTAACTTAAGTAACCACTGACAACACTAAATGATAATGTTTGTTTGTACTACTAATTGAACTGCAACAATGCCACATTTCACTGATGTTCTTCTTGCTTGTTTGCTTTTAGGTACACAACAGACACCATCACCCACAGTACTGCCAGACAGAAGGCATGTACACGACGTGACGCTTGACATGTCATCACGGTCATCTCTTCAACTTGTGAAGCTAAGTGTCACTGCTAACTGACAGCTTCAAGATGGTCCCAAAGAAAGGTGCTTCTAAGAAAGTGGCCAGTGATAAGAAGAAGGAGCTTACAACTACTTGTATGTCGACCCAGACCTTTTTCTGGAAAAAAAACCTGTGCCGGCTGCACCAGCCTCTAGGGAGCAAGCTGGGAGCAGCATTGCTGCATCAGCGGACCCACCCTAACCTAGGCCAAAGCCCATGTCTGTCACAGAGGCAGCCAGTCTAATCACGGCAATGCAGACGAGAAGTGACGTTGAGGTTGACTTATCTCTTTCGCAAAGTAGTACCCAATTGTTGCAGGAAACTCAGATAAGTGGACAACAACAACAGCCATAACCACCAATAGTAGTTCCTCCTGAAGTAGGAGAAATTCAGGAGATTGAACTTCATGCTGAGAAAGTAGAGGAAGCCGCTCTTTCAGAAGATCCATTGTCTTCCAGATCTCCAGCAAGAAAAAGGAGGGTTACTCCATCATATTCTTTTCCAAGACCCCCTTCTGATGATCTAGACACCACTTGGATCCCGCCTCAGCCTGAGAGTGAGTCACGCCACGAGAGGCTAAGGAAAAGGAAGTTTCCTGAAAGCCTTAGACTTATGGATGTAGAGGAGGAGGATGATGACGAGCCAGCCATGATGGATGTTAGCCCAGCCCCAGTGGAGACTGATGTTACCCCCATTCCAAGCTGCTGTGAGGGATGTGGCACCACAGATACCACCACCGCCAGCTGCCATATTTGTAAAGTCCCGGCAGTGACCTACATCCACAGCCACCTCAGTAGAAGTAGGTAGTGCAAAGAGGCAAACGTCAAAACGCACCCCTTCGGCCAGTTTGTCCAATGTCGGCAATGCCACCAGCGGCAGAAAGTGGACCGCCCCAGTTTGAGACTTCTTTACAGTTAGCAAGAAGTAGGTGAGCATTGCCATATGGTCCATTTGTTGAGGAAGTGTTAGTCAGGGTAAGCTTGGTACAAACTATGGTATCGGAGGCCAAACAACCCATTTGAGAAAACACCACACGATCCAGTGGGAGGCGCACCTTAGCGGGCAAAAATCTGCCAGTGGTGTTGGTGAAGGGGGTGAATGGCTGAGCAGGGAATCCAATCCAATCATGGTGAAGGTGTAACAGACGTTTTCATTATGCAAAGCAGCTCTGTCCCCAGCAGAGCAGTAGTATCGCCCGCATCAGTAACATCGCAATGGCACAAGACTCAGGTTGAGACACCAAGGCAAGAGAGTACAGTGGCTGCCCCGCTTAAACGCATATTGAGCCTACCACTGTCTGCTCTCAAGAAGCCACCTGCATCAGTGGCACCAAAAAAGAGAAAAATCTAGGCTACTATTCTTGGCATGTTTAGGCAGGAAGGTTCCCAGATGGTCCTATTTCGCCAGAGTTGCTGTTTCAGCGCTACAGCACAATGTGCTGGAATTGCTTGGACAAGCTTTGGAAACGAGTGCTATCCACCTGACAACAGACATGTGGACCAGTTGCCAAGCCACTGATTACATGTGCATCACTGCACACTGGATCTCTTTTATGGGGGTCAGAGAAAAGATATCTTCAGGTGTTGGCACTGCTGTGATTTTTAATGGCACTCGGAAGCATGCAACAGTAGCCCAGCTCGCCATGGAGAAATCCCATACTGCTGCACACATTTTGGAAGACTTTAACAACAAGGTCTTTGAATGGCTGCGCCCAAGAGGACTTAACATTGGATTTGTTGCCACGGACAAAGGCAGTATTATAGTTAAGGTCATGGCTGATGGTGGCTATTTCAGGGTCCTGTGTTTGACGCACTGCAACAACATCATTGTATAGGACTTTCTAAAAAAAGAAGACCAAGTAAGCAACTTACTGTCCACCAGCAGAATAATCTGCACTCATTTCAGCCATTCATTTAAAGCCCTGAAGCAGCTGAGGGTCATTCAGTGTGATAATAGAATGCCAGTTAACGCACTCATACAGGAGGTGCCAACACATTGGAACTCAACTGATTACATGTTACAACATCTGTTTGAGCAGTACAGATCAATTAATGAATATATCATGTAAAGAGTGGATGCAACTGTGCAAGGCATGATCATTGAAATGTACCAATGAGGCCTAGTCAAATGCCTGACATAGATGCTGCTTCCTTTTGAGGTTTTCACACTGGAAGTCAGCAAGGAGGACACTTCCATGGGCCAATCTATCCTATTACACGCTACAGGAACAGCTAAAGGAGGTGTCTGCAATGTACGCAGGTGTGGAAGAAAAATAAGATGCAAATGAGTTGGTGGAGAGCTTAATCTTTCGCTTATCTGTTAATGCAAGGGTGCAAAGAGACATTGCATCATCCAAACATTACATCTATGCCACAATTCTTGATCCACAGTACAAACCATTACTGTCCACTTTCATTCCTTTTTCAGATGGGGATGTTTCAAACTACAAAACATGGATTTGCAGAGCAAGCCAGTGAGCTAGGAAAAGAATGGCCGGCAATTAGAGGCCCACTCCTCCAGGGCACAAGTTCTGCGGTGCGGCCATCAACTTCACAGCCTGAGGGCAGTGCTGTTGGCTCATAGCAGCCAAAAGCAACAACAAAAACACCAGCAACAACAGGAACAGGAGCATCAGCCCCAAAATCTGCATATGATTGGTTTCTACTGGCAGGACTTGAGTCCAGTGCAGAGGCGAAGGCAAAAGAGGCTGAGGAAGGTGGAGCACCAATGACTTTTGAGTGGATGCTCCAGGCATATCTGGATGACCCAACAGAGGTCTATCTTGAGCAAAACCCATTGGTGTATTAGTATGGGAAGAGGCGCCAATGGCCAGTGCTCAGTAGGCTGGCAATAAACTATCTGGCTTGCCCAATAGCCAGTGTCTCTGCTGAGCATGTTTTCAGTGCTGCTGGAGCCGTTGTCACTGTAAGAAGTACCAGTCTCTCACCCCAAAATGTGGAGAGATTAACCATGATCAAAATGAATCAGCACTTTATACCACCGGATTAATCCTGAAGTACGATAGGAGGAAGATAAGGGAGACTCAGGTCATGGAAGTAGTGTGTTAGCTGACCTGCTTCCGGGTGAACCACCTGAGTTTGCGGACAAGCTCTACTTCCCTGACTACTTGGGCCAACAGCCATATAACTTTCTCTCTCTATTGCTGATCTGCTTTGATGCCCAAAGAAAAGATATAGCTAATAGCTAGGGGAACATTATTTTATTTTATTTGTTAGTGTCTGGCTGAATGCTTCAGCCCCACCGTCTTAGACACATTTTATTGCCGGATTGGAGTTGCACCAGTGTGCAGTGAAGAAGCCCCCCCAACCCATTTCCCTCAAGGACATTGGAGATACAAATTTGTGCTTGCCTCTATCCCTGGGCCGTGACTATCTATCATTTCCTAGTTTATTCCCCTAGGTGGGCTGCCCCACATTATTTGATTTATTACAAGACTGCCCAATGTTTGTTTCGTGAACAATGGATCGGCAATGTACTACAGTGACCATGCCTGAATTAGAAGAACAGGTAAATGGCATGCATTGCATGCTAACTGATTGTTGTTTGTGAGTGTGTTGAGATGATTCATGTGGTGGCAGGCAGTTACACTTGGTGTTCGTTTATTTGTGACTATTATGCTTAAATGTGTTTGTAATGATTTACAATGTTGGTGGCCAACCGACGGCTGATAATTTTTTCCCTAAAGGTGATTTTTTTCCTTCCTCTTAGAGAGTTAGCGAGATTTGTTCACCAGGTCCACTCCACACTGCTTTGTTTTCTGCTTTTACTCCTTAAAGAGTGAGACCCGACCAGTCCCTTTAGATAATACAAACACAAATCTAGTCTACACAAAAAATGACACAATGTTTCTCTTGTTGTGCATCAACAGCATTGTACTAAAGGTCGATGTATTGCATTTTAGTCAGGACACAGTCGGTACGGAGTTGGACACCTTACTCGGAGTTAGGAGGATCACAATGATGGAAAGACTCAGGGCGTGAGCGTGACTACTTCGAGAACTGCCACCAGAAGAAGGACATTTTCAACTTCATTGAAACCAGCCGATTTGGAGATGACTTTAAAGTGGCCTTCCCATCTCTGTGGAGTGGTGGTGAGTGGTGACAGCTGTGCATTGACTTTACTTGATTTTTAAAATGCAATGTTGTTGGGAGTGTGCGCTGAGTGCGGTCCTGGCTCAAATTGAAGCTAATTGGTGGTTGGGTGGGGGGCCTGTTGTAGGTAATTGGAGATAGACAAGACATGTGGTCATGAATGATCATCACATTATGCATGTGCTGTTAGGCTACATATTAGTGTTATGATTTATGATGACGAGTTAGATCAGCCCGATACTGATAGTTATACGTGGCCACTTTTGTATGATTTTTGGTTGTTGTAAAATTGCTCTCACCTAATTGTTCACACACCAGTCATAAAATGAATGAGTGCAAAAATAACTCTTCTTATCTTCTCTCTTGCGCTGCCTCTTAGTCTTCTCGGTGGACTCCTTATGAAGTTTAACTTCTTTTTTTCTCCTTGATTCTACAATATCATTTTTGTTTTACAATCCACAGGCCTTCTTATCCTGCGCCAAACTGGAAAAGCAATAGAACACTCATGCTTACCTTACAGGGCCGCATTTGCCAGGCACCCAAGATTGACGGACAGTCCAAGAGGAATGCAGATGCAACTCCCAATTTGACAATACAGTATCTTTTTTGCTTATGATAATCATTAGAACTGTGTGTGTTGTTCGCTTGACTCCTACATAACATAGGACATTTACATATAATGTAACTTGAGTCTCTCTGGGGGCAGACGGACAGTTTGGTTTGCATTGCATTTAAGTTACCTGTACTCATGCCTCTTTTTCCTTTTCCTCCCATAACAGATTTATGATGGTTGGCTGCTCATTGCCCAGATGACTGTTGTCCTTGTGTAGTGTTTGTCTTTGTCAAACCTTTTCCCAAATCCCCCTTCCCTTCCATTCATCAAACCCCTAACCCTCTTCCCCCGAGCTGTGTGATTTATTGAGGTGTGACTTCATAATTTTCACCATTAATTGATCACACACTTGGTGGGGCAGATGTGGTGAAAGCAACACCAACTCAGTGCAGGACTTTCAGCTCTAAGTATAGCCCACACTGGCCACATTTACCCACCCACGCATAAAACAGTGTTCGATATTTTTAGAAGAACATCATTTCCAGCATCATCATTCAGGCACTATGTTGCGTCAAAGCTTACCCTTGTTCACTTCAGAGTTCGAGTCCACCTCATTTTGTAACTTTTTCTAGCTCACCATTGTTCTGAATAATTCAATTTAGCATTGCTTGTTATCTATTCTCTATTGTCTCTCTTCTTGTGTACAAGTAGTCTAGACTGGTGACTGTCTCAATTGTTTGTAAAGCTTTCATATATTAATATATAACCCACTAACTCAGTTTTAATCTCAATTTAGTAAGGTCCCTGCGATGAATAGTCGTTATCCTACAGTTTAAGTTCACCTAGGATGGACTGGGACCTCCATTCTGATGCCTTCACTGTTAGTGCGCTAGCATGCTACTACTACCACCACCATGGCACCTTGGGAAACCATGCAGCCCTCGCTTCATCTTTTCAGGTAAGAGAACTGTGGAGCATTGTTGTACTGCAATATAAACAATGGAAAATCACCCCCCTACTCCTTAGGGGTGAATATAGTTGCAGATTGCAGAGACTAGGAAGAGAGTAGTAGGACAAGGGTACCGCATAACTAATTTGTTATACACTATCAACAGATTTTAAAAACAGGCTGCAGCAAAGGCAGCAGTGCGAAGTAAAACACCCCAAAACAGATTTAAATCATAATGTAAAATTATGACATATTTATTCCCCTAACAATATAAACTAAACCTACAACTAGCCCACCCCTCTCCCCAAACAAATCTCCCCGTCCCCAACCAATGTCCCAAAAGAAAGTTGTGTCCAAACTGAAGTAAGTTCCAAAATGAAATTGTGCCTAAAAAAAATCCAAATGTCCCAACTCCCACATTCCCACCCTCTCCCCACAAATCCCACCTAGCAAAAAAAGGATTAAAAAAGGTGCAGAAGAGAGCACTAATGGCGGTCTAGGGGCTTCTTCAGGTACCTATCCATCTGTTCCTGCCTGGCTACTATGTGCGCCAGCCTCTGCATGACACAGTGCTCAAATGAGTGGAAATATAAGTGGACATTAGTGCTGGAAGGGCGGCGGGCGGCTGGCATCAGACTACGGTGCCAGTGGACTGGAAGCACTAGGGTCTGGGCATCTGCAGCTGCTGCCACCTCCTCCTCCTCGACCACCAGCCTCTGGTATTGTGCCCTGATGGCCTCCAGTTTCCTCTGCCACATCCGGGCTGCTATCTACTGCCTGTTAGGACCAGCAGGATTAGCTATATCAAGAAAGAAAAAAGTCAAATTGTAAACAATGCTCTTACCAAAACACCTAATGTAGTGGCACAGTTTCAGTACATTTGCTGGGGTCCTCGGGCCATTCAATTTTGATGTGATTAGAGTTTAAGACATTATGAGCTATGGAGTACACAAGTATTCTTCTCTTTCTTGTTGTGCTAAATTATTGGAGGCATGCCAGCTCAGCTGACGCCCTAGTCATACTCGTGTTACTTTGCTACTGTTTGCATGTGGGGCAGCTGTAATAGACAATTATCTTATTCCTATGGCCATGCTCTGACCAAAATGCCTTTCGATTTTACCCTGACTACAAGCCAGATGAATACTATGAATGATATACGTCACGTGAGGTACTATAAACTCAATCATGCAGACATCCTCCTGTCTGCTATAAGTAGACGGTGGGAAAAGCAATGCACTACAGTACATGGAAAGGATTAACTAACAGAATATTGTATTTGGCACATCTGAGAACCTCATGGCACAATTTACTTTTAAGGTTTCTTTTAACATGTGAGTCCATTTGGTACCCTTTTAAATATCCTAGGGAGTTGGGGCATGCTATTATTACCTTCCTGTGGCTCTTCTCAGTTTAAGGTCTCTCCCACAGATTGCTTTAGTTGTTTGTTGTAGAAGACTTCCTTTCTCCAATACAATAGTACATAAAGTGGCCTTTTGGTCAGTCTCTTGCTCATGAATGCATAGCCTTATTGTCGATGATCCTGATTCATTAGTTTTCCTCCCTATTCTTGTGTTTCTCTCTCCCCTGAAGCATTTCTTCTTTGCTATCCTTTTAGTTGAATGACTTGGACCTTTACTACACTGACATAAGGGAACTATGTTCTCTTTTGTCTTTCAGTGCCTCATGTGAGCACATGGCTTTCCTCTTTCTCTCTCTCTCCCTCTCTCTTCCCTGCTCTTTGTTGCTCCCATTCACTTTTTTATTGTTAATAATATTTTTTAAATGATTTTCAATGACGGCCCAGCAAAAGCACACTGCTAGCAGGCCGCTCACTTCTTTAGGTTGTTTTTTATCTTTTTTTTAATTATTATTGCCCATCTTGAAACAGTAAATACAAGTTAAAACAAAATAGGGCAAAATAGCCAATTGTGCATTACAATGAAGGCACATATGTGTTCATCTTGGATTGTTTTTCCTTTAGTAGACAACATGGTCCCTCATGAACTTGCATCCCTCCACAAGTGTCATCATGCAAAGGTGGCCGTTTTAGAATTATACTTAGTTTCCCTAACGTTAATGAAAACAAGCATTAAAAAATAGCTTGACCTTTTTAAGGTAAGACCTATTGGCTTTGACAATGCTGTGTTTCTTTGGATGTATCAGTGACTGAGCTTCATGTTCTATAATGGTAACTACAACAAAAATGATGCTGTTGCAGCTAGGAAATCAAACCCTTAGGGTGCGCAGACCCACCTATTGGTCCGCTGACCTGAAGTGGGGAAAAAGGGGGAAAAAAATCAAGCAAAGGCACTCCTCTTAGTAAAGTTCTCGTTTTATGATGTTTGGTGTAGTCCGTTCAGTGTGTTTTTTTTAAGTAGCAGAGAGCAAACATCCTTATGGGAGTTAAAATATGAAATGCTGCTTTTTGATGCCCCCCGCCCCACCATCCTTCCTCCTTGACAATCTGTATGAACCTTGGCATACATGCATGTTTTGTTATGTTATGCAGATTTGTAGAGCACACTATCACCCGGGAGGGTATCCTGGCGCTGAGAAGGTGTGAGTCCAGCCACACATAGGGCCTAGTGGGACGCCTTGAAAACAAGGTCATCGGCTTCTTGCAGAATTTAAGAAGTGAGGAGGAAGCTCTTATGTGTAGGGGAGGTCGTTCCACACTTTAGGAGAGATGTAGGAGAAGGCTTGACTGCCGGATCTAGTTTTCCGTATGTGTGGGATGTGTGCAAGTAGGAGTCCGGACAAACTGAGGTGTTTGAATGGTTTGGGAAAGCAGATGCAATTGTTGAGGTATGCTGGGCCAGTGTTATGTAGTGCTTTGAAAGTGTGGGTGAGGAGTTTGAATTGTGCTAGTTTGTGTATGCGGAGCCAGTGGAGCTCCTTCAGGTGTGGAGTGATGTGTGTGCGGCGTGGGAGGTTGTGATTCTGGCCACCAAGATCTGAATGGTCTGCAGCCTTCTGGTGAGTTTTTTGTTGATGCCGGCAACGAGGGTGCTCCTTTAGTCCAGTTTGCTTGTGACCAGGGCTTGCATAATGGTTTTTTGGGTGCTGATTGGGAGCCATTGAAAATCTTCCCCAGTATCTTTAAGATATGGAAGCAGGAGGCGGTGACGCATTGACTTGCCCGGCCATGTCGAGTTTGCTGTTGATGATGACCCTGAGGTTCTTGACGTGGGTGGTGGAGGTGGGTGTTAGTCCTAGCTCTTGGCCACCAGGTGGAGTCCTGCAGTGATGTGCTCTACCCGAAGATCATGATTTCTTTCTTGTCCGTGTTCAGCTTTAGATAGTTGGTCTTCATCCAGTGGGTGATTTCAGTCCTGCAGGCATTGAACTTGATCTGGGTACTGGGCCTCTTACCCGTGAGGGAGAGAATGAGTTGAGTATCATCGGCGTAGGAGAGGACGTTAATGTCATGAGAGTGGATGATGCTGGCTAGAGGTTCATGTATGTGTTGAAGAGGGTTGGGCTCAGGGAGGAACTTTGCAGATCTCCGCAAATGACGTAGCGCATGTCCGAGGTGTACGGTGCCAGGCTGACTGACTGGGTCCTTCCAGTCAGGAAGGAGCAGATCCATTGGAGAGCATGTCCTTGGATTACAATGTCGTGCAGGCATCGGATGAGGATGGAGTGGCGGACTGTGTCAAATGCTGCAGAGAGGTCCAGGGGGATGAGGGCTGTAGTGTCCCCTCTGGCCAGAGTAATGCTTATGCAATCTGTGCCGGCAATGAGGGCAGTTTCCGTTCTGTGGTTGAGTCTGAAACCAGACTGAATGGTGTTGAAGAGTTGGTGGTTGTTGAGGTATTCGGTGAGGTGTCTGTTAATGATTTTCTCTAAGTCCTTGGCTGGGAATGGTAGCAGGGAGATCAGTGTGTAGTTGGTGAGCATTAAAGGGCCCACAATGGATTTCTTCAGCAACTAGAGGACAGTTGCGTGTTTCCAAGCATCTGGGGAGGTCGAGGAAGAGATGGAGTCATGCAGAATGGGTGTGAGTATGGCACTGATGGGTTGCAGTCCTCTGTAGTAGGAGTGCTGGGGGAAGGTGTCCCATGGGGCCCCTGAGTGGATGGACTTCATGGTGGCAGCAGTTTCAGCTTCTTCTGGGGTGATGACAGGCCATGTGGTTAGCATTGGTTCTTTGTATAAGATTGAGAAGTGTTTGACGAGGTCTTTTGGGTCCGGTTGCAGGATGAGAGTTGCTGTAAATGGCAGTGATTTTGTTGCTGAACAATTGAAAGAGACTGTTGCATAGGTCCTACGCGGGGTTCATTGAGTTGAAGGCAGCCAATGGCGAGGTGAAATCTTTCACAATGGGGAAGACCTCTTTGCTTCTGTTGGTGCTGGCATTGGTGCGGTCCACCAGAGCAACGAGTTTGGTGGTCCGTATCATTTGGTGATAGTGTCTCAGGGAAGATTTGAATGGCCCCTGTCTGCATTGTCCTGGCTAATTCTCCATTTGTGTCCCAGTTATTTGCAGTGATGTTTCAATAGTCTGAGTTCCTCCGTGTACCAGCTGGCCTGGAGTCTGGATCTTGCTGTATTGCTGTGTTTGTGGGGGGTCCGGGATTTGGCACAGGAGGTGATCCAACTGTTGAAATTCCTGGTGACTTTAGGGAGGTTGTTGCTGTGTTTGGGTCAGTGGGTGTTGAGAGTGGTGCTCCAGTCCTCGTCAGTGATGCTGTTCCAGTTTCAGCTGGCTTGTCTGGCAGTGGTGTGTGGGCATTGGACCGGGACGGGAATGCCAACCCTGACAAAGACGTGGTCTGTCCAGGGGGCTGGTGTGGGCTCCTTGACCCGGATGTTGTAGTAGTTGGTGAAAATAGAGTCCAGGAGATGTCTGGTGACGTGGGTAGGGCCTTTAACTCATTGAGTGAGGCCCAGGCTTCCAAGGTCTTCAATCTGTGCTCTTGAGTTGGAGTCGGCATGGTTTTCCAGCTGGAAATTCAGGTCTCTGAGTAGGATATAATTGCATGCATCAAGGATGAATGGTGCAACAAAGTCTGCAATGGTGCCGGTGAAGTTGGTGTGTGAAACTGGTGGTCTGTAGATAAGAGTGCCGCTTAGTTTGCAAAGTTTTTTGCACTTGGCGCTCCGCAGAGCTCGTGGAGTTCCGAAAAAGTCCACTCCAGGGAGTGGAGTTTTTTCCTCGCTTGCGGTAAGTTGGTGAGCGCAAGTGCGAAAAATCTAATGTGAGACCTCTGCCCACATTGAGAAATCTCGCTGGGAAGTCGCGGATGGTCGCTACCACTCGCGTTGAGAAACCTTCCGCTCATGTTGATGAAGCTGCAGCTCGAGTAGAACTTCTACTCGAGCAGCAGAAAGAAGCAGCACCCTCTTGCGCTGCGCGTGATGCCATATGCGCTGATTTTACAGTGTGGGACAAACACCCGGCACTAAAAATCAGTGCGAACAGTGTGAGGCAACGCACTCCGCGTAGCTTGGCAGAGTTTTTTTGTCACTTCCGCAGAACTCCGTGAACTCCTCCCAAGCCTAGTCAAAACCAGCAACCAGTAAAGCTCACCAGTTGACCCTCAGTTTGGCAAGGCCGCACAGACTTCCCCCAGCATTTCGATCCCTAAAAAGGATGCCAAATAGGGAACTACGACGAATGATCTGTAATCGCTTAAAGGAAGACATCATTGCAAAGGTCAAGGCAATATGCGGACAATACAAAAGCAAGCTCTGGGAGCACAAAATTAACCTTACTGACCCCTTTTGGGCCAAACTGCTTGCTGCCAGCAAAAGCAGTAACTCCCAAAAATTCTGGAGAATAATAAATAATCTTGAAAAAGGCCACGTAGCTGCCAACAATGCCAACATTTCTAGAGATGCCTGAGTCTCACATCTTTGATCTTCGAAGCAGCAGAGGGACCCTGGGATTACATCTGAGCCATCCACCAGTCTTTCTGCACCACCGGGACCACCTTGTGTACCGAGCGAAGAATAGGGTGTATGACCAGCAAAAGTAAAGCGGATGGTGCACCCAGCCTCAACAGTCTTCTCCTGGTGCTATTCAAAGCCAACCTGCCCACATGGGCTAAAATCTTAACACTGCTTTACAACCAAGCGCTCAAGAATGGTCAGACTCCAGACTCATGGGGAGGGGCCATCATATACCCAATCTTTAAAGGCGGAGACCCATCAATTCAGGGAAACACCGGCAAATCTCATTGTTGGACAACAACGTAAAAGATTATGGGGGCCTCCTCCTAGAGGATCTCGAGACATGGGTATCCCAGAACAATCTCATGCCAATAAATCAGACCAGATTCAGAAAAGGGATGGGCACCACAACCAACTTAATGGCCATTTCTCTCATGATTGATCAAACCAAATCAAGCTGCTCCCTCCCCTACTGCAGTTTTATAGACTTTAAAGCGACCTTTTACTGAGTCCCAATATGAGCAAAACTGGTCACCCTCTGGATCCCGCGACATCTTCTCAAGGCAATAACAGAGCTGCTTACAAATACGTGAGTGTGGATAAAGGTAGGGGACGGGAGCATCGTCTCTAGAAATAATCCAACCAACACTGGTTTGAAGCAAGGATGCGTTCTCACACCCCTTCTCTTCAACCTTTTTCTGGCTGACCTGGCAACATCCCTTAATGACCTTTTGGCACGTCCTCCTAAATTAGACAGAAAGCATTGAGCAGCCTGTTCTATGCAGAAGATGCACTCCTTATGAGCTGGACACAAATAGTTCTTCAGCGACTGCTAAACATCCTCCATTCATAGACCGTCAAGAACCACCTTGTGGTAGACCTACCAAAGATCAAAATAATGATCGTAGGGAAAAAACTTAAAAGGCGGGTGAGTGATCCTAAATGACACCAAGATTCCCAAAGACAACACCTACATGTACCTGGGCATCCTAATTGACAGCCGGGGATCCTTCCTGCCGCACAAAAAGTACAGCCGGACCAGGGCAGGATCTCTCCAATATGCTTCCCGAAAATTGGCAGTGTCTGCGCCCTCCTTGAGGCCTCTCCTGGAGGTAAGCAGGGCAAAACTGATCCCAACCATTTCGTATGGCTCCAAAGCTCTGATTGGCAGGGATGTGCAGCTCTCCGACTCCCTGGTCCTAAGTACATACAGGCAGGTTTTCTCATTACCCCTTGGGGCATCCGTGTCCCAAATACGGCTAGAGTTCGGATTCATCAGTTAAAAAAAGCAACTCGTCAGGGGTCATTCGTAAAACTCTGTCATAGACTTCACAGCTCGAAACCCGACACTCTAAATCAACTTTTATGGACAGAAATGCAGACCCAAGGACCCTCCACAGCAGCCCAGGCATACCTTGATCAGGCAATTGCAAACCTACAACTAGGTGGCCATTGGAACCTGGCAATCACATGTTCAGCCTTTAAAGCTGTAGTCAACAAAGCCACGTGGTGTCTCTCCTTCAACAAAGACAAGAGCACACTGGCAAGGTGAATACATGCCTATCTAGTCATAAACAGCTACAAGGCCCTACACACGTAATCCTATTTCGCAGCCGGCCTCTCCTCAACAGTCAGACGGAGCTCATCATGTATCAATTTGGTGAGTGAGTTACTGACTTTAGACCTGGCCCCGAGCTGATGGAATCCATATGGTAGGAAATAATGCTGGTAATGTAACCATCGCTGGGAAGCCATTGAATACATACCATGCACGTCCCCTGCTCTCCTCATGGACGTAGGACGTAGGCACTAGCTCAAACCAACTTTTTAACAAGAAGAATCCGAACGTGCAGAAGAGCTCTGATTGAGTCCCTACTAGCCACTGACCTCAGACTAAGAGCTGTGATTGAGTCCCTGCTAGCCACTGATCTCAGACTAAGAGCTGTGATTGAGTCCCAGCTAGCCACTGATCTCAGACTCAGAGCTGTTATTGAGTTGCTGCTAGCCACCCACCTCAGACTAAGAGCCGTTATTGAGTCACCACTAGCCACTGACCTCAGGCTCAGAGCTGTGATTGAGTCCCTGCTAGCCACTGACCTCAGACTAAGAGCTGGTATTGAGTCCCTGCTAGCCACCGACCTCAGACTAAGAGCTGTTATTGAGTCGCTGGTAGCCACCGACCTCTGACTAAGAGCTGTGATTGAGCCCCTGATAGCCACCGACCTCAGACTAAGAGCCGTTATTGAATTCCTGCTAGCCACTGACCTCAGACTAAGAGCTATGATTGAGTCCCTGCTTGCCACCCACCTCAGACTAAGAGCTGTGATTGAGTCCCTGCTAGCCACCCACCTCAGACTAAGAGCTGTGATTGAGTCCCTGCTAGCCACCGACCTCAGACTAAGAGCCGTTATTGAGTCCCTGCTAGCCTCTGACCTCAGACTAAGAGCTGTTATTGAGTCCCTGTTAGCCACTGACCTCAGACTAAGAGCCGTTATTGAGACCCTGCTAGCCTCTGACCTCAGACTAAGAGCCATTATTGAGTCCCCACTAGCCATTGACCTCAGACTAAGAGCTGTTATTGAGTCGCTGTTAGCCACTGACCGCATACTAAGAGCTGTTAGTGAGTCCCTGCTAGCCACCCACCACAGACTAAGAGCTGTTATTGAGTCGCTGTTAGCCACCGACCTCAGACTAAGAGCTGGTATTGAGTCCCTGCTAGCCACCCACCACAGACTAAGAGCTGTTATTGAGTCGCTGCTACTCACTGACCTCAGACTAAGAGCTGTTATTGAGTCCCTGCTAGCCACTGACCTCAGACTAAGAGCTGTTATTGAGTCACTGCTAGCCACTGACCTCAGACTAAGAGCTGTTATTGAGCCCCTGCTAGCCACTGACCTCAAACTAAGAGCTGTTATTGAGTCACTGCTAGCCACCGACCTCAGACTAAGAGCTGTTATTAAGTCCCTGCTAGCCACTGATCTCGGACTAAGAGCTGTTATTGAGTCGCTGCTAGCCACCGATCTCAGACTAAGAGCTGTTATTGAGTCCCTGTTAGCCACCGATCTCAGACTAAGAGCTATTATTGAGTCGCTGCTAGCCGCCGATCTCAGACTAAGAGCTGTTATTGAGCCCCTGCTAGCCACTGACCTCAAACTAAGAGCTGTTATTGAGTCGCTGCTAGCCACCGACCTCAGACTAAGAGCTGTTATTGAGTCCCTGTTAGCCACTGATCTCAGACTAAGAGCTATTATTGAGTCGCTGCTAGCCGCCGATCTCAGACTAAGAGCTGTTATTGAGTCGCTGCTAGCCATCCACCTCAGACGAAGAGCTGTTATTGATTCCCTGCTAGCCACCGACCTAAGACTAAGAGCCGGTATTGAGTCCCTGCTAGCCACCCACCTCAGACTAAGAGCTGTTATTGAGTCACTGCTAGCCACTGACCTTAGACTAAGAGCTGTTATTGAGTCACTGCTAGCCACTGACCTCAGACTAAGAGACGTTATTGAGTCGCTGCTAGCCACCCACCTCAGACTAAGAGCTGTTATTGAGTCCCTGCTAGCCACCGACCTCAGACTAGGAGCCGTTATTGAGTCCCTGCTAGCCACCGACCTCAGACTGAGAGCTCTGATTGAGTCCCTGCTAGCCACCAACCTCAGACTGAGAGCTCAGATTAAGTCCCTGCTAGCCATCCACCTCAGACTAAGAGCCGTTATTGAGTCCCTGCTAGCCACCGACCTCAGACTAAGAGCTGTTATAGAGTCCCTGCTAGCCACCGACCTCAGACTGAGAGCTCTGATTGAGTCCCTGCTAGCCATCCACCGCATACTAAGAGCCGTTATTGAGTCCCTGCTAGCCACCCACCTCAGACTAAGAGCTGTTATGGAGTCCCTGCTAGCCACTGACCTCAGAATAAGTGCTGTTGTTGAGTTACTGCTAGCCACCGACCTCAGACTAAGAGCTGTTATTAAGTCCCTGCTAGCCACTGATCTCGGACTAAGAGCTGTTATTGAGTCGCTGCTAGCCACCGACCTCAGACTAAGAGCTGTTATTGAGTCCCTGTTAGCCACCGATCTCAGACTAAGAGCTATTATTGAGTTGCTGCTAGCCGCCGATCTCAGACTAAGAGCTGTTATTGAGCCCCTGCTAGCCACTGACCTCAAACTAAGAGCTGTTATTGAGTCGCTGCTAGCCACCGACCTCAGACTAAGAGCTGTTATTGAGTCCCTGTTAGCCACCGATCTCAGACTAAGAGCTATTATTGAGTCGCTGCTAGCCGCCGATCTCAGACTAAGAGCTGTTATTGAGTCGCTGCTAGCCATCCACCTCAGACGAAGAGCTGTTATTGATTCCCTGCTAGCCACCGACCTAAGACTAAGAGCCGGTATTGAGTCCCTGCTAGCCACCCACCTCAGACTAAGAGCTGTTATTGAGTCACTGCTAGCCACTGACCTTAGACTAAGAGCTGTTATTGAGTCACTGCTAGCCACTGACCTCAGACTAAGAGACGTTATTGAGTCGCTGCTAGCCACCCACCTCAGACTAAGAGCTGTTATTGAGTCCCTGCTAGCCACCGACCTCAGACTAGGAGCCGTTATTGAGTCCCCGCTAGCCACCAACCTCAGACTGAGAGCTCAGATTAAGTCCCTGCTAGCCATCCACCTCAGACTAAGAGCCGTTATTGAGTCCCTGCTAGCCACCGACCTCAGACTAAGAGCTGTTATAGAGTCCCTGCTAGCCACCGACCTCAGACTGAGAGCTCTGATTGAGTCCCTGCTAGCCATCCACCGCATACTAAGAGCCGTTATTGAGTCCCTGCTAGCCACCCACCTCAGACTAAGAGCTGTTATGGAGTCCCTGCTAGCCACTGACCTCAGAATAAGAGCTGTTGTTGAGTCCCTGCTAGCCACCGTCCTCAGACTGAGAGCTTTGATTGAGTCGCTGCTAGCCACTGACCTCAGACTAAGAGCTGTGGTTGAGTCCCTGCTAGCCACCCACCTCAGACTAAGAGCTGTTATTGAGTCGCTGCTAGCCACCCACCTCAGAATAAGATCTGTTATTGAGTCCCTGCTAGCCACCCACCTCAGACTAAGAGCTGTTATTGAGTCCCTGCTAGCCACCCATCTCAGACTAAGAGCTGTTATTGAGTCGCTGCTAGCCACCGACCTCAGACTAAGAGCTGTTATTGAGTCGCTGCCAGCCACCGACCTCAGACTGAGCTGTTATTGAGTCGTTGCGAGCCACCGACCTCAACTAAGAGTTGTTATTGAGTCCCTGCTAGCCACCGACCTCAGACCAAGAGCTGTTATTGAGTCGCTGCTAGCCACCGACCTCAGACTAAGAGCTGTTATTGAGTCCCTGCTAGCCACCCACCTCAGACTAACTGCTCGCTTCGTTAAATTCTTGATCGAGCAGTAAAGAAACTAAACGTTAAACCGGCAGTGCCTCCTTAATAATCCTTGATCAAAGATGGCAGTCACATCATTCCGGACATCGGCCCCAGATTCATAGCCTGCTCTTCTGCATCCCCTGATTGGACTTTATCCACAAATTCTAAATCTTAGTGACTTACCGACTACACACGGGTGAGTAGTCATGCTTTATAAGTCCCTGATTGATTGACTTTATTTTAAGAAATCGTGGCAATGTAAGTAGTACTTCAAGAGTAGCTCTCATGTAAAGAACTGCACGTTTCTTTTTTAATACTTTTGTATGCAATGGCTTTATTGACATCGTGGTCTTCCGCGACCCTCTGCCTACACTTTCTTCTTAGTGATTTGGTTTTATGAATTTCTTCGGTAAGACATATAGCTCCACAATAGTTGCACTGATGTTAACTATTGCACTATTTTGAAAGTTTTTGTATGCGATAGTTTTTAATGACTGTGCATGTACTAAAAAATAATAATAATACAATCTTGATGGTGGATGAAGGCACATGGGATACTAAAACCCTGAGGATAGAAAAGAAAACAGCTTGGAATTCCAAAGGTTTGATCATAGAAGGAGTCCCTCAGCTTGGAATACCGAAACTTTGGGAATGAAAGGAGACCCATTGCTTGTAATATCTTGACTGTGATGATGGAAGAAGACACGCTGCTTGTAATACTGTGACTGTGATGATGGAAGAAGACACGCTGCTTGTAATACTGTGACTGTGATGATGGAAGAAGACACGCTGCTTTTAATACTGTGACTGTGAGGATGGAAGAAGACACGCTGCTTTTAATACTGTGACTGTGAGGATGGAAGAAGACACGCTGCTTTTAATACTGTGACTGTGATGATGGAAGAAGACACGCTGCTTTTAATACTGTGACTGTGAGGATGGAAGAAGACACGCTGCTTGTAATACTGTGACCGTGATGATGGAAGAAGACACGCTGCTTTTAATACTGTGACCGTGATGATGGAAGAAGACACGCTGCTTGTAATACTGTGACCGTGATGATGGAAGAAGACACGCTGCTTTTAATACTGTGACCGTGATGATGGAAGAAGACACGCTGCTTTTAATACTGTGACCGTGATGATGGAAGGAGACACGCTGTTTGTAATACTATGACCGTGATGATGGAAGAAGACACGCTGCTTGTAATACTGTGACCTTAATGATGGAGGAAGACACAGTGCTTGTAATTCTGTGACCGTGATGATGGAAGAAGACACGCTGCTTGTAATACTGTGACCTTGATGATGGAAAAAGACACGCTGTTTGTAATACTGTGACCGTGATGATGGAAGGAGACACGCTGCTTGCAATACTGTGAACATGATGATGGAAAAAGACACGCTGCTTGTAATACTGTGACTGTGATGATGGAAGAAGACACGCTGCTTTTAATACTGTGACTGTGATGATGGAAGAAGACACGCTGCTTGTTATACTGTGACTGTGATGATGGAAGAAGACACGGTGCTTGTAATATCCTTACCGTGATGATGGAAGACGATACGCTGCTTGTAATATCCTTACCGTGATGATGGAAGAAGACACGCTGCATGTTATACTGTGACTGTGATGATGGAAGAAGACACGCTGCTTGTAATATCCTTACCGTGATGATGGAAGAAGATACGCTGCTTGCAATACTGCGACCTTGATGATGGAAGGAGACACGCTGTTTGTAATACTGTGACCGTGATGATGGAAGAAGACATGCTGCTTTTAATACTGTGACCTTGATGATGGAAGAAGACAAGTTGCTTGCAATACTGTGAACGTGATGATGGAAGGAGACACGCTGCTTGTAATACTGTGACCGTGATGTTGGAAGAAGACACGCTGCTTGCAATACTGTGAACGTGATGATGGAAGGAGACACGCTGCTTGTAATACTGTGACTGTGATGATGGAAGAAGACACGCTGCTTGTAATACTGTGACCTTGATGATGGAAGGAGAAACGCTATTTGTAATACTGTGACCATGATGATGGAAGGAGACACGAAGTTTGTAATACTGTGACCGTGATGATGGAAGAAGACACACTGCTTGCAATACTGTGACCTTAATGATGGAAGGAGACATGCTGTTTGTAATACTGTGACCGTGATGATGGAAAAAGACACGCTGCTTGCAATACTGTGACCTTGATGATGGAAGGAGACACGCTGCTTGTAATACTGTGACCTTGATGATGGAAGAAGACACGCTGCTTGCAATACTGTGACCTTGATGATGGAAGGAGACATGCTGTTTGTAATATTGTGACCGTGATGATGGAAGAAGACACGCTGCTTGCAAAACTGTAAACGTGATGATGGAAGAAGACACACTGCTTTTAATACTATGACCTTGATGATGGAAAGAGACGCGCTGCTTGTGATATCCTTACCATGATGATGGAAGAAGACATGCTGCTTGTAATACTGTGACCGTGATGATGGAAGGAGACACGCTGTTTATAATACTGTGACCGTGATGATGGAAGAAGACATGCTGCTTGCAATACTGTGACCTGGATGATGGAAGGAGACAGGTTGTTTGTAATACTGTGACCGTGATGATGGAAAAAGACACGCTGCTTGCAATACTGTGACCTTGATGATGGAAGGAGACATGCTGTTTGTAATACTGTGACCGTGATGATGGAAGAAGACACACTGCTTGCAAAACTGTGAACGTGATGATGGAAGAAGACACGCTGCTTTTAATACTGTGGCCTTGATGATGGAAAGAGACGCGCTGCTTGTGATATCCTTACCGTGATGATGGAAGAAGACACGCTGCTTGCAATACTGTGACCTTGATGATGGAAGGAGACACGCTGTTTGTAATACTGTGACCGTGATGATGGAAGAAGACACGCTGCTTGCAATACTGTGACCTTGAGGATGGAAGGAGACACGCTGTTTGTAATACTGTGACCGTGATGATGGAAGAAGACACGCTGCTTGCAAAACTGTGAACGTGATGATGGAAGAAGACACGCTGCTTGCAATACTGTGAACGTAATGATGGAAGGAGACTCGCTGCTTGTAATACTGTGACTGTGATGATGGAAGAAGACACGCTGCTTGTAATACTGTGACCTTGATGATGGAAGGAGACACGCTGTTTATAATACTGTGACCGTGATGATGGAAGTAGACACGCTGTTTGTAATACTGTGACCGTGATGATGGACTAAGACACGCTGCTTGCAATACTGAGACCTTGATGATGGAAGGAGACACGCTGTTTGTAATACTGTGACCGTGATGATGGAAGAAGACACGCTGCTTGCAATACTGTGACCTTGATGATGGAAGGAGACACACTGTTTGTAATACTGTGACCGTGATGATGGAAGAAGACACGCTGCTTGTATTACTGTGACTGTCATTATGGAAAGAGGCACGCTGTTTGTAATACTGTGACCGTGATGATGGAAGAAGACACGCTGCTTGCAATACTGTGACCTTGATGATGGAAGGGACACGCTGTTTGTAATACTGTGACCATGATGATGGAAGAAGACACGCTGCTTGCAATACTGTGACCTTGATGATGGAAGGAGACATGCTGTTTGTAATACTGTGACCGTGATGATGGAAGAGGACACGCTGCTTGCAATACTGTGACCTTGATGATGAAAGGAGACACGCTGTTTGTAATACTGTGACCGTGATGATGGAAGAAGACACGCTGCTTGCAATACTGTGAATGTGATGATGGAAGAAGACACGCTGCTTGCAATACTGTGAACGTGATGATGGAAGGAGACATGCTGCTTGTAATACTGTGACTGTGATGATGGAAGAAGACACGCTGCTTGTAATACTGTGACCTTGATGATGGAAGGAGACACGCTGCTTGTAATACTGTGACCTTGATGATGGAAGAAGACACGCTGCTTTTAATACTGTGACCTTGATGATGGAAGAAGACAGGCTGCTTTTAATACTGTGACCTTGATGATGGAAAGAGACACGCTGCTTGTAATATCCTTACCGTGATGATGGAAGAAGACACGCTGCTTGTAATATCCTTACCGTGATGATAGAAGAAGACACGCTGCTTGTAATACTGCGACCTTGATGATGGAAGGAGACACGCTGTTTGTAATACTGTGACCTTGATGATGGAAGAAGACACGCTGCTTTTAATACTGTGACCTTGATGATGGAGGAAGACACGCTGCTTGTAACACTGTGACCTTGATGATGGAAGAAGACACGCTGCTTTTAATACTGTGACCTTGATGATGGAAAGAGACACGCTGCTTGTAATACTGTGACCGTGATGATGGAAGGAGAGACACTGCTTGTAATTCTGTGACCATGATGATGGAAGGAGACACGCTGCTTGTAACAGTGTGACCTTGATGATGGAGGAAGACACGCTGCATGTAATTCTGTGACCTTGATGATGGAAGGAGACACGCTGCTTGCAATACTGTGAACTGATGATGGAAGAAGACACGCTGCTTGCAATACTGTGACCTTGATGATGGAAGGAGACACGCTGCTTGTAGTATCCTTACCGTGATGATGGAAGAAGATACGCTGCTTGCAATACTGTGACATTCATGATGGAAGGAGACACGCTGTTTGTAATACTGTGACCGTGATGATGGAAGAAGACACGCTGTTTGCAATACTGTGACCTTCATGATGGAAGGAGACACGCTGTTTGTAATACTGTGACCGTGATGATGGAAGAAGACACGCTGCTTGCAATACTGTGACTGTGATGATGGAAGAAGACACGCTGCTTGTTATACTGTGACCTTGATGATGGAAGGAGACACGCTGCTTGTAATACTGTGACCTTGATGATGGAAGGAGACACGCTGCTTGTAGTATCCTTACCGTGATGATGGAAGAAGATACACTGCTTGCAATACTGTGACCTTGATGATGGAAGGAGACACGCTGTTTGTAATACTGTGACCGTGATGATGGAAGAAGACACGCTGCTTGCAATACTGTGAACGTGATGATGGAAGAAGACACGCTGCTTGCAATACTGTGAACGTGATGATGGAAGGAGACATGCTGCTTGTAATACTGTGACTGTGATGATGGAAGAAGACATGCTGCTTGTAATACTGTGACCTTGATGATGGAAGGAGACACCCTGCTTGTAGTATCCTTACCGTGATGATGGAAGAAGATACACTGCTTGCAATACTGTGACCTTGATGATGGAAGGAGACATGCTGCTTGTAGTATCCTTACCGTGATGATGGAAGAAGATACACTGCTTGCAATACTGTGACCTTGATGATGGAAGGAGACACGCTGTTTGTAATACTGTGACCGTGATGATGGAAGAAGACATGCTGCTTGCAATACTGTGACCTTCATGATGGAAGGAGACACGCTGTTTGTAATACTGTGACCGTGATGATGGAAGAAGACACGCTGCTTGCAATACTGTGAACGTGATGATGGAAGAAGACACGCTGCTTGCAATACTGTGAACGTGATGATGGAAGGAGACATGCTGCTTGTAATACTGTGACTGTGATGATGGAAGAAGACATGCTGCTTGTAATACTGTGACCTTGATGATGGAAGGAGACACGCTGCTTGTAATACTGTGACCTTGATGGTGGAAGAAGACACGCTGCTTTTAATACTGTGACCTTGATGATGGAGGAAGACACGCTGCTTGTAACACTGTGAATTTGATGATGGAAGAAGACACGCTGCTTTTAATACTGTGACTTTGATGATGGAAGGAGACACGCTGCTTGTAATACTGTCACTGTGATGATGGAAGAAGACACGCTGCT
Organism: Calotriton arnoldi; assembly: GCA_963921515.1. Classification (NCBI taxonomy): domain Eukaryota; kingdom Metazoa; phylum Chordata; class Amphibia; order Caudata; family Salamandridae; genus Calotriton; species Calotriton arnoldi. The sequence goes on from CAWUFW010005083.1 coordinate 623,635, forward strand.
TGCAATACTGTGAACGTGATGATGGAAAAAGACATGCTGCTTGCTATACTGTGAATGTGATGATGGAAGGAGACACGCTGCTTGTAATACTGCGACCTTGATGATGGAAGGAGACACGCTGCTTGTAATACTGTGACCTTGATGATGGAAGAAGACACGCTGCTTTTAATACTGTGACCTTGATGATGGAGGAAGACACGCTGCTTGTAACACTGTGACCTTGATGATGGAAGAAGACACGCTGCTTTTAATACTGTGACCTTGATGATGGAAAGAGACACGCTGCTTGTAATACTGTGACCGTGATGATGGAAGGAGAGACACTGCTTGTAATTCTGTGACCATGATGATGGAAGGAGACACGCTGCTTGTAACAGTGTGACCTTGATGATGGAGGAAGACACGCTGCTTGTAATTCTGTGACCTTGATGATGGAAGGAGACACGCTGCTTGCAATACTGTGAACTGATGATGGAAGAAGACACGCTGCTTGCAATACTGTGACTGTGATTATGGAAGAAGATACGCTGCTTGTAATACTGTGACCTTGATGATGGAAGGAGACACGCTGCTTGTAGTATCCTTACCGTGATGATGGAAGAAGATACGCTGCTTGCAATACTGTGACATTCATGATGGAAGGAGACACGCTGTTTGTAATACTGTGACCGTGATGATGGAAGAAGACTCGCTGCTTGCAATACTGTGACCTTCATGATGGAAGGAGACACGCTGTTTGTAATACTGTGACCGTGATGATGGAAGAAGACACGCTGCTTGCAATACTGTGAACGTGATGATGGAAGGAGACACGCTGCTTGCAATACTGTGACTGTGATGATGGAAGAAGACACGCTGCTTGTTATACTGTGACCTTGATGATGGAAGGAGACACGCTGCTTGTAATACTGTGACCTTGATGATGGAAGGAGACACGCTGCTTGTAGTATCCTTACCGTGATGATGGAAGAAGATACGCTGCTTGCAATACTGTGACCTTGATGATGGAAGGAGACACGCTGTTTGTAATACTGTGACCGTGATGATGGAAGAAGACATGCTGCTTGCAATACTGTGACCTTCATGATGGAAGGAGACACGCTGTTTGTAATACTGTGACCGTGATGATGGAAGAAGACACGCTGCTTGCAATACTGTGAACGTGATGATGGAAGAAGACACGCTGCTTGCAATACTGTGAACGTGATGATGGAAGGAGACATGCTGCTTGTAATACTGTGACTGTGATGATGGAAGAAGACATGCTGCTTGTAATACTGTGACCTTGATGATGGAAGGAGAGACGCTGCTTGTAATACTGTGACCTTGATGATGGAAGGAGACACGCTGCTTGTAATACTGTGACTTTGATGATGGAAGGAGACACGCTGCTTGTAATACTGTCACTGTGATGATGGAAGAAGACACGCTGCTTGCAATACTGTGAACGTGATGATGGAAGGAGAGACACTGCTTGTAATACTGTGACCTTGATGATGGAAGGAGAGACACTGCTTGTAATAGTGTGACCGTGATGATGGAAGGAGACACGCTGCTTGTAATACTTTGACCTTGATGATGGAAGAAGACACGCTGTTTGTAATACTGTGAAAGTGATGATGGAAGGAGATACACTGCTTGTAATACTGTGACCTTGATGATGGAGGGACACCCAAAGTTGGAAATACTGAAGCCCTGATGATGGGAAGAGGCACACATCTTGAAATAGTGAAGCGTTGATGATGCTATGAAATTCAACTTGGAATATTTATGCTTCGATGATGAAAGAAGACACAGCTGGGAAGGACAGACGGCCAGAACGGAAGCTTTGATGTTGGAAGGTGAGTCACGGGCGTGGAACAGTATTTTATTTGGATGTATGTAATGCTTTAAACCTCTGATAGGTGTTTGGTTGGAAAAGTGTTGAATTGCAGAGTGTTGCTCTTAGCCCCGACAAAGGTCACTGTGCATAATTATATAGCGGAATGCAAAGGAGGAACAAGTACTGATGGTTACAAATGCCAGTGCGTTACATTTATTTATAAATGTCTCTTATAAGAAGGTTGTGGGTTGTGAGTTTAGCCTATTAGGGCAGTGTTTTTAGTAGAATACACTCCTTCTGCCGCTGCTATTATGTAGCTCCCCTGTGGACTGGCCTATTATTTATGATGGGCAAAGCTTACAGTTCTTGGTTGGATCTGTGCTTGCCAGTCCCTGTTTGGGGATGATCCCATAGGGCAGACACGGGGTACTGGGCCCTAACCATGGCAGTTGGGGTCAGCCCGGAAACACGCTGGGCTTCTCGTCCTGGACAGTCTCTCATGCAGGGCCAGACAGATTCCTTCCCTGCTGCTGAAAGGCAGGTCTCTAGGCACTATGCAAACCCTCAGCTCTCCCTCAGAAACGGCGGAGTTCAAGTGATGTTCCTTCACCCCAGGTAACCCTGTTATCAGAGAGAAACAGTGCAGTCCTTCGAATGTTCTATGGAGCACTCTCTGATTTGGTCAGGAAGAACTTGGAATTAGAAGACAGTGGTGTGGTTTGGATCCCACATTGATTCACATTTTCTATAAAGGGGATGTGGATCCACTGCCTCAAACCTCGGAACGGGTCGAGGTGGTTCTCTTTCAAGTGTCCATCTCAGCCTGCTCTCCAGATGCAGCCTTTGAGTAAAGTTATGCTTCTCACAGCAGTTAGAGCTCGGGCTGTCTGCAAACTGGGACACGCCCAACAGCAATAAAACATTGAAAACAATGAAGTGTATGGTTTCTGCACCCAGCTGTCATTAACCTTGCTGAAGAACTAATCAGGGATAGACAAACGGGCAGTCTTGGCATAGAACCTTCTCACCCTGAACAACAGAAATTGCAGTTCCACACTTCACCCCTGCCATCCACCAAATGGCTGTGCTCAGAAAAAAGTAATCAGCAGAAGCTGGCTAACAAACTCATCATGGAATTTGTAAGGGTGGCCCTGTCTCCACCATCCTCACTTCAGTGTCTGGTTCTCTGTCCTCCATCCCCAGGACTGCAGTAAGTACATTTCCAGTCTCTGGGGAAGCAGGCCCCAGCCTCCACTTGTGCCATGCCGAACCAGGGGCATCCATAACAGATCACACTGTCTTCAGGACTCAGACTCATTCACACAATAGTCCTACTACTGCACGTGTCTCACATACACACAGACTTGATTCAAAGAGAGGATTTCAGTGCAAGATTCGGCTTATTCTCAATACAGTGGTGGGTTATACAAGAAATCCAGTAGACCACTCAGTCACTGGCTCGGATCAAAAGGTCTGGTCACACTATCAATCTCAAAATGCAGTATTTAGCCACCATAGCTTAATATTTTGCACCCTCCTGGGTAGTCCCTGCTTAGTTGTCCTCTGTCCACTATGGGGGTACTCTTGGTGTGCCGCTCAAGGTCACAGGAGAAGTCCTGGTCCTTTCTTAGTCAGGGATAGGCCTAGGCCTCGGTGCACATGGTAGACTAGTGCGACACCGAAGCCAAAATAAAAGTTAGGGTACCAGATGTACACAGGGTTGGGCACTCTGGTCCCCTGTATATCATGCAGGGAACATCCCCCCACTCCTCCCAAGCAGTGGTTGATAGGAGAAACCCGTAGGAATGCAGTGCACCAGATTACAGGCAGCAGTGGTAAATTCACAGCAGAGTCCACAAGAAGGGGCTGAGAACAACCTGGGCTAGGAAAGGTTATAGGCAGCCATGATGAGGTCCCATTGGAGTCCACAGAGCAGTGACAGAGAGACGCCCTGGGGAAGGAGGGGAAGGAAAGCCTAAGGCAGCCAAGGTAAAAAATCTACGGTGTGCACTCGCCAGAAGCAAAGGTGTAAACCACGGACACTGGGAACAAGCAGCCATTTCAGTTCAACTCCATCGTACACACAGGATCTATAGATGAGCAATGCACAGGATACAGGAAGCTCTTTAGGGGTTAGGTAGAAGCGAGAGAGAAGCAGCCCACATGGATACTCTCATTACAGGCAGCCATGGCCCTGAGGTCGTGATCAGGCAAGCAGGCCAATAAAATGAAAGAAGGCAACCTGCAGAGGAAGGTGGCAAACATATGCAGCAAGTCACAAATCCAGGAGGCGCTGGCCTAACACCTGGCTCCTTCAAGGCACATTGTGACTGCTGTCATCTGCAGGTCACAGTGCTAGAAGGTTTTAGTGTCTGCTTCTTTGGAGCCACCAATGAGCTAAAGAGGGGCACCAGTTACAGACAGCTACAGTAAATACTATATACAGTTCACCCAGGAGCAACAGGTGAGCAACTCACAGGCATGCACCGCATACAGGCAGCCATGCTTGTAGAGGCCACTCAGAAGTGAGAGAGAGGTAACTCACAGGCAGGTAGCGGATGCAGACAGCCATGCTTGTAAAGGCCACACTGAAGTGAGAGAGAGGTAACTCACAGTCATGCATCGGATACAGGCAGCCATGCTTGTAGAGTCCACCCGGAAGTGAGAGAGACGTAACTCGCAGGCATGCACCAGATACAGGCAGCCATGCTTGAAGAGGTCACCTGGAGGTGAGAGAGAGGTAACTCACAGGCATGCACTGGATTCAGGCAGCCATGCTTGTAGAGGCCACTCAGAAGTGAGAGAGCGGTAACACACAGGCATGCATCGGATACAAGCAGTCATGCTTGTAGAGGCCACCCAGACGTGAGAGAGAGGTAACTCGCAGGCATGCACCGGATACAGGCAGCCAGGGAGCCATGCATGTAGAGTCCACCCGGAAGTGAGAGAGAGGTAACTCGCAGGCATGCACTGGATACAGCAGCCATGATTGTAGAGGCCACCCAGACGTGAGAGAGAGGTAACTCGCAGGCATGCACCGGATACAGGCAGCCATGATTGTAGAGGCCACCCAGGAGTGAGAGAGAGGTAACTCAAAAGCATGCACCGGAGACAGGGAGCCATGCTTGTAGAGTCCACCCGGAAGTGAGAGAGAGGTTACTCACAGGCAGGTAGCGGATACAGGCAGCCATGCTTGTAGAGGCCACCCAGAAGTGTGAGAGAGGTAACTGGCAGGCAGGCACCAGATACAGGCAGCCACACTTGTAGAGTCCACCTGGAAGTGAGAAAGAGATAACTCACAGGCATGCACCAAATACAGAGAGGCATGCTTGCAGAGGCCACCCGGGAGTGAGAGAGAGGTAACGCACAGGCATGCATCGGATACAGGCAGCCATGCTTGTAGATGCCACCCAGAATTGAGAGAGAGGTAACTCACAGTCATGCATCGGATACAGGCAGCCATGCTTGTAAAGGCCACACTGAAGTGAGAGAGAGGTAACTCACAGGCATGCACCAGATACAGGCAGCCAGGGAGCCATGCCTGTAGAGTCCACCCGGGAGTGAGAGAGAGGTAACTAGCAGGCATGCACTGGATTCAGGCAGCCATGCTTGTAGAGGCCACTCGGAAGCGAGAGAGAGGTAACTCACAGGCATGCACCGGATACAGGCAGCCATGCTTGTAGAGGCCACCCTGAAGTGAGAGAGAGGTAACTCACAGTCATGCACCGGATACAGGCAGCCATGCTTGTAGAGGCCACCCAGAAGTGAAAGAGAGGTAACTCACAGGCATGCACTGGATTCAGGCAGCCATGATTGTAGAGGCCACCCAGACGTGAGAGAGAGGTAAGTCACAGTCATGCATCGGATGCAGGCAGCCATGCTTGTAGAGGCCACCCTGAAGTGAGAGAGGTAACTCACAGGCATGCACTGGAAACAGGCAGCCATGCTTGTAAAGGCCACCCTGAAGTGAGAGAGAGGTAACTCGCAGGCATGCACCGGATACAGGCAGCCATGCTTGTAGAGGCCACCCGGGAGTGAGAGAGAGGTAACTCACAAGCATGCACTGGATACAGCAGCCATGATTGTAGAGGCCACCCAGGAGTGAGAAAGTGGTAACTCACAGGCAGGTAGCGGATGCAGGCAGCCATGCTTGTAGAGGCCACCCGGGAGTGAGAGAGAGGTAACTCACAGACATGCACCGCATACAGGCAGCCAGGGAGTCATGCCTGTAGAGTCCACCCGGAAGTGAGAGAGAGGTAACTCGCAGGCATGCATTGGATACAGCTGCCATGATTGTAGAGGCCACTCGGAAATGAGAGAGAGGTAACTGGCAGGCATGCACTGGATACAGCAGCCATGATTGTAGCGGCCATCCGGGAGTGAGAGAGAGGTAACTCAAAACCATGCACCGGAGACAGGGAGCCATGCTTGCAGAGGCCACTCGGAAGTGAGAGAGAGGTAACTCACAGGCATGCATTGGATACAGCAGCCATGATTGTAGAGGCCACTCGGAAATGAGAGAGAGGTAACTGGCAGGCATGCACTGGATACAGCAGCCATGATTGTAGCGGCCATCCGGGAGTGAGAGAGAGGTAACTCAAAACCATGCACCGGAGACAGGGAGCCATGCTTGCAGAGGCCACTCGATAGTGAGAGAGAGGTAACTTGCAGGCATGCACCGGATACAGGCAGCCATGCTTGTAGAGGCCACTCGGAAGTGAGAGAGAGGTAACTCACAGGCATGCACTGGATACAGCAGCCATGATTGTAGAGGCCACCCAGGAGTGAGAGAGTGGTAACTCACAGGCATGCACTGCATACAGGCACCCAGGGAGCCATGCCTGTAGAGTGCACCCGGAAGTGAGAGAAAGGTAACTCGCAGGCATGCATTGGATACAGCAGCCATGATTGTAGAGGCCACTCGGAAATGAGAGAGAGGTAACTCAAAAGCATGCACCGGAGACAGGGAGCCATGCTTGCAGAGGCCACCCTGAAGTGAGAGAGGTAACTCACAGGCATGCACTGGAAACAGGCAGCCATGCTTGTAAAGGCCTCCCTGAAGTGAGAGAGAGGTAACTCACAGGCATGAACCGGATACAGGCAGCCAGGGAGCCATGCATGTAGAGTCCACCCGGAAGTGAGAGAGAGGTAACTCGCAGGCATGCATTGGATACAGCAGCCATGATTGTAGAGGCCACTCGGAAATGAGAAAGTGGTAACTCACAGGCAGTAGGCGGATGCAGGCAGCCATGCTTGTAAAGGCCACACTGAAGTGAGAGAGTGGTAACTCACAGACATGCACAGCATCCAGGCAGCCAGGGAGTCATGCCTGTAGAGTCCACCCGGAAGTGAGAGAGATGTAACTCGCAGGCATGCATTGGATACAGCAGCCATGATTGTAGAGGCCACTCGGAAATGAGAGAGAGGTAACTGGCAGGCATGCACTGGATACAGCAGCCATGATTGCAGCGGCCATCCGGGAGTGAGAGAGAGGTAACTCAAAACCATGCACCGGAGACATGGAGCCATGCTTGCAGAGGCCACTCGGAAGTGAGAGAGAGGTAACTCACAGGCATGCATTGGATACAGCAGCCATGATTGTAGAGGCCACTCGGAAATGAGAGAGAGGTAACTGGCAGGCATGCACTGGATACATCAGCCACGATTGTAGCGGCCATCTGGGAGTGAGAGAGAGGTAACTCAAAACCATGCACCGGAGACAGGGAGCCATGCTTGCAGAGGCCACTCGGAAGTAAGAGAGAGGTAACTCGCAGGCATGCACCGGAAACAGGCAGCCATGCTTGTAGAGGCCACTCGGAAGTGAGAGAGAGGTAGCTCACAGGCATGCACTGGATACAGCAGCCATGATTGTAGAGGCCACCCAGGAGTGAGAGAGTGGTAACTCACAGGCATGCACCGCATACAGGCAGGCAGGGAGCCATGCCTGTAGAGTCCTCCCGGAAGTGAGAGAGAGGTAACTCGCAGGCATGCATTGGATACAGCAGCCTGGCTGATGAGGGTTATGAACCCGAAACCGGTCCCAGGATGCTTGTTTCCGGTCCAGGGAAGACATGGCTTGGCAGTTCGGGCTGGACTGTTCCCATGAGGCACAGGGTCAGACTGATTTGCATATGGCCATGTCTGAACTGGGGTGGTGGAGTGAGCTAAGGAATGATGATGGATTAAACCCAGATCAGTTGACTGGGGGTGAGTGTTTGATTTGCTCAAACACTCCGTCCATCATCCCCTTTGGTATCGCCAAATACAGAGAGGCATGCTTGCAGAGGCCACCCGGGAGTGAGAGAGAGGTAACGCACAGGAATGCATCGGATACAGGCAGCCATGCTTGTAAAGGCCACCTGGAAGTGAGAGAGAGGTAACTCACAGTCATGCATCGGATACAGGCAGCCATGCTTGTAGAGGCCACCCAGACGTGAGAGAGAGGTAACTCGCAGGCATGCACCGGATACAGGCAGCCATGCTTGTAGAGGCCACCCAGAATTGAGAGAGAGGTAACTCACAGTCATGCATCGGATGCAGGCAGCCATGCTTGTAGAGGCCACTCGGAAGTTAGAGAGAGGTAACTCACAGGCATGCACCGGATACAGACAGTCATGCTTGTAGAGGCCACCTGGAAGTGAGAGAGAGGTAACTCGCAGGCATGCACTAGATACAGCAGCCATGATTGTAGAGACCACCCAGGAGTGAGAACGAGGTAACTCACAGGCAAGCTCCGGATACAGGCAGCCATGCTTGTAAAGGCCACACTGAAGTGAGAGAGAGGTAACTCACAGGCATGCACGGGATACAGCAGCCTAGATTGTAGAGACCACCCAGGAGTGAGAACGAGGTAACTCACAGGCAGGTAGTGGATGAAGGCAGCCATGCTTGTAAAGGCCACACTGAAGTGAGAGAGAGGTAACTCACAGGCATGCACGGGATACAGGCAGCCAGGAAGCCATGCCTGTAGAGTCCACCCGGAAGTGAGAGAGAGGTAACTTGCAGGCATGCACGGGATACAGGCAGCCATGCTTGTAGGGGCCACTCGGAAGTGAGAGAGAGGTAACTCACAGGCATGCACAGATGTGGGCAGCCATGCTTGTAGAGGCCACTCGGAAGCAAGCGAGAGGTAACTCTCAGGAATGCACCGGATACAGGCAGCCATGCTTGTAGAGTCCACCCAGAAGTGAGAGAGAGGTAACTCGCAGGCATGCACCGGATACAGGGAGCCATGCTTGTAGAGTCCACCCGGAAGTGAGAGAGAGGTTACTCACAGGCAGGTGGCGGATACAGGCAGCCATGCTTGTAGAGTCCACCCGAAAGGGAGAGAGAGGTAGCTCACAGTCATGCACTGGATACAGGCAGCCATGCTTGTAGAGTCCACCCAGAAGTGAGAGAGAGAGGTAACTCACAGTCATGCACCGGATACAGACAGCCATGCTTGTAGAGGCCACCCTGAAGTGAGAGAGAGGTAACTCACAGGCATGCACTGGATACAGGCAGCAAGGGAGCCATGCCTGTAGAGTCCACCCGGAAGTGAGAGAGAGGTAACTCACAGGCATGCACTTGTACAGGCAGCCATGCTTGCAGAAGCCACCCAGAAGTGAGAGAGAGGTAACTCACAGTCATGCAACGGATACAGGCGGCCATGATTGTAGAGGCCACCCAGAAGTGAGAGAGAGGTAACTCGCAGGCATGCACCGGATACAGGCAGCCATGCTTGAAGAGGTCACCTGGAGGTGGGAGAGAGGTAACTCACAGGCATGCACTGGATACAGGCAGCCATGGTTGAAGAGGCCACCTGGAGGTGAGAGAGAGGTAACTCGCAGGCATGCACTGGATACAGCAGCCATGATTGTAGAGGCCACTCGGAAGTGAGAGAGAGGTAACTCACAGGCATGCACTGGATACAGGCAGCCATGCTTGTAAAGGCCACCCTGAAGTGAGAGAGAAGTAACTCGCAGGCATGCAAAGGATTCAGGCAGCCAAGGAGCCATGCATGTAGAGTCCACTTGGAAGTGAGAAAGAGGTAACTCACAGGCATGCACCGGATACAGGCAGCCATGATTGTAGAGTCCACCCGGAAGTGAGAGAGAGGTTACTCACAGGCAGGTAGCGGATACAGGCGGCCATGATTGTAGAGGCCACTCGGAAGTGAGAGAGAGGTAACTCACAGGCATGCACCGGATACAAGGAGCCATGCTTGTAGAGTCCACCCGGAAGTGAGAGAGAGGTTACTCACAGGCAGGTAGCGGATTCAGGCAGCCATGCTTGTAGAGGGCACCCTGAAGTGAGAGAGAGGTAACTCACAGGCATGCACCGGACACAGGCAGCCATGCTTGTAAAGGCCACCCTGAATGAGAGAGGTAACTCACAGGCATGCACTGGAAACAGGCAGCCATGCTTGTAAAGGCCACCCTGAAGTGAGAGAGAGGTAACTCGCAGGCATGCACTGGATACAGGCAGCCATGCTTGTAGAGGCCACCCGGAAGTGAGAGAGAGGTAACTCACAGGCATGCACCGTATACAGGGAGCCATGCTTGTAGAGTCCACCCGGAAGTGAGAGAGAGGTAACTCACAGGCATGCACCGGATACAGGGAGCCATGCTTGTAGAGTCCACCCGGAAGTGAGAGAGAGGTTACTCACAGGCATGCACCGGATACAGGGAGCCATGCTTGTAGAGGCAACCCAGAATTAAGAGATAGGTAACTCACAGGCATGCACCGGATACAGAGAGGCATGCTTCCAGAGGCAATTCTGGAGTGAGAGAGAGGTAACTCACAGGCATGCACCGGATACAGGGAGCCATGCTTGTAGAGTCCACCCGGAAGTGAGAGAGAGGTTACTCACAGGCATGCACCGGATACAGGGAGCCATGCTTGTAGAGGCAACCCAGGAGTAAGAGATAGGTAACTCACAGGCATGCACCGGATACAGGCTGCCATGCTTGCAGAGGCAATTCTGGAGTGAGAGAGAGGTAACTCACAGGCATGCACCGGATACAGGGAGCCATGCTTGCAGAGGCAACCCAGAAGTAAGAGAGAGGTAACTCACAGTCTTACTTACTTACTTACAGAGTTTTATATAGCGCGAACTTGACCCGAATCGGGTATCAGAGCGCTTTACATAGCACCAGTTGCATTACATGAGGACACATTCATTTTTGTTAGGCACGGGGAGATTAAGTGATTTGCCCAGAATCACAGGATGTTCATCGTCATTGCCGAGACTCGAACCCAGTTCCCCAGATTCGAGGTCGACCGCCCTAGCCGTTAGGCCAACTCCTCTGTCATGCTTGTAGAGGCCACTCAGAAGTGAGAGAGAGGTAAGTCACAGTCATGCATCGGAGGAAGGCAGCCATGCTTGTAGAGTCCACCCAGAAGTGAGAGAGAGGTAAGTCACAGTCATGCATCGGAGGCAGGCAGCCATGCTTGTAGAGGCCACCCTGAAGTGAGAGAGAGGTAAGTCACAGTCATGCATCGGATGCAGGCAGCCATGCTTGTAGAGGCCACCCTGAAGTGAGAGAGAGGTAAGTCACAGTCATGCATCGGATACAAGCAGCCATGCTTGTAGAGGTCACCTTGAGGTGAGAGAGAGGTAAGTCAAAACCATGCATCGGAGGCAGGCAGCCATGCTTGTAGAGGCCACCCTGAAGTGAGAGAGAGGTAAGTCACAGTCATGCATCGGAGGCAGGCAGCCATGCTTGTAGAGTCCACCCAGAAGTGAGAGAGAGGTTACTCACAGGCAGGTGGCGGATACAGGCAGCCATGCTTGTAGAGTCCACCCGAAAGTGAGAGAGAGGTAACTCACAGTCATGCACCGGATACAGGCAGCCATGCTTGTAGAGTCCACCCAGAAGTGAGAGAGAGGTAACTCACAGTCATGCACCGGATACAGACAGCCATGCTTGTAGAGGTCACCCTGAAGCGAGAGAGAGGTAACTCACAGGCATGCACTGGATACAGGCAGCAAGGGAGCCATGCCTGTAGAGTTCACCCGGAAGTGAGAGAGAGGTAACTCACAGGCATGCACTTGTACAGGCAGCCATGCTTGCAGAGGCCACCCAGAAGTGAGAGAGAGGTAACTCACAGTCATGCATCGGATACAGGCGGCCATGATTGTAGAGGCCACCCAGAAGTGAGAGAGAGGTAACTCGCAGGCATGCACCGGATACAGGCAGCCATGCTTGAAGAGGTCACCTGGAGGTGGGAGAGAGGTAACTCACAGGCATGCACCGGATACAGGCAGCCATGATTGAAGAGGCCACCTGGAGGTGAGAGAGAGGTAACTCGCAGGCATGCACTGGATACAGCAGCCATGATTGTAGAGGCCACTCGGAAGTGAGAGAGAGGTAACTCACAGGTATGCACTGGATACAGGCAGCCATGCTTGTAAAGGCCACCCTGAAGTGAGAGAGAAGTAACTCGCAGGCATGCAAAGGATTCAGGCAGCCAAGGAGCCATGCATGTAGAGTCCACTTGGAAGTGAGAAAGAGGTAACTCACAGGCATGCACCGGATACAGGCAGCCATGATTGTAGAGTCCACCGGAAGTGAGAGAGAGGTTACTCACAGGCAGGTAGCGGATACAGGCGGCCATGATTGTAGAGGCCACTCGGAAGTGAGAGAGAGGTAACTCACAGGCATGCACCGGATACAGGGAGCCATGCTTGTTGAGGCCACCCTGAAGTGAGAGAGAGGTAAGTCACAGTCATGCATCGGAGGCAGGCAGCCATGCTTGTAGAGTCCACCCAGAAGTGAGAGAGAGGTAAGTCACAGTCATGCATCGGATGCAGGCAGCCATGCTTGTAGAGGCCACCTGGAAGTGAGAGAGAGGTAAGTCACAGTCATGCATCGGAGGCAGGCAGCCATGCTTGTAGAGGCCACCCTGAAGTGAGAGAGAGGTAAGTCACAGTCATGCATCGGATGCAGGCAGCCATGCTTGTAGAGGCCACCCTGAAGTGAGAGAGAGGTAAGTCACAGTCATGCATCGGATACAAGCAGCCATGCTTGTAGAGGTCACCTTGAGGTGAGAGAGAGGTAAGTCACAGTCATGCATCGGAGGCAGGCAGCCATGCTTGTAGAGGCCACCCAGAAGTGAGAGAGAGGTAAGTCACAGTCATGCATCGGAGGCAGGCAGCCATGCTTGTAGAGGCCACCCAGAAGTTAGAGAGAGGTAAGTCACAGTCATTCATCGGATACAAGCAGCCATGCTTGTAGAGGCCACTCAGAAGTGAGAGAGAGGTAACTCACAGGCATGCACCGGATACAGGCAGCCAGGGAGACATGTTTGTGGAGGCCACCTGGAAGTGAGAGAGAGGTAATGCACAGGCATGCACTGGATGCAGGCAGCCATGCTTGTAGAGGCCACCCGGAAGTGAGAGAGAGGTAACTCACAGGCTGGTACCGGATACAGGCAGCCAGGGAGACATGTTTGTGGAGGCCACTCGGGAGTGAGAGAGAGGTAATGCACAGGCATGCACCGGATGCAGGCGATCATGGTAAATATTATGCAGTAAATTCTTTCTAAAGTCAACCCTGCAGTGACAGAGAAGCAGCCACACACATGCACTGGACACATGGATCCTTGGTAAATGCTCTGTAGAGTGTCAGCGGACAGACTGCTCTGATCTCATGATGTTCATGGCCAAGATGAAAGGCCAAGACGAAAAGTTAACAAACAATCATTGAAAATGCAATAGGTCTCGCCTTTGATTAAGTTAAAGCCATTTGCTTTGCTAATGGTATTGTATTCTAGCTTTGTATTATTTAGTGTATATTTGTGATATGTTGTAGTTGTATGTAGTTAGAATTGTTTTGTTAGCTATGTAGTAGTTTAAGGCATAGCGTTAGTAGGAAAAGAGCAGTGTTTCAGATTTGGGAGGTAAATGAATAGAAGTATAGTATGTGTTAATTTCGTATAGTGAGGATTACAATAGCATGAGGCAGACGAAAGGGGCGAGGGGAGAGCAAATATATGCAAATATATGCACATATCACAAATATACACTAAATAATGCAAAGCTAGAATACAATACCATTAGCAAAGCAAATGGCTTTAACTTAATCAAAGGCGAGACCTATTGCATTTTCAATGCTTGTTGTTAGAGATATAGCTCAGAGGGCTGGTCACCTGCTCCAGAGATCTGCGTTCAACCTGCAAATCTTACGTCCACCGCTCACAAGTGTCACCCTTCCAAAGTCCCTCAAATGATTACCCTCGGGCTACCACGCCTATTTAACAGCGCCAAGAAGCAGCTCATTCTGTAGTATGATCTGTGTAAATGGACAGTCCCAAGATCACACATTTAGTGCATCACAGCTGGACAATGTGGGGGAGTGGCTGCATTTTTCATGGAAGGAATGGCCTGCATTATCGCATGGTGCTCGACAGGGGGCGCCCACACGCTAAAAGGAGCAAGAGACAGAGGGAAACTTCTCTTCCCTGCCCTTCCCACCCCCCCACATCTCCCTGCCCTGCCTCCAGCCCCCGTCTCTGTTTACCAAGAACCAGAGGGGAGGATGTAGCTCGCCAAGCAGGCAATAAAACAGCATAGCTATTAGGCGAGATCAAATGGTCGTCAGAGGCCCCAGAAACAGGTCTGACAATGGAAGTTGGATTAATTATGGTGAGGAAGAGGAATAAAGAAGGAAGGGGCCAGAGCCCCCAAGTGGAAACGGTTAGTTAAACAAGTATATGTTGTGACTGATGAACAAGGAAAAAGTGGAAGAGGAACATTCTCCAGTCCGGCACCTTATACTATGTGCATGTGCAACGCTACAGCGCTGGTTCGTTTGAAACCTCCCAGCTACTTACACCCTGGTCTCCTCCCCCTCCAAACATTTCCACTTTTGTTTTCATGCGCCATCCTCCACCGCCTACCTGACATCACCAACCACATGCTGCAAAAAAGCATTGGAAATGCAATAGGTCTCGCATTTGCTTAAATTAGAGCTATTGGTGTTGTAAATGGCGTTGTAAATGACAATGTCTTTTAACCATGTGTTATGGAGTGCATGTGGTGTGTAGTAAAGTTCCCGGTTTCAGATTTACTTGTAGAGCTGTGCAGTGTATGAAATAATAGTTCTTTTTTGCAGAGTTCTTTATTGGTTCTTCCAACAAAAGTGTGTTACTGTCTCACTGGCCCAGACCGGCTGAGCAGGAGAAAGAAGATGCTCTGAGTGATAGTAGTAAGACTTTCGGCAGGAGAGGTTGTGAGTCAGCGGGCGGAGAGTTGGGCAGTAGGAAAAAGAAGTCTGTCAGATAGAAGAGACACGGTCAGTAGGAGGAAAGTGAGGCTGAGAGCCAGCGGGAGGGAGAAGAGGCTGTTAGTGAAAGTGTGGTGCTGTCAGTGAAAGGGTGGTGCTGTTAGTGGAAGGGCGGTCCTGTCAGCGGGAGAGAGAAGAGGCTGTCAGTGAAAGTGTGAGGCTGTGAGTGAAAGTGTGGTGCTGTTAGCGGGAGGGAGAAGAGGCTGTCAGTGAAAGTGTGGTGTTGTTAGTGAAAGGTTGGTGCTGTCAGTGAAAGGGTGGTGCTGTCAGTGAAAGGGTGGTGCTGTCAGTGAAAGGGTGGTGCTGTCAGTGAAAGGGTGGTGCTGTTAGCGGGAGAGAGAGAAGAGGGTGTCAGTGAAAGTGTGGTGCTGGTATTGAAAGTGTGGTGCTGTAAGTGGAAGGGCGGTCCTGTTAGCGGGAGAGAGAAGAGGCTGTCAGTGAAAGTGTGGTGCTGGTAGTGAAAGTGTGGTGCTGTCAGTGGAAGGGCGGTCCTGTTAGCTGGAGGGAGAAGAGGCTGTCAGCAGGTGGGAGAAGAGGCTGTCAGCGGGAGGGAGAAGAGGCTGTCAGTGAAAGGGTGGTGCTGGTAGTGGTAGGAAAGCCCTGTTAGCGGGATGGAGGCAAGGGTGTCAGCGGGAGGGAGAAGACGCTGTCAGTTGAATGGTGGTGCTGTTAGTGGAAGGGTGGTGCTGTCAGTGGAAGGGTGGTGCTGTCAGTGGAAGGGTGGTGCTGTCAGTGGAAGGGTGGTGCTGTCAGTGGAAGGGCGGTCTTGTCAGTGGGATGGAGGCAAGGGTATCAGCAGGAGAGAGAAGAGGTTCTCAGTGAAAGGGTGGTGCATTCAGTGGAAGGGCGGTGCTGTGAGCAGGAGGGAGGAAAGGCTGTGAGTGGGAGGTAGGCGAGGCTGTGGGTGGGAGGGAGGTGAGGCTGTAAGTTCGCGTGAGGAGATGCTCTCAGTAGGAGGGATGAGAAGTTTTCAGTGATAAGGGGGAAGCCTCCCAGCAGGAGGCAGGAGATGCTGTCAGCAGGAAGGAGAAGAGGCTGTCAGTGATAAGGGCGAACCTCTCAGCGGGAGGGAAGAGAGGCGGCGAAACAAACAAAAGGGTGGCAGGTAAAGGGGGTTTGGTGTCTGCACAAGCGGGGAAGCAGGTGTGAGAGGCACAGTCACTGGAGACACTGTTGTATTCCGCTTTAGGGGTCCGTATATAGGTTTTCCTGAATCATGTCCTTATATAGGCACAATTCGCCTTGCCCTTATATAGGCATAGAATCCCTGTCCTTATTTAGGCATTAACCGTGCACTCCAAATACAGGCATGGTCACCGACATCTGTCCACCCTAACGTCACAACGAGTTCTTAGAAACCAGACCCTTAAGCTTCGGGAGTTCCCTTAGCACAGGACTATTGATTTCTCCAAGAACTCATCTATTATGTATGAACCGTTATACCTTAAGGGTTCATTCCTGACGTCTTCCTCTGTCCGACTTCACATCAATGCTAACATTCCTCGACACCTACCAGGTATAAATATACCTTCCCTTGTGCAAGCAAGTTAGAGGAGACCTCGACTTCAGAGGAGCCCGTATCCCGGCCTGACGCACTGAGAAGACGATGTCATTCCTGCACGCAGACAAATCCAGCTTCCAGTGTTCTGACTCCCTTCGTGGGGTGTTAGAGTTCCAAGATCCGGCAGGAGATTCCCACCTCTCTCATTCTCAAGGTATGGAGCTGACTAGATCCTAGAGGGACTCTTGGCATACTAGACTCAACACACTCTTAGTTTACCATACTAGAGAATACTCCACCTACTTCTACTCTTCCCTACACCTAGTCTAGGTTAGGTACACTGGGGTAGAACTAGCTTAGAGACGCATCGTATGAGTACTCGCATTCTTAGCTCATGTTATTTATGTACGTAAATATATGCTAAAAGATAATGCTAGCGCAGTATTATTTATTTCTACTGCTTACGCTGTACATTATTTATCTTGCATACTGTCTTGTGATCATAACTGCACATATCTCTTACACGAGAAACAAGACTGTTCAATAAAACCCTTTTTATTGAAACGCCGTCTTTCCTTTCTGTGAACTCTGCAGAAACTAAGCATGCACGATTGAATGAGTGAAACTGTTATCTATTGTTTCCACGATTCTGAGGCGTGTTCCGCTTCTAAAGGGAAACAAAAGTTGTCATGTTTTTCGGTTGCCAGAAACTACTCCCTTCTTGTTCTCAAGGAGTTTCTAGTGGCCTCTGAGCTAGCTGGCACAGGTAATTAAGCTTAAGCTGACATAGGTGATCTTCGCTAGAACGGGAAGGCAGCGCCTGGTCAAGGGCTCCTCTCGGTATTACACGCTGATTTTTAACTTATGCCTGCCTATTTGCACAACTTATGCTTGCCTATTTGCACATTTTCCCCTATTGTAATCAGTGAGCGCCAGGTAATGGGCTCAAATGTTTTAACTAGTTTTTAAAAAGAAGTTGCTTTTAGGGAATTTGCTTCTTGCCACAATTGGTCTAACTCACCTGTTTCAATCAGCTACTCACTCGGTAGCCTCCCCGGTCCAGCGCGGAGAGTTCCGTTTGTCTGGAGGGAGGTGCCCGAAACCGGAAGTGGGAATTATCTGCTTCCTCCCAATCACCGACGGGAGGTTAGCAGTCTAGTGGCATTACTATTTAACCTATGCCTAGTCAGACGCGCAGCGGACGCGCTTAAGCTGACATAGGTGATCTTCGCTAGAACGGGAAGGCAGCGCCTGGTCAAGGGCTCCTCTCGGTATTACACGCTGATTTTTAACATATGCCTGCCTATTTGCACAACTTATGCTTGCCTATTTGCACATTTTCCCCCTACTGTAATCAGTGAGCGCCAGGTAATGGGCTCAAATGTTTTAACTAGTTTTTAAAAAAGAAGTTGCTTTTAGGGAATTTGCTTCTTGCCACAATTGGTCTAACTCACCTGTTTCAATCAGCTACTCACTCGGTAGCCTCCCCGGTCCAGCGCGGAGAGTTCCGTTTGTCTGGAGGGAGGTGCCCGAAACCGGAAGTGGGAATTATCTGCTTCCTTCCAATCACCGACGGGAGGTTAGCAGTCTAGTGGCATTACTATTTAACCTATGCCTAGTCAGACGCGCAGCGGACGCGCGCGCAGCGGGCGCGCCACTGGCGCGCCGAGGCGCGCCTAAGGCAAGCTCCGTCTGCGCCCGTCCGCGCCTGGTCGTCGCCAGGAGCCGGAATCCATGACGGTTCCGGTCGTGCTCAGGTGGATATAGCAAGGGGTGCTTTTGCTTATACGAGCAAGGAGCTGGTGACAATTAAAAATGAATATAGGTATAATATGTCTCTGACCAGTGCCTGCCCCGCTCCTACGGAAGTGTGGGGACCTTTTTCTTGCACAAACTGTAAATACCAAAGTATTCATACCCTCCCTATGAGATCTATTATTGAATCCAAGCAGATCACGAATTCAATTCCCCATCCCATAGAAAACAGACATTCGGTAACAGAAAACACTAACAATTATTGGAATTGTATCTTGGCTAATGTAAGGTCACTGCCCAAACATGCGGCTAATATATGGGACTTACTCTCCTCTAACAATCCCCAAGTAGGGTTTCTAACAGAAACATGGACCAAACCTCACTCCAGTCCTGACATAGCAGTTGCACTACCTGAGGGCTACCACATTTTAAAATTAGATAGACCCCTTAGAGCAGGGGGAGGAATCGCTATAGTATATAAAAGCTCGACTAACATTACCATTTTAGATCAAGCAAGTAACGATCAGCTGGAAATATTGGTTTTCAGTATGACTCTGCACCACAATGTTAATTGGAAAGGGGCTATAGTCTATCGTCCACCTGGGCCATTAACCAATGTCACATCTCAGATCATTGAACTCATTGCCCCACATGTCATTTCCTCCAGAAATTTTCTTCTTCTTGGTGATTTCAACATACACAGTGAAATTCTAGATAACCCAGAGACTTCATCTTTCTTGGCCGAACTCGCTGCACTCAACCTCACTGTCATTAACAAAGAGGCGACTCACCAGGCAGGACATTCGTTGGACATCATTTTAACTAACTCCCCCGACCTTTCATATGTTGCTACAATTCCTCTGACCTGGTCGGACCATTCATTGGTCAAATTTCGCATTAACAATCATAAGGCCCACCCCGCTCCGAAATGCCATCTTAACAAATGCTATAGAAAATGGAATTTAATTACTCCAGAACTTTTTGAAGGGACATTTTGCCCACCTCATTATGCAAATACAGACAATGTGGAGAAACGCTTAGCCTCTTTTAACACCAGACTACTTGCCACGTTAGATAGCATAGCTCCCCAGAAAAAAGGCATCACTAGTATAAAACGTAGTCAGGCCCCGTGGTATTCGACCGCCCTACGTCTAGAAAAAGCGCTTGTAAAAAACTCGAACGCCATTGGCGCCGCTATCAAAATATTTCAGACAAAGAAAAATTTAAGGCGGCGTTAAATCAGTACCACCGCAACCTAAAAAATGCAAGAAAGACCCATATCGCAGTCGCGCTCGAACAAGCCGGAAGCACTCAAAAATGCCTCTACAAAATACTAAAAACTTTCACTAATCCTTTGGCTTGTGATACGGCATCAGTACCTACTCAGGCGCTGTGCGATGACATTGCTAATCACTTCATTCAGAAAATAGACATGATACATAATAATATCACTACTACCTTGAACTCTCAACCTAATTTGGGAACAGAACTCCATCATTACCCATTGTTAACCAGTTCATTAGAATACTTCCCACCTCTTACAATAGAAGGTACTGAAGCTCTTCTTAAGAGCGCTAAATCTGGTTCTCCGTTGGATTTAATACCGGCCAAAGTAATTTCCACTTTGGCCAAACAACTTGCTAATCCTATTTGTAGCATTCTCAACAGTTCTCTGAAGGAAGGTGTCCTTCCTCCTGATTGGAAAGCTGCTCAAATACTCCCGATCAAAAAAAAAACCAAACTCTCACCTGAAGATGTAACTAACTACCGACCCATTTCTCTCCTTCCCCTGCATACCAAAATGTTAGAAAAACACATCAACACTCACCTTTCCGATTTCATCGAATCCACCAATAGCTTAGATTCTTCACAATCAGGGTTTCGCCCAGATACAGCACCGAGACAACTCTGGTGGCGGTAACAGACAACATTAGGATGCTTTTGGATAAAGGTCAGGCGGTACTTTTGGTGCTGCTTGACCTATCCGCTGCATTTGACACCATATCCCACCAAATTCTACTCAGTAGACTGAGGGTATAGGCATTACAGGATTAGCTCTGAAGTGGTTAACTAACTTTCTGGCTGAAAGAACTCAGACCATTAACCTAGGTCCTTACCATTCTAAGACCACCAAGGTGACCAAGGGAGTACCACAGGGCTGCGTGTTTGAGCCCTACTCTGTTTAACGTTTATGTTGCTCCCCTGGCGAGTCTGTTGAGAAACTTGGGTTTCATCCCCATATTATATGCTGATGACACCCAACTTCTACTTTCGTTTGACAAATCTAACCTTAATATTCATACCACCTTTTCTGATGGCATGAAATCCATAGCAGAATGGATGAAATTGAATTTTCTCCAGCTGAACGCAACTAAATCGGAGATTATGCTATTTGGTGAAGCTTCCGTGAAGTGGTCGCCTAGTTGGTGGCCAGAGGAATTGGGTCCCACCCCTTGTCCTAAACAAGTTGTGAAAAACCTGGGAGTTCGATTGGACCAAAAACTCAATCTGAGAGAACACGTTTCCTCCACTATTGGTGCATGTTTCCATAATCTGAGCATGCTCAGAAGAGTCTTCCCTTTTCTTCCACTTTCCACAAGAAAAACCTTGATTCAGGCATTGATCCTTAGCCGCTTGGATTACTGCAACGCATTGCTGATTTCTGCCAATGAAAGAGACATAAATAGACTACAGGTTGTCCAAAATACTGCAGCTCGTTTGGTAAGTAATGCCCCTCTAGAACACCCTCCTTACCTCTGCTGCAAGAACTTCATTGGCTGCCCATTCGGAAGAGGATCAATTTTAAAATTTGTTGTATGGCTTATAAAGCCGTATACAGTTTAGGCCCGAGTTATCTTAATGACAAATTCATTAAATATGTGCCTTCTAGAACTCTCCGTTCAGGAGACAAAGCCCTGATTATGGTCCCACGCATTTATAAGTCTCGTCAAGGTGGTAAGGCCTTCTATCATCTGGCCCCACGCCTTTGGAATAATCTCCCCATCTATTTACGACAATGTACAGACTACCTGAGATTCAGGAAATTATTGAAAACTTCACTCTTCTAACTTATTCTCCTTGTGCTCATTTAGGTGCCTATAACGCTGAGATACCCTTATGGGGTGATTCGTCCGCTTTATAAGTGAATAAATAAATAAATAAAATGTAATCGATAGGGACATACCGACCTTAGTCCTATGTCAAACCTATAGGTTATATTATTCCAATGCGCAGAGCCTATTAGGGAAATAGGAACTACACTACATGGCGCCCAACGGTTTGGTAAGGCAGTAATTTAATGCTAGATACTGAGTAACTCATTCGTGCTTTTCTCAGAGACCCCTACTCACATACTCCATAAGACGTCCGGAGTGGGTAGGGTTAAATATCCGCCATAACTAAATAGGGAAGCACCCTATATATTAGTTGTTTGGTTTGTTCAACGTTGAAGGATACAGTGTTCCAAAATATTGTGCACCTTATCTTTTTGTTTCCTTGAAACTTGTTCTACATTTTTCAAAAAACAAAATGACCGAAACAGGTGGAGCTGCGGCTGACCCAGCCATAACAGTTTTTAACTTTACAGGTTTAAATGAACCTGAGGAGGGTGTTATAGACGTCGCTCCAAACTTAAGAAGAGCCATCACTCTAAAACTTATAAAACACGGCCTACCACCGAGAGGCGGTAGAGCAGTTTTCGTGATAGAGGCACACGAATCCTTTCAGACAGAGGTAATCTATTCATGGGTAATATTTCCTGAATCAAATTCAGTAACAAAACTAATTCACTTCTACAAAGAAGATGATCCACCAGAGGAATATATTCCTTTCGAGGATATTGAAATTCCACTAACATACCAGGAGCATCAGCTCTGGTTTAAAGGCGCCCTAAAACATCACAGAAACATAACCAGGCTCGGTCCACTAGGTAGACCAGGAGCAACATGGCCGATCCTAGCCGGCTACACTCCTCATCCTGACCTCGATATAATGTCAGACGAGGAATTACTTACTCGACTACAAGAGTTAATAAAAATCTACAGACAACTAGTCCAATATGTCATGCGGACTTTCACAGTCCAAACACCATTGACCATTCCAAATCAAACTCCTCAACCGGGGAATACACTAAAAATTACACCACAGACTCTATACGCAGTCATGGGTAAAATGCCCACAAAACGTGAGCAAATTCCATTCTGGATAGCTCAAAAAATTACTCAAATCGAAGCAGTATTTCCAAATACTAGCCCTTATGAGAAACACAGAATCCTAACCATCTGTTTACCGATGGGGATCACACCACAACTGGAAGACTGTACCACTTGGGGCTCAGTCTTTGCTGCCATCTATACTAAAACACATGGTATTCCATCAATTGCAGTAATACCAGATGTCCTAAAACAAATTCAAAACGAATAGGGGGCAGAGCCTGCTCTAAATTTAGGTATGAAATTACTGAAAAATTTCGACCAGGTCTCAACAATAATATTATCTAATATTAAAGGGGAGGCAGCAGCAGTGGCGATCCGCCAACGATTAAGGGAATTCGATGTTACAGAACATCAAACTGAGCTACCCAGAATAATAGAACAATCATATGCAGAATTAGGCAGAGATAGTTTGGGTGGAAGACCAGTGAAGCCAAAACTATCTGAAAGTCCTGAGAAGGACTCTATTAAACAAACTCCTACATCTTCTAAAAAGAAGTGGGAAACTAATAAACATAATTCAAACGAGAAACGTTCTCAATCCCGAGGTAGGTCTCCTCAAAGGAGCCCTCTGAAAGGAGGTATAACCTCAGGAATAAGGGATAATTTTAAAAAGCCTGACAGGTATCAAGATACTGATACACGTTCCTCTCGTACCTTTCAGATCTCGTCAAAGACATCGGAAAGAAGAGGACGGTCAGAACATAGAGAAGAACACGTGAAATCGAAAGACGACAAACACGTTCCGAAAAACAAATCAAAACCTCAATTCTCAAAGAAGAAAGTAGCAGGTCTGAAGTTTAGACATGCCGAGGATACTGAGAACACAACTCAAGAACGGAGAATGGGCTCAGACAATGCTGGAGAGTGCAGCAGAAGTCACAATAGCTCGCCAGAACCTGAAGGAACTTCTGGAGATAGTGGACTTGAATGAGTACATTACAGTTGAGACTGTAGACACCAGGGTTAGTACTCCACAAAAGTTATATGAAATAACACTCCGGATGGAGGGAGACATACCTAGACAGGTGAAAGCACTTTTTTGGGAAAAACTTTCAAGGGGCTATGACATACTTCTAGCAGAAAAAGACTGGCCACCACAATTTGTCAGGGAGTGCCCACATGGCGAGGACATTATTATGCCTGCCTTCTCTAACCATATTCCAATTCATCTAAAATATACTTATGCCAGGAAATGGGCAGTTGCTCAGGCCCCAGCATTATATAAAAATCATGTAGGATGGGATGAGGACTCACCTCACCATAAAATAAATTTGAAAAATGAACCTACTGCACAAAGGCAGTACCCAATAAACAGTGCTTTAAATGGGGAAAAATAAGTGCAGGTACTCATTAAAATAGAGGTGTGGCAAGTGGGCGGGGCAAGGGTCGGGCTAAGGGCAAAATATCATAATACATAGAAACTTCTGTACCAGTTGCAAACTTCTGTACCAGTTGCAGCACATATTAAAACACATGAGAAATGTGTTTATGTAAAAAACACAGATTAACTCATAACACAAAATGAAAGTCGTGATGGCACTTTCACCCGAATGGTTGCTGCGCACCTGATTGACAGTGCAGGGTCTGTCTAGAGACCCTGTCCTGTTAATCACAGCGTGACACAGGCCCTCTCACCCCCCTGCAGTTTGGGGACATTCAAATGGGCGCTGCTGGAATCTTCACCAGCAACTCTGCAAAAGGATACTTCAGGCAAGTTAATTACAAGCTGCTCGGAAGCAGAGCGGCCTCTGCCCTGCACTGGATCAGAAGCCTAACCTGAGCCTGCCGTGCCGTGGATCAGGGTACAGGTACTCTCCCTGGCTACAGAGAAGTGCCGGTACTGACGGCAAAAACTCGGAAGTGCCGGTACTCAGAACCGGTGAGTACCGGCCCATTTAAAGCACTGGGCTCAGTTAATTAACAGAGAATGCACAGGCGTGCCTGCGCTTTTTAGAGTCCAGACTCTGGATCTAAGGAAGTTTTATTCCACTGCCTTTTCCTGCAGGTGCTCCGAGGCAACAGAATTTGTAATAATACACCGTTGCTGGAGGCTGCTATTTTGTGTAACTCGACTGCCTGTCTAAAACCTTACTTTGTTCAAGTGCAAAAATTGAATTGGTGAATGATGATCTTTTAATAATAATCTGATTTATAACGCGCATAGTTTCTCCCAAAGGCGTGTCCCTGTGCTGGAGGAAAACCCAGAAACCTACAGCCCAACGATCCTCACCTATAAATAGATGCGAAGCCAGCGAACTACCACCACCCTACCTTACCCAACATGACCTTGTACCAGAACAAATTGAAACAGCCATATTTTGAGCTTCTTATTAAAGGCGTTTTACGAAGGTTCCCGGCAGAGAATTCCACAACTTGATGGTTATCTTTTCACCTCATTTCTCTCTGAATTGTGCTACTGCCACTACCTGCACCTTTGCACACCCTGTTCCTACAATTCCTTCAGTGGCTGCATCCTGGCCACACACATCTTAAATGCCCAAACCATGCCTTCCTCCATTGCCTACTCTGCATCTTGTATGACCATTGGCATCTTTTTCAGCACCTCATTTTGTATCTCTTTGTTTCCTGCCTCCCTGAAGCTCCCCCCCTGTCCGTCGGAAGCCGTCACCTGCATCTGTATGTTGCACCCATGTTCACCTCCTTTCCCTTCTCCTTGCTGCTTGACCACTTATAAGGTCCCAAAGGCGGGACCTATTGGCTATGCCAATGCTTGTTTTTTTTAGGCACGAGGACATTGGGGGTGCGCGCAGGGCACTCACCTACAGAGTGGCAGAAAGTTCCTTGTGGCTGGGTTCTCAATCGGACTGGCACTGGCGCTTATGGGAAACCTGCTTTTTGCTCGCTGGTGGCATTTTATGGCTGTTTCCCTTTCTCCTGTTATGGCTGTTTCCCTTTCTCCTGTGCTCGAAAATTAGAAAGGGAAAACCAGAGCAAACTGTGCTTTTTAAAGGGCTTCCCTGGCTTCCTCTTTCTTCCCACCGCACAGCTACCTGGGGGGTGACGTCACACGTTGCTCTGCCCTGGGGCGTCACTGCCACCCTCTGTGAAATTAACATCATGTGAGCATGCGCCGCAGTGTAGAAATGCGATACATGCTCACATAACTCTTTATGTCCTAAAATGCCGCCTCGTTACAGTGAGTACCGGTACTCTCATTAACGGAGAAGTGCCGGTACTCTAGAGGGGAAAAAAAAGAAGTGCCGGTACTCAGTACCGGTGAGTACCTGCCCATTTAAAGCACTGCCAATAAAGCAAGAAGCTAAAAAACAGGTCAGGGAGATCTTAGATCAACTTGAATACCAAGGGGTGATTGAAACATGCACCTCCTCAATGAACAATCATTTGTTTCCTGTCTCCAAACCAGACAATACCTATCGTGTAGTTTTGGATTACAGACACTTAAACACTTGTTCAAAAACATTTGCAGTGCAAAATGCACATAGTACAGCATTAATGAATAACATTGTGCGTAAAAATACAAAACCACATTGGATATCTCAAATGGTTTCTTTTGTCAAAACATAGCACCTGGAAGCAGGTACTTAACAGCTTTCTCAATAATGGGGACCCAGCATCAATTTTGTCGACTCCCACAAGGGTTCAAGAACAGCCCGGGGTTATTCTCAACAAGGGTAACGGAGTTACTACAAATTTATGATAATGAGGCATTGTCATATGTCGATGATATCTATCTGACAGACGATGACCTGGACAAACACTTGAACAGGGTGAGCACCATTATACTGAGCTTCGCCTCTGAGGGCTACAAATTCAACTTCAAAAAGTCCAGAATTGCCCATCTCAATGTCCTGTTTCTAGGATATGAGCTTTCAAGTGAAGGCAAGAGCTTGGCAGACAACTTTTTAGAAAGGTGTGCGCTGCTCCAACCTCCTAAGACGCTGAAAAATTTACAATCCATCCTGGGTTTCCTAAATTTTGGAAGAACTTACATTCTAAATTACGCAGAAAGGGTTAAACCTCTCTACGCACTAATCAAACCTGATTTTTCAATCAAAAATTGGACACAAGAACACACAGAAATCTTGCGTTCACTCCAGGCTAACATGTTAGCAACAAATCACTTACAAACACGCGTAAGTCTACGCAATTTAGTGATCCGAATAATTTCGGGTCAATGCGGATTCACCTACTTAACATTTAATGAGGGTGAAAAAGTACCAATTGCATACAAATCACACTTGTATACACAAGCAGAAATGCGCTTCACTTCAACGAAAAAAATTCTGACAGCAGTTCAAACCGCTGTAGCAAAAGAAAGAGCTCTAGCCCAAGGGAAACGCATTATTGTCGTAACCCCAGTTCCGGCCTTAGAGGCGGTAACAAAAGCGAGTATTCCAAATGCTAAAGCATTACATCCAAGATGGATACAATGGGTTAATTCTCTTGCTGCAACAGATGTTGAATATGTTTTTGATCCCGATTTAAAAACACAAGCGTTCCTGCAATATGAACATGAATGACCTCTGCCTACTGAGATTCTGCCTCTCGATCAGTACGAATTCATAATTTACACTGACGGATCCGCACAACCTGCAACAGGGAGTAAGCAAGCTTACAGTGCAGCGTGCGCATCGTTAAAGGTAGCATGCGCGATGGCAACTTCAGACCTATGGTCACAAAAACCCAGTCTCTATGAGATTGCACAGCTCAGCGAGCTGAACTACAAGCATTCAAACTGGCACTTGAAAGTACAGATCGAGAATTCCCCACACTAATAGTGTGCGATTCTTTCTACTGTGTGCAGTCGTATAATGAATATATACAAACTTGGCTTGAAAACGGGTTCAAAGATGCAAAAGGTGGCACAATAAAGCATAAAACGCTTTGGGAACAAGTAGTTCAGTTAAAAAGCGAACTACCAAAGGCTCACGTGATCCATACACTGAGTCATCAACGTGATGGCGTTCACGTTGCAGGAATTCATTGGCTGACGAAGCCGCAAAGGGGGCTGTTTAGACGGCTTCCGTAGCTGCGATCACTCGTTCAAAACGAAAATAGACAGTGAGATAATGTTGGCTGTCAATGCTACGAGCAAAGGCAGTGGTGCAGCGTTACCAAAAAAGTTTCCACTCAAGTACTCATATGTAATTGATGCGAACAGCGTTCCTATTGCTCGAATCCCTGGAGTGGGGGATAGAGTAATTCCAAACATGGAACGTAGAGCAGCTTTGATTTATGAAACACATTTGTGGGAGGGTCTGTCACATCAAGGGATCTCTAAAACAATATTGACATTAAAAGAGATGTACTGGTGGCCTGGAATGAATACATATTCATCCCCTTTAGTATCGCTTTGTTCGCCCTAAGTTGGCAGGGTATGCCCAGACGTGGGTCCCTTGCTCACTTTGCCACTGGATTCAAGATAGCCTGGCTGATGAGGGTTTTGAACCCGAAACCGGTCCCAGGATGCTTGTTTCCGGTCCAGGGAAGACATGGCTTGGCAGTTCGGGCTGGACTGTTCCCATGAGGCACAGGGTCAGACTGATTTGCATATGGCCATGTCTGAACTGGGGTGGTGGAGTGAGCTAAAGAATGATGATGGATTAAACCCAGATCAGTTAACTGGGGGTGAGTGTTTGATTTGCTCTAACGCTCTGTCCATCATCCCCTTTGGTATCGCTTTGTTCGCCCTAAGTTGGCAGGGTATGCCCAGACGTGGGTCCCTTGCTCACTTTGCCACTGGATTCAAGATAGCCTGGCTGATGAGGGTTTTGAACCCGAAACCGGTCCCAGGATGCTTGTTTCCGGTCCAGGGAAGACATGGCTTGGCAGTTCGGGCTGGACTGTTCCCATGAGGCACAGGGTCAGACTGATTTGCATATGGCCATGTCTGAACTGGGGTGGTGGAGTGAGCTAAAGAATGATGATGGATTAAACCCAGATCAGTTAACTGGGGGTGAGTGTTTGATTTGCTCTAACGCTCTGTCCATCATCCCCTTTGGTATCGCTTTGTTCGCCCTAAGTTGGCAGGGTATGCCCAGACGTGGGTCCCTTGCTCACTTTGCCACTGGATTCAAGATAGCCTGGCTGATGAGGGTTTTGAACCCGAAACCGGTCCCAGGATGCTTGTTTCCGGTCCAGGGAAGACATGGCTTGGCAGTTCGGGCTGGACTGTTCCCATGAGGCACAGGGTCAGACTGATTTGCATATGGCCATGTCTGAACTCGGGTGGTGGAGTGAGCTAAAGAATGATGATGGATTAAACCCAGATCAGTTAACTGGGGGTGAGTGTTTGATTTGCTCTAACGCTCTGTCCATCATCCCCTTTGGTATCACTTTGTTCGCCCTAAGTTGGCAGGGTATGCCCAGACGTGGGTCCCTTGCTCACTTTGCCACTGGATTCAAGATAGCCTGACTGATGAGGGTTTTGAACCCGAAACCGGTCCCAGGATGCTTGTTTCCGGTCCAGGGAAGACATGGCTTGGCAGTTCGGGCTGGACTGTTCCCATGAGGCACAGGGTCAGACTGATTTGCATATGGCCATGTCTGAACTGGGGTGGTGGAGTGAGCTAAAGAATGATGATGGATTAAACCCAGATCAGTTAACTGGGGGTGAGTGTTTGATTTGCTCTAACGCTCTGTCCATCATCCCCTTTGGTATCGCTACATATTCATCAATAACTGCTTAGACTGTAAATTACAGCGAGAAAGCCACCAGACACCATGCTACGAATGTAGCTGCCCAGTACAGACACCATTGTTAGACAGCATTAGACTATCTATGCGCAGGCGTCCCTCTGGACAAATGCATTCCCACAAATACTGAATCAAGGTTCGTATGGATATGGCCTCAGCGCTCGGCTGACGCTCGAACTGTTATAAAAGATTTGCGAGTCTTTATCGGCACATACGCAATAGGCACGCTACATTCTGACCAGGGCCCTGCATTTAGCTCTCGAGCTTACAAAGACGCCATGGCCAGTCTGGGCGTTGCATTGCGGTACTCCTCTCCATTTCATCCTGAGGGAAATTCTGTTGTGGAAAGGAAAAACCGGGACATAAAGCAGTCTATAACAGCTAGGGTATTAGGTTCGGGTGATGGGTGGGTCAAACATCTTTATGGGGTCCAACGCTCATTAAACAACTTGCCAAGAAGTTCTCTAGGGGGTCACTCCATATGAGGTCCTATTTGGGACAAGAATGTGGGTGCCCGATCTGGAATGCAGTGGCACAGTGGTGGAAAATAAACCCTTTGATATCAAAGATCGTTTAGCTGTTTTACAGGACTTAAATGAACTAAGAACGAAACAAAGCAACGTATTCCTGCAGCCAACCACCACTGGGGAAAAACCGGCGGTCCCAGCAAGGCCTGTCTGGATTCCAAAAGTTGAGGATCTAGTCAGAGAAAAAATTGCGGACAAGAAGGAATTTGGACCTTCATACAGACAACCAGTACCTGTCCTAGCCATACACGGAACAAGAACAGTACTTCTGCCGCCCCTTGCTGGAAAAAAAAAGAAAAGATTTGTGTCCATCGACCTCATCAAACCACAGTATGTGGCCAATACTAAATAGTAGGCCTCGTGGACTCCGACCTAGTAGCAGACACACTCCTCTCGCTACTATCCAAGAGGTTCAGACTGAAAGACTGATAACCATCGAGAATTCAGCAGTAACAGATGAAGGACTGAGCAACAATGCTATGGAACTCATCCCTCTTGAAACACAAGTAACAGTTCGTCCAAATACACCTGTCTACACCAATGTAACAAGTGATCAACTGGTCCCAGCGATTTCTACAAATCCTGATGCAATTCCAACAATTGACAGAACTGCTTCTGGCTACTTCATTAACTTTGATACGTTTTCTGAGGATCCGAGTGAGCCCGAGACGTCGCCAGCACCAAAAACTTTTAAACAGCAAGTACAAGACTTTTTAAATTTTTTGAAAAAGACTTATCTAGTTTCACCATGGATTGAACTTTGGGTTATTTCTGGAATATTTTTCTTCCTGCTTTGGCTAGCTTTGGTTATGACTATGAGCGTGCTTATAAATGGGAGATACATCCATTTGGACATTGAAAGAAAAGAAGTGAACTTACTTTTGAAACCTCACAAATCATCCCATCGTGAAACAAGAGACTTGTCTGCAGTGAACATCACAGCCGTTCCTATACAGGATGGTATAGTGTGGGACAAAACAGATTTTGATATTTTTGGCCCGACGGAACATTTGAACATTCCACATTTATTTAAGATCTCACTAAGTGATTTTGTTTCATCCAGTACCTATTCTGATGATTGGGACTTTGAAACTATAAATAATATGATGTTTGACCTAGAAAAATCTGCTGCATTTTCTAATAATGAATATTTAGAGGGTTCATCAGACTATGAACAGCTGTATTGCTATAACCACTATGGTCATCATTTTTTGCATAAATCTGCAACACCTAGAAATGTGTTTATGTTTAACCAATGGGAGCATTGTCCTACACCACCAAAAGGCAGTTCAAAAACATTTGCTAAAAAGTTTCCATATTTTTCAGGATACAATACATCTGATCCAGAAACATTTTATTATAGAAATGTAAACAAAACAGGACTGAAAATTATGTTAACAAATACAAAACAGATTTACTCTGCAGCTTTTATTGCCCAACTGTCTAGACAGGGTTTCAACTTATGGAAAGACACAATAGACACAAAATCTGTCTGGGGTACTAAAGATTGGCAAGTGCAGGGGATAGAAGCTTTATTTAGAGCCTGTATCGTCCCTCAACAAATAATGTTTTTGAATGACACGGTCCAACAAACGTCTTGCCTTGGGTTAGCCAAGATTAAAGACATGAAAGCACCTTCTGTACCAACACCTGCAAGTGATAACAATACACAGGCAGCGGTTACAGTTGACACCATACTACAACTCAACAGAACAAATCCTGATTGGAGAAAATGGTTGATCTGGCCCACAGACACAAACAACTGTCAAGAGAGATTCCTGAATAAAACACAGGGGTTTACTATTCATAGGCCAGACCCACGATACGTCCAAAGACAGCATCCGGGGTAGTAACAACATACAGTGTAGGAAAATTGTGCCTCGATTGGCTGCAAAAATCTACACTTAAGGATGTGAAACAACACTTATCTTTACTTAAAGAAGATGCAGACCTTAGGGAATTCTTGCTTGGACCAAGAAAACCGCGTCAAAAACATTTCATATATGCCGGCATTTATGCTGCTTATAATGAAGCATGGAAGATGTCACAGATGGAAGCCACAGAACGAATACGTGAACTTGATCGTATTAACTTAGAGAAAACTCTCTCTGTGGTCGACAATGGGTTAACAACTTTGTCCTCCAGAATTTATTCATTGGACAGTATTGTATCCTCTGCTATCGACATACTGGAACAAGATTTAGCCATGTTACAGCAAGGCCAGTCTCAGTTACGTTCTATTATGTTATTAAGCTGGACGCTGCAATCTTTGCGTGCGGGCTATGTGCCTTGGCGTTTTATCAACACGTCGGCTCTGTTTGCAGAATACAATCTAACTGATAAACAGATCGAACTGGCACAAAGGGGAGCAAAGTATACAGTACTGAGCATTGAAAAACTTGAAAAATTACCATTCACAGTGGCAGAAAAACCAGCTACAGAATGGCTTATTCATGGCAAAATTAGTCTACCTGTGACTACTTTCCAGTTTCAGTATTGCCTTAAACAGATGCAAGCAGGCAAATATGAAAGGTTGGGTAAAGAATACATTAAGACATCCTGGAATTTACCTTACACCTATAGATGTTGGAGTGGGGATCGTGAAGTGTTTCTAAGCGGTACACACTGTGAAAGTGCACTAAGCGGTTCACTGATTTGTCAGGACATTTCTTTACACGGGGCTTGTAATGGATCTGTGGCAAACTTGTCCTGCCACCAGCAGGGTACACCAGCTGCTGTGATTAATCCAATGTTTGGACAACTTTCTAATGGGAGTTACCTCATGTTGAATGATCAGAGTTGCTGTGGCATGTTGCCAGGCATCCCATATCTAGTAACGGTCAACTTCAGGGTCACTTGCTGTATGCAAGTATTGTTTTCCCCAATAGACACAGTCAGGGAGTCGCCTTTGTGGCCTTCGTTGAATGTCTCTTTTATACGATTTGATACTTTAAGCAGAATGAAAGCCATGCTTATACAACAATCAGTGCCTTTGACCTCGGCCAAAGAAACCTATGATTTACAAGTTGCAAGGACTTCGGCTGAGATACAAGCTTTAATTCGTACAAACTGCCCTATACATTTCGTAGAAATGATAGGACGTATCTTTAACATGTCTGATACAAGCGGAATTGTACATGTATTTAAGACCATCTGTTCCGGACTATTAGCACCTTTCCAGGCTGTCCTCGGAATCATCCCAAACTTCGCACATTCGGTGTTTGGTGGTGTGCCGTTAATTCTAGCACTTGTTGCAGGAATACTGTTTCTATTCCTCCTACTACGCTATGGCAAGCCTCTTCGGCAACATCACTCCGAGCGATGTGGAGAGAGCCCTCCTTGAACGGAAATGCCGTGAGCGAATAGTACAGATTTTGGGCATGCCTCGTCTACGGGAACTTAATATAACGTGGTTCCAGTCATTCAGACCAATCTGGCAAGATTGCATCTTACCTGTTCTACGCTGCCTGTTTTGCGGTGAAGAATGCATGCTAGACACCTGTCAAACACTCCCATCAGTCATGCCAACGGATATCGATACTCTGCTGGACCCGATAACGGCCCATGCTGTGTGTTGTCCCCAGAGGCTTCCAATACTGATGGCGGCATTCATTGAGATCTCACAGACGCTTTCGGCTGCTGCTGAGGTACGAGATGGATCAACGGGCACACAGGTAACAACGGACGCGAACATTGCATCTTCTGCTGAAGGCGATGTTTCTCATCTCTGTGCAATTAACCTTCTGAACGAGGTGTTCCAAATGTCACCTACTTCGGTGGATGATATTTTGGCTATGGAAATAGATGATCTAATGTTTACGCCAGACCCATACACTGACTTTGATTCGGTTCACAGTGTACCAGGGCAACAATGAAATTTGGCCTTCATATTTTTCAAACTTGGAACTTTTCCCAGAATTGAACTTTTTTCTTTTTTTTTTTATTTTTGAAATGACATGGCAAATGAACAATCTGCTTACAGTAGAACTAGTCTTATAAAACGGACTTCTTTGAATACTTCCAGGGACACATTGTCACCTTACTTGTCTAACATTTCATTTACTTCCATGATATGCAATGGCTTTGATTGTAAGAACTTATCGACCATTTCATCATATGTATATATTACTGTTTCATTCACGTTGCATTCTACTTCCGTTATATGCTTAGAATGAAAACGATGCTTTAAAATGTACAGTACCTATGGCATTTCAACAGTTTTAAGCTTCTTTTAAAATGCTTTTAGAAATGTTTTTAGTAATATGTGGTACTCAATTTTATGTTTAGCATTTAAATGTTTAGCATTTAGTATTATCGTTCAATCGAAGATGGAGTGGGTGTTGTATTCCGCTTTAGGGGTCCGTATATAGGTTTTCCTGAATCATGTCCTTATATAGGCACAATTCGCCTTGCCCTTATATAGGCATAGAATCCCTGTCCTTATTTAGGCATTAACCGTGCACTCCAAATACAGGCATGGTCACCGACATCCGTCCACCCTAACGTCCCAACGAGTTCTTAGAAACCAGACCCTTAAGCTTCGGGAGTTCCCCTAGCACAGGACTATTGATTTCTCCAAGAACTCATCTATTATGTATGAACCGTTATACCTTAAGGGTTCATTCCTGACGTCTTCCTCTGTCCGACTTCACGTCAATGCTAACATTCTTCGACACCTACCAGGTATAAATATACCTTCCCTTGCCCAAGCAAGTTAGAGGAGACCTCAACTTCAGAGGAGCCCGTATCCCGGCCTGACGCACTGAGAAGACGCTGTCATTCCTGCACGCAGACGAATCCAACTTCCAGTGTTCTGACTCCCTTCGCAGGGTGTTAGAGTTCCAGATCCGGCAGGAGATTCCCACCTCTCTCATTCTCAAGGTATGGAGCTGACTAGAACCTAGAGGGACTCTTGGCATACTAGACTTAACACACTCTTAGTCTACCATACTAGAGAATACTCCACCTACTTCTACCTTTCCCTACACCTAGACTAGGTTAGGTACACTGGGGTAGAACTAGCATAGAGACGCATCGTATGAGTACTCGCATTCTTAGCTCATGTTATTTATGTACGTAAATATATGCTAAAAGATAATGCTAGCGCAGTATTATTTATTTCTACTGCTTACGCTGTACATTATTTATCTTGCATACTGTCTTGTGATCATAACAGCACATATCTCTTACACGAGAAACAAGACTGTTCAATAAAACCCTTTTTATTGAAACGCCCATCTTTCCTTTCTGTGTAACTCTGCAGAAACTAAGCATGCACGATTGACTGAGTGAAACTGTTATCTATTGTTTCCACGATTCTGAGACGTGTTCCGCTTCTAAAGGGAAACAAAAGTTGTCATGTTTTTTGGTTGCCAGAAACTACTCCCTTCTTGTTCTCAAGGAGTTTCTAGTGGCCTCTGAGCTAGCTGGCACAGGTAATTAAGTTTAATATAATCGATAGGGACATACCGACCTTAGTCCTATGTCAAACCTATAGGTTATATTATTCCAATGCGCAGAGCTTATTAGGGAAATAGGAACTACACTACAACACAAGAGGGGATATGTTAAATGCTGCAGAATATTCAGAAAGAATCGTGTCTCACCAGCTGGTCTCCAGTTTGCTGTCCACCAACCTCTCCATCGCACCCAGTCGCAAGAAGCCGGCCGGTTCACCTGCAGTCTCCTGGGCAGAGAGTGAACCCCACTCCTGTGCCCCGCTGAGCCCGTGACGCAGCCGGACTTGATCCCTGGCGGTTAGTGGCTCTGGCTCCCTGTATCCCTGAACAGCTGACCCGGTATAACTCCTGTAGAGAGTCCCGGCTGTGGTTCCCGCAGCCCCTAGCTGGTTCAGCAGTGAAAGGGTATGTGCCGCTTCATCAGCCCCTAATCTCTAGTATGAGTAATCCTCCAGCTCCTCAAAAATATTTTAACCAAACCCGCTTACCTCAGAAGATCTCACCGCCCCCTTCCCCCAACTTCCCCAATTCCAAAATATACATCTAACCACAAGGATTTCAACAGTAAATTCAACTTGGACGAATACTGCAATGCCAGAAGACACTAAACATCTCTGGCATGATAGCAACTATAAAAACAGCTTTATGCGTAATTTTTATTCGGCAAAAAGCAGTCAGTATAATATCGTTGAAGAAATGACAGTGTTAGCTGAGGTGCCTGCTAAATTTTTTCACAACAATTTTGGCACCCTTTTAAACTTGTCCATGTACTTAATGACAAAACTATGTTGTCACCTTTCTGCATCCATGGGTTTATTTGTAGATACCCTTAGCAAACGCTTTCTAAAATCGTTAGATTTCCGGGTAGGTTGGTGCACCTGCTCCAGAGAGGGCGTGTGGGCGTCGACTCGAGCGGTCACACTACCCTTAACCACGGATGAGGACGTGAGCCTCCTGATCATGGACCAGTAAGGAAACTACTCGTCCTCTCCGCAAACATTGCGGGTGTGGAGCACGAACACCACATTACAGAAGTTGGTTGCCCACCCCTGCCCTGAGGAAGTCCCGCAGGCCGAGGCCCCAAAGTACCCTCTGTGCCCCAAGTCGAGTCGAAACGTCGACGCCCACACCAAATTAGCCTGGACCAAAATACCACGCCTCCCTACCCATGCCGTGCTAAATAATGAAACATTTCTGGATTTCAAAATATATGTAAATAGACCTTTGTGAACTATTGATCCTCCATGGCCAGGCTGACCTAGATTGATATTCTTCTATCAATCCAATCATTGAACTACTTTTAATGTTTTCCTTACTTCACTTGGGATCCTTCCCATTCCCTTCACTTGAGCACCCCCTTTTCTCCACGTTCCCTTGGAGCAACCCTTTTGTTCCTTCTTTGTATTTGAAAAATGCAGTAAGATGCCTACTGCTAGTCCAATTACGATTGAATAAAAATCATGTTATTTTGGACTTCTTTGGTTGTTGCATATCATTATCTTGAATGTTTTGATTACTGTGAGCAGACATTACGTGAGCTCAAAAGAATTTATTTGATATAATTGATTTATACTGTATAAAGGAAGGTTTAGGACCATTGTTTTCTGTATCTAACTGAGCCCAGGTCCAAGACTATAATTGGGTCACCCCATTTTTTGTAATGTCTTTCTTAGAAAGACGCACGCAAAGGCCAATAGTGTGTGACTTTAAACTCGGACCACACGCACGAGCGTGTGGTCCGAGTTTAAAGTCCTTACTAGAAGCCTCGCAGAGCAGCGCATACGCGCTGGCTCAGGCGAGACCTAAAAAGGTAGACAAAGGACCGACAGAGACTATAAGAGGTGCTGAAGACTCACAGCATTTGGTTCAACGTCTGAGCGTAGATTCAAGACTCAGCCCATGGTTCATCCTACAAGAACCAAAACGCCCTCTAAATACACTTCATCATTGCAATGACAAGACAAGAAATAATGGTGATTGTATAGCTTCATTACCATTTATGCCCCGGCACGTGCTGAAATGACCCGTTGTTAAGAGGCCTTTATGATGGAATGAATTGCAGGGTATTGAATACTGAAATGAAATCTTGGTAAAGGGACGACACTCACGGCTTGGAATACTGAATCCTGGTGGTGGGAGGAGACACAACATGGCTGCCGCCGAACCATCTCGGATAGCCCTGCGGCTCCTACATTCCAAAGTTACTTGAGCAGTAGTATCATTAACTAGATCCCTTCCCCAAACAAGCCATGGGAACTGGTAATGGACAAACAAGTAATTCAGCGGCCCGAGTGTGATCACGACCCTCTGTGTTTCAGATGTGGAATAGTGACAGGGTATGAGAGTCCTACAGTGGCAGTTTCTCCATAGGGAGCCGAAGGGCGGTGATCCTCCAAAGCACTACCTCCTCGTCAGACCTCCCCGTCACAGTCATTACCACATGAGCAATAGCTCCTCCCAGAACTTCCAAGCAAAAAAACTCCCTATCCCATCCCTACCCTCCAGGCCACTCCCAAATCCTATGGCATATAACCCCTGACCCAAGGAAGCACATCCTGTTGTTTTTTTTCTGAGAACTACTCCTTGCAAGACTCTGAGGTAAGTGTGTGGCGGTCTGCTGTAGCGGCCGTTGTGTGGGTATTGAGTGTCGTGTCCCTGCTTAAGCGGGACTGTGCAGTCGTTTTTTCACGGCTCGCTGCCTCTTGCCCTCGTAGTTCTAGGTGGTTTTAGTTAGGGGCTGTGGCTGTGTGTGTCCTTCCTTGGGGCCCTGTTTACTACCTAGTTCCCCTCTTCAGGTTTCGATCCCTCGCTATAGCGGGGACCGCCTGGGGTGCGGGAGGAAGTGCGTGGTTCGTCTATAGGGCGGGGCGGGCTTTCGTGACGGAGCACGGGTCCCCGCAAAGCGGGTTCGCGTTTGCTCCGTGGTGCTCTGGCCTGCCTTCCTGACTTCCGGTATTCCTGCGCCTGAGATCCGGGGCTGCCGGTGCATTCACAAATCGTGGCACCGGAGTTGGCCGACCGACTCCCTGACTGCGCAGCGGTTCAGAGGGAGGTGGGTTTGTCTCTGGTGAGTTCTTCTTTGCCTTCCGGCGCTTTGGCTGCTCCCGGCTGCGGGATGCTTTGCAGGGGCTGGTGTTGTGTTTGTGGTACGGTTGTGCTGCAGGGCCTCGCATGATGTGATTGCCGCTGGTCGGCTTTCTCAGTTTGAAGCGCGCTTCCTGTACATGCATTTTTCTTTTGTGGGGGTTACTTACTGCCTCATGGCTGCGGGGTCCGGGGTTGGTTTCCCTCCGGGTTTGTGTCCCCTGTCGTTTCCCCCTCTGTCCCGGGATTGTCTTGTCCGCTTGCAACTGGCGGGTTGGCTGTTGAGAGGCTGAACCTGGTGGCTTTGGGGTGTTCTCCATCTGTGGCTGAGTTTATCCAGCAGTCCCGGCACCCTTCGATGCTCAAGTCCTATGCTAGGCATTAGGTGTCCTTCTCAGGGGTGGTGTCCGGCTCGGGGTTGGTCTGCTTTGGAGGTGGACCCCGTGCGTATCTTGGATTTCCTGAAGGATGGGTTCGACTTGGGTCTGGTTGTGTCCTCCTTGCGGGCTCAGTGGGCGGCTGTG
The DNA here is from genome assembly GCA_963921515.1 of Calotriton arnoldi. NCBI lineage: Eukaryota > Metazoa > Chordata > Amphibia > Caudata > Salamandridae > Calotriton > Calotriton arnoldi. The sequence continues at coordinate 662,467 of CAWUFW010005083.1, forward strand.
CGGGCCTTTAGGGGTTCGGACTGTGAGCCTGTGGCTCAGTTGGTGTCCCGGTTGTTGCGGAGTTGTTTCCTCCAAAAGCCAATGGTTAAGTCCTTTGCTCCTAGTTGGGATCTTCCTTTGCTTCTGAGGGCCTTGCAGGCGGCTCCCTTTGAACCACTGGGTGAGGTGTCTTTGCGTTTTTTAACGATCAAGGTGGTTTTTCTTGTCGCTATTACCTCGGCCCAGAGGGTTGGGGAATTGAGCTCCTTGCTTTGTTCAGAGCCCTTTTTGCGTTTTTTTCCGGGTTCGGGTGGTTCTTCGCCCTGATCCTTCGTTTGTGCCCAAAGTTCCTTCCTCGTTTCACTGCTCGGAGGATTTGGTTTTGCCCGTGTTCTGTCTGGATCCTCTTTCGGAGGATGAGGTGCGGCTGCACTGTATAGACGTTAAGCAGGTGCTGGAGGTATACTTGGGGCGTACCAAGCCTTTTCGTAAGGTGGATTCACTTTTTGTGACCTTTGGTCTGGCTGGTCAGGGTCTGAATCCTTCTGGGGCTACTCTCAGTCGTTGGTTGAGGTGGGCTGTGGGGGCTGCTTATGATGCTTACGGCGTGCTGGCGCCTGGGTCGGTTCAAGGGAGATCGACTCGGGACATGGCTGCTTCCTGGGCTTGTTTTCAGGGGGCTTCTATGGCTGAGATCTGCCGCGCAGCTACGTGGGGTGCACCTCACACCTTTATGTCTCATTATCGTTTGGTGGTGGGTGGGGCAGGTTCGGCTGGCTTTGGGAACACTGTGTTGCGTTCTGTTCAGGTGGTGTTTTTTTTTGCTGCTGTTAATAAAGTCTGTTTACTGCACTATGTTGAAGCCAATTCTTGCTTTGGTATCTGCTCATGCAGTAATGACTGTGACGGGGAGGTCTGACGAGGAGGTAATGACCGGTTACTTACCGGTAATATTCATTACTCCGAATCTACGGCCTCCCCGTCACAGTCTGGGTTCCCATCCCTCCCTCCCTGTTCGGCTTCTTGTGCTTGGGGGTACAGGATGTGCTTCCTTGGGTCAGGGGTTATATGCCACAGGATGTGGGAGTGGCCTGGAGAGTAGGGGTGGGATAGGGAGTTTTTTTGCTTGGAAGTTCTGGGGATGAGCTATTGCTCATGTGGTAATGACTGTGATGGGGAGGTCGTAGACTCGGAGAAATTAATATTACCGGTAAGTAACCGGTCATCACGCCTCACTCTGTTTTTTAAAGACTACATATTACAGCTTTCCCATGAAAACAAACCATCGACTGATCACTTGTTTACATGTAAAAGCTGCAATATAACCTTGCACCAGAAGCGGTCTCTCGTAGGTTGTATTGCGCATGTGTCAGGCGTGGGCTGTTACAACCCGTCCTTTCACAGATGCAATATATGTCTGACATGCTGTTCTTGCAGGCAGTGCAGCATGTCAGATAATGGTGATTCAGGGCCTGTCTGTCATGTGCCCTTATGCCCCATCAGAAGCCCCGATAAAGTAAAAGGGACAGCCTCCCATCCTATCTGAGCTTGTGATTGGGCATTAGTGCCATTATTGGCAACCTCTCCCCCCCTTGTCTGATCATGCAGTAAATAAATACACAAGACAACTTTGTAGTGGGAAAATATTGCTGCAGGTTTATTCCATACAGGAGTATGCAATATGTGGGTTATCTTACGGGCGATCCAAGGGCGGGGCAGCTGTGCCAACCTATGCTGCCCCCGCCCGCCTGGTGAGCCAGCACTGTGGGGCACCCCGTCAGTGCTACCTTAGACGATCCTCTTCCGGATCACGTGACACGTTGGTCTGTTCTACTCACGCCCTTTTCAGGGCGGAGCGTAGCAGGGCAAACCCCCGGTTGGTCAGGCCCCCAACCGCCCAAAGGACTAACGGGGCGCCGTCGCGGTTTTCCCGGAACCTGCCCTGAGGCTCCCGGTCTTTGGCTCTGGCACCCCTACTGTGCCGTGCAGAGGTACCCTTACTGTACCGGTCTGCCGCAGAGGTACCCTTACTGTACCCGTCTGCTTCCAGATCGCCCTGTAACTCCGCCTGCAACACAAAAGGAAAACATTAAAACATTCAGGATACCCTGACCCCCAGCCAGGACGCCGGGTAAGAGGTGGGGCGGGAGACGGCGTGGCTGGGAAAGAGACCGCCAGGAGGGGCAGGGGAGGCATATAAGCCCTCCCACCCTCCCCGGCGCACAGGAAGGACGTCACGGAGGTGCCCAGCCGAGGGCTCGCAGACCCCTCTGAAAACTAGAGCGGGTGGGTGGTGCCAAGATGGCACTAAAGGGCCGCCCTGCTGAGGTGGCCGCCTGCGGGGCCGCGGACAGCCACATAGTGCCATTATTGGCAACCTCTCCCCCTTGTCTGATCATGCAGTAAATAAATACACAAGACAACTTTGTAGTGGGAAAATATTGCTGCAGGTTTATTCCATACAGGAGTATGCAATATGTGGGTTATCTTACGGGCGATCCAAGGGCGGGGCAGCTGTGCCAACCTATGCTGCCCCCGCCCGCCTGGTGAGCCAGCACTGTGGGGCACCCCGTCAGTGCTACCTTAGACGATCCTCTTCCGGATCACGTGACACGTTGGTCTGTTCTACTCACGCCCTTTTCAGGGCGGAGCGTAGCAGGGCAAACCCCGGTTGGTCAGGCCCCCAACCGCCCAAAGGACTAACGGGGCGCCGTCGCGGTTTTCCCGGAACCTGCCCTGAGGCTCCCGGTCTTTGGCTCTGGCACCCCTACTGTGCCGCGCAAAGGTACCCTTACTGTACCGGTCTGCCGCAGAGGTACCCTTACTGTACCCGTCTGCTTCCAGATCGCCCTGTAACTCCGCCACAGCTCTGGAGGCGGCTCCCGTCGCCGCCAGAGCCCCCCCACACACAGGCTGTAAAGTCACTTGCAACCCGCGATCTGCAGTGCCTCCTGCAAGTCAAGCAGGAACAGGTCCATCCCCACCGGGGACAGGTGGACCCCATCCTTCTCAAAGTAACCCTCGACTGAGGACTGGATCAGTTCGTGCCTGATGAAAACCAGCCCCTCTGATCAGAGAACTTACGCATGGCACCATTGACCCTCTTGCGAGAATGCTCCACCGCCTCGCTGGACCTGGCCCCGTGCCACTTCCTGCGAGAGATTATTTCCGACCACCAAAGTTCACATTGCCCCAAGCGTTTGCTGACTTCACCCAAGTCGGACTTCATTGATTGTAATAGTGCCCTCCTTCTCATGGGAATAAGGTCGTTGCCCCCCAGGTGGATCACGAGGATGCAGGGGAGAGGGCCCCCTAGGGCCAGCCTTTGCTCTAGTCTGGAGGTGATGCTGCTCCATCTCATTCCTGGAAAGCCCATCCAGACCAACTGTGTTTGCGTAAACCCCCGCATCCAGTTCCTGCGTCCCGCCCACTGAGCCAGCCTGGCAACGAATGAATGGCCGATCACCCATACTCGGGAACCTGGTGAATAAAATGAACACCATTTTCAAAAACTCGTTTATTACCTCTAAAGTCACACATTGTCACGCTTACTACATCACGGCACACAATTTTAATATTAACATTCTGGGCCTTCAGGGGCGAATGTAGCGCTCGAAGCAGCGCGATTGCCAGCGCCCAACCCTCTTCATGCCCGCTGACTCCATGCCCGCCCTGAATGCCGCCGTGGCTGCCCCTATTCGAAATGAATGGCTGGAATATGTTTTGTCGGGGCGGGCGAGGCCCGTCCGGGCCAGGCAGGCGCCCATGACCCGGTCGATCTGAAATTTGGTCAGGGGACCAGAGTCTGCATGAATCAGGAAGTACCCCTGAGCCGCTGGGCGCATGGACACGTAATCCCTCACCACTGCCACAGGGCAGTACCTGGGGTCTCCTAGTGGTTCCAGGACCACCTCAGCCCCCTCCCTGCCTGATCTGTCTTGGACCTCCTGATGCGCAGCACTGGTTTGTCTGTGAGTTTGACATCTTGGGAGCTCAACGAAAATACTGTGCTTAAATACAGTGCGCACGGTCTGCAATATGGTGCCTAACATTCAGGATTGACTAAGTCCTACCTTCCCCCAAGCTAGATTATTCCCCCATAAGGGGGGGTTCACCTGCCCACCCCTGTGCAGCCCCAGCAGTGGAAAAATAGTCGGCCCTGTTAAATTTAATTTTTGTTGAATACTGAACGTGCAAATATTTTTACCTAGTAGCCTTTTGTGCTTGACACCCTGTTTCCCATTTATTGGGACAGCAGCACCCTATGTTGGCTGACAGCGTCCCCACCCAGCGTGGCTAATCTAGCTAACCAGGCGGGGCATTTGAGCTTAACTGAAGCAACATGTCACCTACCCTTGGTTCTGGGGTGCACTTACTTCGCCCCGTTGACCAGACAATTGCACAGACCCCTTTAACTGCTAAACCCTGGTGAACACCTTATTCGTGTCAAATCTGGTTTGAAACAATATATGTACTGTGCCCACTATTGGCGACACCTCACCTCACCCTGCCCTTGTTTGCAGAGGGCACATTTTAGCTGCATTGACCAGACATAGCAAGACGCGACGAGATTGCGAGCCCCACTCCCACACAACTAAATTTATACATGGTCCATCAGGGGCCAAGGCCTTGCCTTTGCCCTCTGTGGTGTGACTTGGACTGCTGAGGCAGGGCGTCATGAGGTCACACATTCACGTGTACCCGTTCCTCTTGTGCTACACCCCCTGGGGGATTAGTATGCTCCAAGCCTACTTGCTCGGAATTAGTGATGGTCTCTCGAGGGGTGAAAGGTCAGGGCCTTATCCCTGAAGCTTGTCCATCCAAAATTCTACAGGAAATCTACAACATTGCTTTGTAAAGCTGGTCCTGGTTCCACTATTAATCATGGTCGATATGCTCTACCAGGTTTGAACAACCATCTTATCTAATGGTATGCCTGCCTAATTCCCAGGGCTGACTGGTTTAATGCTTTAGAAATGAAATAGCCCAACCAACTGAGGCCTTGCATTGAAACTCTACTGGGTTGTCTCAACTTTTTTTTTCTCAAAAGCTAGAAATGACCACCAAGTGTACATGGTACCTGTTTCTATACGGTGCCAGCAGATCTTCCTCATAAAGGCCCTTGTAGCCAATTAAACAATGCAGTCTCAACAACATTTCGCAGCACCTCTCTTTGCGTTGTAGTTGCCCAAAGTGAGTGTAAAATTATACTTTCCCACCATTGGGCTGGTAACCGGTGGCAAAGAAAGACAGAACCTGGGCATAAGATCCCAGTTTCCTAGAGTAAAACAATAATTATCCCGCACCATCAAATGTGCCAATCCGACCCGGATCATACTAGTTTGCACAGTCCCGGTTAGCCCAGGTGAATGTTCCCTCTAAGCCCTGTATGGGGCCTAATTCACTCTTAAAGCAATGCCTATTCTCTTGAATTTCAAGTGATGCAAGGTTGACTGGCGGCTACCATTCTTACTCACGCCTGCATTTACCAGACTCAGAACACGGAACACTTGCTCAACAATCACTTGGATTCTAGCCTAGCACTCCTATGTCCAGCTGTACCAATCGATATTGCTCTACTTGATTATAATGACCCGAAAGACACATCAACCCAGCGGAGACAAGCTGGGGATGCTAACCTGCCCCAAACTCTGCGGAAACAACAGCATGTGCAAGCTTGCGACAAACGTCTGAAAAGCTGCCACCAACAAACCATACCCCGCACCCGGGGGACATGCCGCCATTCCTTCACCTGTACACTGACCGAGTTTAAGAATAATAATGGTATTGAAGGACCCATCTCTGAGCGCACTGCTTGCAACGCTATCCACTGCCTCACTCTAGTTAGTAAAGCCACTGCAGGGTGGTATACAAAGCTAAGCCACGCATAAATCACCTGCCGTTGTGAGCGGACCAAGCATTCGCCGCTCCCTAAGCCATCAGACTTGTTGATGATAGGCACTTTTTCTCCCTTATCATAAATAAGAGGAGCTCAAAATACATCCAGAGCTTTTTAACGGACATAGTTGGGCTTTGCATTGAAACTACACACCTCCTTTCCCTATTTGTCCTCCACCAACTGCACTAACACATCTCCTTGCTCACAACACAAGGAGTGTTTGGAACTAAACTGCTTATCGACGCAACTGCTGCTGATTAATCAGTCTGCTATAATTGAAATTAGAGGTGTGTCCCTCTATGGTTGCCGAACATCTTATAATGAAAGGTGTAAGAATGACTTGGCATAGCGTGCCGCATGGTTCTGCCTCTTTTGTCCTTGTGTCCATCTCTTTAATCAACCCGCCACATTGGACGTATCACCAGCCCGGGCCAATGACTTATCAATGGTTAATAGCTGCATAATTTGACTAAGCAACAACTCTGGCGTCCTCGAAGAGTGTTGAAAATTCTTATGTTCTGCAACGAAGGGACTGTAAGATCTATGATGAGTTTCTTGTAAGTTACAACCTAGTTCAATACTCCACAAATCACAACTTTCTCGCAGTGTTGCATGAATCTGGGCAACCTGTCAAAGTACCCAAACGCAACTAAGAATTCAAACCTTAACCCTGAAAAGTAACAATCACTGGCCCCGAAACGAGGCAAACAATGCTAGGGCAACTCAGCAGCCTCACCTCAAAATTTCATGCAGGTTATTTGCTTTCAAGACTGGGCAGCTAATAGCTAGTTCCCCGTGTCACCCCTGCTTGCCATCCTGGCAAGAGGTAGGCCTTAAGGACTACTTGGCAGGCAACATTTTTCTCCAGTGCCTTTACAAGACCTTTGTCGTGCTGCCGTCGCCTACTGATTCTTGCCCTGCACTAGAAGCTCCCACTTCGGCGTTGGATTAAAACAATTCACCAGGAACGTCGCTTAGCATAGTGTGCTCCATGGTTCTGTCTCAGTCATCGCATCCAATTATGTAATCAACACGTATCATTCCACCTACAGCAAGCAGGACTATGGACTCAAAAGTCACTTCAGGAGTCACAGCCCCTACACCGGAAACGGCCAGGCTCACCCCAAACCTACTGATGCTCAGCGCGAATCAACGGCATGATACACACGTCTCTTCTTATCCCTCATCCTTGGCTGCTCGCCCTTGCCCTCAGCATCGGGTGACCAGGATGTTAAAGCCAAAACCGGGACAAAACGTGAACACTACACTTTACTTCCACCTCTAACAGGAGCACTACACCTACACCAAGCCCATCTATTGGCTTTGTCGATACTTATTAATCGCATAAGATAAATAAGCCACAATTATAGCTTTGTTGCATAGCATATTGAAAATGCATCCATTGGGTCCATTGACTCTGGTCTCGGCCCCCAGGCTGTGCACCTATGCATGGTGTAGGGGAGGTACTCTAATGCTGTGGAAGGTGTAGATGTGGAACTCTCACTACCGGGGCAAGCATGAGAATTGCGACTGTTAATGACTTAGAGGCAACACATTGAAAACCGTTTGCGCTGTTATGCTAGGGGAAACTGTCGCATTACCGGGCCCTTGCTGCACCTATCTGAGCGACAACCCAAAGTCCCAAAGGCTACATAGTACCCCCGGGACCAGGAAGGAGTGGTCAAATTTGGAGCTTCAGTATGCACAAGCACGCAGTCGCTTAATCTATCAGCCTCACAACATTCACTTCCATATAAAGGATGATACACAACTTGCCTTGCCAAGAAAACACCAGCTCAGCTTGGTATGATTCTTACGCTCATGTTGAGCAGAGGAAAGATTAAAACATTGAACCTACTTGACCTTGTCACAATACCATGTTGCAGCTGGTGCCTACAGCGGTGTAAACAGGCCGCCCCGCCCAAAACAGCAGTCCGTGGTCCTAAACAACCAAATGGGAGGCCCGTGCACGCGCACAAAAACGCTGGCTACAACACCAATATGTTGGGCCCCTTCCCAGAGAACCAGACTCCAAGTGGACCTTGACCCTCAATCGTACATTTGACTTAATAAGTTGACACTCAACACCGCTCCCCCCAGTTGCGCCGTGGGGTTGGGGGGTGCGACAGCTGCAGTTTCCAGTGCTAGAAAGGAAGCCGCACAAGCAAGAGCATGCGCCTCCACTTGTGCGGCGCACGCATCAACAAAGGCCATACACCCTATGCCCTGTCACATAGGGACCCTCCACCAGGGTGACCACCCCGAGGCAGTGGAAACAATGGTATGGAAGGCCATACCGAACGAGTAGCCCGCGAAACAGCAAAAGAACATGCTGAACTGCTCAGGTCCTCTGCCGGGAGGGATAGGGACCCATGAAATCCACCTGGTCGCATGCGCACCTCTGCTCCACCGCAACCTACTCTCGGACGAGGACGGGCTCAGATGTGCATTGGGTTTCGCACCCACACACCCCTGTCTCGCAATCACCCAGGCAACATGCACTAGCTCAGTGATGATGGGGGACTGCAAGGGCCTCCAAGACCTCTCTTCTTCTTTCGGGACAGACTCGGCCGAACAGCGGAACAGAACGCGACTCCCATGGGCAGAACCCAATGAAATCAAAGTGCCAAGGTGCAAGCCTGCCATCCAACGCCATGCGATGCAAAGACCAAATGCCGAAACCCCGCTCTGGATCGCCAGCACTTGTGCCGAACCGCATGTGCTGTTCCCCCCCTGCAACGCAGGCCCAACCTCCTCCGAAACTCCCTGGACATGACCGGTAAGCCCAAATAGCACCGCCCGCTCAACACAGCCAAATGCTTGCAGTTCAAATCAACGAGCCACTCCGAGTGAGCCCCTGTCAAAGTGCCGCTGAGGAAGTGCTTAAACTATACAGCGCCATGCAAGAATTCCCGAACCATGCCTTGTAGCTGCCCGGGGCAGGACCAATTGGCACAAATGGCGCTGCCCCTAAATACAGGGGCTCAAAGCTTCCCCCTCGCTGCGCACCACCAATGTTCCCGGTATAAACCAATGAGCCACCAAAGGCACACCCTAGTAGACCAGGACTCACACGAGAAATCAGACACTGTTCCCTGGCAAACGGCCCGACGCAGCACAGCAAAGGTGGCACCCATGGACACCGACGGCATGTCCAGAGCCAAAGAGGCGTTACAAGATCCCGCAGCCCCGACAAAATTGTTCTACCGGCGGGAGCCAATCTCCCGCCCAAGCAACCACCAACACAATGAGCGCTGAATTGGAACGCCTGGGGGGCAGGAGCATCTATCCCCAAAAGATCATCTAAGGAGACGAGAGGAACTGCCCCAAAGGGCACAGACTCACCGCAAAACCCCGACTCTGCCTCCAACCAGAGAACTTGACACGACGCGGAACCAAGAGCCGACCTGCAGACGGCGTGTCCGACGGCGTGGCTGGGAAACAGCGCCAACACACTCACGGGTACAAAACCGGACGCCAGACCACGAACGACGGCGTGTCCGACAACCCTGGTGGGCCCCCGCTGACGCCATATACAATAAACATGGAGTCTGCCGCCTCTAAGAGCTCCCAGCCACACGGAGTGCAGAGAGTCATATCGAAGCCCAAGGCGGTGGAGGAAGTCCCGGGGATTTCAATCTCGGGGGCAGTTCTAAAGCGGTCGCCCCCAGCTTACCGCACCCCCCCCCCAGCACAAACCATGCTACGGCCAGCACGACCCCGCGGGCCTTCGCTCGGCCCAGACAATACCTCCACGGAGCCCTATGAACTCCACAAGCTCGGACCGCAGCAGGCCTAAAGAAGGGAGGGACAACTTCACCTCACAACGCAACCCTGGACCGGCACGATGCGATCCCACGAAAACGACGCTCCGCGCTGTAAAGACCACAAAGACGGCGTGGCTGGGAAAAGAGACCGCCAGGAGGGGCAGGGGAGGCATATAAGCCCTCCCACCCTCCCCGGCACACAGGAAGGACGTCACGGAGGTGCCCAGCCGAGGGCTCGCAGACCCCTCTGAAAACTAGAGCGGGTGGGTGGTGCCAAGATGGCACTAAAGGGCCGCCCTGCTGAGGTGGCCCCCTGCGGGGGCCGCGGACAGCCACAAAGTTTGTGTGCCTCCATCTGGCTCAGTTTGTTGGATCTGAGAAGTTGAAATTCGTGAAATGCACGTCGGAGAACATCCCAGGTAAGTTTCCAGCCCCTGTGTGAGTGAAACTATGTTTATGTTGTTTATGTGTGTATGTGCGAGCAAGCGTCAGTGTGTGTGAGTGTACATGAGTGTTTGTATGCGTGCGGTTTTCAGAATGTTATCAGCAAAGAAGAATATATTTAAAGCGAACAAACTAACTATAATAAAAAAAAAACGAACACGTTTAAATCAGCGTCTTGGGCATCCAGCAGGTCTGAGAACAAGAGAACAAGAGAGCGGAGATACATAATCTTGTCACCGAGTTTTGCCCTACCCTGGTCTCGTGACTCATTATTTTCAATGCCCCCCTTTCTGGGTGCCCTGTTATAAACCCACAGAAGAAACTCCTGTGCAACCACCTCAGAGCAAGCGACCAACAGAATAGTCAAGATTAGTGCCTGCTATCCGAGTGAAAATAAGACGCCGCATACATCTTGCATCAGCTGCTATAATAAGACTGAGCATTGAGCAAACAAGATAAGCTCATTTTGTATTTTGAATCACAGATTGCTTTACATTTTTCACCAGGATTCAGAACTGCTGATGTTGCATGGTTGGAAGCTGTAGCCACAAGGCCCCCCCGCCCCCCTCGATAGTGTTATTACTGAACTGAAAGGAAAGTCTGTTGAATGTGCTCCATATATTTGGTCAAGAAATGTAGCGCATCCTCTTTGCTGTCTTGCTCAGTCAAAATCTTTTAAGGCCTCACCACTTTATAAATTTACCAGCCGCCACTGCGTGTTATGTCACTAGTATTGTCCCAGACAACAGTAGGAGAGCTGTAAAATGGAAAGTGGATACTTACTCAGCAGACAAGGACACGCTGATGGTGTCCATGAGGACAATCTGCTGAACATCGAAGACCACAACTGGTACTAGAAAATGATGGTGTTCTGTCAAATTGGCGTACACGCCTCTGGTCCACACCGAGGGTGGCCAAGCAGAATGGTGGAGTAAAGAGTGACTCTGAGTGTTAGGATAAGGAGTGTACACTTCTGAGTTAAAGGTTTTTAAAGAATATAGGGACAGGCGTCGTTCATTAGTCAGCGATCAAACATTTAAGATCGAAAGCAGCAAATGCAAAGCCCTTCTAAGCAAGAAGAACTCAAACTATAAGCAAGGAGTGTGGAACGACCTGATCTAGGCAGCAGAGGAGAAAAACCATTAGATCTTTTGGGGGAAACTTTCCAGAGTGTTCAGGGATGGCCCAACTAGTCACGGCGATCAGATGTTCGCACAGTCCTGGGTGGACCACGATAAGGCAGTGTACCACAGCAGCGATGAGTCGACGCATTTGGAAGAGCTGGCCAACCACAGACCAACTGGAGAACTAAACATTCTATGCCCAGCGGTAGAAAGAGCCATCGTAGAGCAAAAGGCCAATGAAGCCCCTTGCCCTGACCAAGTCCCGTGGACATGTTTGGCTCTGACCCAAGGTCAGGTCAATGGTCCTGTCTAAGAACGTCAGAGCAGCTTTGGGGAAGAAGGCATCCCCTCTTCGTGGCGAACTGCTATTAAGTGCTCTTCCACAAAAAAGGAAGTAAGCTGCTGTCCAGTGATTACAGGCCCGTTTCATTATTAGACAACATTGGGATAGTCTTTGTTGGTGTCCTTTTAAATAGACTGCAGGCCTGGGGAGACTAAAGTGATGCACTAATCGATGCACAGGCTGGATTCCGCAAAGGCGTCAGCACCATCGATGGACCTGTCAAACTATATATGGTGCACGCCAAATATGGATGGGTGCTCAAATCACCTCTCTACTTATCATTTATAGATTTAAAATTAGCATTTGATGTGGTCAACAGATCCAAATATGGCAATTACTTGAAAAAAATGGGGGTGGAAAACTCCATCCTTCAAGCTCTTAAAACCCTGCACGCAGAAGCAAGGCTAGTGTTGACTAGGGAAGCTCTGGGGAAGGCACCCCTTATTTTACAATCCGCTCTGGTGCATGGCAGGGCTGTGCACTCACCCCGCGGGAGTTCTCTCTCTTTTGAAACAACTGTGAAATATTTCTGTCCAGAGAGACCCCGGATGTTCCGAAGTTGTGTAAGAGAACAAGAGTCATTCTCCTCTTTGCGGATGATGCGGTGTTATTGGTGTGTGCACAGAAGGAAGCGCATAAAACTCTTGAGATCTTAGAGAGCGTCTGTAGTCTGAAGCATCTTTGCATAAATACACAAAAAACAAAAGTAATGCCAGTTTCAACTGCCCCGCCTTTAAGGAAATCTGCAAGGACAGCGGGTCAGGGGTTTGAAACCGCTAAGAACTAAGACTGCCTGGGTACTCGCTTCAACAAACAAAGTGAACTGGCGATGCCACACTGAAAAGGGAACCAACACCTTGCAGCGCCAAGTAACCCTAGGGTGACCAACTGGCATGGGTGCAAATTCAGGACGGTGAGTGTAAAAATTCAGGACAAAGGGTCAAAATTCAGGACAAAAATTCAGGACAGGAGGTCAAAATTCAGGACAAAACTTTGGGACAAAAGGTAAGTTTTACAGACACGTCAGAGGAGGTCGCGCAATAGTATAAAAGTAAGTAAATAGACAACCACTTAAGTACAAGTCAAAATAAGTTTATATTAGGTTGAGACAATCGTGCACTTCAGGGTTTTTCAGTATGCCCGCAGCTTGCTTCCTTAGGCGATTCAAAACTCGCATCTCGCTCCAGCAGGTACATTAGTCACCAGACAATGGTGAACCCCACGTGAATATAAGTGAGGCCGCTTTTATTGTTGATTGAAAACTACTGGATATACAAGGAACTTTGCAGTGCCGGCCCCCCCAGTAACAGAACCGCCCCCCCTTTCCAGCCCCCAGTAACAAACACCCCCCCCCCACTTTCCAGCCTCCCAGGGAAACACCTGATGCCCGGTCCAGCCAGTCCGGGCTTGCTACCACCCTCCAATGGTGCCCCTCATCTTCACATAGACCGTCTCTCATGTGTATTTAATTTCTTTTATAGTGTTACTCATCCCAAGTATGTAGGGCAGGGTGTCGGAGTGCGTTACATCACACACACATTATATAGAGACATTGACTCATATAAACGTGAAAGTCAAAGTATAGGAAATGTTACTTGAGATAATGGGTGTTTCAAGGTGTAATCATTCTTTTATCTATCATTCAGTCTTTCACCATTCATTCTGTCCTCCCATCTGTGTGCCCATCTATATCCAAACATATTCAACCATTTGCAAACCTATCCACCATGTATCCTTCCATCCATCATTTCACTCATCCATCCCTCCATCCACCCTTTCACTCATCCATCCATTATTCATCCATCCACCCTTTCACCCCATCCATCCGTACACTCATCCATCCACTCTTCTACCCATCCATCTATTCACTCATCCATCCAGCCATTTACCCTTTCACCCATCCAGCCATCCTTTCACTTACTCATCCATCCACCCAATATGCCCCTGTACATAGGCAATCTGAAAACTTAGAAGTCATGAGTCATGCATGATGCACAGTGCCAGGATGTGAGGTGACTGTGACATGGTGTTGTTTCCAGGGCTTTAAGTGGGGTAAAAAAAATGGGGGGTCTCTTCAAAGGGGGTGTTCGATGTAATTAAGGGCGTGGCTTAAAACACCTAGGCTAAAAATCTGTGCTTAGCATAGTGTTCCGCCCGACTGGTATTATGTTGTTTCTGTCATTGCATCCAGATATATAATACAGCAAGTATCATTACACCAACAACAAGCCAGGACTATTGGCTTCGTCAATGGTTGTTAGTTGCTTAAAATAAAAAAGCAGCAACCATGGCTTTGTTGAATATAATATTGAAAATGCGTCAGTTCTAAAATGATGAGAGAGTGAAAGAACTATAACCCGTTCTTTTGAACTTGTTTCACAGGCTTCTTTATATAAACTGTATTCCCAAGTTGCAGCATGGGCGTTTTACCTTTTATCCATCTAACAGAATGCCCTGCTGTACCCTGAGGCAGGAGGAGGCCGCCACATGCAGTAACAGCCCAGACTGCCCCATTGTCATTCTGTATGTGACAATCATCAGCCCCATACAGAATGACAATGGGCGGGTGGGGCTGCTCTTGTGTCTAGGAGGAGTGCGAGGCGCCCCATCAGGGGGCTGAGGCTTCTGGCAGGAGAACCCTGCTGCTCCCCGCAATGGACATAATTATGGACAAAAGGCGTCCGTAAAAGGGATCCTCACAGACAACGGACGTGAGGTCCAAATTACAGACGGTCCGTGAAATTTACGGACGGTTGGTCACCCGAAGTAACCCCCATCCCGCCCGTTAAATATAAAATCAGTTGCCATGACCTGAGTGTAAACTTACAAGCTTGCAGACAAAAAGCGGTGGCAGCAGCAGGATAAGCTGCAGAACTCTGGGGGTACAGTGACTGCAAGCGATTGCAAAAAAACATAAAATTCATTCCTGCGATCCCTTCTGAACTTGGGCCCTGGCACGCCACTGCTTCCTGTAGATCTGGAATTGGGTTTGGTCACGGTGCCGATCTCGGACACTAGCACCAGTGTTGTACTGGGTACTCCCAGGTCTTTAAGTGGGCCGGGTCTCACCAGTGCTGAGCACCGGCAGTTTTTTACAGGAGGCCTCGAAACGGGTCTCGCTCAGGCTCTGTTTTGTGCCCTGGCACAGGCGGTCCGTTTTCTTCCGACTGCAGTGGCAGCAGGCACATCGATGTGCGCTGCTCACACTGCTCACTTCTCACTAATGGAGAAGTTACGGCATGAAGTCATGCCAGGTGAGCGTTGTAGGGGAAGGGAAATCCTTTAAAGAGTCATTTTCTCTCTGGATTTCTCTTCTCTTTTTGAAACTCAGGAGCAGCAACATTGTCGTGGTGTCACCAGGGCTTTAAGTGGAAGCTTTTTCAATATTACATACAAGCCATAGTTGCTGCTTATTTATCTTATGCAACTAACAATCATTGGCAAAGCCAATAGTCCTGACTTGTAGGTATGATGTTACTTGTTGTATCATATATCTGGATGCAATGACAGAAACAGCAAAATACAATTCGGGCGGCACACTATGCTAAGCACAGATTTTTAGTGTATGTGTTTTTAAGCAACGCCCTTAATTACATGGGCTGCGCCCCTTTGAGAGACCCCCTAGTTTTTTCATCCCACTTAAAGCCCTGGGTACTCCTAAATCGCCATCACCATGGGGCTTCATTTCCGGGAGTGGTTATGGAAGCATCAACCACAGGCGACTTCCTGTATAGCCCCTGGCTGATCTATGTTTAGGGGGGCCTGAATGGACCTGGCCTTGGTCCTCCGTAGTCCCACCCAGCTCCTATAGATGGCGCTAGAGAGGAGTCTGTAAAAGACACCTTTACTGGACCGCTCATTCCTCACCCTTGACTGTTAATTATGTGCAAGTAAAACAGACATTGGGGATGGAAACGGGCCCGGTTCTAGCGGGTGGCCCGGTGGGCCAGGCCCACCCAAACATGAGCCTGGCCCACCCAAACATGAACCTTGGCCCTCGCAGCGACATTAAGAAGGTCAACAGAAAATGGCAACTGAAATTTAAAACGTTCCTCTGAACGTTATTTTTCTTCTAATTCTAGGAGTTGCGTGATTGGGCCTGGGCTCTTTCTCACAGGTACCCCAATCACGCATCTCCTTTTAGAAAGGTGGGCTGTGTCCCCGCCCACTCGTGCAGGGAGAATAGGGGCATGGCGAAGGGGACAAATCCTTTCTTTGGCACCGGGTAACCTTTGCCTTCTGTCCTGCTGCGTGGACATTTTCTTCTCTATTCAGCCCTGGAGAAAAGGAGTTAGTCTATCCTGATTCACCTTTCCTGACCCCTTCAGCTGCTTATCACATCGGCTGTGAGACAGAGTTCCAATGGAGCAGGTAAGAGAATGTGTGGCTATTCCGTTTTTTTATTTAATCTGCAAAGGCCCAGCAAGATACAGACTTCGTGTATGCTTTGAGAATGTGTGGCTATTTGTTCATACACATACTTCGTGTATGCCGTTTATATTTCATTTAAATCATTTGTACCGTTTTCATGACTGGCGCTGCCACGAATGCAAGACAACAGTAAAAATGTCCAGATAACTCTGGGGATTATTGATCCTGCAGGAGAGCAATCTTTTGTCTTTTGGTAGTTTTGAAATGCAGATAAACTGTAGTTTATGTGGCTAGCTCAGTGGGTTACTGCCTTTGTTACAGAGATCCGTTTGTTACTTGCAGTTCAGGAGTTACAATTCTAACAGGACAGTGGCCTATGAACTGTCATCAAAGAGCCGCATACAAACCTGAATGGTATAATTAGAACTTCTGTTTTTTTGTGTGTTGCAATATAGTTAATATATCCCCAGTTTTTCATTTTTCTAATGTTGCTATAAAGAGTTTGTTTGGGCAAATATACATTTTAATCAGTAAAGCCAACCCCCACCACCACTGGAGTATGCTTTAAATCCTGAGTTTGTGCTTCTCCAGACCAAACCCTCTTAAAATATACTGCCCACCAGTATGGATGACATGTGATTCCTACGCCTGGTAATCCTCATTGGCTTATGTGACATTCCCTATAGGCTGATTTACATACTTGTATCATTCATTGTCTCTGCATAATGTGTGCATGATGTAAAGTAATATGACACCCTACACTATGAGTAGCGCTATACAACAAATGAAATGCATATGAGAGAGGGGCTATGGAGAGATGAAGGACACTGTTGGAGGGTGGCAATGAGGGAATCCAAGGAGGAGGTCATGGGGGGGCTACAGAGAGATGAGGGGCACTGGTGGAGGGTGGTAGTGAGGGAGTCTGAGGAGGAGGTCATGGGGGAGGGGCTATGAAGCAATGAGGGGCACTGTGGAGGGTGGCAATGAGGGAATCCGAGGAGGTGGTCATGGGGTGGAGTGGGGGGAAGCTACGGAGAGATGGGGGCACTGGTGGAGGGTGGTAGTGAGAGAGTCTGAGGAGTAGGTCATGAGTTGGAGGGGCTATGGAGAGATGAAGGGTACTGGTGGAGGGTGGCAGTGAGGACAGCAGAGAAGGAGGTCATGAGGGGAGGGGCTTTGAAGAGATGAGGGGCACTGGTGGAGGGTGGTAGTGAGACAGTCTGTTGAGGAGGTCATGAGGGGGAGAGGCTACGGAAGATGAGGGGCACTGTTGGAGGGTGGTAGTGAGGGAATCAGAGAAGGAGGAGGTCATGAGAGGGAGGGGCTACGGAAGATGAGGGGCACTGTTGGAGGGTGGCAATGAGGGAATCCGAGGAGGAGGTCAATAGGGGGAGAGTCTATGGAGAGATGAGGGGCACTGTTGGAGGGTGGCAGTGAGGGAATCCAAGGAGGAGGTCATGGGGGGGGGCTACAGAGAGATGAGGGGCACTGGTGGAGGGTGGCAATGAGGGAATCCGAGGAGGTGGTCATAGGGTGGAGGGGTGGTGGGAGCTACGGAGAGATGAGGGGCATTGGTGGAGGGTGGTAGTGTGGGAGTCTGAGGAGGAGGTCATGAGGGGGGAGAGGCTACGGACAGATGAGGGGCAGTGTTGGAGGGTGGTAGTAAAGGTATCTACAGAGAAAGAGGTCATTGGTGGGGCACCAATAAAGACTTTTGCACCAGCGCTAAAGCCGGCCCTGTCATGGCCTTTCTGTTTTTGTTTATTTAATTAGCATTCGGGTCATTAGGGCCACTGATGTAATATATTTTAAGGTGCGTGCTCATTATATTTACTGTTATATTCAATGTTTTAAGTTTGAGGGTGATTTTACTAATGTTTTTTTACCGGGAATAATGAAAATGGAGCCGGATGGTGGCTGATATGGGGCTGGGGCCCAAGGTCAGCTATGAGATTAGGTGCACGGGAGATGAATGGTAGAAAATGGATAATCAGGCCGGGAAGGGAGTGTACTGCAGAGTCCGGGGTCAGGTGGAGGTAGTAATGAAGAGAGATTCTCTCTGAAGGCTGGCAACGAGGGAGGCTGAGTAGTGTTACTTGCCTGATACTCCCACCTCAGAAACCTCCTCTTCCCATCAAAGGGACCTTACATGGGATCCATTTCAAAAAGAAAAATGAAACGTTTCGGTTTAATTTTTTAAGAGCAGGCAGTGGTCCATGGGACCACTGCCTGCTCTTAAAAATATTTTCGCATCCATTCACATAGGGGAAGGGGTCCCTTGGCGACTCCTTCCTCTTTCCGAGTGGCTTACCACCTACTTGAAGTAGGTGGTAAACTGCGAGTGTTTTGCGACTGCAATTGCGGTCGCAAAACAATGATGCATACAAATGCGGCTCACTATTGGAACGCCCCTTCCTAATACCGTCTTGCACAATAGCGTTTGTACATATCAACACCCTTTTTTGCAGTCGCAAACGGGCCAATTGCAAAAAACTATTGTATATCTGGCCCTTAGTGAATTAAAAGGCAAGTCTGTTGTTATGTGCGCCCCACTTGTGGCTTAGATTCTTAGTGCAGATGAAGCGCTATTATAGTAGAACAAATCAAACAGAAAATGTGTTTTGTACAGTGGACATCTAGAACACATGTATTTGAAGGTGCCCTCTTATGTGATGATGAATAAAGGAGGCTGAGGGAAATAAAGGTTTGGCTAGAATCACACAATTTGCTCAAGCATGGAAGCTAGGATTGATCCCAGGATTTCTAGTTTCACATTGTGCAATTCAGCAACTAGATGGGTGTCTCATTCTCCTGTTTTGCATTACAGATTAATGCTTTATCTTTCATTATTTGACTATTTTAGTACATGAGAAGGAGCTCACGGCAAACCTATGTGTGGATGAGTTAGTAAGGGAGTTTCCAAAGAATAATAGAAGGTTACCTCTATGACTGGCTGCTAGTTTTGAAATGCTCGGTGTGAAAACTGCTAGCAGTTTTCAAAAATACTCCTTTCTCTTTTTTCAAATGTGTTACTGTTTTTCAAGAATTTGTATCTTTGAAAGTACATCGCAAAAGAATGAAATGTATCAAGTTAAATTTGTGCAGAAAAATAAGTGTTGGACAAATTGCAACAAGAAAATAGCCAGCCTTTCTAATACAATGATGTCAAGGCTTCCGTGTGGTAATAGGGACTTCCTTAATCTTGAAGTATTATAATATGCTTGGTATTCAAGTACTTGTATTGAAGCCTGGCCTGCTGGTATTCGAGGGTTTGCAGTTAGGTCCAGACATTGCTCTTACTTTCAAATAACTCTCCACATGCTCTGTATACACACAGAAGCAATCCGTTGTATCATGATGACTCTTTTCAAGTAGAGATGATGTAATCTAGGGCTTGTAGGCTACCTCCAGAAGCAACAAATCGGGCCCGCAGTGCAGGGGCGGCTCCTACACTAGGGCAAAGGAGCGTTGCCCCACTGCTTTCTCGCAGTGCGAGAAGCAGAAACATAAAAGGGTAATACCTTTCAGTTATTGCCATTTTATGTTTGGCTGCGGGTGGGCGGGGCTGCTCTCGAGCAGGGCAGGGGAGGAGTGGTGCGCCCACTCCTGAGTGCGTAAAGACTGTTTGGTCGGCTCTCTGGGGCCGCCCAAACCAGTCATGCGCACTCTGTCCTTCTCATGCAGCCTGCATGGAGTACATGGCCTACACATAATTCCCTGGTTGGGCGGCGTCCCGACCACCCCCCCCCCCCAACCCTCCCCCCAAGTCATGCCGACTGTGACTGCCGCAGTGGCCCACCCAAAAGCACCCTTGGCCCACCCAAATAAAAATTCCTGGAGCCGGGCCTGGATGGAAACATGTCTAAACTAAATAGCTCCTGATGCGCGCCGCCCTTTGTATTTAAACTTCCGCCTGGGCACTCTGCCTACCAGGGTGTATCTGGCCAAGTTTGCTGCTGACCGTGTCGGGATCGATCACTGTGAATGGAAGTTTGGAGGGCAGGAGACACTCACACACTTTTTGCTGTTTTGCACAAAATTAAGCACTTCCGTTACGCTCCAGATGGCGAGCAGCACTGCTTTAACACTTCTCGCTTGTAACTTGCACTTCGCTACAGGACGGATAATCGGGTGATTTATATACAAGTGGCCAGTTCTATTCCGGCTGCAGGACAGTTACGAGCAGACACTCGAGAGCCCAGGCTCAAGCTAATCATGTGTTTGTATAATCGACAAAGTCGGTGCTCTTTTGGTATATCGAAGCGTTGTTGGCATACGTACAGGACGAATGTCCCACAGATTGTCACCCAACCGATGGAAACTCTGTTTCTTTGCAGTTTACAGCTTTGTTATGGGCTCGGATATGTAGTGTGACTCTAAATTACAGAAACTGGTGATTTGAATGAAATAAGAATGTTGCAAATTACTTGTATGTATCTTTTAATAGTTGTATATTTATTATTGTATTATGGAGTTTGATGTATTATGGCATATTTATGCTAATAAAGATTTCTGGTTCCGGAATGAGCCACTGAACACAACATCCAACACTGAACTCTTGGTGAGGGAAGGAGACACACACCTTGGAACACTGAACTCTTGTTGATGAAGGGAGACACACAGCTTGGAACACTGAACTCTTGGTGATGGAGGGAGACACACAGCTTGGAACACTGAACTCTCGGTGACAGAAGGAGGCACACACCTTGGAACACTGAACTCTTGGTGACAGAAGGAGACACACAGCTTGGAACACTGAACTCTTGGTGATGGAGGGAGACACACAGCTTGGAACACTGAACTCTCTGTGACAGAAGGAGGCACACAGCTTGGAACACTGAACTCTTGGTGACAGAAGGAGACACACACCTTGGAACACTGAACTCTTGGTGACAGAAAGAGACACACACCTTGGAACACTGAACTCTTGTTGATGAAGGGAGACACACAGCTTGGAACACTGAACTCTTGTTGATGAAGGGAGACACACAGCTTGGAACACTGAACTCTTGGTGAGGGAAGGAGACACACACCTTGGAACACTGAACTCTCGGAGATGGAAGGAGGCACACAGCTTGGAACACTGAACTCTTGGTGAGGGAAGGAGACACATACCTTGGAACACTGAACTCTCGGAGATGGAAGGAAACACACAGCTTGGAACACTGAACTCTTGTTGATGAAGGGAGACACACAGCTTGGAACACTGAACTCTCGGAGATGGAAGGAGGCACACAGCTTGGAACACAACTCTTGTTGATGAAGGGAGACACACAGCTTGGAACACTGAACTCTTGTTGATGAAGGGAGACACACAGCTTGGAACACTGAACTCTCAGTGACAGAAAGAGACACACACCTTGGAACACTGAACTCTTGTTGATGAAGGGAGACACACAGCTTGGAACACTGAACTCTTGTTGATAAAGGGAGACACACAGCTTGGAACACTGAACTCTTGTTGATGAAGGGAGACACAGCTTGGAACACTGAACTCTTGTTGATGAAGGGAGACACACAGCTTGGAACACTGAACTCTCTGTGACAGAAGGAGGCACACACCTTGGAACAATGAACTCTTGGTGAGGGAAGGAGACACACAGCTTGGAACACTGAACTCTCGGAGATGGAAGGAGGCACACAGCTTGGAACACTGAACTCTTGTTGATGAAGGGAGACACACAGCTTGGAACACTGAACTCTTGGTGATGGAGGGAGACACACAGCTTGGAACACTGAACTCTTGGTGACAGAAGGAGACACAAACCTTGGAACACTGAACTCTTGTTGATGAAGGGAGACACACAGCTTGGAACACTGAACTCTTGGTGACAGAAGTAGACACACAGCTTGGAACACTGAACTCTTGGTGACAGAAGGAGACACACACCTTGGAACAATGAACTCTTGTTGATGAAGGGAGACACACAGCTTGGAACACTGAACTCTTGTTGATCAAGGGAGACACACAGCTTGGAACACTGAACTCTCGGAGATGGAAGGAGACACACAGCTTGGAACACTGAACTCTTGTTGATGAAGGGAGACACACAGCTTGGAACACTGAACTCTCGGTGACAGAAGGAGACACACACCTTGGAACACTGAACTCTTGTTGATGAAGGGAGACACACAGCTTGGAACACTGAACTCTTGTTGATGAAGGGAGACACACAGCTTGGAACACTGAACTCTCGGAGATGGAAGGAGGCACACAGCTTGGAACACTGAACTCTTGTTGATGAAGGGAGACACACAGCTTGGAACACTGAACTCTTGTTGATGAAGGGAGACACACAGCTTGGAACACTGAACTCTCTGTGACAGAAGGAGGCACACAGCTTGGAACACTGAACTCTTGTTGATGAAGGGAGACACACAGCTTGGAACACTGAACTCTCGGAGATGGAAGGAGGCACACAGCTTGGAACACTGAACTCTTGTTGAAGAAGGGAGACACACAGCTTGGAACACTGAACTCTTGTTGATGAAGGGAGACACACAGCTTGGAACACTGAACTCTTGTTGATGAAGGGAGACACACAGCTTGGAACACTGAACTCTTGTTGATGAAGGGAGACACACAGCATGGAACACTGAACTCTCTGTGACAGAAGGAGGCACACAGCTTGGAACACTGAACTCTTGTTGATGAAGGGAGACACACAGCTTGGAACACTGAACTCTTGGTGATGGAGGGAGACACACAGCTTGGAACACTGAACTCTTGGTGACAGAAGGAGACACACACCTTGGAACACTGAACTCTTGTTGATGAAGGGAGACACACAGCTTGGAACACTGAACTCTTGGTGACAGAAGGAGACACACAGCTTGGAACACTGAACTCTTGGTGACAGAAGGAGACACACACCTTGGAACAATGAACTCTTGTTGATGAAGGGAGACACACAGCTTGGAACACTGAACTCTTGTTGATGAAGGGAGACACACAGCTTGGAACACTGAACTCTTGTTGATGAAGGGAGACACACAGCTTGGAACACTGAACTCTTGTTGATGAAGGGAGACACACAGCTTGGAACACTGAACTCTCGGTGACAGAAGGAGACACACACCTTGGAACACTGAACTCTTGTTGATGAAGGGAGACACACAGCTTGGAACACTGAACTCTTGTTGATGAAGGGAGACACACAGCTTGGAACACTGAACTCTCGGAGGTGGAAGGAGGCACACAGCTTGGAACACTGAACTCTTGGTGACAGAAGGAGACACACACCTTGGAACAATGAACTCTTGTTGATGAAGGAGACACACAGCTTGGAACACTGAACTCTTGGAGATGGAAGGAGGCACACAGCTTGGAACACTGAACTCTTGTTGATGAAGGGAGACACACAGCTTGGAACACTGAACTCTCGGAGGTGGAAGGAGGCACACAGCTTGGAACACTGAACTCTTGGTGACAGAAGGAGACACACACCTTGGAACAATGAACTCTTGTTGATGAAGGGAGACACACAGCTTGGAACACTGAACTCTCGGAGGTGGAAGGAGGCACACAGCTTGGAACACTGAACTCTTGGTGACAGAAGGAGACACACACTTTCGAACAATGAACTCTTGTTGATGAAGGGAGACACACAGCTTGGAACACTGAACTCTCGGAGATGGAAGGAGGCACACAGCTTGGAACACTGAACTCTTGTTGATGAAGGGAGACACACAGCTTGGAACACTGAACTCTCGGAGGTGGAAGGAGGCACACGGCTTGGAACACTGAACTCTTGGTGACAGAAGGAGACACACACCTTGGAACAATGAACTCTTGTTGATGAAGGGAGACACACAGCTTGGAACACTGAACTCTCGGAGATGGAAGGAGGCACACAGCTTGGAACACTGAACTCTTGGTGACAGAAGGAGACACACAGCTTGGAACACTGAACTCTTGGTGATGGAGGGAGACACACAGCTTGGAACACTGAACTCTTGGTGACAGAGGGAGACACACAGCTTGGAGCACTGAAGTCTTGGTGACAGAAGGAGACACACAGCTTGGAATACTGAACTCTTGGTGCTGGAGGGAGACACATGGCTTGGAATACTGAACTCTTGGTGATAGAGGGAAACACACAGCTTGGAGCACTGAAGTCTTCGTGACATAGGAGACACACAGCTTGGAATATAGACCTCTTGGTGACGGAAGGAGACACACACCTTGGAACACTGAACTCTTGTTGATGAAGGAGACACACAGCTTGGAACACTGAACTCTTGTTGATGAAGGGAGACACACAGCTTGGAACACTGAACTCTTGGTGATGGAGGGAGACACACAGCTTGGAACACTGAACTCTTGGTGACAGAAGGAGACACACAGCTTGGAACACTGAACTCTTGGTGATGGAGGGAGACACAGCTTGGAACACTGAACTCTCGGTGACAGAAGGAGGCACACAGCTTGGAACACTGAACTCTTGTTGATGAAGGGAGACACACAGCTTGGAACACTGAACTCTTGGTGATGGAGGGAGACACACAGGTTGGAACACTGAACTCTCTGTGACAGAAGGAGGCACACAGCTTGGAACACTGAACTCTTGGTGACAGAAGGAGACACACACCTTGGAACACTGAACGCTTGGTGACAGAAGGAGACACACACCTTGGAACACTGAACTCTTGTTGATGAAGGGAGACACACAGCTTGGAACACTGAACTCTTGTTGATGAAGGGAGACACACAGCTTGGAACACTGAACTCTAGGTGACAGAAGGAGACACACACCTTGGAACAATGAACTCTTGGTGACAGAAGGAGACACACAGCTTGGAACACTGAACTCTCTGTGACAGAAGGAGGCACACAGCTTGGAACACTGAACTCTTGGTGACAGAAGGAGACACACACCTTGGAACACTGAACTCTTGTTGATGAAGGGAGACACACAGCATGGAACACTGAACTCTCTGTGACAGAAGGAGGCACACAGCTTGGAACACTGAACTCTTGTTGATGAAGGGAGACACACAGCTTGGAACACTGAACTCTTGGTGATGGAGGGAGACACACAGCTTGGAACACTGAACTCTTGGTGACAGAAGGAGACACACACCTTGGAACACTGAACTCTTGTTGATGAAGGGAGACACACAGCTTGGAACACTGAACTCTTGGTGACAGAAGGAGACACACAGCTTGGAACACTGAACTCTTGTTGATGAAGGGAGACACACAGCTTGGAACACTGAACTCTTGTTGATGAAGGGAGACACACAGCTTGGAACACTGAACTCTTGTTGATGAAGGAGACACACAGCATGGAACACTGAACTCTCTGTGACAGAAGGAGGCACACAGCTTGGAACACTGAACTCTTGTTGATGAAGGGAGACACACAGCTTGGAACACTGAACTCTTGGTGATGGAGGGAGACACACAGCTTGGAACACTGAACTCTTGGTGACAGAAGGAGACACACACCTTGGAACACTGAACTCTTGTTGATGAAGGGAGCACACAGCTTGGAACACTGAACTCTTGGTGACAGAAGGAGACACACAGCTTGGAACACTGAACTCTTGGTGACAGAAGGAGACACACACCTTGGAACAATGAACTCTTGTTGATGAAGGGAGACACACAGCTTGGAACACTGAACTCTTGTTGATGAAGGAGACACACAGCTTGGAACACTGAACTCTTGTTGATGAAGGAGACACACAGCTTGGAACACTGAACTCTTGTTGATGAAGGGAGACACACAGCTTGGAACACTGAACTCTTGTTGATGAAGGGAGACACACAGCTTGGAACACTGAACTCTCGGTGACAGAAGGAGACACACACCTTGGAACACTGAACTCTTGTTGATGAAGGGAGACACACAGCTTGGAACACTGAACTCTTGTTGATGAAGGGAGACACACAGCTTGGAACACTGAACTCTCGGAGGTGGAAGGAGGCACACAGCTTGGAACACTGAACTCTTGGTGACAGAAGGAGACACACACCTTGGAACAATGAACTCTTGTTGATGAAGGGAGACACACAGCTTGGAACACTGAACTCTTGGAGATGGAAGGAGGCACACAGCTTGGAACACTGAACTCTTGTTGATGAAGGGAGACACACAGCTTGGAACACTGAACTCTCGGAGGTGGAAGGAGGCACACAGCTTGGAACACTGAACTCTTGGTGACAGAAGGAGACACACACCTTGGAACAATGAACTCTTGTTGATGAAGGGAGACACACAGCTTGGAACACTGAACTCTCGGAGGTGGAAGGAGGCACACAGCTTGGAACACTGAACTCTTGGTGACAGAAGGAGACACACACTTTCGAACAATGAACTCTTGTTGATGAAGGGAGACACACAGCTTGGAACACTGAACTCTCGGAGATGGAAGGAGGCACACAGCTTGGAACACTGAACTCTTGTTGATGAAGGGAGACACACAGCTTGGAACACTGAACTCTCGGAGGTGGAAGGAGGCACACGGCTTGGAACACTGAACTCTTGGTGACAGAAGGAGACACACACCTTGGAACAATGAACTCTTGTTGATGAAGGGAGACACACAGCTTGGAACACTGAACTCTCGGAGATGGAAGGAGGCACACAGCTTGGAACACTGAACTCTTGGTGACAGAAGGAGACACACAGCTTGGAACACTGAACTCTTGGTGATGGAGGGAGACACACAGCTTGGAACACTGAACTCTTGGTGACAGAGGGAGACACACAGCTTGGAGCACTGAAGTCTTGGTGACAGAAGGAGACACACAGCTTGGAATACTGAACTCTTGGTGCTGGAGGGAGACACATGGCTTGGAATACTGAACTCTTGGTGATAGAGGGAAACACACAGCTTGGAGCACTGAAGTCTTCGTGACATAGGGAGACACACAGCTTGGAATATAGACCTCTTGGTGACGGAAGGAGACACACACCTTGGAACACTGAACTCTTGTTGATGAAGGGAGACACACAGCTTGGAACACTGAACTCTTGTTGATGAAGGGAGACACACAGCTTGGAACACTGAACTCTTGGTGATGGAGGGAGACACACAGCTTGGAACACTGAACTCTTGGTGACAGAAGGAGACACACAGCTTGGAACACTGAACTCTTGGTGATGGAGGGAGACACAGCTTGGAACACTGAACTCTCGGTGACAGAAGGAGGCACACAGCTTGGAACACTGAACTCTTGTTGATGAAGGGAGACACACAGCTTGGAACACTGAACTCTTGGTGATGGAGGGAGACACACAGGTTGGAACACTGAACTCTCTGTGACAGAAGGAGGCACACAGCTTGGAACACTGAACTCTTGGTGACAGAAGGAGACACACACCTTGGAACACTGAACGTTTGGTGACAGAAGGAGACACACACCTTGGAACACTGAACTCTTGTTGATGAAGGGAGACACACAGCTTGGAACACTGAACTCTTGTTGATGAAGGGAGACACACAGCTTGGAACACTGAACTCTTGGTGACAGAAGGAGACACACACCTTGGAACAATGAACTCTTGGTGACAGAAGGAGACACACAGCTTGGAACACTGAACTCTCTGTGACAGAAGGAGGCACACAGCTTGGAACACTGAACTCTTGGTGACAGAAGGAGACACACACCTTGGAACACTGAACTCTTGTTGATGAAGGGAGACACACAGCTTGGAACACTGAACTCTTGGTGATGGAGGGAGACACACAGCTTGGAACACTGAACTCTTGGTGACGTAGGGAGACACACAGCTTGGAGCACTGAAGTCTTGGTGACAGAAGGAGACACAGCTTGGAACACTGAACTCTTGGTGACAGAAGGAGACACAGCTTGGAACACTGAACTCTTGGTGACAGAAGGAGATACACACCTTGGAACACTGAACTCTTGGTGATGGAGGGAGACACACAGCTTGGAACACTGAACTCTTGGTGATGGAGGGAGACACACAGCTTGGAACACTGAACTCTTGGTGACAGAAGGAGACACACACCTTGGAACACTGAACTCTTGGTGCTGGAGGGAGACACATGGCTTGGAACACTGAACTCTTGGTGATGGAGGGAGACACACAGCTTGGAACACTGAACTCTTGGTGACAGAAGGAGACACACACCTTGGAACACTGAACTCTTGTTGATGAAGGGAGACACAGCTTGGAACACTGAACTCTCGGTGACAGAAGGAGACACACACCTTGGAACACTGAACTCTTGGTGCTGGAGGGAGACACATGGCTTGGAACACTGAACTCTTGGTGATGGAGGGAGACACACAGCTTGGAACACTGAACTCTTGGTGACAGAAGGAGACACACACCTTGGAACACTGAACTCTTGTTGATGAAGGGAGACACAGCTTGGAACACTGAACTCTCGGTGACAGAAGGAGACACACACCTTGGAACACTGAACTCTTGTTGATGAAGGGAGACACACACCTTAGAACACTGAACTCTGGAGATGGAAGGAGGCACACAGCTTGGAACACTGAACTCTTGGTGACAGAAGGAGACACACACCTTGGAACACTGAACTCTTGTTGATGAAGGGAGACACACATCTTGGAACACTGAACTCTTGGTGATGGAGGGAGACACACAGCTTGGAACACTGAACTCTTGGTGACAGTAGGGAGACACACAGCTTGGAGCACTGAAGTGTTGGTGACAGAAGGAGACACAGCTTGGAACACTGAACTCTTGGTGACAGAAGGAGACACAGCTTGGAACACTGAACTCTTGGTGACAGACGGAGATACACACCTTGGAACACTGAACTCTTGGTGATGGAGGGAGACACACAGCTTGGAACACTGAACTCTTGGTGATGGAGGGAGACACACAGCTTGGAACACTGAACTCTTGGTGACAGAAGGAGACACACACCTTGGAACACTGAACTCTTGGTGCTGGAGGGAGACACATGGCTTGGAACACTGAACTCTTGGTGATGGAGGGAGACACACAGCTTGGAACACTGAACTCTTGGTGACAGAAGGAGACACACACCTTGGAACACTGAACTCTTGTTGATGAAGGGAGACACAGCTTGGAACACTGAACTCTCGGTGACAGAAGGAGACACACACCTTGGAACACTGAACTCTTGGTGCTGGAGGGAGACACATGGCTTGGAACACTGAACTCTTGGTGATGGAGGGAGACACACAGCTTGGAACACTGAACTCTTGGTGACAGAAGGAGACACACACCTTGGAACACTGAACTCTTGTTGATGAAGGGAGACACAGCTTCGAACACTGAACTCTCGGTGACAGAAGGAGACACACACCTTGGAACACTGAACTCTTGTTGATGAAGGGAGACACACACCTTAGAACACTGAACTCTCGGAGATGGAAGGAGGCACACAGCTTGGAACACTGAACTCTTGGTGACAGAAGGAGACACACACCTTGGAACACTGAACTCTTGTTGATGAAGGGAGACACACATCTTGGAACACTGAACTCTTGGTGATGGAGGGAGACACACAGCTTGGAACACTGAACTCTTGGTGATGGAGGGAGACACACAGCTTGGAACACTGAACTCTCGGTGACAGAAGGAGGCACACAGCTTGGAACACTGAACTCTTGGTGACAGAAGGAGACACACACCTTGGAACACTGAACTCTTGTTGATGAAGGGAGACACAGCTTGGAACACTGAACTCTCGGTGACAGAAGGAGGCACACAGCTTGGAACACTGAACTCTTGGTGACAGAAGGAGACACACACCTTGGAACACTGAACTCTTGTTGATGAAGGGAGACACACAGCTTGGAACACTGAACTCTTGGTGATGGAGGGAGACACACAGCTTGGAACACTGAACTCTCTGTGACAGAAGGAGGCACACAGCTTGGAACACTGAACTCTTGGTGACAGAAGGAGACACACACCTTGGAACACTGAACTCTTGTTGATGAAGGGAGACACACAGCTTGGAACACTGAAGTCTTGGTGATGGAGGGAGACACACAGCTTGGAGCACTGAAGTCTTGGTGACAGAAGGAGGCACACAGCTTGGAACACTGAACTCTTGGTGACTGAAGGAGACACACCTTGGAACACTGAACTCTTGTTGATGAAGGGAGACACACAGCTTGGAACACTGAACTCTTGGTGATGGAGGGAGACACACAGCTTGGAACACTGACCTCTTGGTGACAGAGGGAGACACACAGCTTGGAGAACTGAAGTCTTGGTGACAGAAGGAGACACACAGCTTGGAACACTGAACTCTCGGTGACAGAAGGAGGCACACAGCTTGGAACACTGAACTCTTGGTGACAGAAGGAGACACACACCTTGGAACACTGAACTCTTGTTGATGAAGGAGACACACAGCTTGGAACACTGAACTCTCGGAGATGGAAGGAGGCACACAGCTTGGAACACTGAACTCTTGGTGATGGAGGGAGACACACAGCTTGGAACACTGAACTCTTGGTGACAGAGGGAGACACACAGCTTGGAGCACTGAAGTCTTGGTGACAGAAGGAGACACACAGCTTGGAATACTGAACTCTTGGTGCTGGAGGGAGACACATGGCTTGGAATACTGAACTCTTGGTGATGAAGGGAGACACACAGCTTGGAACACTGAACTCTTGGTGATGGAGGGAGACACACAGCTTGGAGCACTGAAGTCTTCGTGACAGAGGGAGACACACAGCTTGGAATATAGACCTCTTGGTGACGGAAGGAGACACACACCTTGGAACACTGAACTCTTGTTGATGAAGGGAGACACACAGCTTGGAACACTGAACTCTTGTTGATGAAGGGAGACACACAGCTTGGAACACTGAACTCTTGGTGATGGAGGGAGACACACAGCTTGGAACACTGAACTCTTGGTGACAGAAGGAGACACACAGCTTGGAACACTGAACTCTTGGTGATGGAGGGAGACACAGCTTGGGACACTGAACTCTCGGTGACAGAAGGAGGCACACAGCTTGGAACACTGAACTCTTGTTGATGAAGGGAGACACACAGCTTGGAACACTGAACTCTTGGTGATGGAGGGAGACACACAGCTTGGAACACTGAACTCTCTGTGACAGAAGGAGGCACACAGCTTGGAACACTGAACACTTGGTGACAGAAGGAGACACACACCTTGGAACACTGAACTCTTGGTGACAGAAGGAGACACACACCTTGGAACACTGAACTCTTGTTGATGAAGGGAGACACACAGCTTGGAACACTGAACTCTTGTTGATGAAGGGAGACACACAGCTTGGAACACTGAACTCTTGGTGATGGAGGGAGACACACAGCTTGGAACACTGAACTCTTGGTGATGGAGGGAGACACACAGCTTGGAACACTGAACTCTCGGTGACAGAAGGAGGCACACAGCTTGGAACACTGAACTCTTGGTGACAGAAGGAGACACACACCTTGGAACACTGAACTCTTGTTGATGAAGGGAGACACAGCTTGGAACACTGAACTCTCGGTGACAGAAGGAGGCACACAGCTTGGAACACTGAACTCTTGGTGACAGAAGGAGACACACACCTTGGAACACTGAACTCTCGGAGATGGAAGGAGGCACACAGCTTGGAACACTGAACTCTTGTTGATGAAGGGAGACACACAGCTTGGAACACTGAACTCTTGTTGATGAAGGGAGACACACAGCTTGGAACACTGAACTCTCTGTGACAGAAGGAGGCACACAGCTTGGAACACTGAACTCTTGTTGATGAAGGGAGACACACAGCTTGGAACACTGAACTCTCGGAGATGGAAGGAGGCACACAGCTTGGAACACTGAACTCTTGTTGATGAAGGGAGACACACAACTTGGAACACTGAACTCTTGTTGATGAAGGGAGACACACAGCTTGGAACACTGAACACTTGTTGATGAAGGGAGACACACAGCTTGGAACACTGAACTCTTGTTGATGAAGGGAGACACACAGCTTGGAACACTGAACTCTTGTTGATGAAGGGAGACACACAGCTTGGAACACTGAACTCTCTGGTGACAGAAGGAGGCACACAGCTTGGAACACTGAACTCTTGTTGATGAAGGGAGACACACAGATTGGAACACTGAACTCTCGGAGATGGAAGGAGGCACACAGCTTGGAACACTGAACTCTTGTTGATGAAGGAGACACACAACTTGGAACACTGAACTCTTGTTGATGAAGGGAGACACACAGCTTGGAACACTGAACTCTTGTTGATGAAGGGAGACACACAGCTTGGAACACTGAACTCTTGTTGATGAAGGGAGACACACAGCTTGGAACACTGAACTCTTGTTGATGAAGGGAGACACACAGCTTGGAACACTGAACTCTTGGTGATGGAGGGAGACACACAGCTTGGAACACTGAACTCTTGGTGACAGAAGGAGACACACACCTTGGAACACTGAACTCTTGTTGATGAAGGGAGACACACAGCTTGGAACACTGAACTCTTGGTGACAGAAGGAGACACACAGCTTGCAACACTGAACTCTTGGTGACAGAAGGAGACACACACCTTGGAACACTGAACTCTTGTTGATGAAGGGAGACACACAGCTTGGAACACTGAACTCTTGTTGATGAAGGAGACACACAGCTTGGAACACTGAACTCTTGTTGATGAAGGAGACACACAGCTTGGAACACTGAACTCTTGTTGATGAAGGGAGACACACAGCTTGGAACACTGAACTCTTGTTGATGAAGGAGACACACAGCTTGGAACACTGAACTCTTGTTGATGAAGGGAGACACACAGCTTGGAACACTGAACTCTCGGTGACAGAAGGAGACACACACCTTGGAACACTGAACTCTTGTTGATGAAGGGAGACACACAGCTTGGAACACTGAACTCTTGTTGATGAAGGGAGACACACAGCTTGGAACACTGAACTCTCGGTGATGGAAGGAGGCACACAGCTTGGAACACTGAACTCTTGGTGACAGAAGGAGACACACACCTTGGAACACTGAACTCTTGTTGATGAAGGGAGACACACAGCTTGGAACACTGAACTCTCGGAGATGGAAGGAGGCACACAGCTTGGAACACTGAACTCTTGGTGACAGAAGGAGACACACAGCTTGGAACACTGAACTCTTGGTGATGGAGGGAGACACACAGCTTGGAACACTGAACTCTTGGTGACAGAGGGAGACACACAGCTTGGAGCACTGAAGTCTTGGTGACAGAAGGAGACACACAGCTTGGAATACTGAACTCTTGGTGCTGGAGGGAGACACATGGCTTGGAATACTGAACTCTTGGTGATAGAGGAGACACACAGCTTGGAGCACTGAAGTCTTCGTGACATAGGGAGACACACAGCTTGGAATATAGACCTCTTGGTGACGGAAGGAGACACACACCTTGGAACACTGAACTCTTGTTGATGAAGGGAGACACACAGCTTGGAACACTGAACTCTTGTTGATGAAGGGAGACACACAGCTTGGAACACTGAACTCTTGGTGATGGAGGGAGACACACAGCTTGGAACACTGAACTCTTGGTGATGGAGGGAGACACACAGCTTGGAACACTGAACTCTTGGTGACAGAAGGAGACACACACCTTGGAACACTGAACTCTTGTTGATGAAGGGAGACACACAGCTTGGAACACTGAACTCTTGGTGACAGAAGGAGACACACAGCTTGGAACACTGAACTCTTGGTGACAGAAGGAGACACACACCTTGGAACACTGAACTCTTGTTGATGAAGGGAGACACACAGCTTGGAACACTGAACTCTTGTTGATGAAGGAGACACACAGCTTGGAACACTGAACTCTTGTTGATGAAGGGAGACACACAGCTTGGAACACTGAACTCTCGGTGACAGAAGGAGACACACACCTTGGAACACTGAACTCTTGTTGATGAAGGGAGACACACAGCTTGGAACACTGAACTCTCGGAGGTGGAAGGAGGCACACAGCTTGGAACACTGAACTCTTGGTGACAGAAGGAGACACACACCTTGGAACAATGAACTCTTGTTGATGAAGGGAGACACACAGCTTGGAACACTGAACTCTCGGAGATGGAAGGAGGCACACAGCTTGGAACACTGAACTCTTGTTGATGAAGGGAGACACACAGCTTGGAACACTGAACTCTCGGAGGTGGAAGGAGGCACACAGCTTGGAACACTGAACTCTTGGTGACAGAAGGAGACACACACCTTGGAACAATGAACTCTTGTTGATGAAGGGAGACACACAGCTTGGAACACTGAACTCTCGGAGATGGAAGGAGGCACACAGCTTGGAACACTGAACTCTTGGTGACAGAAGGAGACACACAGCTTGGAACACTGAACTCTTGGTGATGGAGGGAGACACACAGCTTGGAACACTGAACTCTTGGTGACAGAGGGAGACACACAGCTTGGAGCACTGAAGTCTTGGTGACAGAAGGAGACACACAGCTTGGAATACTGAACTCTTGGTGCTGGAGGGAGACACATGGCTTGGAATACTGAACTCTTGGTGATAGAGGGAGACACACAGCTTGGAGCACTGAAGTCTTCGTGACATAGGAGACACACAGCTTGGAATATAGACCTCTTGGTGACGGAAGGAGACACACACCTTGGAACACTGAACTCTTGTTGATGAAGGGAGACACACAGCTTGGAACACTGAACTCTTGTTGATGAAGGGAGACACACAGCTTGGAACACTGAACTCTTGGTGATGGAGGGAGACACACAGCTTGGAACACTGAACTCTCTGTGACAGAAGGAGGCACACAGCTTGGAACACTGAACTCTTGGTGACAGAAGGAGACACACACCTTGGAACACTGAACGTTTGGTGACAGAAGGAGACACACACCTTGGAACACTGAACTCTTGTTGATGAAGGGAGACACACAGCTTGGAACACTGAACTCTTGTTGATGAAGGGAGACACACAGCTTGGAACACTGAACTCTTGGTGACAGAAGGAGACACACACCTTGGAACAATGAACTCTTGGTGACAGAAGGAGACACACAGCTTGGAACACTGAACTCTCGGTGACAGAAGGAGGCACACAGCTTGGAACACTGAACTCTTGGTGACAGAAGGAGACACACACCTTGGAACACTGAACTCTTGTTGATGAAGGGAGACACACAGCTTGGAACACTGAACTCTTGGTGATGGAGGGAGACACACAGCTTGGAACACTGAACTCTTGGTGACGTAGGGAGACACACAGCTTGGAGCACTGAAGTCTTGGTGACAGAAGGAGACACAGCTTGGAACACTGAACTCTTGGTGACAGAAGGAGACACAGCTTGGAACACTGAACTCTTGGTGACAGAAGGAGATACACACCTTGGAATACTGAACTCTTGGTGATGGAGGGAGTCACACAGCTTGGAACACTGAACTCTTGGTGATGGAGGGAGACACACAGCTTGGAACACTGAACTCTTGGTGACAGAAGGAGACACACACCTTGGAACACTGAACTCTTGGTGCTGGAGGGAGAGCTTGGAACACTGAACTCTGGTGACAGAAGGAGACACTTGGAACACTGAACTCTTGGTGATGGAGGGAGACACACAGCTTGGAACACTGAACTCTTGGTGACAGAAGGAGACACACACCTTGGAACACTGAACTCTTGTTGATGAAGGGAGACACAGCTTGGAACACTGAACTCTCGGTGACAGAAGGAGACACACACCTTGGAACACTGAACTCTTGTTGATGAAGGGAGACACACACCTTGGAACACTGAACTCTCGGAGATGGAAGGAGGCACACAGCTTGGAACACTGAACTCTTGGTGACAGAAGGAGACACACACCTTGGAACACTGAACTCTTGTTGATGAAGGGAGACACACAGCTTGGAACACTGAACTCTCGGTGACAGAAGGAGGCACACAGGTTGGAACACTGAACTCTTGGTGACAGAAGGAGACACACACCTTGGAACACTGAACTCTTGTTGATGAAGGGAGACACAGCTTGGAACACTGAACTCTCGGTGACAGAAGGAGGCACACAGCTTGGAACACTGAACTCTTGGTGACAGAAGGAGACACACACCTTGGAACACTGAACTCTTGTTGATGAAGGGAGACACACAGCTTGGAACACTGAACTCTTGGTGATGGAGGGAGACACACAGCTTGGAACACTGAACTCTTGGTGACAGAGGGAGACACACAGCTTGGAACACTGAACTCTTGGTGATGGAGGGAGACACACAGCTTGGAACACTGAACTCTCGGTGACAGAAGGAGGCACACAGCTTGGAACACTGAACTCTTGGTGACAGAAGGAGACACACACCTTGGAACACTGAACTCTTGTTGATGAAGGGAGACACAGCTTGGAACACTGAACTCTCGGTGACAGAAGGAGGCACACAGCTTGGAACACTGAACTCTCTGTGACAGAAGGAGGCACACAGCTTGGAACACTGAACTCTTGGTGACAGAAGGAGACACACACCTTGGAACACTGAACTCTTGTTGATGAAGGGAGACACGCAGCTTGGAACACTGAACTCTTGGTGATGGAGGGAGACACAGCTTGGAACACTGAACTCTCGGTGACAGAAGGAGACACACAGCTTGGAACACTGAACTCTCTGTGACAGAAGGAGGCACACAGCTTGGAACACTGAACTCTTGGTGACAGAAGGAGACACACACCTTGGAACACTGAACTCTTGTTGATGAAGGGAGACACGCAGCTTGGAACACTGAACTCTTGGTGACAGAGGGAGACACACAGCTTGGAACACTGAACTCTTGGTGACAGAAGGAGACACACCTTGGAACACTGAACTCTTGTTGATGAAGGGAGACACACAGCTTGGAACACTGAACTCTTGGTGATGGAGGGAGACACACAGCTTGGAACACTGAACTCTTGGTGACAGAGGGAGACACACAGCTTGGAGAACTGAAGTCTTGGTGACAGAAGGAGACACACAGCTTGGAACACTGAACTCTCGGTGACAGAAGGAGGCACACAGCTTGGAACACTGAACTCTTGGTGACAGAAGGAGACACACACCTTGGAACACTGAACTCTTGTTGATGAAGGGAGACACACAGCTTGGAACACTGAACTCTCGGAGATGGAAGGAGGCACACAGCTTGGAACACTGAACTCTTGGTGATGGAGGGAGACACACAGCTTGGAACACTGAACTCTTGGTGACAGAGGGAGACACACAGCTTGGAGCACTGAAGTCTTGGTGACAGAAGGAGACACACAGCTTGGAATACTGAACTCTTGGTGCTGGAGGGAGACACATGGCTTGGAATACTGAACTCTTGGTGATAGAGGGAGACACACAGCTTGGAGCACTGAAGTCTTCGTGACAGAGGGAGACACACAGCTTGGAATATAGACCTCTTGGTGACGGAAGGAGACACACACCTTGGAACACTGAACTCTTGTTGATGAAGGGAGACACACAGCTTGGAACACTGAACTCTTGTTGATGAAGGGAGACACACAGCTTGGAACACTGAACTCTTGGTGATGGAGGGAGACTCACAGCTTGGAACACTGAACTCTTGGTGACAGAAGGAGACACACAGCTTGGAACACTGAACTCTTGGTGATGGAGGGAGACACAGCTTGGAACACTGAACTCTCGGTGACAGAAGGAGGCACACAGCTTGGAACACTGAACTCTTGTTGATGAAGGGAGACACACAGCTTGGAACACTGAACTCTTGGTGATGGAGGGAGACACACAGATTGGAACACTGAACTCTCTGTGACAGAAGGAGGCACACAGCTTGGAACACTGAACACTTGGTGACAGAAGGAGACACACACCTTGGAACACTGAACTCTTGGTGACAGAAGGAGACACACACCTTGGAACACTGAACTCTTGTTGATGAAGGGAGACACACAGCTTGGAACACTGAACTCTTGTTGATGAAGGGAGACACACAGCTTGGAACACTGAACTCTTGGTGACAGAAGGAGACACACACCTTGGAACACTGAACTCTTGTTGATGAAGGGAGACACACAGCTTGGAACACTGAACTCTTGTTGATGAAGGGAGACACACAGCTTCGAACACTGAACTCTTGGTGACAGAAGGAGAGACACACCTTGGAACAATGAACTCTTGGTGACAGAAGGAGACACACAGCTTGGAACACTGAACTCTCGGTGACAGAAGGAGGCACACAGCTTGGAACACTGAACTCTTGGTGACAGAAGGAGACACACACCTTGGAACACTGAACTCTTGTTGATGAAGGGAGACACACAGCTTGGAACACTGAACTCTTGGTGATGGAGGGAGACACACATCTTGGAACACTGAACTCTTGGTGACAGAGGGAGACACACAGCTTGGAGCACTGAAGTCTTGGTGACAGAAGGAGACACAGGTTGGAACACTGAACTCTTGGTGACAGAAGGAGACACAGCTTGGAACACTGAACTCTTGGTGACAGAAGGAGATACACACCTTGGAACACTGAACTCTTGGTGATGGAGGGAGACACACAGCTTGGAACACTGAACTCTTGGTGATGGAGGGAGACACACAGCTTGGAACACTGAACTCTTGGTGACAGAAGGAGACACACACCTTGGAACACTGAACTCTTGGTGCTGGAGGGAGACACATGGCTTGGAACACTGAACTCTTGGTGATGGAGGGAGACACACAGCTTGGAACACTGAACTCTTGGTGACAGAAGGAGACACACACCTTGGAACACTGAACTCTTGTTGATGAAGGGAGACACAGCTTGGAACACTGAACTCTCGGTGACAGAAGGAGACACACACCTTGGAACACTGAACTCTTGGTGCTGGAGGGAGACACACAGCTTGGAACACTGAACTCTCGGTGACAGAAGGAGACACACAGCTTGGAACACTGAACTCTTGGTGACAGAAGGAGACACACACCTTGGAACACTGAACTCTTGTTGATGAAGGGAGACACAGCTTGGAACACTGAACTCTCGGTGACAGAAGGAGGCACACAGCTTGGAACACTGAACTCTTGTTGATGAAGGGAGACACACAGCTTGGAACACTGAACTCTTGGTGATGGAGGGAGACACACAGCTTGGAACACTGAACTCTCTGTGACAGAAGGAGGCACACAGCTTGGAACACTGAACTCTTGGTGACAGAAGGAGACACACACCTTGGAACACTGAACTCTTGTTGATGAAGGGAGACACACAGCGTGGAACACTGAACTCTTGGTGATGGAGGGAGACACACAGCTTGGAACACTGAACTCTTGGTGACAGAGGGAGACACACAGCTTGGAGCACTGAAGTCTTGGTGACAGAAGGAGGCACACAGCTTGGAACACTGAACTCTTGGTGACAGAAGGAGACACACCTTGGAACACTGAACTCTTGTTGATGAAGGGAGACACACAGCTTGGAACACTGAACTCTTGGTGATGGAGGGAGACACACAGCTTGGAACACTGAACTCTTGGTGACAGAGGGAGACACACAGCTTGGAGCACTGAAGTCTTGGTGACAGAAGGAGACACACAACTTGGAACACTGAACTCTCGGTGACAGAAGGAGGCACACAGCTTGGAACACTGAACTCTTGGTGACAGAAGGAGACACACACCTTGGAACACTGAACTCTTGTTGATGAAGGGAGACACACAGCTTGGAACACTGAACTCTCGGAGATGGAAGGAGGCACACAGCTTGGAACACTGAACTCTTGGTGACAGAAGGAGACACACAGCTTGGAACACTGAACTCTTGGTGATGGAGGGAGACACACAGCTTGGAACACTGAACTCTTGGTGACAGAGGGAGACACACAGCTTGGAGCACTGAAGTCTTGGTGACAGAAGGAGACACACAGCTTGGAATACTGAACTCTTGGTGCTGGAGGGAGACACATGGCTTGGAATACTGAACTCTTGGTGATAGAGGGAGACACACAGCTTGGAATATAGACCTCTTGGTGACGGAAGGAGACACACACCTTGGAACACTGAACTCTTGTTGATGAAGGGAGACACACAGCTTGGAACACTGAACTCTTGTTGATGAAGGGAGACACACAGCTTGGAACACTGAACTCTTGGTGATGGAGGGAGACACACAGCTTGGAACACTGAACTCTTGGTGACAGAAGGAGACACACAGCTTGGAACACTGAACTCTTGGTGATGGAGGGAGACACAGCTTGGAACACTGAACTCTCGGTGACAGAAGGAGGCACACAGCTTGGAACACTGAACTCTTGTTGATGAAGGGAGACACACAGCTTGGAACACTGAACTCTTGGTGATGGAGGGAGACACACAGCTTGGAACACTGAACTCTCTGTGACAGAAGGAGGCACACAGCTTGGAACACTGAACACTTGGTGACAGAAGGAGACACACACCTTGGAACACTGAACTCTTGGTGACAGAAGGAGACACACACCTTGGAACACTGAACTCTTGTTGATGAAGGGAGACACACAGCTTGGAACACTGAACTCTTGTTGATGAAGGGAGACACACAGCTTGGAACACTGAACTCTTGGTGACAGAAGGAGACACACACCTTGGAACAATGAACCCTTGGTGACAGAAGGAGACACACAGCTTGGAACACTGAACTCTCGGTGACAGAAGGAGGCACACAGCTTGGAACACTGAACTCTTGGTGACAGAAGGAGACACACACCTTGGAACACTGAACTCTTGTTGATGAAGGGAGACACACAGCGTGGAACACTGAACTCTTGGTGATGGAGGGAGACACACAGCTTGGAACACTGAACTCTTGGTGACAGAGGGAGACACACAGCTTGGAGCACTGAAGTCTTGGTGACAGAAGGAGACACAGCTTGGAACACTGAACTCTTGGTGACAGAAGGAGACACAGCTTGGAACACTGAACTCTTGGTGACAGAAGGAGATACACACCTTGGAACACTGAACTCTTGGTGATGGAGGGAGACACACACCTTGGAACACTGAACTCTAGTTGATGAAGGGAGACACACAGCTTGGAACACTGAACTCTTGGTGACGGAGGGAGACACACAGCTTGGAACACTGAACTCTTGGTGATGGAGGGAGACACACAGCTTGGAACACTGAACTCTCGGTGACAGAAGGAGGCACACAGCTTGGAACACTGAACTCTTGGTGACAGAAGGAGACACACACCTTGGAACACTGAACTCTTGTTGATGAAGGGAGACACAGCTTGGAACACTGAACTCTCGGTGACAGAAGGAGGCACACAGCTTTAAACACTGAACTCTTGTTGATGAAGGGAGACACACAGCTTGGAACACTGAACTCTTGGTGATGGAGGGAGACACACAGCTTGGAACACTGAACTCTGTGACAGAAGGAGGCACACAGCTTGGAACACTGAACTCTTGGTGACAGAAGGAGACACACACCTTGGAACACTGAACTCTTGTTGATGAAGGGAGACACACAGCTTGGAACACTGAACTCTCGGAGATGGAAGGAGGCACACAGCTTGGAACACTGAACTCTTGGTGACAGAAGGAGACACACAGCTTGGAACACTGAACTCTTGGTGATGGAGGGAGACACACAGCTTGGAACACTGAACTCTTGGTGACAGAGGGAGACACACAGCTTGGAGCACTGAAGTCTTGGTGACAGAAGGAGACACACAGCTTGGAATACTGAACTCTTGGTGCTGGAGGGAGACACATGGCTTGGAATACTGAACTCTTGGTGATAGAGGGAGACACACAGCTTGGAATATAGACCTCTTGGTGACGGAAGGAGACACACACCTTGGAACACTGAACTCTTGTTGATGAAGGGAGACACACAGCTTGGAACACTGAACTCTTGTTGATGAAGGGAGACACACAGCTTGGAACACTGAACTCTTGGTGATGGAGGGAGACACACAGCTTGGAACACTGAACTCTTGGTGACAGAAGGAGACACACAGCTTGGAACACTGAACTCTTGGTGATGGAGGGAGACACAGCTTGGAACACTGAACTCTCGGTGACAGAAGGAGGCACACAGCTTGGAACACTGAACTCTTGTTGATGAAGGGAGACACACAGCTTGGAACACTGAACTCTTGGTGATGGAGGGAGACACACAGCTTGGAACACTGAACTCTCTGTGACAGAAGGAGGCACACAGCTTGGAACACTGAACACTTGGTGACAGAAGGAGACACACACCTTGGAACACTGAACTCTTGGTGACAGAAGGAGACACACACCTTGGAACACTGAACTCTTGTTGATGAAGGGAGACACACAGCTTGGAACACTGAACTCTTGTTGATGAAGGGAGACACACAGCTTGGAACACTGAACTCTTGGTGACAGAAGGAGACACACACCTTGGAACAATGAACCCTTGGTGACAGAAGGAGACACACAGCTTGGAACACTGAACTCTCGGTGACAGAAGGAGGCACACAGCTTGGAACACTGAACTCTTGGTGACAGAAGGAGACACACACCTTGGAACACTGAACTCTTGTTGATGAAGGGAGACACACAGCGTGGAACACTGAACTCTTGGTGATGGAGGGAGACACACAGCTTGGAACACTGAACTCTTGGTGATGGAGCGAGACACACAGCTTGGAACACTGAACTCTTGGTGACAGAAGGAGACACACAGCTTGGAACACTGAACTCTTGGTGATGGAGGGAGACACAGCTTGGAACACTGAACTCTCGGTGACAGAAGGAGGCACACAGCTTGGAACACTGAACTCTTGTTGATGAAGGGAGACACACAGCTTGGAACACTGAACTCTTGGTGATGGAGGGAGACACACAGCTTGGAACACTGAACTCTCTGTGACAGAAGGAGGCACACAGCTTGGAACACTGAACACTTGGTGACAGAAGGAGACACACACCTTGGAACACTGAACTCTTGGTGACAGAAGGAGACACACACCTTGGAACACTGAACTCTTGTTGATGAAGGGAGACACACAGCTTGGAACACTGAACTCTTGTTGATGAAGGGAGACACACAGCTTGGAACACTGAACTCTTGGTGACAGAAGGAGACACACACCTTGGAACAATGAACCCTTGGTGACAGAAGGAGACACACAGCTTGGAACACTGAACTCTCGGTGACAGAAGGAGGCACACAGCTTGGAACACTGAACTCTTGGTGACAGAAGGAGACACACACCTTGGAACACTGAACTCTTGTTGATGAAGGGAGACACACAGCGTGGAACACTGAACTCTTGGTGATGGAGGGAGACACACAGCTTGGAACACTGAACTCTTGGTGACAGAGGGAGACACACAGCTTGGAGCACTGAAGTCTTGGTGACAGAAGGAGACACAGCTTGGAACACTGAACTCTTGGTGACAGAAGGAGACACAGCTTGGAACACTGAACTCTTGGTGACAGAAGGAGATACACACCTTGGAACACTGAACTCTTGGTGATGGAGGGAGACACACAGCTTGGAA
The DNA here is from genome assembly GCA_963921515.1 of Calotriton arnoldi. Classification (NCBI taxonomy): domain Eukaryota; kingdom Metazoa; phylum Chordata; class Amphibia; order Caudata; family Salamandridae; genus Calotriton; species Calotriton arnoldi. The sequence continues at coordinate 705,841 of CAWUFW010005083.1, forward strand.
CACTGAACTCTTGGTGATGGAGGGAGACACACAGCTTGGAACACTGAACTCTTGGTGACAGAAGGAGACACACACCTTGGAACACTGAACTCTTGGTGCTGGAGGGAGACACATGGCTTGGAACACTGAACTCTTGGTGATGGAGGGAGACACACAGCTTGGAACACTGAACTCTTGGTGACAGAAGGAGACACACACCTTGGAACACTGAACTCTTGTTGATGAAGGGAGACACAGCTTGGAACACTGAACTCTCGGTGACAGAAGGAGACACACACCTTGGAACACTGAACTCTTGGTGCTGGAGGGAGACACATGTCTTGGAACACTGAACTCTTGGTGATGGAGGGAGACACACAGCTTGGAACACTGAACTCTTGGTGACAGAAGGAGACACACACCTTGGAACACTGGACTCTTGTTGATGAAGGGAGACACAGCTTGGAACACTGAACTCTCGGTGACAGAAGGAGACACACACCTTGGAACACTGAACTCTTGTTGATGAAGGGAGACACACACCTTGGAACACTGCACTCTCGGAGATGGAAGGAGGCACACAGCTTGGAACACTGAACTCTTGGTGACAGAAGGAGACACACACCTTGGAACACTGAACTCTAGTTGATGAAGGGAGACACACAGCTTGGAACACTGAACTCTTGGTGACGGAGGGAGACACACAGCTTGGAACACTGAACTCTTGGTGATGGAGGGAGACACACAGCTTGGAACACTGAACTCTCGGTGACAGAAGGAGGCACACAGCTTGGAACACTGAACTCTTGGTGACAGAAGGAGACACACACCTTGGAACACTGAACTCTTGTTGATGAAGGGAGACACAGCTTGGAACACTGAACTCTCGGTGACAGAAGGAGGCACACAGCTTTAAACACTGAACTCTTGTTGATGAAGGGAGACACACAGCTTGGAACACTGAACTCTTGGTGATGGAGGGAGACACACAGCTTGGAACACTGAACTCTCTGTGACAGAAGGAGGCACACAGCTTGGAACACTGAACTCTTGGTGACAGAAGGAGACACACACCTTGGAACACTGAACTCTTGTTGATGAAGGGAGACACACAGCTTGGAACACTGAACTCTCGGAGATGGAAGGAGGCACACAGCTTGGAACACTGAACTCTTGGTGACAGAAGGAGACACACAGCTTGGAACACTGAACTCTTGGTGATGGAGGGAGACACACAGCTTGGAACACTGAACTCTTGGTGACAGAGGGAGACACACAGCTTGGAGCACTGAAGTCTTGGTGACAGAAGGAGACACACAGCTTGGAATACTGAACTCTTGGTGCTGGAGGGAGACACATGGCTTGGAATACTGAACTCTTGGTGATAGAGGGAGACACACAGCTTGGAATATAGACCTCTTGGTGACGGAAGGAGACACACACCTTGGAACACTGAACTCTTGTTGATGAAGGGAGACACACAGCTTGGAACACTGAACTCTTGTTGATGAAGGGAGACACACAGCTTGGAACACTGAACTCTTGGTGATGGAGGGAGACACACAGCTTGGAACACTGAACTCTTGGTGACAGAAGGAGACACACAGCTTGGAACACTGAACTCTTGGTGATGGAGGGAGACACAGCTTGGAACACTGAACTCTCGGTGACAGAAGGAGGCACACAGCTTGGAACACTGAACTCTTGTTGATGAAGGGAGACACACAGCTTGGAACACTGAACTCTTGGTGATGGAGGGAGACACACAGCTTGGAACACTGAACTCTCTGTGACAGAAGGAGGCACACAGCTTGGAACACTGAACACTTGGTGACAGAAGGAGACACACACCTTGGAACACTGAACTCTTGGTGACAGAAGGAGACACACACCTTGGAACACTGAACTCTTGTTGATGAAGGGAGACACACAGCTTGGAACACTGAACTCTTGTTGATGAAGGGAGACACACAGCTTGGAACACTGAACTCTTGGTGACAGAAGGAGACACACACCTTGGAACAATGAACCCTTGGTGACAGAAGGAGACACACAGCTTGGAACACTGAACTCTCGGTGACAGAAGGAGGCACACAGCTTGGAACACTGAACTCTTGGTGACAGAAGGAGACACACACCTTGGAACACTGAACTCTTGTTGATGAAGGGAGACACACAGCGTGGAACACTGAACTCTTGGTGATGGAGGGAGACACACAGCTTGGAACACTGAACTCTTGGTGATGGAGCGAGACACACAGCTTGGAACACTGAACTCTTGGTGACAGAAGGAGACACACAGCTTGGAACACTGAACTCTTGGTGATGGAGGGAGACACAGCTTGGAACACTGAACTCTCGGTGACAGAAGGAGGCACACAGCTTGGAACACTGAACTCTTGTTGATGAAGGGAGACACACAGCTTGGAACACTGAACTCTTGGTGATGGAGGGAGACACAGCTTGGAACACTGAACTCTCTGTGACAGAAGGAGGCACACAGCTTGGAACACTGAACACTTGGTGACAGAAGGAGACACACACCTTGGAACACTGAACTCTTGGTGACAGAAGGAGACACACACCTTGGAACACTGAACTCTTGTTGATGAAGGGAGACACACAGCTTGGAACACTGAACTCTTGTTGATGAAGGGAGACACACAGCTTGGAACACTGAACTCTTGGTGACAGAAGGAGACACACACCTTGGAACAATGAACCCTTGGTGACAGAAGGAGACACACAGCTTGGAACACTGAACTCTCGGTGACAGAAGGAGGCACACAGCTTGGAACACTGAACTCTTGGTGACAGAAGGAGACACACACCTTGGAACACTGAACTCTTGTTGATGAAGGGAGACACACAGCGTGGAACACTGAACTCTTGGTGATGGAGGGAGACACACAGCTTGGAACACTGAACTCTTGGTGACAGAGGGAGACACACAGCTTGGAGCACTGAAGTCTTGGTGACAGAAGGAGACACAGCTTGGAACACTGAACTCTTGGTGACAGAAGGAGACACAGCTTGGAACACTGAACTCTTGGTGACAGAAGGAGATACACACCTTGGAACACTGAACTCTTGGTGATGGAGGGAGACACACAGCTTGGAACACTGAACTCTTGGTGATGGAGGGAGACACACAGCTTGGAACACTGAACTCTTGGTGACAGAAGGAGACACACACCTTGGAACACTGAACTCTTGGTGCTGGAGGGAGACACATGGCTTGGAACACTGAACTCTTGGTGATGGAGGGAGACACACAGCTTGGAACACTGAACTCTTGGTGACAGAAGGAGACACACACCTTGGAACACTGGACTCTTGTTGATGAAGGGAGACACAGCTTGGAACACTGAACTCTCGGTGACAGAAGGAGACACACACCTTGGAACACTGAACTCTTGTTGATGAAGGAGACACACACCTTGGAACACTGCACTCTCGGAGATGGAAGGAGGCACACAGCTTGGAACACTGAACTCTTGGTGACAGAAGGAGACACACACCTTGGAACACTGAACTCTAGTTGATGAAGGGAGACACACAGCTTGGAACACTGAACTCTTGGTGACGGAGGGAGACACACAGCTTGGAACACTGAACTCTTGGTGATGGAGGGAGACACAGCTTGGAACACTGAACTCTCGGTGACAGAAGGAGGCACACAGCTTGGAACACTGAACTCTTGTTGATGAAGGGAGACACACAGCTTGGAACACTGAACTCTTGGTGATGGAGGGAGACACACAGATTGGAACACTGAACTCTCTGTGACAGAAGGAGGCACACAGCTTGGAACACTGAACACTTGGTGACAGAAGGAGACACACACCTTGGAACACTGAACTCTTGGTGACAGAAGGAGACACACACCTTGGAACACTGAACTCTTGTTGATGAAGGGAGACACACAGCTTGGAACACTGAACTCTTGTTGATGAAGGGAGACACACAGCTTGGAACACTGAACTCTTGGTGACAGAAGGAGACACACACCTTGGAACACTGAACTCTTGTTGATGAAGGGAGACACACAGCTTGGAACACTGAACTCTTGTTGATGAAGGGAGACACACAGCTTTGAACACTGAACTCTTGGTGACAGAAGGAGAGACACACCTTGGAACAATGAACTCTTGGTGACAGAAGGAGACACACAGCTTGGAACACTGAACTCTCGGTGACAGAAGGAGGCACACAGCTTGGAACACTGAACTCTTGGTGACAGAAGGAGACACACACCTTGGAACACTGAACTCTTGTTGATGAAGGGAGACACACAGCTTGGAACACTGAACTCTTGGTGATGGAGGGAGACACACATCTTGGAACACTGAACTCTTGGTGACAGAGGGAGACACACAGCTTGGAGCACTGAAGTCTTGGTGACAGAAGGAGACACAGGTTGGAACACTGAACTCTTGGTGACAGAAGGAGACACAGCTTGGAACACTGAACTCTTGGTGACAGAAGGAGATACACACCTTGGAACACTGAACTCTTGGTGATGGAGGGAGACACACAGCTTGGAACACTGAACTCTTGGTGATGGAGGGAGACACACAGCTTGGAACACTGAACTCTTGGTGACAGAAGGAGACACACACCTTGGAACACTGAACTCTTGGTGCTGGAGGGAGACACATGGCTTGGAACACTGAACTCTTGGTGATGGAGGGAGACACACAGCTTGGAACACTGAACTCTTGGTGACAGAAGGAGACACACACCTTGGAACACTGAACTCTTGTTGATGAAGGGAGACACAGCTTGGAACACTGAACTCTCGGTGACAGAAGGAGACACACACCTTGGAACACTGAACTCTTGGTGCTGGAGGGAGACACACAGCTTGGAACACTGAACTCTCGGTGACAGAAGGAGACACACAGCTTGGAACACTGAACTCTTGGTGACAGAAGGAGACACACACCTTGGAACACTGAACTCTTGTTGATGAAGGGAGACACAGCTTGGAACACTGAACTCTCGGTGACAGAAGGAGGCACACAGCTTGGAACACTGAACTCTTGTTGATGAAGGGAGACACACAGCTTGGAACACTGAACTCTTGGTGATGGAGGGAGACACACAGCTTGGAACACTGAACTCTCTGTGACAGAAGGAGGCACACAGCTTGGAACACTGAACTCTTGGTGACAGAAGGAGACACACACCTTGGAACACTGAACTCTTGGTGACAGAGGGAGACACACAGCTTGGAGCACTGAAGTCTTGGTGACAGAAGGAGGCACACAGCTTGGAACACTGAACTCTTGGTGACAGAAGGAGACACACCTTGGAACACTGAACTCTTGTTGATGAAGGGAGACACACAGCTTGGAACACTGAACTCTTGGTGATAGAGGGAGACACACAGCTTGGAGCACTGAAGTCTTGGTGACAGAAGGAGACACACAGCTTGGAACACTGAACTCTCGGTGACAGAAGGAGGCACACAGCTTGGAACACTGAACTCTTGGTGACAGAAGGAGACACACACCTTGGAACACTGAACTCTTGTTGATGAAGGGAGACACACAGCTTGGAACACTGAACTCTCGGAGATGGAAGGAGGCACACAGCTTGGAACACTGAACTCTTGGTGACAGAAGGAGACACACAGCTTGGAACACTGAACTCTTGGTGATGGAGGGAGACACACAGCTTGGAACACTGAACTCTTGGTGACAGAGGGAGACACACAGCTTGGAGCACTGAAGTCTTGGTGACAGAAGGAGACACACAGCTTGGAATACTGAACTCTTGGTGCTGGAGGGAGACACATGGCTTGGAATACTGAACTCTTGGTGATAGAGGGAGACACACAGCTTGGAATATAGACCTCTTGGTGACGGAAGGAGACACACACCTTGGAACACTGAACTCTTGTTGATGAAGGGAGACACACAGCTTGGAACACTGAACTCTTGTTGATGAAGGGAGACACACAGCTTGGAACACTGAACTCTTGGTGATGGAGGGAGACACACAGCTTGGAACACTGAACTCTTGGTGACAGAAGGAGACACACAGCTTGGAACACTGAACTCTTGGTGATGGAGGGAGACACAGCTTGGAACACTGAACTCTCGGTGACAGAAGGAGGCACACAGCTTGGAACACTGAACTCTTGTTGATGAAGGGAGACACACAGCTTGGAACACTGAACTCTTGGTGATGGAGGGAGACACACAGCTTGGAACACTGAACTCTCTGTGACAGAAGGAGGCACACAGCTTGGAACACTGAACACTTGGTGACAGAAGGAGACACACACCTTGGAACACTGAACTCTTGGTGACAGAAGGAGACACACACCTTGGAACACTGAACTCTTGTTGATGAAGGGAGACACACAGCTTGGAACACTGAACTCTTGTTGATGAAGGGAGACACACAGCTTGGAACACTGAACTCTTGGTGACAGAAGGAGACACACACCTTGGAACAATGAACCCTTGGTGACAGAAGGAGACACACAGCTTGGAACACTGAACTCTCGGTGACAGAAGGAGGCACACAGCTTGGAACACTGAACTCTTGGTGACAGAAGGAGACACACACCTTGGAACACTGAACTCTTGTTGATGAAGGGAGACACACAGCGTGGAACACTGAACTCTTGGTGATGGAGGGAGACACACAGCTTGGAACACTGAACTCTTGGTGACAGAGGGAGACACACAGCTTGGAGCACTGAAGTCTTGGTGACAGAAGGAGACACAGCTTGGAACACTGAACTCTTGGTGACAGAAGGAGACACAGCTTGGAACACTGAACTCTTGGTGACAGAAGGAGATACACACCTTGGAACACTGAACTCTTGGTGATGGAGGGAGACACACACCTTGGAACACTGAACTCTAGTTGATGAAGGGAGACACACAGCTTGGAACACTGAACTCTTGGTGACGGAGGGAGACACACAGCTTGGAACACTGAACTCTTGGTGAGGGAGGGAGACACACAGCTTGGAACACTGAACTCTCGGTGACAGAAGGAGGCACACAGCTTGGAACACTGAACTCTTGGTGACAGAAGGAGACACACACCTTGGAACACTGAACTCTTGTTGATGAAGGGAGACACAGCTTGGAACACTGAACTCTCGGTGACAGAAGGAGGCACACAGCTTTAAACACTGAACTCTTGGTGACAGAAGGAGACACACACCTTGGAACACTGAACTCTTGTTGATGAAGGGAGACACAGCTTGGAACACTGAACTCTCGGTGACAGAAGGAGGCACACAGCTTGAAACACTGAACTCTTGGTGACAGAAGGAGACACACACCTTGGAACACTGAACTCTTGTTGATGAAGGGAGACACACAGCTTGGAACACTGAACTCTCGGAGATGGAAGGAGGCACACAGCTTGGAACACTGAACTCTTGGTGACAGAAGGAGACACACAGCTTGGAACACTGAACTCTTGGTGATGGAGGGAGACACACAGCTTGGAACACTGAACTCTTGGTGACAGAGGGAGACACACAGCTTGGAGCACTGAAGTCTTGGTGACAGAAGGAGACACACAGCTTGGAATACTGAACTCTTGGTGCTGGAGGGAGACACATGGCTTGGAATACTGAACTCTTGGTGATAGAGGGAGACACACAGCTTGGAATATAGACCTCTTGGTGACGGAAGGAGACACACACCTTGGAACACTGAACTCTTGTTGATGAAGGAGACACACAGCTTGGAACACTGAACTCTTGTTGATGAAGGGAGACACACAGCTTGGAACACTGAACTCTTGGTGATGGAGGGAGACACACAGCTTGGAACACTGAACTCTTGGTGACAGAAGGAGACACACAGCTTGGAACACTGAACTCTTGGTGATGGAGGGAGACACAGCTTGGAACACTGAACTCTCGGTGACAGAAGGAGGCACACAGCTTGGAACACTGAACTCTTGTTGATGAAGGGAGACACACAGCTTGGAACACTGAACTCTTGGTGATGGAGGGAGACACACAGCTTGGAACACTGAACTCTCTGTGACAGAAGGAGGCACACAGCTTGGAACACTGAACACTTGGTGACAGAAGGAGACACACACCTTGGAACACTGAACTCTTGGTGACAGAAGGAGACACACACCTTGGAACACTGAACTCTTGTTGATGAAGGGAGACACACAGCTTGGAACACTGAACTCTTGTTGATGAAGGGAGACACACAGCTTGGAACACTGAACTCTTGGTGACAGAAGGAGACACACACCTTGGAACAATGAACCCTTGGTGACAGAAGGAGACACACAGCTTGGAACACTGAACTCTCGGTGACAGAAGGAGGCACACAGCTTGGAACACTGAACTCTTGGTGACAGAAGGAGACACACACCTTGGAACACTGAACTCTTGTTGATGAAGGGAGACACACAGCGTGGAACACTGAACTCTTGGTGATGGAGGGAGACACACAGCTTGGAACACTGAACTCTTGGTGATGGAGCGAGACACACAGCTTGGAACACTGAACTCTTGGTGACAGAAGGAGACACACAGCTTGGAACACTGAACTCTTGGTGATGGAGGGAGACACAGCTTGGAACACTGAACTCTCGGTGACAGAAGGAGGCACACAGCTTGGAACACTGAACTCTTGTTGATGAAGGGAGACACACAGCTTGGAACACTGAACTCTTGGTGATGGAGGGAGACACACAGCTTGGAACACTGAACTCTCTGTGACAGAAGGAGGCACACAGCTTGGAACACTGAACACTTGGTGACAGAAGGAGACACACACCTTGGAACACTGAACTCTTGGTGACAGAAGGAGACACACACCTTGGAACACTGAACTCTTGTTGATGAAGGGAGACACACAGCTTGGAACACTGAACTCTTGTTGATGAAGGGAGACACACAGCTTGGAACACTGAACTCTTGGTGACAGAAGGAGACACACACCTTGGAACAATGAACCCTTGGTGACAGAAGGAGACACACAGCTTGGAACACTGAACTCTCGGTGACAGAAGGAGGCACACAGCTTGGAACACTGAACTCTTGGTGACAGAAGGAGACACACACCTTGGAACACTGAACTCTTGTTGATGAAGGGAGACACACAGCGTGGAACACTGAACTCTTGGTGATGGAGGGAGACACACAGCTTGGAACACTGAACTCTTGGTGACAGAGGGAGACACACAGCTTGGAGCACTGAAGTCTTGGTGACAGAAGGAGACACAGCTTGGAACACTGAACTCTTGGTGACAGAAGGAGACACAGCTTGGAACACTGAACTCTTGGTGACAGAAGGAGATACACACCTTGGAACACTGAACTCTTGGTGATGGAGGGAGACACACAGCTTGGAACACTGAACTCTTGGTGATGGAGGGAGACACACAGCTTGGAACACTGAACTCTTGGTGACAGAAGGAGACACACACCTTGGAACACTGAACTCTTGGTGCTGGAGGGAGACACATGGCTTGGAACACTGAACTCTTGGTGATGGAGGGAGACACACAGCTTGGAACACTGAACTCTTGGTGACAGAAGGAGACACACACCTTGGAACACTGAACTCTTGTTGATGAAGGGAGACACAGCTTGGAACACTGAACTCTCGGTGACAGAAGGAGACACACACCTTGGAACACTGAACTCTTGGTGCTGGAGGGAGACACATGTCTTGGAACACTGAACTCTTGGTGATGGAGGGAGACACACAGCTTGGAACACTGAACTCTTGGTGACAGAAGGAGACACACACCTTGGAACACTGGACTCTTGTTGATGAAGGGAGACACAGCTTGGAACACTGAACTCTCGGTGACAGAAGGAGACACACACCTTGGAACACTGAACTCTTGTTGATGAAGGGAGACACACACCTTGGAACACTGCACTCTCGGAGATGGAAGGAGGCACACAGCTTGGAACACTGAACTCTTGGTGACAGAAGGAGACACACACCTTGGAACACTGAACTCTAGTTGATGAAGGGAGACACACAGCTTGGAACACTGAACTCTTGGTGACGGAGGGAGACACACAGCTTGGAACACTGAACTCTTGGTGATGGAGGGAGACACACAGCTTGGAACACTGAACTCTCGGTGACAGAAGGAGGCACACAGCTTGGAACACTGAACTCTTGGTGACAGAAGGAGACACACACCTTGGAACACTGAACTCTTGTTGATGAAGGGAGACACAGCTTGGAACACTGAACTCTCGGTGACAGAAGGAGGCACACAGCTTTAAACACTGAACTCTTGTTGATGAAGGGAGACACACAGCTTGGAACACTGAACTCTTGGTGATGGAGGGAGACACACAGCTTGGAACACTGAACTCTCTGTGACAGAAGGAGGCACACAGCTTGGAACACTGAACTCTTGGTGACAGAAGGAGACACACACCTTGGAACACTGAACTCTTGTTGATGAAGGGAGACACACAGCTTGGAACACTGAACTCTCGGAGATGGAAGGAGGCACACAGCTTGGAACACTGAACTCTTGGTGACAGAAGGAGACACACAGCTTGGAACACTGAACTCTTGGTGATGGAGGGAGACACACAGCTTGGAACACTGAACTCTTGGTGACAGAGGGAGACACACAGCTTGGAGCACTGAAGTCTTGGTGACAGAAGGAGACACACAGCTTGGAATACTGAACTCTTGGTGCTGGAGGGAGACACATGGCTTGGAATACTGAACTCTTGGTGATAGAGGGAGACACACAGCTTGGAATATAGACCTCTTGGTGACGGAAGGAGACACACACCTTGGAACACTGAACTCTTGTTGATGAAGGGAGACACACAGCTTGGAACACTGAACTCTTGTTGATGAAGGGAGACACACAGCTTGGAACACTGAACTCTTGGTGATGGAGGGAGACACACAGCTTGGAACACTGAACTCTTGGTGACAGAAGGAGACACACAGCTTGGAACACTGAACTCTTGGTGATGGAGGGAGACACAGCTTGGAACACTGAACTCTCGGTGACAGAAGGAGGCACACAGCTTGGAACACTGAACTCTTGTTGATGAAGGGAGACACACAGCTTGGAACACTGAACTCTTGGTGATGGAGGGAGACACACAGCTTGGAACACTGAACTCTCTGTGACAGAAGGAGGCACACAGCTTGGAACACTGAACACTTGGTGACAGAAGGAGACACACACCTTGGAACACTGAACTCTTGGTGACAGAAGGAGACACACACCTTGGAACACTGAACTCTTGTTGATGAAGGGAGACACACAGCTTGGAACACTGAACTCTTGTTGATGAAGGGAGACACACAGCTTGGAACACTGAACTCTTGGTGACAGAAGGAGACACACACCTTGGAACAATGAACCCTTGGTGACAGAAGGAGACACACAGCTTGGAACACTGAACTCTCGGTGACAGAAGGAGGCACACAGCTTGGAACACTGAACTCTTGGTGACAGAAGGAGACACACACCTTGGAACACTGAACTCTTGTTGATGAAGGGAGACACACAGCGTGGAACACTGAACTCTTGGTGATGGAGGGAGACACACAGCTTGGAACACTGAACTCTTGGTGATGGAGCGAGACACACAGCTTGGAACACTGAACTCTTGGTGACAGAAGGAGACACACAGCTTGGAACACTGAACTCTTGGTGATGGAGGGAGACACAGCTTGGAACACTGAACTCTCGGTGACAGAAGGAGGCACACAGCTTGGAACACTGAACTCTTGTTGATGAAGGGAGACACACAGCTTGGAACACTGAACTCTTGGTGATGGAGGAGACACAGCTTGGAACACTGAACTCTCTGTGACAGAAGGAGGCACACAGCTTGGAACACTGAACACTTGGTGACAGAAGGAGACACACACCTTGGAACACTGAACTCTTGGTGACAGAAGGAGACACACACCTTGGAACACTGAACTCTTGTTGATGAAGGGAGACACACAGCTTGGAACACTGAACTCTTGTTGATGAAGGGAGACACACAGCTTGGAACACTGAACTCTTGGTGACAGAAGGAGACACACACCTTGGAACAATGAACCCTTGGTGACAGAAGGAGACACACAGCTTGGAACACTGAACTCTCGGTGACAGAAGGAGGCACACAGCTTGGAACACTGAACTCTTGGTGACAGAAGGAGACACACACCTTGGAACACTGAACTCTTGTTGATGAAGGGAGACACACAGCGTGGAACACTGAACTCTTGGTGATGGAGGGAGACACACAGCTTGGAACACTGAACTCTTGGTGACAGAGGGAGACACACAGCTTGGAGCACTGAAGTCTTGGTGACAGAAGGAGACACAGCTTGGAACACTGAACTCTTGGTGACAGAAGGAGACACAGCTTGGAACACTGAACTCTTGGTGACAGAAGGAGATACACACCTTGGAACACTGAACTCTTGGTGATGGAGGGAGACACACAGCTTGGAACACTGAACTCTTGGTGATGGAGGGAGACACACAGCTTGGAACACTGAACTCTTGGTGACAGAAGGAGACACACACCTTGGAACACTGAACTCTTGGTGCTGGAGGGAGACACATGGCTTGGAACACTGAACTCTTGGTGATGGAGGGAGACACACAGCTTGGAACACTGAACTCTTGGTGACAGAAGGAGACACACACCTTGGAACACTGGACTCTTGTTGATGAAGGGAGACACAGCTTGGAACACTGAACTCTCGGTGACAGAAGGAGACACACACCTTGGAACACTGAACTCTTGTTGATGAAGGGAGACACACACCTTGGAACACTGCACTCTCGGAGATGGATGGAGGCACACAGCTTGGAACACTGAACTCTTGGTGACAGAAGGAGACACACACCTTGGAACACTGAACTCTAGTTGATGAAGGGAGACACACAGCTTGGAACACTGAACTCTTGGTGACGGAGGGAGACACACAGCTTGGAACACTGAACTCTTGGTGATGGAGGGAGACACACAGCTTGGAACACTGAACTCTCGGTGACAGAAGGAGGCACACAGCTTGGAACACTGAACTCTTGGTGACAGAAGGAGACACACACCTTGGAACACTGAACTCTTGTTGATGAAGGGAGACACAGCTTGGAACACTGAACTCTCGGTGACAGAAGGAGGCACACAGCTTTAAACACTGAACTCTTGTTGATGAAGGGAGACACACAGCTTGGAACACTGAACTCTTGGTGATGGAGGGAGACACACAGCTTGGAACACTGAACTCTCTGTGACAGAAGGAGGCACACAGCTTGGAACACTGAACTCTTGGTGACAGAAGGAGACACACACCTTGGAACACTGAACTCTTGTTGATGAAGGGAGACACACAGCTTGGAACACTGAACTCTTGGTGATGGAGGAGACACACAGCTTGGAACACTGAACTCTTGGTGACAGAGGGAGACACACAGCTTGGAGCACTGAAGTCTTGGTGACAGAAGGAGACACACAGCTTGGAACACTGAACTCTCTTTGACAGAAGGAGGCATACAGCTTGGAACACTGAACTCTTGGTGACAGAAGGAGACACACCTTGGAACACTGAACTCTTGTTGATGAAGGGAGACACAGCTTGGAACACTGAACTCTTGGTGATGGAGGGAGACACACAGCTTGGAACACTGAACTCTTTGTGACAGAGGGAGACACACAGCTTGGAGCACTGAAGTCTTGGTGACAGAAGGAGACACACAGCTTGGAACACTGAACTCTCGGTGACAGAACGAGGCACACAGCTTGGAACACTGAACTCTTGGTGACAGAAGGAGACACACACCTTGGAACACTGAACTCTTGTTGATGAAGGGAGACACACAGCTTGGAACACTGAACTCTTGGTGATGGAGGGAGACACACAGCTTGGAACACTGAACTCTTGGTGACAGAGGGAGACACACAGCTTGGAGCACTGAAGTCTTGGTGACAGAAGGAGACACAGCTTGGAACACTGAACTCTTGGTGACAGAAGGAGACACAGCTTGGAACACTGAACTCTTGGTGACAGAAGGAGATACACACCTTGGAACACTGAACTCTTGGTGATGGAGGGAGACATACAGCTTGGAACACTGAACTCTTGGTGATGGAGGGAGACACACAGCTTGGAACACTGAACTCTTGGTGACAGAAGGAGACACACACCTTGGAACACTGAACTCTTGGTGCTGGAGGGAGACACATGGCTTGGAACACTGAACTCTTGGTGATGGAGGGAGACACACAGCTTGGAACACTGAACTCTTGGTGACAGAAGGAGACACACACCTTGGAACACTGAACTCTTGTTGATGAAGGGAGACACAGCTTGGAACACTGAACTCTCGGTGACAGAAGGAGACACACACCTTGGAACACTGAACTCTTGGTGCTGGAGGGAGACACATGGCTTGGAACACTGAACTCTTGGTGATGGAGGGAGACACACAGCTTGGAACACTGAACTCTTGGTGACAGAGGGAGACACACACCTTGGAACACTGAACTCTTGTTGATGAAGGGAGACACAGCTTGGAACACTGAACTCTCGGTGACAGAAGGAGACACACACCTTGGAACACTGAACTCTTGTTGATGAAGGAGACACACACCTTGGAACACTGAACTCTCGGAGATGGAAGGAGGCACACAGCTTGGAACACTGAACTCTTGGTGACAGAAGGAGACACACACCTTGGAACACTAACTCTTGTTGATGAAGGGAGACACACAGCTTGGAACACTGAACTCTTGGTGATGGAGGGAGACACACAGCTTGGAACACTGAACTCTTGGTGACAGAGGGAGACACACAGCTTGGAGCACTGAAGTCTTGGTGACAGAAGGAGACACACAGCTTGGAATACTGAACTCTTGGTGCTGGAGGGAGACACATGGCTTGGAATACTGATCTCTTGGTGATAGAGGGAGACACACAGCTTGGAGCACTGAAGTCTTGGTGACAGAGGGAGACACACAGCTTGGAGCACTGAAGTCCTGGTGATGGAAGGAGGCACACAGCTTGGAATATAGACCTCTTGGTGACGGAAGGAGACACAAAGCTTGGAATACTGAACTCTCGGAGGTGGAAGGAGGCACACAGCTTGGAACACTGAACTCTCGGTGACAGAAGGAGGCACACAGCTTGGAACACTGAACTCTTGGTGACAGAAGGAGGCACACAGCTTGGAACCCTGAACTCTTGGTGATGGAGGGAGACACAGCTTGGAACACTGAACTCTTGGTGATGGAGGGAGACACACGGCTTGGAACACTGAACTCTTGGTTACGGAGGGAGACACACAGCTTGGAACACTGAACTCTTGGTTACGGAGGGAGACACATGTCTTGGAATACTGAACCCTTGGTAATGGAAGGAGACACACAGCTTGGAAAACTGAACTCCTGGTTACGGAGGGAGACACATGTCTTGGAATACTGAACTCTTGGTGATGGAAGAAGACACACAGCTTGGAACACTGAACTCTTGGTGATGGAGGGAGACACACGGCTTGGAACACTGAACTGTTGGTGACGGAAGGAGACACACAGCTTGGAACACTGAACTCTTGGTGACGGAGGGAGACACATGGTTTGGAGCACTGAAGTCCTGGTGATGGAAGGAGACACACAGCTTGGAACACTGAACTCTTGTTGATGAAGGGAGACACACAGCTTGGAATACTGAACTCTTGGTAATGGAAGGAGACACACAGCTTGGAAGACTGAACTCTTGGTGATGGAGGGAGACACACAGCTTGGAATACTGAACTCTCAGTGATGGAAGGATGCACACAGCTTGGAAAACTGAACTCTTGGTGATGGAAGGAGGCACACAGCTTGGAAGACTGAACTCTTGGTAATGGTAGGAGACACACAGCTTGGAACACTGAACTCTTGGTAATAGAAGGAGACTCACAGCGTGGAACACTGAAGTCTTGGGGACAGAGGGAGACACACAGCTTGGAGCACTGAAGTCCTGGTGATGGAAGGAGACACACAGCTTGGAACACTGAACTCTTGATAATGGAAGGAGACACACAGCTTGGAACACTGAACTATTGGTGATGGAAGGAGACACACAGCTTGGAATACTGAACTCTTGGTGATGGAGGGAGACACACAGCTTGGAACACTGAACTCTTGGTGATGGAGGGAGACACACAGCTTGGAACACTGAACTCTTGGTGATGGAGGGAGACACACAGCTTGGAACACTGAACTCTCGGTGACAGAAGGAGGCACACAGCTTGGAACACTGAACTCTTGGTGACAGAAGGAGACACACACCTTGGAACACTGAACTCTTGTTGATGAAGGAGACACAGCTTGGAACACTGAACTCTCGGTGACAGAAGGAGGCACACAGCTTGGAACACTGAACTCTTGGTGACAGAAGGAGACACACACCTTGGAACACTGAACTCTTGTTGATGAAGGGAGACACACAGCTTGGAACACTGAACTCTTGGTGATGGAGGGAGACACACAGCTTGGAACACTGAACTCTTGGTGACAAAGGGAGACACACAGCTTGGAGCACTGAAGTCTTGGTGACAGAAGGAGACACACAGCTTGGAACACTGAACTCTCGGTGACAGAAGGAGGCACACAGCTTGGAACACTGAACTCTTGGTGACAGAAGGAGACACACACCTTGGAACACTGAACTCTTGTTGATGAAGGGAGACACACAGCTTGGAACACTGAACTCTTGGTGATGGAGGGAGACACACAGCTTGGAACACTGAACTCTTGGTGACAGAGGGAGACACACAGCTTGGAGCACTGAAGTCTTGGTGACAGAAGGAGACACACAGCTTGGAACACTGAACTCTCGGTGACAGAAGGAGGCACACAGCTTGGAACACTGAACTCTTGGTGACAGAAGGAGACACACACCTTGGAACACTGAACTCTTGTTGATGAAGGGAGACACACAGCTTGGAACACTGAACTCTTGGTGATGGAGGGAGACACACAGCTTGGAACACTGAACTCTTGGTGACAGAGGGAGACACACAGCTTGGAGCAATGAAGTCTTGGTGACAGAAGGAGACACAGCTTGGAACACTGGTGACAGAAGGAGACACACACCTTGGAACACTGAACTCTTGGTGATGGAGGGAGACATACAGCTTGGAACACTGAACTCTTGGTGATGGAGGGAGACACACAGCTTGGAACACTGAACTCTTGGTGACAGAAGGAGACACACACCTTGGAACACTGAACTCTTGGTGCTGGAGGGAGACACATGGCTTGGAACACTGAACTCTTGGTGATGGAGGGAGACACACAGCTTGGAACACTGAACTCTTGGTGACAGAAGGAGACACACACCTTGGAACACTGAACTCTTGTTGATGAAGGGAGACACAGCTTGGAACACTGAACTCTCGGTGACAGAAGGAGACACACACCTTGGAACACTGAACTCTTGGTGCTGGAGGGAGACACATGGCTTGGAACACTGAACTCTTGGTGATGGAGGGAGACACACAGCTTGGAACACTGAACTCTTGGTGACAGAGGAGACACACACCTTGGAACACTGAACTCTTGTTGATGAAGGGAGACACAGCTTGGAACACTGAACTCTCGGTGACAGAAGGAGACACACACCTTGGAACACTGAACTCTTGTTGATGAAGGGAGACACACACCTTGGAACACTGAACTCTCGGAGATAGGAGGCACACAGCTTGGAACACTGAACTCTTGGTGACAGAAGGAGACACACACCTTGGAACACTAACTCTTGTTGATGAAGGGAGACACACAGCTTGGAACACTGAACTCTTGGTGATGGAGGGAGACACACGGCTTGGAACACTGAACTGTTGGTGACGGAAGGAGACACACAGCTTGGAACACTGAACTCTTGGTGACGGAGGGAGACACATGGTTTGGAGCACTGAAGTCCTGGTGATGGAAGGAGACACACAGCTTGGAACACTGAACTCTTGTTGATGAAGGGAGACACACAGCTTGGAATACTGAACTCTTGGTAATGGAAGGAGACACACAGCTTGGAATACTGAACTCTTGGTGATGGAGGGAGACACACAGCTTGGAATACTGAACTCTCAGTGATGGAAGGATGCACACAGCTTGGAAAACTGAACTCTTGGTGATGGAAGGAGGCACACAGCTTGGAAGACTGAACTCTTGGTAATGGTAGGAGGCACACAGCTTGGAACACTGAACTCTTGGTAATAGAAGGAGACTCACAGCGTGGAACACTGAAGTCTTGGGGACAGAGGGAGACACACAGCTTGGAGCACTGAAGTCCTGGTGATGGAAGGAGACACACAGCTTGGAACACTGAACTCTTGATAATGGAAGGAGACACACAGCTTGGAACACTGAACTATTGGTGATGGAAGGAGACACACAGCTTGGAATACTGAACTCTTGGTGATGGAGGGAGACACACAGCTTGGAACACTGAACTCTTGGTGATGGAGGGAGACACACAGCTTGGAACACTGAACTCTTGGTGATGGAGGGAGACACACAGCTTGGAACACTGAACTCTTGGTGACAGAAGGAGGCACACAGCTTGGAACACTGAACTCTTGGTGACAGAAGGAGACACACACCTTGGAACACTGAACTCTTGTTGATGAAGGGAGACACACAGCTTGGAACACTGAACTCTTGGTGATGGAGGGAGACACACAGCTTGGAACACTGAACTCTTGGTGACAAAGGGAGACACACAGCTTGGAGCACTGAAGTCTTGGTGACAGAAGGAGACACACAGCTTGGAACACTGAACTCTCGGTGACAGAAGGAGGCACACAGCTTGGAACACTGAACTCTTGGTGACAGAAGGAGACACACACCTTGGAACACTGAACTCTTGTTGATGAAGGGAGACACACAGCTTGGAACACTGAACTCTTGGTGATGGAGGGAGACACACAGCTTGGAACACTGAACTCTTGGTGACAGAGGGAGACACACAGCTTGGAGCACTGAAGTCTTGGTGACAGAAGGAGACACACAGCTTGGAACACTGAACTCTCGGTGACAGAAGGAGGCACACAGCTTGGAACACTGAACTCTTGGTGACAGAAGGAGACACACACCTTGGAACACTGAACTCTTGTTGATGAAGGGAGACACACAGCTTGGAACACTGAACTCTTGGTGATGGAGGGAGACACACAGCTTGGAACACTGAACTCTTGGTGACAGAGGGAGACACACAGCTTGGAGCAATGAAGTCTTGGTGACAGAAGGAGACACAGCTTGGAACACTGAACTCTGGGTGACAGAAGGAGACACAGCTTGGAACACTGAACTCTTGGTGACAGAAGGAGATACACACCTTGGAACACTGAACTCTTGGTGATGGAGGGAGACACACAGCTTGGAACACTGAACTCTTGGTGATGGAGGGAGACACACAGCTTGGAACACTGAACTCTTGGTGACAGAAGGAGACACACACCTTGGAACACTGAACTCTTGGTGCTGGAGGGAGACACATGGCTTGGAACACTGAACTCTTGGTGATGGAGGGAGACACACAGCTTGGAACACTGAACTCTTGGTGACAGAAGGAGACACACACCTTGGAACACTGAACTCTTGTTGATGAAGGGAGACACAGCTTGGAACACTGAACTCTCGGTGACAGAAGGAGACACACACCTTGGAACACTGAACTCTTGGTGCTGGAGGGAGACACATGGCTTGGAACACTGAACTCTTGGTGATGGAGGGAGACACACAGCTTGGAACACTGAACTCTTGGTGACAGAGGGAGACACACACCTTGGAACACTGAACTCTTGTTGATGAAGGGAGACACAGCTTGGAACACTGAACTCTCGGTGACAGAAGGAGACACACACCTTGGAACACTGAACTCTTGTTGATGAAGGGAGACACACACCTTGGAACACTGAACTCTCGGAGATGGAAGGAGGCACACAGCTTGGAACACTGAACTCTTGGTGACAGAAGGAGACACACACCTTGGAACACTGAACTCTTGTTGATGAAGGGAGACACACAGCTTGGAACACTGAACTCTTGGTGATGGAGGGAGACACACAGCTTGGAACACTGAACTCTTGGTGATAGAGGGAGACACACAGCTTGGAGCACTGAAGTCTTGGTGACAGAGGGAGACACACAGCTTGGAGCACTGAAGTCCTGGTGATGGAAGGAGACACACAGCTTGGAATATAGACCTCTTGGTGACGGAAGGAGACACAAAGCTTGGAATACTGAACTCTCGGAGGTGGAAGGAGGCACACAGCTTGGAACACTGAACTCTCGGTGACAGAAGGAGGCACACAGCTTGGAACACTGAACTCTTGGTGACAGAAGGAGGCACACAGCTTGGAACACTGAACTCGGTGATGGAGGGAGACACACGGCTTGGAACACTGAACTCTTGGTTACGGAGGGAGACACACAGCTTGGAACACTGAACTCTTGGTTAAGGAGGTAGACACATGACTTGGAATACTGAATCCTTGCGAATGGAAGGAGACACACAGCTTGGAAAACTGAACTATTGGTTACGGAGGGAGACACATGTCTTGGAATACTGAACTCTTGGTGATGGAAGAAGACACACAGCTTGGAACACTGAACTCTTGGTGATGGAGGGAGACACACGGCTTGGAACACTGAACTGTTGGTGACGGAAGGAGACACACAGCTTGGAACACTGAACTCTTGGTGACGGAGGGAGACACATGGTTTGGAGCACTGAAGTCCTGGTGATGGAAGGAGACGCACAGCTTGGAACACTGAACTCTTGTTGATGAAGGGAGACACACAGCTTGGAATACTGAACTCTTGGTAATGGAAGGAGACACACAGCTTGGAATACTGAACTCTTGGTGATGGAGGGAGACACACAGCTTGGAATACTGAACTCTCGGTGATGGAAGGATGCACGCAGCTTGGTAAACTGAACTCTTGGTGATGGAAGGAGGCACACAGCTTGGAAGACTGAACTCTTGGTAATGGTAGGAGACACACAGCTTGGAACACTGAACTCTTGGTAATAGAAGGAGACTCACAGCATGGAACACTGAAGTCTTGGGGACAGAGGGAGACACACAGCTTGGAGCACTGAAGTCCTGGTGATGGAAGGAGACACACAGCTTGGAACACTGAACTCTTGATAATGGAAGGAGACACACAGCTTGGAACACTGAACTCTTGGTGATGGAAGGAGACACACAGCTTGGAATACTGAACTCTTGGTGATCGAGGGAGACACACAGCTTGGAACACTGAACTCTTGGTAATGGGAGGAGACACACAGCTGGGAACACTGAACTCTTGGTGTTGGAAGGAGACACACAGCTTGGAATAATGAACTCTTGGTGGTGGAAGGAGACACATAGCTTGGAATACTGAGCTCTTGGTGATGGAGGGAGTCACACAGCTTGGAAAACTGAACTCTCGGTGATGGAAGGAGACACACAGCTTGGAACACTGAACTCTCGGTGATGGAAGGAAACACACAGCTTGGAAAACTGAACTCTCTGTGATGGAAGGAGGCACACAGCTTGGAAGACTGAACTCTTGGTAATGGTAGGAGACACACAGCTTGGAAAACTGAACTCTTGGTGATGGAAGGAGACACACATCTTGAAACACTGAACTCTTGGTGATGGAAGAAGACACACAGCTTGGAGCTCTGAACTCTTGGAGATGAGAGGAGACACACGGCGTGGAATACTGAACTCTTTAAAAAAACTATTTTTATTGGTAGCAGCACAAGTTATTAATACAGTTCCAATAATATTGGCAATATTGCAACAAAATATCTGTAATAAAATTATGTCCATCCCTTATATTGTTCATATGTTGTTTTTGAGGCTTATTTGCAAAATTGTCCTGATATGATCTTCAGATCTCCTCCTGTGACAAGCCCCGGGAGGGCGCAGTGCATATCCCTCCCCTGTACGCATTGCATCCTCCCCATACCTGTTCCCACTTCTTGGGGCATCCCCTATTTACATAGACTGCCTTCTCGGCTACCATGGCCCAATCCATATTTTGCACCATTCTGCATGTGTTGGTGTAGGCTGCGCTCCCCAATGTTTAGCGACATTGCGCTTTGCAATCATCATACCTAGCGTCGCCCAGTCTTGCTTTTTACAATTAAAGTCTGTCGCCTCCCAGATATTGAGAAGGCATCTTTTGGGTTCGGGTGGTACAGGGGTCCCGCATACCTGTGTGATTGTGAGCATGATTGTCTTGCAGTAGTTCCTTATCTCGGGACAGTCCCATAGGATGTGATAGAATGTGCCTGTTCCTCCACACTGACGCAAACAGAGCGGGGAATCAGCTTTTCCCTTTCTGACTAGTGTTTCTCTGGGTAGGTAGGTTCTGTGTAGCACCTTAAGTTGCACTAATGGCAATCTAGAGGATAATGCCACCTCCAGCGGAGATTCCAACGCTTCCTGCCAGTCAGTGTCGTCTAGTTCCTCCATGTCTTTTTGCCATCTCTCACGGAGGCCTTGCATTGGATCTGGCAAATTATTGATTAATTTTTGGTAAGTTAGGGAGATTTCTTTACGGTCCATCCTTTCTGTGAGCAGCCTGTCCTCTAATGGTGATGCTTCTGGGAGGGTCGTAGCCGCAGGGATCACTGCCGTAAGTGCATGCCTGATCTGTAGGTAGCGGAATGTTTCCGTTGTGGCCATGTTGTATTGTTGTTGCAGCTTTTCGAATGGGATAACTTTCCCCTTATCCCAGAGATCTCCCACCCTTGAGATTCCGATAAGATCCCATTTTTGGAAACCTTTACAGCTAATCAATCTACCCAGTTTCCCAAAGTGGGGTAAACTGCACCAGTTTGTTATGCCAGCCCAGCTTCTTGTGTACTGTGTGCTATAGGTGAACCATTTGTGCTGTAGGCCCGAGAGGCTTTTATTGTTTGCTTTGGCGTATAATGCTCGCAGGGCACCCCCTTCACCCAGGATGTAATGATTCATTCGAAATGCGGGGTCAGTATGCGGGCAGTGTGTCCAGTGGTTAAGGACTATGAGCTGTGAAGCCCAGTAATACGCTTGTATGTGTGGGAGTGCTATGCCGCCATCGTACCATCCCTTAACTAATTTATTGGTGGCTATGCGGGGTGGTTTCCCATCCCACTGCAGATTACGTACTTCAGCATCTATTGCCTTAAAGTATGTCTGTGGTATACGGAATGGCGTGTTCTGGAGGGCATATAGAAATCTGGGTAATGCCATCATCTTAAAGAGTGCGGCACGCCCCAGTAACGTTAATGGGAGGGATCGCCAATGTTTGACATCACTTCGTAGGCGTCTCAAGGGTTCCTGGAGGTTCCTATTCATGAACTCCTCAGGGTTCATTGTGAGGAAGATATCCAAATAGCGAAAGCCGTCTGCCACCACCGTCACCTCGCACCCCTTGGGTATCCTTGGGGGTGGACCATTGAGGACATTTAAAATTGATTTATTCCAATTTATCGTGCACCCCGAACACTTCCCAAAGTTCATGAAAATGTTCATTAATCTGGCTAGGGAGCGTGTTGGTGATGCAATGTACAGCAGAATATCGTCTGCGTATAATGATATACGGTCCTCCCAGTCCGCCGTCCAACGGAGTCCCCATATCAGGGGGTCCCCCCTTACTCACGCCGCGAGAGGTTCTAGTACAAGAGCAAAGAGGATTGGCAACAGGGGGCATCCCTGTCGTATCCCTCGGCCAAGGACAAAGGTCGCTGATAGTCTGGCTTTGACCACTACCTGTGCCAGTGGTTTCGTGTACAGGAGGTGGACCCAGGACCTGAATTTGGGGCTGAGCCCCATGCGCTCTAGGACTGCAAAAAGAAAGGTCCATTCAATGGTGTTGAAGGCCATGCGGGCATCCAAGGAGAGGATGATGGCCTCCTCCTGGATGGTGTTTCTTTTTCCCAGTACCCTATGGAAATGACGTTAAGTTAAGGGCTGTATTCCTGCCTGGCATGAAGCCGGATTGGTCAGGGTGTACCAGTTTGGTGAGGTATGGTGTCTATCTGTTTGCAAGTGTTTAAGCCAGTATTTTTGCTTCTGCATTAAGCAGTGAGATGGATCGGTATGAAGCACACTTCTCCGCTGGTTTGTGGATTGTGACTATTGTCGCCAGACATTGGTCTCTGGGGAGCTCCCGGCCTCCAAGCTGGCCCGGTATATTTCTATAAGGTGTGGTGCTAATTGTGTCACTGTCATTTTGTACAATTCGATTTGGATGCCGTTGGGTCCCATGGCCTTCCCTGACTGCATACAACCTATAGCCGAGGTTATTTCTTCTACTGTGAGGTCACTCTCGAGCTGCAGTGTCTCTTCTGCAGTGAGTGTGGCGATGTGGATGTCCCTGAGGAGTTCAGCTGTTTCTGTTGCTGTGGCTGTGGTTACTGGGTATAGATCTTAGCGTAATAGTTTGAGAATGCTTCTACAATATGTTGCGGGTCTTTGGTTAGGTTCCCCGAGTCAGTCTGGAGCCGAGCCACCCATCTATCTGCTCGGTCGAGTCTATCCAGCCAGGCAAGCAGTTTACCTGCTTTGTCCCCTACTTCATAGATCTTGTGTTGGGAAGTTGCCTATCTAGTTCTGGCTTCCTCCCACATGTGTTCCTTGTATTCCTGATTTTTTGTGTTGAGTTGATGTGTGTTAGAGTCAGAGGGGTCTTGAGAGTGCAGTGCTTCTAGGTCCAGTACTTCCAGTTCTAGGGCATCAGTCACTCATTTTCTTTTTTTGTGGCCTGATATGAGGGAGATGGCTTGTCCCCTGATTACTGGTTTATATGCTTCCCAAAGGGTAATTAGGGAAGTGACCGAGTGTTCATTTTCTGCGAAGTAATATTGTGTGGCTGCGGAGAGGCCGTTACGTACATGGATTTTTTAAGTTCCCGCGGGTATATAGAAAATGTGCAGCATTGGCTTTGGGTTTTTGCGGCATAGCTAGCCAGGATAGGGGAGCGGTCAGAGATGTCCCTCGCTAGGTGGTGTACCTTCATGAACCTAGCAGCTCTGTCTGCCAATGTGAGAACGAAATCTATTCGTGATAAACTATTATGTGCTCCATAGTGGAACGTGTACGTCGAAGTTGTGGATATTGTGCTCGCCAGACCTCGACGAGTCCCATGGCACCCAGGAAATCAGAGAACTGTGACGTGTTTCGGGACGGTTTCCTAGGGGGCAGATGGTCTATTTGGTCGTACGGGTTATGTTGAAGTCCTCCCCAACAGGGACGTTTTAAGGATTTTGGGGGCCCTGGGCCAAATGTATTTTTGGGGCCCCTGTTTGGAACAGCTTTGATTTTATGATCCAGTTTCAGCTCTCTCTTTCATGCCCTCTTTTGTCAAATTGTAAATGTGCGTACATCTGATATTCAGGGATAGGGATGTGTGTTTTCAGTATTGTAGCACAGCAGCAGCTCACTAATATTACTGCAAATAATCTCTGTGACACCCTCCCATTTCTCATATGTGAGTCCCTGTTTTGAACTAAAAAAACATTTTTATATGGATGTTGCATGAAACAAACACATTTTGTCTGCAAAATGTCTGTAATAGAGTCTCACAAATTAAAAATAAATGATAGAAAAACTCTATTTACAACAATCTGTTTAAAAATTATTCAAGGTCATCAGGACAAGACTCTCTGCGGAACATGGATTGCTCTATCAGGGGCCCCTGAAAAGCTGGGACCCTGGGCCAGAGCCCACTTTGCGCATGCCTTAAAACCTCTCTGCTCCCCGATTATTAGCTCTACCTCCGGAAGTTTGAGTAGGAATGTGCTCAGTGCAGGTAGAGCTATAGTATGTAGTGCCGGCGGGATGTAGACTGTAACTATATTAATGAGTTTTCCCTCCTAGTGGCCCGATATCGCTGCAAATCTACCTTGTTTGTCCGTCCATGTCTGTTGTATGATTACGGGAAATTGTTTCTTGACTAGGATCCCTACACCACTCGATCCGGAGGTGAAGCCAGAGTCTACCACTAGCTTGAAAACCCATCTATCGAGGGCTTTACATGAGGTGCCTACCAGGTGGGTCTCCTGAAGTAGGGCCACATCAGGTGATTTGTCTTTAACTCCGTTCACATTCCTTTTGGTTTTTGCATTGTTTAAGATGGGTGTAAGATCTGGCTGCCTGGACGTTGTTGTCGCCCGCTCCCCCGGTGGTGATGTATTCGTCGGGATGATGATGCTGTTCTACCAAGTAATGCATTTCGTGTTTTGCTGCTATGTGTGTCAATCTGCTATAACTACAAATACAACTCCTGTAACTCCCAACCCCACTTCCCTCCCTCCACCCTGCCTCCCTGCATGATGGACTTAAAACTACCCGCCTCCCCAACAATGCAGAGTGCCTATCATTCCCTCCCCGGTACCTCTTTGAAGGGAGCATTCCGGTTATCCCCCCTTGTCAACTCCCCAACAAAAATTACTTTCATGCGGTAAAAACTATCTTCAAGGAAGTCTCTTGAGGTCGGTTGAGGACCCATGTCTTCGTGTCTTATTAAATATTGCCCTCCCCAAGTACCTTGTAGGTTCAGTTCCAGTTCTCATCCGAGGGAACTTCCAGTCCAGTGGCGCTTTACCTTTGTTTTCTCTGATGGGGTTCATCCGGTCTGGGGCTAGTTAGTGTAGTATGGATTGATGAGAGTTTACGCTGCCGAGTTCGCAGGGTTGTCTTCAGTGCTTCCTATGGTGATCCCTTCAGCCTCTGACTGTTTTGACGTAGGTGGTTGTCTGTTATGATTTTTCCTGCCTCTGCCACGACTGGTGACTTGACGCCATCCCTCAAGCCAGTCCCAGGCCTCTTCTGGTGTCACGAAGAACCATACTTTTCCTTCTGCTTCTATTCGTAGTTTTGCTGGGAACAGCATTGAGTATTTAAATTCACGTTGTCTCAGTTTCTTTTTTACCTCAAGGAAGCTGCGCCTCAGCTTTTGTACAGCCGCCTTATAGTCTGGAAAGAAGGTTATTGTACTTTGGGCGTAGCGCAGCGGTGAGGTGGCACGAGCCGTTTGGAGGATTATGTTGCGGAAGTTAAAAATTCGAGCCAGAATTGGTCTCGGGGGGGACTCCTGGTTTGGTTCTACCTCCTGGCACCCGGTGAGCACGTTCCACTGAGAAGTAGTTTGATAGTCCCCGGGGCTGCAGATGTTTTTGGATTAGTTCTTCTACAAACAAGTCAGCAGCTGGGCCTACCGCTTTTTCAGGGACCCCAATAATCCTAACGTTGTTTCGCCTTGAGCGGCCTTCATAGTCATCGAGTTTGGCGGTGAGCATCTTGCTTGTGTCTTGCAACTGTCAGATTTGGAGTTTGAGGTTATCTGTGTCTTCATGCAGGGCAGCGGTAGTTTTCTCCACCTCCGAGACTGTTGCACTCATATTTTTGAGATCTGCTCGAACCAGTGAGACTTCTATGGAGACATCTATACGAGTTTCCAAGGAGGAGTGTACTTTGTTGAGTGTGGACATAATGTCTCCTCCGTAGGGGTTTGGCCTTCTGCCTGGGCAGTTGCTTGGTCTGCAGGATCTGGTTGTCCTGTGGCCCATGCAAATTTGTCGAGGTTTGTTTGGTGCGCATTGCATGGCCCTCTACCCCCTGTCATTTTGAGGACTATGTAGATATTGCGCTGCTTTGCTGTTTCTGATCGAGAGTAATCACTGCTGCCTGCCTGTGGGAGGGTGTGGCCCCACGCAGCCTTTCGGTTTTCCTGCCTCAGTTTGTCCCTTGCGTGCTTTAATCCAATTTAGAATGTGGTTGGGGGGTCACTCTTCGGGTGCGTTTCTTCTCCGGCTGGCCCAGTCAGGTCCACCCCAGAGACACCCAAGGTGTGGCAGCACTGTGTGGTTGCTGTTGTTCAATTTAATAGGGCCCTTGGGGATGGGTGAACCAGGCCAGTCCAAGGGGGAGTCTCTATGGGCCCTATGTCTTACTTTCGGTCCCCGCAATCCTCCACTGCGCAACTCAATACTGGGTTGGTTCCCTGCCATCAGAGATTGCGGCAGGAAGAGCTGGACAATGCCGAGCGGGGCAACTGCTGCTGCGCTCTATTGTGCCTTTTTTGCCAATGTGTTCCCTTTATTTAAGGCTTCTTCGCCCGGTCTCTTATTTGCGGTAAAAAAAAAGGGGGGGGCAACTTCACATGTCCTTGGTTGCAGTGTAATATTTCCCACTTCCCAGGTCTTCAATTCTGTTGCTGTCGGCGGTCGGGGGGGCAGCCTTGCCCTCCCCTCCCGACTGGTGGATTATGCAGTCTACCTTAAGCCGCCCCGAGGGTCAAGCGCGCCCAGGGAGACACATGCACCTTCTGCTTTCGTCACCTCCGACGCTGGGAGGCGGCTGGCTGTGTTCTAGGCCTTGGCTCCGGAGTGACCCGAGGCCCAGGCTTCTCCTCGTGCGCAGGCCGCTGTCTCTCTGCCCACCTCCAGCACTTCTTCCGCGGTCCGGGCTCACTGACCGGGTCTCCTGGCCCACTCCAGTTGCATCAGTGGCCGGCGGCTGATGATGTCGACGATCTCTTCTTTGTGTCCCGGACTCCGGCAATTGGGGGCGCGTGACGACGTTCTCGGCTTCGGTCCCGCCTTTACTCGAGGTCCCGGCTTCACGTTGTCATCCGGGCCTCGAGAACGGCGGTGCTCGCAAGTTGTTTCTGGCTGTTCCAGGGATTTGACCACTGCGGTCTGGTCCCAGTGGGTTCTGCTTTCTTTTCCGCCTCATTTGGCGATTCACAGTCGGATTTGTGGATGGATTTATTAGGGGAGTTAGTTAGGATGTCCCGGAGCTACAGTAGTTAACGGCCATTTCGCTCGGCAGCCGGCCACGCCCCCGGAATACTGAACTCTTGGTGATAGAAGGAGACACACAGCTCAGAATACTGAAAATTTGCTGATGGCAGAAGTCAGACAGCTTGGAATACTGAACTTTTGGTGATGGACGACGACACACAGATTGGAATACTGAAATCTTGATGATGAGAGGAGAGAGAAAGCTTGGTATATGTGAACAAATACACTTGGAATAAAAATAGGGAGCATGTAGAAGAAGGGAAGAGTTGTCATAGTAACAGTATCGTAGACAATTAAGAAGCTGAAGGATGAAGGGTTTCTTCTTGGGGACTTTGGTCTTCCTTCCCATTGGTGAACAGACAAGATCTTCTAAAACATCAGGGCCAAAATCTAGGAGGGCAGGGAACACATGGACACAGGCGCACTGACCTCTATGAACAAGCATTGGCAAATCCAATCGTTTTGGCTTTGACTTCTGCTCTCTTGGCTTTATTGATGCTTGTTTTGTCATGCTTTTTTAAAAATGTTATTGTTGGGAGAGCTCACAAATACAAAAAAGCATTGTCTAAAAGCAAAGAATGTTGTGGTCTCAAAATTACACTTTGCCATAGTAGTCCTTGGCACTGAAGGGAGCTGTTTTTATGCAGATGTTCTCCTCGTGAAAGAGCAGAATGGTGACACTCACAGTAAAGTTATCCAGTGTCTGAAGAGGGCTGACCCATTGTCCTATTTTGTATGTTGTAGTTGGAGGAAGAAAAATGTGAGCGACGCAGCAATAAACCAATGGATGAAGAGGGCTGATTGTAAGTCACTAGATATCTGTAAAATATATATATATGTATATATATATATATATATATATATATATATATATATATATATCTCCAAAATACTCGTCTGCTGCTCCTCCACGAAAGAACGAGAGTGGACCCAATTGAGTGCACTGTAGTCTTTATTTAGTGCTTCTCCATACCGCCATGACGTGTTTCGGCCTTGATCACATGATATATATATATATATTATCTACTGGCGGTCGCCAGTAGATAGTTATAGTTAAAACCTATTATCCATAGGAAATCCGCGACATTCTATTTGAAATAACGTTGGCGCCGGTTAACAAATCTTCGCGAAAGTTTCCAACTTGTTGGGGCGCTCCGGTCCGCTCCTATCCTGAAAGTCTCGGGGTGATACGTCAAGCGGGGGCCGAGAAAAAGGGGGGTCCCAAAACGTGTTTTCCCCATTCATTTTTCCATAGGAACCTTTAGTCGCAGCTACAGCCCGAACTGCTGAACGGAATTACACCAAATTTGGCAAAGAGGTAGCCCTTGGTTCAGTGTCGTGCCTTTTGCTTAAATGGTGTAAATCCGTTCAGTAGTTCCTGAGAAAATCAAAAGTAAAGTCACATATATATCTGGGCGGAGCCTAACCACACATGTCATCGTGAGATCTGATTGGCTGTCAGCACTTCATCCTGGAATTTCTGGCAGCCATCTTGGGACCAATATAAATGATAGTACCTCATTGAAATGCATTGTAGTGAATAGAAGATTTTGAGGGTCACCAAAAGGAGAACTATAAAGGGTGATAACAGGCTTTAGTTACATTAGAATTTATTTGTTGACGGTACCATACTAATTTTAGGAATTGTGGTGTATTCCAAGGTGATTTTACCATGTGAAAAACCTTCTGCTGGGATATCATGAATCATGTTTGAGAGAACACTATTTTCTCATGCTTGTCCCATGGAGGTTTGGAAGGTGCTCCAGAAGCTAAAATGAGAGCATATTTTCTGTAAATTCACATTATCTTTCTCACTCATGTGAGAATGAAGTCTGACATTCTCAGTAAAACATGTACATCCAACAAGGGCAGAGACTGTCAGTTGATTCCTTTGTGTTCTACTGCAGCTTCCCAGAGTGTTCTAAAGAACAACTAGAGTGCTAACAGCCTTACTTATGACAAAAGTATGGCACACCTGAAGCCATCTTGATTGGAATAAACTGGTAACACTTAAAACATTTAATTTAAAAAGGAACAAAATGATGGGGTTCATTTTGTCATAGAAATTATGGTTAGTGCTGTAGAAAGAAAAATTAGGACATGTTTCAAGTGTGATCTCAAATATCTTCCTGTTATATTTCAACAGGAGCAGCCTGCCAGTTATGCCTTTGTGTTCTACTGCAGCTTCCCAGAGTGTTCTAAAGAACAACTAGAGTGCTAACAGCCTTACTTATGACAAAAGTATGGCACACCTGAAGCCATCTTGATTGGAATAAACTGGTAACACTTAAAACATTTAATTTAAAAAGGAACAAAATGATGGGGTTCATTTTGTCATAGAAATTATGGTTAGTGCTGTAGAAAGAAAAATTAGGACATGTTTCAAGTGTGATCTCAAATATCTTCCTGTTATATTTCAACAGGAGCAGCCTGCCAGTTGATGCCTTTGTGTTCTACTGCAGCTTCCCAGAGTGTTCTAAAGAACAACTAGAGTGCTAACAGCCTTACTTATGACAAAAGTATGGCACACCTGAAGCCATCTTGATTGGAATAAACTGGTAACACTTAAAACATTTAATTTAAAAAGGAACAAAATGATGGGGTTCATTTTGTCATAGAAATTATGGTTAGTGCTGTAGAAAGAAAAATTAGGACATATTTCAAGTGTGATCTCAAATATCTTCCTGTTATATTTCAACAGGAGCAGCCTGCCAGTTGATGCCTTTGTGTTCTACTGCAGCTTCCCATAGTGTTCTAAAGAACAACTAGAGCGCTAACAGCCTTACTTATGACAAACGTATGGCACACCTGAAGCCATCTTGATTGGAATAAACCGGTAACACTTAAAACATTTAATTTAAAAAGGAACAAAATGAGGGGTTCTTTTTTAAATAGAAATTATGGTTAGTGCTGCAGAAAGAAAAATTAGGGCATGTTTTAAGTGAGATCTCAAATCCTCTTCTATTTCATTAGAAAATTCTGACATGCAGACTGAAACAATCACTTTCAATACCAGCAGCAGACTACCAGTTAACTCCCTGGTGAGCAGTAGCTTTACTCCAGTGATCTAATGAGCAACTAGAGTGCTAACATTCTGAATTTATGGCAGATGTGAGACACATCTGAATGCCTTCTTGATGGAATCAAAGTAAAAAACTGAAAGCATTTCCTACTGAGGAGACTGCAGTAAATGAAGAAATTAGGAAACTTCATAACATAGAAGTCTTCCAAGATGGCCACCAGTGAAAAAAGAGCCCAAATGTAGCACAAATATTACCCAGATGTAGCCCACATATAGCCCAATGACAAAAGTGTGCAAAACACTTTTTATTTTTAGTTTTTTGCAGTTTTATGTAGTGCAGACTGGTCAGGTATTGGAGCATTGCATCTTAAAACATGACCCCCTACACTACAAAAACACCACTGCACTACCTTAAACCCTAAAACACTACCCCCAGCACGACCCCCTACACTACACAAGCACCACTGCACTATCCTAAACCCTAAAACACTACCCCCAGCACGACCCCCTACACTACCCAAACACCACTGCACTAACCTAAATCCTAAAACACTACCACCAGCACGACCCCTACACTACCCAAATACCACTGCACTACCCTAAAACATGACCCCTACACTACACAAACACCACTGCACTACCCTAAACCCTAAAACACTACCCCCAGCACGACCCCCTACACTACACAAGCACCACTGCACTACCCTAAACCCTAAAACACTACCCCCAGCACGACCCCCTACACTACACAAACACCACTGCACTACCCTAAACCCTAAAACACTACCCCCAGCACGACCCCCTACACTACCCAAACACCACTGCACTAACCTAAATCCTAAAACACTACCCCCAGCATGACCCCCTACACTACCCAAACACCACTGCACTACCCTAAACCCTAAAACACTACCCCCAGCACGACCCACTACACTACACAAGCACCACTGCACTACCCTAAACCCTAAAACACTACCCCCAGCACGACCCCCTACACTGCCCGAACACCACTGCACTGCCCTAAACCCTGAAACACCACCCCCTTCACGACCCCCTACACTGCCCGAACACTACTGCACTGCCCTAAACCCTGAAACACCACCCCCAGCATGACCCCCTACACTGCCCGAACACCACTGCACTGCCCTAAACCCTGAAACACTACCCCCAGCAAGACCCCCTACACTGCCCGAACACCACTGCACTGCCCTAAACCCTGAAACATCACCCCCAGCACAACCCCCTACACTGCCTGAGCACCATTGCTCTGCCCTAAACCCTGAAACACCAGCCCCAGCACGACCCCCTACACTGCCCGAACACCACTGCACTGCCCTAAACCTTGAAACACCAGCCCCAGCACGACCCCTACACTGCCCGAACACCACTGCACTGCCCTAAACCCTGAAACACCAGCCCCAGCAAGACCCCCTACACTGCCCGAACACCACTGCATTGCCCTAGACTCTGAAACACCAGCCCCAGCAAGACCCCTACACTGCCCGAACACCACTGCACTGCCCTAAACCCTGAAACACCAGCCCCAGCACGACCCCCTACACTGCCCGAACACCACTGCACTGCCCTAAACCCTGAAACACCAGCCCCAGCACCACCCCCTACACTGCCCGAACACCACTGCACTGCCCTAAACCCTGAAACACCAGCCCCAGCACCACCCCCTACAATGCCCGAACACCACTGTACTGCCCTAAACCCTGAAACACCACCCCCTGCACCGCCCCCTACACTGCCCGAACAGCACTGCACTGCCCTAAACCCTGAAACACCACCCCCTGCACGACCCCCTACACTGCCCAAACACCACTGCACTGCCCTAAACCCTGAAACACCACCCCCTGCACCACCCCCTACACTGCCCGAACACCACTGCACTGCCCTAAACCCTGAAACACCACCCCCAGCATGACCCCCTTTACTGCTCGAACACCACTGCACTGCCCCAAACCCTGAAACACCACCCCCAGCATGACCCCCTACACTGCCCGAACACCACTGCCCTAAACCCTAAAACACCACCCCTGCACGACCCCCTACACTGCCCGAACACCACTGCACTGCCCTAAACCCTGAAACACCACCCCTGCACGACCCCCTACACTGCCTGAACACCACTGCACTGCCCTAAACCCTGAAACACCACCCCCAGCACAACCCCCTACACTGCCCGAACACCACTGCACTGCCCTAAACCCTAAAACACCACCCCCAGCACGACCCCCTACACTGCCCGAACACCACTGCACTGCCCTAAACCCTAGAACACTACCCCCAGCATGACCCCCTACACTACCCGAACACCACTGCACTACCCTAAACCCTAAAATACTCCCCGCAGCATGACCCCCTACACTACCCGAACACGACTGCACTGCCCTAAACCCTAAAACACTCCCCCAGCACGACCCCCTACACTACCCGAACACCACTGCACTGCCCTAAACCCTAAAACACTCCCCCAGCACGACCCCTACACTACCCAAACACCACTGCACTACCCTAAACCCTAAAACACTAACCCCAGCACGACCCCCTACACTACCCAAACACCACTGTACTACCCTAAACCCTAAAACACTCCCCCCAGGACGACTCCCTACACTACCCAAACACCACTGCACTACCCTAAACCCTAAATCTACCCCCAGCATGACCCCCTACACTACACAAACACCACTGCACTACCCTAAACCCTAAATCTACCCCCAGCATGACCCCCTACACTACACAAACACCACTGCACTACCCTAAACCCTAAATCTACCCCCAGCATGACCCCTACACTACACAAACACCACTGCACTACCCTAAACCCTAAAACATACCCCCAGCACGACCCTCTTCACTACCTAAACACAACTGCACAATTTGTTACAGGCGTTGCAACGCAGGCCTGTGGTGCTTACTGGAAGTACCTGGTGGGCTGGTTGGGCCCTAGGGACTCTCAGGATTCAAGGTGACCTAATCCCCCAACTTAAAACGCGCCACGGGCGCGTTTGCACAGTGGTAAAGGGAGGGCGGGGACTCAGGTGACATGTGCGCAAACACGCCCTGTGGTGCGTTTTAAGTTGGGGAGTTAATTCCCTTTGAATCCTGGGGGCCAACTAGCCCACCAGGTACCTTCAGTAAGCACAACAGAGTTGCGTTGCAGAGAGGTGAAAAAGGTGCGTGGCCTCGGAACGCCTCTCTGCAACTCAGCTCTGTGGTCCTAACTGTAGGTACCTGGGGGGCTAGTTGGGCCCCAGGGACCCTCAGGATTCAAGGGGACTTAATCCACGCAACTTAAAACGCGCCATGGGGCGCGTTTGCACACATGTCACCTCAGGCCCCCCTCCCTTCACCACTGTGCAAACGCGCACTGGCTCTGGTTAGTCAGAGTCAGTTACCACCAGTACCCGTCTGAAAAAGTTGTGGGCACAGGATGATTTTGCAACAAGGCCTCTTTCTGCTCCTCTGTTGGTTCTTTCTGCACATCTTTTGCTTCTTTCTGTGCGTTTTTTCTTCTTTCTTCACATGTCCTACCTCTGTTGGCATAGTTAGAAACTAGCATTTAAAAAACCTTTGAAATTCACTTAAAAAATCATAGGTTTCAGGCACGTTATAGTTAGAAATTAGCATTTAAAAAACCTTTGAAATTCACTGAAAAAACCATAGGTTTCAGGCACGTTATAGTTAGAAATTAGCATTTAAAAAACCTTTGAAATTCACTGAAAAAACCATAGGTTTCAGGCACGTTATAGTTAGAAATTAGCATTTAAAAAATCTTTGAAATTCACTGAAAAAACCATAGGTTTCAGACACGTTATAGTTAGAAATTAGCATTTAAAAAACCTTTGAAATTCACTGAAAAAACCATAGGTTTTAGGGACAGTTATAGTTAGTTGGACATTGCACTCGTACAAAACCCGTGAAATTCCCCTGTTATAGTTAGTTCAGCTAACTATAACTCGCGCCCATAATGCACTGCTGATGACGTCACATATTACATCACTCATGACATGGTCAGTGACATCACTGATGACATCACTGATGACATCTCAAATGACATCACTGATGACATCATCCATGTGATAATTTCATGCATCTTCTCACACCCTAATATAACTTTTGATACACCCACTCTAAATTACAGACTGCCATTCTCAAAACCATAGACACTCCAACACCAAAAACTACATACCCACTCACTGATTCTTAGGTCTACACACACATCCACTCACTCACCTGTACAGTCACTCATACTTACAGTCACTCAGTACAGGACTATCATATGCACTCATACACCTATATAAACACTCACACACCGCCACTCATCCATAGAGGTACTCACACACCTAGTCAGTCATGCAAAAAATTAATCACACACCCATTTACTCACCTATACAGTTATACACACACCAGCTCACTTACTCATACAAATACTAGCACATTCTTACGCTCTTTTACAATAACTGATACAAGCACACACGCATCCATACAGCCACTCTCACACTAACACACTCTCACTTATAGCCATTTAAATACTCTAACACACATATATACTGCCTTTTACATATGTAGTTACTTGCACATGTACCACTGAGATATACATTCACTCACTAACACACCCATACACACACTCACCCACCCAAGCAGTCCATCACAGATGCACTCTTGAAATCATGCACCCAGTGAATCACCCACTCACACATCTATGTATAGAGTCACACACACCCCACCCACACAAACACTCAGGCAGCCATACAGATACTCAGAGAACCAATCAATAACCCATATAGACACTCATGTAGCTATTCGCAAATCCATGCATCCACTTACACATCAACAAACAGACGGATACAGACATTCACACAGTTTAGTCACTAACCCATGCATTCAGTAAGATACGTTTAATCACTCACTTGTAGAGTCAGTCACTCACGTACTAAATCATCCATTCAGACACTTATACACCCACTCATTCTTCAATACGCCTTTCCCTATATATATTAAACATATTTAAACTTTACAGAAACACACAGTCACTGGATGATGTCATCAGTGATGTCATCAGTGATGTCATTTGAGATGTCATCAGTGATGTCATCAGTGATGTCACTGACCATGTCATGAGTGATGTAATATGTGACGTCATCAGCAGTGCATTGCGGGGGCGCGAGTTATAGTTAGCTGAACTAACTATAACAGGGGAATTTCACGGGTTTTGTACGAGTGCAATGTCCAACTAACTATAACTGTCCCTAAAACCTATGGTTTTTTCAGTGAATATATATATATATATATATGTCCCAAGGAATTGCTTCAGCAATTAAGGCTGCACTCCGCTGAAGGTGAGCAAACTTCCTTTATTTAATCAAAACAGGCAGGTTCTCATCCCGTACTTTAGTCCTTCTGGCCGACGCGTTTCGAAAAACCCTTTCTTCTTCTTCAAAGGCCACAGCACATTAATCGGTTAGTACTCTGTCCGATTAATCACCACAATTCAAGGACAGTTTGTGCAGCCCACATTGAGCCTGTGGGAATACAGAAATCAGCGCCGGCGCAAGGGAAAGGGGAGGAGAGAGCCATAGCTTTGAAAATATGGCGCTCCCTGCTCCCTCCCTGTCGCGCAACGCAGCGCAGCCTCGCGGGGAGCTGCGCTGCATAGCGTGACTTTTTTGTAAATCTCCCCCATTGTTTCTGTATTTGTGTGATGTAAAGTGCTCTGACACCCTACACTAGTATGAGAGATGCTATAAAACAAATGAAATACATGTGACAGAGGTGCTATGGGAAGAAGAGAGGCACTGTTGGAGGATGATAGGGAGGGATTCA
The DNA here is from genome assembly GCA_963921515.1 of Calotriton arnoldi. Classification (NCBI taxonomy): domain Eukaryota; kingdom Metazoa; phylum Chordata; class Amphibia; order Caudata; family Salamandridae; genus Calotriton; species Calotriton arnoldi. The sequence goes on from CAWUFW010005083.1 coordinate 743,467, forward strand.
TGAAAGAGCCCCAAAAAGATTGTTGTATTGGTGCATAGTAAGGTCATCATTTACTATGCTTTAAAAGCGAATACAATTCAATATATAATTACAAATGTGTTGTAGAATGCACCATTTTTCCTCAAATTTTCTTGGTGGGAGAGCCCCTCAAAGTCCGCTTTGTAGTGGTCAGGCTCACTCACTGCACTTGGTGTGCACCGTACGGGGACTGGTCTGACAACATTTGCCAGGGCTGCTTTGGGTTCCAGTCTGGCCCCGTCAGGAGCAGGAGCCTCACACTCTAAAATAAAGCCAAATATTGAAAAGTTAGTCGCCGAGATGCAGCACCAACCTTCCTATTAAAAATTTTAGATTTTGCAAATTTTTTCAATATAAAATACTAAAAGCTTTAGTAATTCGGGTATCTGTTTGGTGTGCACACGTGTGTTTATTTTTTTCGAATTACTGTTTTAATGTTTGAAATTTAAATTGTACGAATTACTTGGGGGTGCTCGGCTTCCAGTAGTGACTCAATAGGGGTCCTCACGAGTCAAAAGTTTGGGAACCACTGTACTAACCGATTAATGCGCTGTGGCCTTTGAAGAAGAAGAAAGGGTTCTTCGAAACGCGTCGGCCAGAAGGACTAAAGTACGGGATGAGAACCTGCCTGTTTTGATTAAATAAAGGAAGTTTCCTCACCTTCAGCGGAGTGCTGCCTTAATTGCTGAAGCAATTCCTTGGGACATGTTACACGGCGGCTTCAGGCCGTGGAGACGACGCACCCCCGCGTAAACAATTATGGGGCCACTCGAGGTGCACTTTCATCTTGAATGGGGCGCTGGAGGTCTGTTGAGCCAAACAGGCAGAGTCTCCTCCAGAGGCTCAATGTGGGCTGCACAAACTGTCCTTGAATTGTGGTGATTAATCGGACCCACTGGAGGGTGAATATTAATGTAAAAGGACTACAGATACCGGCGTGCATTGTGAAAATATCGAATTGAGGCACACCTGGGGCCAATACAAAGTAATTCAAAAGCACGAGGGTACTGTGGGAATACAGAGTACTAACCGATTAATGCGCTGTGGCCTTTGAAGAAGAAGAAAGGGTTCTTCGAAACGCGTCGGCCAGAAGGACTAAAGTACGGGATGAGAACCTGCCTGTTTTGATTAAATAAAGGAAGTTTCCTCACCTTCAGTGGAGTGCGGCCTTAATTGCTGAAGCAATTCCTTGGGACATATATATATATATATATGTATGTATGTATATATATATATATATATATATATATATATATATATATATATATATATATATACACATATATACATGTGATTCTAGTGACATCAAAAAGTCCTGGTTAGCATCAGTACTAAAAATATGTCAAACACCTGTCAGGTCCGCATGGCTGTGACTGAGTTAGCCACTAGTCAGTTTTACTTTAATGACTGATCAGCACAAGGGTATTTCAATGGCTCTGGGTATCAAACTAATGCATTTGTCGCTCCCTGAGGCGACTCCCTATCGTTTTTAAAATTAACTATCATATATTCAGCGTAGAGCAGCGTGCGCCATGTATGTGAACGCGACTGCAAGCTCATGGTGTCCAGGGCCAGAGGAGGGCTGAAGGGTCCTTTCTTACAAGTGGCCTCTTCTTCGTCCCTACCACTCCTGAGGAAGGACAGAAGCGCCGCGCCCTTTAACAGCAGGGCAGCTATGACTGGTCCCAGGTGAGATCACACACCAAGGATTGCCTTGAGTAGATTCGGCGACTCAAATGAATTGCTCCTTAAGTGCAAAATCCCGATTTCATTGTTTTTGCTGCCTTTTCCACTCGAGTCCTGGTGACACATTTTCTCTGTCTGGGATTCTCGTGCAAGCTTCATGGCCATGTTCGGCCAAACGAGACACCTTCTGGAGAGGACGACAGAAGCTGAGGTTAGAAGTGCTGTGGTGTTTAATGCGGGGCAGGATGTCCCTCTAGGGAGCTGAACACATGACGCACTCATGGTCAGTGCTAAACTAGCTTCATTCATCTTAGGTGATACAGCCATCTCTTTTTGACGTGAAATAGACATATTCATTTTAGCTTCAAGTATTCCGTAGTCTTACATCCGGACCTCCATGGGTTTCCCCCCTTGTTTCGTGTTTTCAAAGTCTGTCAGGCTGCTCTAAGCCGCTGTCTGGCCTGTGGTAAGGTGGTAACGTACGGAGGCAGCTAGACTCTGAGTCCTGCCCAGGACGTGTTGAGGAGCCTGTGATGAGGCCTGTGGTTCACAGGTGAGAAGGAAGAAACTTCACTCTGCCCACATCCTTGTCTCAGCTCTGGAGTCCTGGCGGCACCCAGAACTGATCACAGTCCCTGCGGGTGGGGTTAAAGTGGGAGCACCTAGGACAAGTCCTTGAAAAAGTGCAAGGAACATTGGTTCACCAAGGACTCATTCAGTACTGCGATGGCTAATCGATAGAAAATACATTCGTATACACAGGAGATGCAAAGTATGAAAGGAATAATCTAGCCCCTGTACGTGATTCAATTGTAGAGACCAATGGAAACAGTGACCATGAAATCCCATGGTTGGTGCACGCGGGCGGAAGAACAGGTCTACAAGGCGCGCGCTCGTCCGAACAAGTTCACAAACATGTGGGGATCATGGAGAGCCCGGATGAAAGGCATGGACTGAGAACCCTGGAGGGGAGGGGGGGGTTCAGGGAGTTTAAGAAGGACTATGGAGACTGTAATGTTCCCGGTCGGGGTAGCGGTCCAGCTTACCCACGGCCGGGACGTACGCCTCGGTGTTAGCGCATGACGCCATGCACCGCTATAAAATAGAGAGGCGTGGCCCACGATAGTCAGTCGGGACCGCGCTACAAAACTAACTACCAGCATAGCGTGGTTATTTCGGCGGCCGCAACGCGCATGCAACACCCCGCGCAGCGGCCCCTTTACACTGGCGACGAGGCGGTGACGAGCTCCCGCCGCTTTACTAGTCAGCTCCGGCGCTCTTCTACCGTGAGTAACCTGTGCCACGAGATAAGGCCCTGCAGCCACACCGTGAGCCAGCCTGCTGCCTCTCATCAAAGCCCTGCAGCCACGCGAAGAGCCAGCCAGACAGTGCAAGCCAGCTGCCACTACTTGCGGCCCTGCAGCCACATAAAGGGCCGGCCTGCTGCCACTAGTTGAAGCTCTACAACCCTTGTAAGTACCAGTGCTCGGGCCAGGGAATTGCCCTCAGCGCCCAGCCTACAATTGCACGTGCGTCAGGCCCTCAGCGCCCCCTGGTGGACATCGACGACGTGGGCAAGCGGTGACACCGCGATACACCGTGCCAGGGCCCATCTACGTCACAGTCAACCTCGGTCAGGCGGCTGCCACCCCAGTCCGGTAGACAGGCAGTGCTCGTGCCGCGAGGTGTTCCCACAGCTGCGTCAGGATGGTGTCGATCCCGGCCATCGAGCCCTTCGTAGTGGACGGTGCCCCCTCCTCCCTCGCCCCTAAATGGAGGGACTAGACTGACCGTCTCCAAATCTATTTTGAAGGGGCAGGTATAGCTCGCGACAGGCGCAGGGCACTGCTCCTCCACCTAGGAGGCAAGGACATACATCGCATCTACAAAACGCTGGTGGAGGCCACCCCCAAGACGTATGCGACACTGCTCAATGCCCTGGATGCACACTTCGAGCCTATGGCGAACAGAGACTACGAGAGATTTATCTTTCGTCAGGCCAAGCAGGAGGCGGAGGAATCGTTGGACGCGTTCCACGGACGTTTGAAAGAGCTGGCCAGCACGTGCGGCTTCCAGGATGAACAAGAGGAAATCAGGGCCCAGGTAATACAAGGCTGTTACTCCTCGAAACTCAGGGAGAACATACTCCAAGAATCCGGCAAACCCTTGGCAGATATCCTCACCATGGGACGGTCTAAAGAATTAGCAAAGGTCAGAGCTTCGCATATGGAGGCCGCTCTCCACCGTCCCATCAAGACAAAGCAGGTGAACGTCGTGAAGTCCACGCCACGCCAGCACCCGGGCAAGCGTCCAACAGACAGGAAGAAAGAATGCGGCTATTGTGGAGGCACGCCCCACCGCATGCAGGCCTGCCCGGCGAGAGGAAAAAAGTGCTCGGCCTGCGGCAGGATGAACCATTTCGCAACCGTGTGTAGGTCATCGAAGCCCCAGAGAGAGACGGCCCAGACTGTCGAAGAACCGCGAGACAGCGAAGACATGGATGACGACACGGGTGATTACCCCGTCCATTACGTATTCGCAGTGAATCAACCGCTGCAGAAAAGACGCAGACTCCCAAAGTGCCGGGTACAGATTCACCACCAAGACGTGCGGGCCACCATAGACACGGGGGCCTCAATCGAACTGATGGCCGCCAATGTATACAATCAGTTGAGTCATCGCCCACCATTGCGCGAGGCAAGAATTTTTGTATTTGCCTATGGACAGAAGGCACCCATCCCGCTCCTGGGATGTTTCAAAACCGAAATTCAGCATCAAGATCTGAAGATCCCCACCACGGTGTACGTCACAGAGGAAGGGAGTGGAATGCTGGTAAGCGGCCAGAAGGCAGAGGAACTGAGGCTGATCTCCTTTGCTCTCGCTGTCCAAGAAGAGGAACAAGCGGCCATTATGGAGGAGTTCAATGACATTTTCAAAGGAATCGGGTGCCTCAAAGGAAAAGAAGTCTCACTCCACATCGACCAGTCCGTTCAACCGGTGGCGCTGAGGCACAGACGCATAGCGTTCCACCTAAGGCAGAAGGTCGAAGATGAGCTGGAGGCGCTGGAAAGGCAGGGGATCATAGAAAAGGTCAGTGGGCCCACTCCGTGGGTGTCCCCGATCGTAGTGGCGAGAAAACCAAAGCAGCCAGGGCAGGTCCGCATCTGTGTTGACATGCGCCTCCCGAACGTAGCTATAAAAAGGGAACGTCACATCACCCCCACCATCGATGACATTCTGGGGGAGCTGAACGGTGCAGTGTGGTTCTCGAAGATGGACCTGCGTTCAGGATATCACCAACTGCCCCTGCATCCGGATTCCCGATACATCACCACATTCTCAACTCACGTAGGCCTCAGACGATACAAGCGTCTTAACTTCGGAATTTCAAGTGCCGCCGAGGTGTTTCAGAACACCATTCGGGAAGTCCTTTGCGGGCTCCCGGGAGTCCTGAATGTGAGTGACGACCTGCTGGTATATGCCACGTCCTTGGATGATCACCACAGAAGGCTCCACAGTGTCCTCCAACGGATCCGGGAGTCTGGCCTCACCCTGCACAAGGAAAAATGTCAGTTCTTGAAGAAGAAAATCAGCTTCTTTGGCTACACGTTCTCGGACAAAGGAGTGGCCCCAGACCCTGACAAGGTGCGAGACATCCAGGAAGCCCCGGCACCCTCTAACATCTCAGAAGTGCGAAGTTTCCTGGGGATGGTAAACTTCTGTGGACGTTTCATCCCAGATCTGACCAACATCACGAAACACCTCAGAGAGCTGACGAAATCCGCCACCACGTGGCAGTGGGGCCCGGACCAAGAACAAGCCTTCAAGGACACCAAAGCAGCACTCTCGGCAGATACCACGCTGTCCTACTTTGACCCGGCCCGGCCCACCAACATTGCCGTTGACGCCAGCCCCCGCGGGCTAGGGGCAGTGCTTACACAACAACAACGCAATGAAGACTGAGCTCCGATTGCCTACGCAAGCCGCTCCCTGATGGAAACCGAGCAGCGCTACTCTCAGATTGAGAGGGAGGCGATTGCCATCCACTGGGCATGTCGGCATTTCCACATTTACGTGTACGGCCACCCGTTCACGGTTACCACCGACCACAAGCCCCTCATACCCCTTTTTCAAGGATCAGCATCAAACCCCCCCCGAGGATAGAGAAATGGATCCTCCAGCTGCAAGGATATGATTACCAGGTTGAGTACAAACCTGGGTCATCCAACCCGGCAGACTATCTCTCGAGGCACCCGAGGGCTGCGACCAAAGCAGAGGAGGAAGATGCCGAGGACACCGAAGCATATGTCCGTTTCATAGCAGAACGGTCCCGACCGCTCCCGATGAGTCTCGAGGCGATAGTCGAAGCCACCCAGAATGACGAGTGTCTGCAGCTGGCCATCACCGCAGCCCAAACAAATGACTGGCGCCCCGTCCAAACCACGATGGCCCGGCGAACACCACAAGCAAAGGCCACGCTGGAGTCGATCATGAGAATCAAAGAAGAACTCTCCGTTGACAGTAGGGGGTGCCTGCTGAGAGGTCCGCGGCTAGTAATCCCTTCAAGCCTTGCCCAGCAAGCGGTGGATCTGGCACATCGAGGGCACCAAGGCGTAGTGAAGACAAAAGGTCGGCTGAGAGCGAAAGTGTGGTTCCCAGGGATGGACACAATGGTAGAACAGGCAGTCAGAACGTGCCAATGGTGCCAGGTGTCAGGCCAACCTGATAGACCTCACCCTGTCATAACTGAAGACAACCCCCGACGACCCTCGTGGTCATAGATGACTACACGAAATACCCTGAAATAGAAATTGTCGGAAGCCAAACGGCCACAGAGGTGATCACCAAAATGGAAAAGATCATTGCTACTCACGGGATTTTTGAGGTGGTGAAGACTGACAATGGCCCGCCCTTTCAGGGACAAGAGTTCTCCGACTATCTCAAATCTTGGGGCATACAACATCGGAAAGTGACACCACGCTGGCCCCAAGCAAACGGGGAAGTAGAGAGGTTCATGCGCACCCTCAACAAGGTCATTCGCATTGCGCATGCCGAAGAAGCACCTCTGGAAAGAGCCATCTACAGCTTCCTGACAGAATACAGGTTGACGCCCCATCTCACGACGGAAAGGGCCCCGGGACCCGCAAGTATGGGTCGAGTGGTGCGAGACACGATTCCCCATCACCCGAACTGGGCCCCTTCCCCGATTGACAGTACAAGGGTCCTAGCCAAAAGAACCAATACCAACGATAAATCCAGTGCCAACCGAAGAGCGAGAGTGTCGACCATACAGGAGAGGGACATGGTCTACGTTAAAGACAGACATCCCGGGAGTAAGTTCCGCCTCCCGTTCGAGCGGCGTCCATGGACAGTGACCAGCCTGACAGGCACGGTGGTAACGGCTCGGAGAGGAACGGAAGAACTCACACGGAACGTATCCTTCTTCAAAAAGGTCCACGCCGGAACTCCCAACGTTCTCATCTCGGACAGTATGGAGGCTGGCCCACGTCAGAGAATGGCTGAAGAGGGTGATGCAAGCCAGAGAACCGACCCCGTGGATGATTCGGATGCAGCTGGCAGAGACCCGCCATCACCGCGTGGAGCACTGGAAGAAGAGTTGTCCAGCTCCCCACTGAGGTCCCCTGCAGACGTGGCACCACAGGAAGTCGCCCCGTCCAGATCCTCATCCAGGGGAGAACATTCCAGATACTGCCTGCAGAGCAATACAGCTCCCTCCTCCCGCCTTGCAGGATTCATGGTGTGAGGGATCATGGACCCGCAGCAGATGGGAGCCGGTACCTGGGTTTGGTGAACTGAGAGCAGATGATGTGGCCGGAACTGGTAACCTATTGAATGTTAACGTTGTGTTTTGTTTTATTAAAGGTTAGAAGGAATGTAATGTTCCCGGTCGGGGTAGCGGTCCAGCTTACCCACGGCCGGGACGTACGCCTCGGTGTTAGCGCATGACGCCATGCGCCGCTATAAAATAAAGAGGCGTGGCCCGCGATAGTCGGGACCGCGCTACAAAACTAACTACCAGCGTAGCATGGTTATTTCGGCGGCCGCAACGCGCATGCAACACCCCGCGCAGCGGCCCCTTTACAAAAACCATTCCGAGGGAGGGCTGTGAAAAAGGGGGGTCCGACACCCAGCCGAGGGTCGGTGGATGTGGGACACTCGCCCAGCACCAGAGACAACGCAAAACACTGACCCAGATGCGGGGAAACTGTCTGGTGGCCGACCAAGCGTCCACAGTTGGGGGTGCAGGGGCGGGTGGGTGCACTTGAGGATTGTTTTGACCACGGTTCTTCAGAGTTGGGGGTGGGGGGTGCACTTCAAGTCTTTGTTTGTAGTGTTTGAAAACTCAAATTCATCGCATGGAAGAAAATGCGCAGTGCTCAACAACTAAGCTTTGCCGTTATAAATACATGTGTATGTAGAAATGCTGAATACACACAAATATTGCAATCCTCAGATCAATACAACCCTCGGTGTGACGACCGAGTCTGAATATAAGCCGCAGGGTGGGTCTCATTGTTAATATGAGAAACCACAACTGAGTGCAGCCAGGGAGGGGGCTGTCTCAGCGCGTCATCTTTAATGCGCCGATAATCTGAAGCCAGTCATAGAAGAGTCGGTGAGGGGGGTCTTGGCTGAGACAAACAACCTTATACCCCCACGGCCCCGGGGGGGGGGGGAGTTACTCAAACGCTTGTTGTGCAGAGTGTCCGACAGTGCAAACTGCGCTGTCCGGTGGAGAAGGAGACAGACCATCATTTTTAGGTCTCGCCCACGCAGCGCGCATGCGCTCATGCGCTGCATAGGAGGGCCTTTAGCCGTCGCTCTGGTCATTTTCAAACACACACTCGTGCTTGTGGCGGCATCCACCTTGCGGGAGCGAGCAGGGGCGCGCCACAAGCATGAGTGCAGTGCTTGAAAATGAGCAGACTGCTCTTCAATCGTGCACGCGCGCACCACTCGCGGGTGCACCCCTCCGCCTCTCTCTCCCTCTCTGACGTCCCTCCGCTTTTTTTTTTTTTAAACTTTCAGCACGAGGCGCGCGCGCTTTTTTTTATGTCTGTTGCCGTCCTTCGACCCCAGGCACCCTCATCTATGGCAAAAAAAGCAAATTGACTGAAGAGATTCCCTTTAACTTTGTTACTTCAGGTATTTCGCCTTTCTATTGCTATTCAGTATTACTTACAAATAAAGGTTGTGTGGTTTCTGAAAAAATATACTGAGATTTGTCTGTATGTTGTTTATATTGGTTCAATTTAAATGTATGGGATACATTTAAAAATCATCATAATCCCATCCTGAATGTATCACTAAAACACCGAAGAATCAGTCCTAATGTATACACAGCTTTACAACTTCTGCCAATAGGACAACACACACGTTCTGTTGTTGCCATTTATGTAGCTCTCACGATCCAGCCGGTGGTGTGACTTCCACATGACATGCTGGATTTTACAGACAGGCCTAAATAGCCTTGATCAGTTGTAGCAGGGCTCGCTGCCAGTTTTAATCCTCAATAGACTATGCGCTGTGTTGACCACCCGGAGAGCGATATATGTTCTCACTTTAGTAGGGTGACCAGAATTGTGAAGCCAAAAACCGGGACATTTTCGCGAAAATACAAGAAGGACTACAGTATTACTTCAAGCGAGCGCACAGAATGACAGCGCTCCTCAGCAGAGAATTACAGAACAGGCAGTTAGAACATACATAAAATGCAATTTTTTAACCCAAAAGCTTGACTGTTAATTACATTGCTTTCTTGAAACAACTGCTAACAATCCCTGCTTTGTAAAACACAAAAAAGCACCTCCTGCCGTTTTCTGTCGACCCTGTCTAAAAACCGGGACAGGAGCTAAATTTCCTGAAATCTGCCGGGGCAGCTGGTGAAAAACCGGGACCGTCCGGGCAAATCCGGGACGCCTGGTCACCCTACACTTTAGTCAACTCGTAGACCTATTCTCGGTTAATGCTAGTTGTCTGATGACAGACTCGGTGCTACAAGGTGTAAACAATCCTTAGACAATCAGTGTGACCAAAAGTCCTGCCTTGTCCTTATTATGAAAGGGTTTCCGGACAAGGCACCCCTCCCCCTCCCGCTCCTAGCGCTTGCATTGATTCCTAATGGCCTCATTTCTTTAGCCGTCCGCGGTAAGATGGCACCAGCCTGCGTGAGACCTCCACACACATGCGTCACCGTCGCAGCCACCGATACAATCGTGACGGGAGCAGCGTGCTCGTGCGTTCCAAGAGGCGTTCAGACGTGCTACGTGTCCTTGTCCTGTAAAGAACTTCGACCGAGGTGACCTAGTAATTCCTCAGAGAGCCCACTGTTGCCTGTTCCCTTTGTTTGCCCATCGTGTGCGCAGGCCGAACGAGAAGTGGCGGATTGACTACATTATTAATGCCTCTTTATGTGCAATTCCAAGCTGATGGGGCCGGTAACAGGTGCATCTTTCCCTATGGGCCTGGTTTCCTGTCAACATTATTTGTTCTTGATATAAATTAATTGATGTCGTACAATGACATTTAAGTTGTTTGCCTGGTAGGAGCTGTTTGAGGCGTGACAGCTTTCAAAGTAAAGATACGATGTCGACTAACTTACATGATGTCGACTCTCTAGTGCACAACATAAACGCCTTCTTTTATTAGTGCTCAAATAAGACATTATCACAAACTACGATAGCTTGGGAAAAAAAAGCCTATTGATTCAATCGTGTCACCTACAGATCTGCAGCGAGTGCTGCTCTTCCCACTGAGCTATTTTACCTGTTTGCTAGTTTAAGTGATATGTTTTTACGCGCACTGTTGGCCATTTTAGGACGGGTTGTAAATACACAAACGATCTCTGTTCAGCGTGAAAGCTTGTGTGCTGTAATTTAACTCGCTAGTTTACTGCCTGTGCTAGAAAAGCAATCAGTGTAGGGTGACCAGATCTTGAGAACCAAAAACCGGGACATTTTGCAAAAATAGAAGACGGACTGCAATTTTACATCAACGGAGTTGCGCAGAATGACAACTCTCATCAACATAGGAACACAGAAGAGGCACTAAGAAAATTATTATCATGTATTTTCTAAAGCCAGCATCATACCTGTTAATTTAATTGCTTACTTACAACAGCTGCTAACTAGCACAGCTTTAGAACACCTAAAAGGTGCTTCTCGCTGTTATCAGTTGACCCCCTCTAAAAACCGGGACATGAGCCAAAATTGAGGAAATCTGCCCCGTCAGCTGATGAAAACTGGGACACCTGGTCACCCTAAACCAGCGCCTAGACACGCCGGTGCAGTATTGCGCTATAAAAGTGTTATCATTCATCAATCATCCATTGATGTGGCATGCACGACATACAGACAATCACATAACGTGAGCGGAATGTCTTTGTCAAGAGCGTTACGATATCTACCCTTTCTAAACACTCTCAGGGGCAGATTTACGAGCCCCCTGCGCCACCAGGACGTCACTTTTCGTGACGTACTGGTGGCGCATGTTACTGCTCCATATTTACAAGGAGAGGAAAAGCCACCCTGCGTGACTTTTCCTCTCCTTATAATACGGCCCCTTCACACGCAGCACTTTGCGGTGAAGGGGCGTTCCATGGGTGTTGCTGTGGGTGTTCCCACGCAGCACTCATGGAACAAGACACATCTCCGGAATTACAAGAAATCGTAACTCTGGAGATGCGTCTGAAGCTACGCCACCCTAGAGGTGGCGTAGCGAGAGCGCACCGAGGAGAAATGTTTTCATTTCTCCTCATTTCTTCTTTCAATGCGTGCTGCATTCTGCAGCACGCATTGAAAGAGGAAAATGGTTTTAGTGATTGTTTTTGTGCAGGAAGGTGCCCCTTCCTGCACAAAAACAATCTCCCCACGACGCAGGCATCCTTGCACCATGATGCAAGGGTGCCGGCGCATGGCTGCAGTTTGTGCGCCAGCGCAGGGGGAAGCACAAGGATGCGACATATTCTTGTAAATATGTCGCATCCCTGTGCTTCAAAACTAACGCAGCGCGGCGCAGCAAAATGACTTGCTGTACCCCGCTGCGTTAGTTCAACGTAAATCTGCCCCTCACTGCTTACCTGTGGGTCATCTGGAGGTCAAAAGTTTAAATTCAGGCAAGGCCAACCCAGCCTTACATACTTCAAGAGGTTGGGTGAATGACTACCATTAAAACAAATTATAGTAACACAAGTTATTTGCACTGCATGTAAACTGTAAATGTGTAGTATGACGTCGGATACAAGCAAGTAATTATTCTGGGGCTGGTTGGTAAAGTTCATGGATAGCGCGTTTTCTCTGATGCAGATGGAATAAGTGTCTTCAGTTGGCATGTATAATCTGCCGCCATCTCTGGCTATGTTGGTTCATGCAGAGCATTGTCATGTATAGCTCACAACAGTAGCATGCTTTACCATTTGTAACTTCTATAGGTTTGTTACTGCAAGACAATAGCATTCAGATATGCTATTGTCTTGCAGTAACAAACCTTCAGACAGAGGAGGGATTACAGATGACCCGAAACACCATTCTTGACTTTCACATGCCACAACTTTCACCACCTTTCCTGGCTACAGCAGTGCCCAACGGTGGGCTCGTCAGGATAAGAGGTCAAGGATCCGATAGCAAAAGTGGAGAAATCGACTGGGAGGCCACTGGCTATGAACATCTTAGAGTTAGAACAAATGCATAAACTTGACATGATGGCATCAAAATAAGAAGGATTCTCGGAAGCAGGAGATAGGCAGAAATTGTGTGCAAACAGAAGAGCAAGTAGGTGTGGCAATCCGATAGCAATGATACTTATAAATAAATACCACAGTCAAACACAACGGCAAAACAGCTTCATTAGTGCCAGGAGGAGGAGGTGAATATTATGGCATGCATGAGTGAAAAAGAGCGATGCAAGGCTGACGTGCCCTTAAGGTGAGGTAAGGGGGCTATTGGCACCTCTAGCAGAGGCCCCTGGAAGCTACAGATACAGTCTTTCTAGATCGAGCATGGCAGCGCATGCGCTGCTCTGCCAGCCATGCTGTATTGGAGTATGGACTTGAAGCCCCGCCCACTCTCCGCCCATATTTGTCATTGGCTTTTGTCATTGTCCTCCCTAAATGCTGGCTTCTGATTCGTTAATAGGCTTGTTAGTCCCTCCTTAGTACCGCCTCGACTTCATTTATAACCTCCCATGAGGACTGGCCCTTTTACTTCGGTTGTTACACGGTACGTCTGTAAGCACTATTTTCTTTAATGGTTTCTCCTACTGCAGGCACTACATGCTTTCCTGCAACATTCAGCGCGCCATGCGCTCTTTCACGGAGCGCTTTTACAAAGCAAGCATTTGCAATGCAATAGTTCTAGCATTTCCGAGAGTTTAAGCTATTAGCATTGTAAATGACAATGCCTTTTATTTATGTTTTAAAAACCAAAACACAAATAAAAGGCATTGTCATTTACAATGCCAATAGCTCAAACTCGCGTAAATGCGAGACCTATTGCATTGCAAATGCTTGTTAAAATTGTTTTATTCTTGATTTTCTAGTGAAATGTATGTGCACCCTGCTGGTAAGTTAGGGACACTGGCGCACTTTGTGATGATGCCATGTATGACACACTGGTTCAATGCGTCAGAATGTCTGTAGGCGCCACCAGCATTACATGGTGAGTGGGTCCCATTCCCACAAAATGTCCCCCCAACTGTAAACCGGTTTCAGAAAGATATTGCAGGTTTTGTTGAGAAAGAAATCCGCAACTGGTACCAAGCAAGTCACGTGTAAATGTGGATGTATGAAGCCCATTCCCCCAGCCCCCCCGTTTGAAGCTCTTACATCATACGTATGCAAGCGTCTTTCAGCAGATAATTACCAAACATCATGCAATGTGAACGGCTAAACGCAATATTATAGCCAGAATGAGACATTCCAGCAGGTGGCTGCTAGAATACGTCCTCAGCAGCAATGACTATAAATTGCATAGCATCCCAAAGGTACGTCATCACCTTTTTACTTATGAGAAACGCATGCAGGAGTGCTTTTGCTGTTCAACTCAGAATATAGCTCATCAAAGAGGGATCACCGCCCCCTGTGGGAGCTATAAATATTAAAATGCTATATTACACGGAGGGAATCCATCTATCTCATTAAAACCACATTATGAATAATGAATTTGTATTTCCCATTCTGCCAGCATCCAACCCTCCTGCCGTAGACTAGATTTTTCAAGAATGAGTTGTTTACCCAGAATGCATTTCAGTGTCTAAGACATCCCTGTGATCTTCATACGTTCTTTTTAGAAAAGTAAGAGGCTCAGACACGATTAATAAAACAGTAGAAAATCAACAATCTTACAAAGCTACAGCGTTGCACTTGTATGTCTCGGCTGATGTCAAGTTTACTGAGACTCACTCAAGAGCAAATGTGTAGATTTGTTTGTGACATCTATTGATCGCAAAGCATGGACCTGCCTTGGTGACACTGAACACCCACTGTCGTCTGGAGGGTGTGAGGGCACCCTCATGGGTAAGTGGCCTGGGGGACCTTCAGTCCACTGAGCTCTGAAAGCACCACTGAGTGTGGTGCACTCGTGTTTGCCACAGACATGTGCATGATTTGCTGATGCAGAGAAAAGATGCTGCAGGGTCCAGGCCAAATCCTAAGTCTTGCTTCAGAAGGGTCTCTGAAACTCTTACCTTTTTAGGTCTCACCTACACTCTGCATGTGATGTGCTGCGAGACGTGTTGTTTACTTCAGTGGGCTTACAATCCGCCCACAGCAAACCATTAGTAGTTTTTGTTGTCACTCTCATTTCCCCTAGGCTTCCCTTCCTTCTTTGTGCTCGCTCCTCCCTGGAGCATGGACCAAGTACATGCGTTCTTCTTCCTCCTTGCTCTTTCTCGTCTTTTTGCAACACACTATTTTTTTAATTTTATTTATAAACATTTTGGTACTATTCCTGGACGTACAATGTGCTTTCCTACTTTTAATAGAGGCTTGCAGTTTCTTATTTATGTTGCTTTGAACCTATCTGCCATCTCTATTGATGCTTTAGTTACACTTACAGACACAACTGTACTACTCTACGCCACTCTACTGTACACTATTCCACTCTACGCCATTCCATTCCAGTCTATGCCAATCCACTCTACAACAATCTACACCACTGTACTTCACACCACTCTACTGCATACCACTCCAGTCTATGCCACTCTACTCTATGCCACTTTACTCTATGCCACTCTAGGCCGCTCCACTCTACACCACTCTATGCCACTCTACTCGATGCCACTCTACTCCATGCCATTCCACTCTATACCACTGTACTCCATACCACTCTACATCCCTCCACTCTAGACCACTACATTCCCCTCTACGTCACTCTACTCCACTCAACGCCAATGTGCGCCACTCTACTTTATGCCACTTTACTCTAGGCAACTTTAAGCCACTCCACTCTACACCACTCTACTCCATGCCACTCTATTCTACGTCAAACCACTCTATGCCACTCTACACCACTTCCACTCTACATCCCTCCACTCTAGACCACTGCATTCCCCTCTACATCACTCTACTCCACTCAATGCCAATGTGCGCCACTCTAATTTATGTCACTTTACTCTAGGCCACTTTAAGCCACTCCACTCTACACCACTCTACGCCACTCTACTCCATGCCACTCTACTCTACGTCAAAGCACTCTATGCCACTCTACACCACTTCCACTCTACATCCCTCCACTCTAGACCACTGCATTCCCCTCTACGTCACTCTACTCCACTCAACGCCAATGTGCGCCACTCTACTTTATGCCACTTTACTCTAGGCCACTTTAAGCCACTCCACTCTACACCACTCTACGCCACTCTACTCCATGCCACTCTACTCTACGTCAAACCACTCTATGCCACTCTACACCACTCCACTCTACATCCCTCCACTCTAGGCCACTGCTTTCCACTCTACGTCACTCTACTCCACTCAACGCCAATGTGCACCACTCTAATTTATGCCAGTTTACTCTAGGCCACTTTAAGCCACTCCACTCTACACCACTCTACGCCACTCTACTCCATGCCACTCTACGTCAAACCACTCTATGCCACTCTACACCACTCCACTCTACATCCCTCCACTCTAGGCCACTACTTTCCACTCTACGTCACTCTACTCCACTCAACGCCAATGTGCGCCACTCTAATTTATGCCAGTTTACTCTAGGCCACTTTAAGCCACTCCACTCTACACCACTCTACGCCACTCTACTCCATGCCACTCTACTCTACGTCAAACCACTCTATGCCACTCTACACCACTCCACTCTACATCCCTCCACTCTAGGCCACTGCTTTCCACTCTACGTCACTCTACTCCACTCAACGCCAATGTGCACCACTCTAATTTATGCCAGTTTACTCTAGGCCACTTTAAGCCACTCCACTCTACACCACTCTACGCCACTCTACTCCATGCCACTCTACGTCAAACCACTCTATGCCACTCTACACCACTCCACTCTACATCCCTCCACTCTAGGCCACTACTTTCCACTCTACGTCACTCTACTCCACTCAACGCCAATGTGCGCCACTCTAATTTATGCCACTTTACTCTAGGCCACTTTAAGCCACTCCACTCTACACCACTCTACGCCACTCTACTCCATGCCACTCTACTCTACGTCAAAGCACTCTATGCCACTCTACACCACTTCCACTCTACATCCCTCCACTCTAGACCACTGCATTCCCCTCTACGTCACTCTACTCCACTCAACGCCAATGTGCGCCACTCTACTTTATGCCACTTTACTCTAGGCCACTTTAAGCCACTCCACTCTACACCACTCTACGCCACTCTACTCCATGCCACTCTACTCTACGTCAAACCACTCTATGCCACTCTACACCACTCCACTCTACATCCCTCCACTCTAGGCCACTGCTTTCCACTCTACGTCACTCTACTCCACTCAACGCCAATGTGCACCACTCTAATTTATGCCAGTTTACTCTAGGCCACTTTAAGCCACTCCACTCTACACCACTCTACGCCACTCTACTCCATGCCACTCTACGTCAAACCACTCTATGCCACTCTACACCACTCCACTCTACATCCCTCCACTCTAGGCCACTACTTTCCACTCTACGTCACTCTACTCCACTCAACGCCAATGTGCGCCACTCTAATTTATGCCAGTTTACTCTAGGCCACTTTAAGCCACTCCACTCTATACCACTCTACGCCACTCTACTCCATGCCACTCTACTCTACGTCAAACCACTCTATGCCACTCTACACCACTCCACTCTACATCCCTCCACTCTAGACCACTGCATTCCCCTGTACATCACTCTAATCCACTCAATGCCAATGTGGGCCACTCTACTCTATGCCACTCCACTCTACTCTACGCCACTCTACTCTACACCATGCTATGCCACTCCACTGGACTCTACACCACTCTGCTCTAAGCCACTCCACTCTACTCTTGTGACCTCTACCTAGATGCGCTCACATGTCATACCACCTGCATCCTGGTGACACCCAGCTGTACCCCAATGTCTCTTGTTCTGAGGATCTCTCCCACCAACCACAGGCTCTTGGGGGCATTCGGGTATTGTAATCTATGACCCCTTACTCCAGTTTTCCTCACTTTCCAACTGCTCCCGCTTGAATCCGTGTATAAAGTGGCCTGTGTTGCACACAGAGCCCTTCTCTCTTGCACACCGGGGAAAATGGCATTTTTTTTAAAAAGATTGTTTTTGTACAGGAAGAGGGATCTTCCTGTACATAAACAATCCATGGCATTTTGCTTTTTCCATGTGTGCTGCACAAGGCAGCACACATGGAAAAAGCAAAAACGAGGAGAAATAATGCATTTCTCCTCGTTTCGCCAACTTAAGACCAGGTTTTACCTGGTCTTAATTTTGGCACTGCCTCCTATGTACGCTGCTCTTGTAAATAGGGGGCAGCGTCAAAATGAATGGGTGTTGCGGTGGAAAGCCCACCACAACACCCACTGCACGCCCCTTTCACGCTAACCAGAGCGTGAAAGGGGGCCTTATTTGCAAGGCAGCGTTAAGCCATGTTAAGTGGCTTTACGCTGCCTTGTAAATAAGGCTAAGCCCCTATCGCCACAACAACGTTGATAAAAGTGACGTTGTGGTGGCGATAGGGGCTTGTACATATGCCCCATAGAAACAGCAAAACGCCAATGATTGTTTATGTGCAGGAAGGTCCCCCTTCCTGCACATAAACAATCATTAAAAAAAAAATTCTGTTTTGCAACTTCTATGTGTGCTGCATTAAGCAGCACACATAGAAGTTACAAAATGGCATTTCAAGATTGTTTATGGCAAATGTACAAGCCTCTATCGCCACCACAACGTCACTTTTATCAATGTTGTGGTGGCGATAGAAGCTTTGCCTTATTTACAGGCAGCATAAAGCCACTTAGCGTGGCTTAACGCTGCCTTGTAAATAAGGCCCCCTTTCACGCTATGGTTAGCATGAGAGGGGTGGGCAGTGGGTGTTGTGGTGGGCGTTCCACCGCAACACCCATTCATTTTGACGCTGCCCCCTATTTACAAGGGTGGCGTACATAGGAGGCAGCGCCAAAATTAAGACCAGGAAATCCCTGGTCTTAAGATGGCGAAACGAGGAGAAATGCATTATTTCTCCTTGTTTTTGCTTTTTCCATGTGTGCTGCCTTGTGCAGCACACATGGAAAAAGCAAAGTGCCATGGATTGTTATCTACAGGAAGATGTCCCTTCCTGTACATAAACAATCCTTTAAAAAAATGCCATTTTGTGACTTTCATGTGTGCTGCATTAAGCAAGGGTGCCTGCGTTGGCGCTAAGTTGCTAAACTTAGCGTCATCGCAGGGGGAAATGCAGGGCTGCACCACATTCATGTAAATATGGTGCAGCCCTGCGTTTCAGAAGTGGCGTAGAGAGGCGTTAAGCCAGGAAGGCTAACGCCTCTCTCCGCCACTTCCTTGCACATATGTGCTGGAAGGGGGACCTTTCTGTACATACACAATCTTCCCCTCAACACAGGCACCCTTGCACCATAAGTGCAAGGGTGCCTGCGTTGGCGCTAGGCAGCTATATTTAGCGCCAACGCAGGGGGAAATGCAGGGCTGCACCACATTCATGTAAATATGGTGCAGCCCTGCGTTTCAGAAGTGGCGTAGAGAGGCGTTAAGCCAGGAAGGCTAACGCCTCTCTCCGCCACTTCCTTGTACATATGTGCTGGAAGGGGGACCTTTCTGTACATACACAATCTTTCCCTCAACACAGGCACCCTTGCACCTGCGTTGGGGCTAGGCAGCTATATTTAGCGCCAACGCAGGGGGAAACGCAGGGCTGCACCATATTCTTGTAAATATGGTGCAGCCCTGCGTTTCTAAAGTGACGAAGCATGTTGTTAGCCTTCTTGGTTTAACGCCACGCTTCGCCACTTTCTTGTACATATGCCCCTTAGAGTCAGTGGAAACAGATTTCACTCGCTCTGCTGTGTTATCGAGTGTTTGTGTTACCAAGTTCAACATTGCAAGCTTACCAGATAAAGAAGAAAGGTGGCATTGCCCACGTGCCTGCGGGTTCCACGTTGCTCTCTGCAGCAGGCACATTAGCCGACTGAGCTAACTTACTTTAACCAAAAGGTGAACACAGACCTCTACGGCCCACTAACCACAATCGATTCACCGAGTGATGTTTCTGTGGCAGACACACTGTTTAAAAACAGAGCTCAGTCGCACGTGCATTAACCCACTGAACTGTCTTCCTTAAACTGATAACTGATTCCAGGTTACAAAGAAGCAAATGGTGCCGGAGCACTGAGTCACTCTGGTACCTCGCACTGACTTCAGTGCGCTGCCTGAAGGGTACAGTCAGAGCTTTTCAGTGCGTATGTTAACCTGAGCTACCCCACCTTGCGCATGCGCTGTGACATACATTTCACACACAATTCCACACAGCAGTGCATAACCCGCCTGGAGATTTGATTTTGAGTGGAACGGGTGACCTGCAGGTAACACACAGATCTCTGCAGCAGGTGCATTACCCTTGTTATCTTACAGGTGTGGTATTTTCATAAAGCCTGGGCTGTAGGGGGTTAACGCACTGACTTGTCCTTTCCATTAACTCGGGGCACGCACTCCCTGTCCCCTGCACTCTCCTGTGGGGGTGGGGGTTACTCCATCTTCATCACAGCTAGTGGGGGGCGGAGGGGGGTGGGGCAGGCTCGGTGAGGGCCCCCTGGTGATCCATCATCGTCAGGTGGTGGTGGTGGGGGAGGGGGTTCCTCAGTCCCCGGTGGATGCCCGCAGCCACTGTAATGTGAACGCTTGGCCGAGATGCTGCTGGTGGTCCCCAGGCCCCCGCCGGAGCTCCACGCACCCCTTACAGAGGCCTCTGAACCAGGCACAAGCAGGAAAGGTGGGTGGGAGCGCCATCTAGCGGCCAGATACTGCACTGCGCCTAGAAAATGACAATCCATTAAATGTAAACAGGCCAGTCAGTTCAAGAAGTGATAGCAGTTTGATTGTCATGAAAACAGCTTCGGTATTCTTGTTGAATAACTGCCGATTTATTAGTTGATGAGAACACAGAAGTAACATGAAGCCCCCTCAGCAGCCTCAGAGTGACTGCTAACATGAAGCCCCCTCAGCAGCCTCAGAGTGACTGCCAGTCCAGAACCCTTAGAGCTGATAGTGCACTCCAGATGACAATACTCGGCATGCACCACATACCGAGAACTCCACTTATAAATAAGTACAACACATCCATTCTATTTACATAAAAATCAAGTAGATGCTAGCCTAAAATGTGTAATAGAACCATATATCAAATGATATACCTTTTATGTATCTATTCGTAAAACTAAAATAAAAAAAAGAAACTATATATATAACATTTGTTGTAAACATAATAACTCACAATAGTTATGTCCATGTTTAAAAAAAATCACAGGGCAGCTTCACAGAACAATCTATGTCACATAATAATGCGGGTTATTTGGAGGCTTCCGACACGTTGGGATTATCTTTCTCGTTTGGATCTCAGGAACAGTACTCTGTGTCCGGCTACTGCCCTCTCCCATCACATCGTTTCCATTCAACAAATCTTCATCATTAATGAGCAGGTAACCACTGCACTGATCATAGAAATACGAACAACAGAGCACAACACAACAAAAAGTTCCAACTGACTATCATTAGTCAGTAATAAATGTTATTCCAGAGATGGAAAAACTTTTCAAATGTGAGCAGGGAGCCACGCTCTATTGGATCACAACGGAAGATCTGTGCTTTCTTAGAGGCACGGTATACTAGCCTCTACTCGTTTATCATAACGAGCATTCCAGCTCACTCGCTATTGTTAGCCTTGAGAAAGTCGTATAATGACGAAACACGTGTCGGCTGTTTATTTGCTACATCTATGTGTCAACATTTTGAAAATTTGATCCACCTATGATCAAGATTGCGTTACACTGCTTGTTTCATCCATTGTCCATCTCTGGAATTAAATTTATTACTGACTAATGATAGTCAGTTGGAACTTTTGTTGTGTTGTGCTCTGTTGTTCGTATTTCTGTAATTAATGTGTATGGAGTAATTTTTCTCTATGTACTGAGTAACACTGTGGGTGGCACAGTGTTTACATTGAGCACGCCAGAAGACGTATTGAGATTTACATTTGCAAACTTAACAGAGGTGCTGGCTGTTTTCTTTGAAACCACTGCCATCATTTTGTACATAACTGCACTGATCATGTTCACAAGACATTGCGGACTCCTCACCATTCTTATTGTATAAGGCTATCCGTCTTTTGTTCCACCTTTCGCCATTTTCTAACACCACATGAAAGTTATGCACATCCTTTTTCCTGTATGGTCTAAGAAAATTTGTAAGACTTCCTTCCACTCATCCAGATCTTATTTTCACCAAATCTCCTTTCCTTATGCCACCCTCAAGACTTTTCCTCTCAAGAGGCGCTACAGTCTCTCCTTCACCATCTAACAACGAAGACATCCAGGCAGGATACATTTTCATGCCCGCTTTTCTTCCTCTCATCACTTCAAAAGGTATCATTCCTGTCATGTCATTCTGCAAAGTGCAAAAAAACTCC
This sequence comes from Calotriton arnoldi, assembly GCA_963921515.1. Classification (NCBI taxonomy): domain Eukaryota; kingdom Metazoa; phylum Chordata; class Amphibia; order Caudata; family Salamandridae; genus Calotriton; species Calotriton arnoldi. The sequence continues at coordinate 765,320 of CAWUFW010005083.1, forward strand.
GTCACGGTACGCGAAGCTCGGCGAGCAGTGGAGTGCGTTAGATAAATGCCGTTTGTGGTGATTTTCAGTGCCAGGTGCTTGTCCGCACTGTGCAATCATCGCGAACGGCACCATGCACAGCGCAAGTGGGCGCTGCTTCCTTTCTGCCACTCAAGTCGATTTTTACTAAAGCGGCAGCTTTCTCAACGCGAACGTACAGTTTCTCAACGTGAGCGGTCGCGAGCATACAGGACCACTCGCAATGAGAAATCTGACCACCCGCGTTGAGAAATCTCACAGGCAGGTTGATTTTCCACGCTTGCGCTCGCCAACTTGATGTTGACGATCGCGAACGAGGAAAAATCTTGCCGGGAGGTGGATTTTCCTCGCTCGCACTCGCCAACTTGATGTTGACGAATGCGAGCGAGGAAAAAAACCCTGCGAGCTCCGCGTAACACGGAGTGTGGAAAACTCTGCAAACTCCGCGAGCGGAGTGGAGTTCACCGCCCAGACCTAAGAAAGATGTATGAGAATGGTATATACCATAGGATTTTAGGAATTTTCCCATTTCCACTGACACCAATTGTGTCCTGTTATCCGTAATCAGCCTTGTAGGAAAACCTTCTTCCCTAAATATTTCCTGCAATGTTTTATAGTATTGCCAGCCCATTGTGCTATGCATCCTCGTCGCCAATATTGGAAGGAAAATTCCTCGGGTATTCTTGTTGAATAATTGCAGATTTATTAGTTGATGAGAACACTGCAGAAACATGGAGCCCCCTCACCAGCGTCAGAATAACTGCCAGTCCAGAGCCCTCAGAGCTGGCAGCGCACTCCAGATTAGAATTTTGGGCATGCACCACATACTGAGAATTCTACATATAAATAAGTACAACACATTTCTTTTAGGAGCACGGCGCACCAGCGCACATGAGAGCTCAGTCTGTTAAGCGCCTGCTTCAGAGCGTGGTACACAATGCTGGCTCAAAATCAAGCGGAGCAAACTCAGCCTTCCATTCTTCAGAGCTCGATATAGGTTCAATTGAGAAGGGTTATTAAGCACCTAATTTTCACCCGCCAAGAGACAGTTCCATTTGTAATGTGCGCTATATAAACAATTAAACATAAATGTCTTCCACTATCAGAAGGGTCAAGCCTGTAAATTAACAGGGAGAGCCGAGCCAGGGTTCTGTCTTGGCTCCTAGAGTCAAACTAGGACCCAAGCCTTCACAAGAATTCTATGTAAACTGCACAAAGGCCTATTTATGTAACATTAGCCAGTGTTCTGATTGAGTGCATTAGATAATGTTACTGCATTAATACCATATAAATCATGTGAGTGAAAATTGCATATTAGTTAAACTGTAACCACTGCAGCCATGCTGTTTCTGGTTCATGCGAAGCAGATGTGCCCGTCTATGACAATTCAGAGCCTCTCTTCCACATCTGGGCTGCCCAGGCACGAACATGTTAATATGATTGCTCAACCAAAAAGTTATGTTCTTGTTACGTTATAAGGACGTCACTCCCTTTTTCATGATCTCAGACTTCTGCACCTGTACTCCCCTTTGGTTTACAGGCCAGGCGAGCCTCATCTGATGCCTGTATCCAAACTTCTATAGATTTCAGACATTACATTCTGTTTTATGGTTCTGGGGACCCTCTGTCGAACTGAATCTGTGAATCACAGTTGCTAATTTTTCTTTTTGTTACTAAACCTTCTCAAACTTTGGCATGAGCACAGGTTTTCTTTAACAATACAAACTTAAAGCAATTCAAGAAAGAATTACTCTTCAGCCACAGAATTTCTTGGTGACCGTGATGCGTGTGAAGTGGCACTTCAGGGTGTCATGTGCACAGCGTATTTATTTTATTTATTTAGAGTGTTTATAGAGCGTGACACTCATCCCCTGGGGGATATCATGGAGCTGAATGCTCCCTAACATTTCACCTGAAGGAACCCCTGTAAAAGACAGTAACGAAGACCAAGGTGCACTTATACCGAAAACAGCCAGGTTTTCAATTTCTTTCTAAATTGAAAATGATTGCCAGTAAGGCGGAGATCCAGAGGTAAGGAATTCCACTGGCGTGGCACCAAATGCGAGAATGAACGTCCACCAATTGTGGCTTTCCTGATACATATGGCCTTAGCTATGGCTAGGTTGCCGGATCTCAAATCGCATGAGGGCTTGTACAATTCAACTCCGGTCCGTAGAATGTCAGATCCGGCATTGTACAAGGCCTTGTGAGCATGGCATAGAAGTTTAAAACCAACTCTTTTCAGCATTGGTAGCCAGTGCAGAGATGTCAGACACGCTGAGGCAGAACTGAGTCTGTCCATGTTACAGATAACTTGGCGGCGCCATTTTGAATTACCTGTAATCTTGTAAAAAGGTAATCCACAGTACCCACAAAAAGGGCATTGCCATAGTCCAAACGACTGGTAATTAAAGCCTGGACTGTGGTTCTATGCCAGGCAATTGGCATCCATTTGAACAGCCTTAAGGAGCTTGAGAATGCCAAAGCTCTGACCAAACGTGACCCTGACATGGTCGTGCACGGAGAGAGCATTATTCACTATGATCCAGCTGCGGCCCCTGCAGGTAAGAGTGGTGGGGCGGTGGGGCCTGGAGTGGGGGGATATCGACAGACGAGAAGGGAAAATTAATTATTTATTTAATTTTCCCTCGTGGTCGTCTGTCGAATTCCCCCCCCTAACCCGGCCCCACTGCCCCATCTCTCTTACCTGCATGGGCCGCGGCTCCTATGATCCCAAGGTTTTTGGCTGATTTCTTAGCGGTAGGCCTATCCCCCAGTGAATCACCACCAAGGGATGTTCCACATAGAGTGAGCCCCACCGAATAGCAGGACCTCAGTTTTATCTGCATTTAGTTTCAAACAGTGATTAGTCATCCAGCCTCCTACTTGGGTTAGGCACTCACGTAGATTGCATTGGGTTTAGTCTAATTTCTCGCCCACTGAAATGATCAACTTGGAGTCATCAGCATAAGAGCACACATCAAAGCCCCATTTCCTCACAATTTTTAATAATGAAACCACATAGACATTAAAAAGGGTGGGGCTCAAAGAAGAGCCCTGGGGAACTCCACATTCTAAATTTGTGGGAGCAGGATCTGAAAGTGCCAAGGTGAACTGAAAATGATCTCTCCTTTAGGAAAGAGCCAAACCATTTAAGGCAGAGGTGTTCAAGCTGGGGGGTGGGTCTCCCTAAGGGGGCCTCAAAGGATCCCAGGGGGGGCGCTAGGCTCTGGCCAAAGGAAGCGTTCTGCTGATAAATGTGCTTTGTTTCAGCGGAAAAAAATGAGCATCAGTAAGCCCCTCTGTTAGGAGCCATCACTAACATCTTTTGTCATTTGTATCCTGGCTGGGAGAAGGTGTCAGGAGGGAAGGGACTCCAAATATTCTTCAAACCTCCCCCTCCACCCCCATTTCTAATAATCACACTGTGGATACACGTTAGTAAGGCCTGCCTGACCAGAACAGTATGTTTGGCAATCATGTATTTGATTGCATTTTTAAAGCGGTAACAGAACTTAACTGCAATGTTTAAATAAGTCTAGACATATTTAAACATTGCCAGTTTAATAGTAATAATAATTATTGTGAACATTTTTGAAGGGGGCCCTGATGATTATTTTTTCCCACTGAGGAGGAGGCTGCACTAAAAAGTTTGAGGTCTACTGATTAAAGGGCTTGTATGCCCATGTCATAAAGTTTGTTAATCAGCAGACTATGTGAGACCGTGTCGAAAGCTGCAGATAAGTCAAGTAGGATTGGGGCAGTAGCCCTGCCCTGATCAACAATTAATCTGATGTCATCCAAAACAGATAACATAAAAGGCCCATATTGTTGTAAATGCAGTAAAATTATGGTGTTTCAACTCATATACAAATTAGGGTTTTATTTTTGTATTGTGTTCATTTTGAACTAAACTCTTCAAAGAAACGAAGGGCCCAGTATATATCTTGGCAGTTGTGATGTTCATCCTCCGCGACTGAGGTTTCAATCCATTCGCTGAGGCTTCAGGGCTTCTCCTGCCTGAGTTATATGTTGGACGGGAAAACCGCTGTCAGCCCTGATGGAGGTATTTCCGTCCAACCAGCGTTTTTCTTCCGTCAACTGCACACAATCGGATAATACTCCATCGGCGTCGCAACTGATATATTCAGTCAAATTGGAGGCCTCGCAGGGGTGTTCCGATGGAGTAATTACATCACAGAACTGTTTTGGCTTGTTGTATCCATTCATTTTAAAGACAGATGCATAAGGCACACACCTGAGATGAATGGGCAAAGTAATCACACCCGCCCAGCACAATATAATTAGGGCTCCCAGTTTTCCGTTTTTACTGATTTTTACAGATAAATACAGACAGAAAACTATTTATTTTCCTGTCTGTATTTATTTTTAAATACAGAAAAATACGGTGCTACCTCGGGGCTTCCCGCGAGATAGACGCGACATTCAGACGGTGTCCACCACCTCCTGGGCGTGGGGGAAATTGAGGAAACGCACGGGCGCCGCGACCCTATACTCTTCCTCCCTGCCCCTACCCAACGCCAGATGGTTCCCAATCTCTGGTGAGGGCCTGGTACAGCGCACGTTGACTACATTAGACATAGACAAAATAGGAGATCTCTTCCCGGGGGGACATGTCTTTTCACTGGACGAAGACGCTAGGTACGCTGACTGCAGCTTCATGACCCGCTTTCTTATGACCCGTGTGCGATCGGCACTGCGGGCTGAGATCCCAACATTTCCCATCGAACCGGACTCCTTCCCCCCACTTACATTGGTTATAGAGAACTCTGACGGGGCAAGCCTCATTTCCAAAATGTACAAGGCAAGCGCTAATATGCAACCTGTAAGCGACTCTAAACTCCGGCAAGCCTGGGAAGCAGATATTGGCGGGCAAATAACAGACGATCAATGGGCGAAATGCTGCGAAGACACTAAGGAAATTTCCCTCAACAGCAGACACAAACTGCTTCATTTTAAATTCCTTCGCCGCGCCTATTTTACACCTGCCATGGCACATAGGATAGATGCTACTAGGCCCCATACATGTTTAAAATGCACCGGACCGCACGCCGATTTCATGCATTTGGCTTGGTCTTGCCCCCGATTACAGTCTTACTGGTCGGCAGTACACACGACCCTAGGGAAAATGGTCGGCTTCACGCTCGATCCTCTCCCGGAGATTGCGCTGTTAGGCTACACAGTACAGTTCCCAAAAAAAGTCAGGAAGTTGGCATCGTTGGGGCTAGTTCTGGCTAAAAGAGAAATTGCCATCCACTGGGGCAGGAAAACCGCTCCTAAATTGCAGGACTGGTTAAACAGCTTAGGGGCCAATTCCGATTCGGGCCGGAAGCGCACCTAACAGTATTCGTCCGGAAAAACTACCAGCCGAACGCGTGTTTCCCGACCGACTCGAACACTTTACCGAACGAACAAGTACGATGCGCATAACAGCCCAGATTCCGACCCAGCCGTACTTACCCAATCCAGCTCCTTTTCTCCGCCCGAGCCGGGTCCGTAAACGCCGAAACGAGTCGCACGGAACCAAATACACAGCACCTTCCGGCCGGACTAGTACGATGCGTCTTCCATACGCGCCGAACCCGTCGCTACGTCCGGCACGTTTCAGCATCCGGGAGAGTTGCACATAAGCTCCGTTTCGCGTCACTAAACGATCCACGGCTACGAGACGAACAAGCCAGCGACGAGTACGAGTCGAAGACACGCAAAACCCGAACGAGACGAACCAACCATGAATCCCATCGCGCAGGTCCTACCAATACTCTACATCTATTACCGGGACCGATTCGGACGCGTACGGCGCAGACGGTAAGTCAAACACCAACAATACAAACTAACTACACGTACCTAAAATATGTCACACACACATAGGGATGCACAAATGACGTACACTAGCAACTGCACAATCATAGGGGTGGGATGGGCATCACCAATGCCATACACACCCATAGGGGCCTAGATTCCTGCCACCACCACCATCCCTACTCAGGGGGGCCTGGATGCCCATCACCACGACCATCCCCACTCATGGGGGGCTGGATGCCTATCACCACCACCACCCCTACTCAGGGGGGGGCTGGATGCCTATCACTACCACCCCCCCTACTCAGGGGGGCTGGATGCCTATCACTACCACCCCCCTACTCATGGGGGGCTGGATGCCTATCACTACCACCACCCCTACTCAGGGGTGCTGGATGCCCATCACTACTACCACCCCTACTCAGGGGGGGGCTAGATACCTATCACTACCACCCCCCTACTCATGGGGGGCTGGATGCCTATCACTACCACCCCCCCTACTCATGGGGGGCTAGATGCCTATCACTACCACCCCCCCTACTCGGGGGGGGCTGGGTGCCTATCACTACCACCCCCCCTACTCATGGGGGGCTAGATGCCTATCACTACCACCCCCCCTACTCATGGGGGGCTGGATGCCTATCACTACCACCACCCCTACTCAGGGGGCTGGATGCCTATCATTACCACCACCCCCTACTCATGGGGGGCTGGATGCCTATCACTACCACCCCCTACTCATGGGGGCTGGATGCCTATCACTACTACCACCCCTACTCAGGGGGGTTGGATGCCTATCACTACTACCACCCCTACTCAGGGGGGCTGGATGCCTATCACTACCACCCCCCTACTCATGGGGGCGAGATGCCTATCACTACCACCCCCTACTCATGGGGGCTGAATGCCTATCACTACTACCACCCCTACTCAGGGGGGCTGGATGCCTATCACTACCACCCCCCCTACTCATGGGGGGCTGGATGCCTATCACTACCACCCCCCCTACTCATGGGCGGCTAGATGCCTATCACTAACACCCCCCCTACTCAGGGGGGGGCTGGATGCCTATCACTACCACCCCCCTACTCTTGGGGGGCTAGATGCCTATCACTACCACCCCCCCTACTCATGGGGGGCTGGATGCCTATCACTACCACCACCCCTACTCGGGGGCTGGATGCCTATCATTACCACCACCCCCTACTCATGGGGGCTGGATGCCTATCACTACCACCACCCCTACTCAGGGGTGCTGGATGCCCATCACTACTACCACCCCTACTCAGGGGGGGCTGGATGCCTATCACTACCACCCCCCCTACTCATGGGGGGCTGGATGCCTATCACTACCACCCCCCCTACTCATGGGGGGCTAGATGCCTATCACTACCACCCCCCTACTCAGGGGGGGGCTGGATGCCTATCACGACCACCCCCCCTACTCATGGGGGCTAGATGCCTATCACTACCACCTCCCCTACTCATGGGGGGCTGGATGCCTATCACTAACACCACCCCTACTCAGGGGGGCTGGATGCCTATCATTACCACCACCCCCTACTCATGGGGGGCTGGATGCCTATCACTACCACCACCCCCACTCATGGGGGGCTGGATGCCTACCACTACCACCACCCCTACTCATAGGACGGGTAATGCATGACACAACCAGCATACTCCCACATAAGGAATAACAGAAAATTACATCCACCCAAACAACATGACAAGCGTGTGTAGTCCATGTCAAATGCCTACAACACTAAACATGACAATGAACATACAATGTGACCCACTAACACATGTGTCACACATAAAAGTGTGTGGCCTCCACAATACAAGCTGACCATGGCCACTGTGGCAATGGGGCCTAAAGCCCCATCTCCACAGTCACCAAAAGGTAAGTGTGGGGTCCAAGGCTGATGGACCTTTTGGTCAGTGTGGCAATGGGGCCTAAAGCCCCATCACCACAGTCACCAAAAGGTAAGCGTAGGCTCCATGGCCGATGTACCTTTTGATCAGTGTGGCAATGGTGCCTAAAGCCCCATCACCACGGTGATCATAAGGTAAGTGTAGGCATGGTAAAAGCTGCCAAAGACAAACTGAATGGATGAATCCTGGTCACACAACAACCAAAACATCTGTGGCATAGTACTGCTTGTGTCCCATTGCAACATATATTGGGGGAGGCTAACAGTGCAGTGTCACAGAAACATCGCTTTTGTCCATGTGCATACAAACATCACACATGGGGGACCACATTGCCAACAATCAGCCGATTCCACAATGACAGAAGTGACCATCATGATGCTGACCCACATATCTGCACCTATGGACACACAAATGTATATAATCTGTGGAGACTGTGGATGTCAGGTGAACAAATACCATACCATGGCAGCAATGGGACATACAAACCATGATCATTGTGCTGACTGATGAGCCAGGAGTACCAGGGAGAGCAGGGGCAAATCACCAAACCACATACAGCCAATGGCACATTACAGAAATGCCAATGCAGTGATGCAAATGCACTGACACAAACAGGCAGACTCACACTTCCTATCAAAGACAACAGGTGATGGGGGTGTGTGCCAGTGTCCCCAGGCAACCACACAACACATGAGGAGGCCTGAATCCCAATTACACAGATGTGTATACAGTGCCACACACAAGTAACTCATGGATTGGATTCCCCTATGTGGGAAATCTGGCATTGTCAGATGAGAGGGAGCCCAAATTACACATGTCACACAAGCTTGTAGGAACAGCAACTAACACAGCAAGAGACACACCCACCACAGCACTACCCCCAGGGACCCCACATTGTGCAGACACTAGCCTGCATGACAATTCCACTGTGATGACAAAGGTAGATGTTGATCACACTGTGAACCACAGCCATGTGTCCTCAGCTACAAACTACCATCACACCTACACAAGCTCCAATCAATCAGCAGGGCCTGCCAGCCAAGGCCAATATGGAGGTAGTGGTCTAGCCGTGCAACAACTCACATTTGCACACTCAACACCACACACCCTCATCTGCAACAATGTGCAGCAGTGAAGCTCACATGGACTGGTGACATTGCACATGCACCCATGACAATCCCAGGGGTGGTGGGGGGAACTAAGGTGCAGAAACCCATCACACATGCCCACTCAACATGACTCGTCTATGTATGACACACTGCACAGTACGCCGTACATGCGCTTGATGTGAAATCCACCACAAACAATGGGATCCTGGCCATAGTCACACACCAACGAAGAAGCCAAGGTGATACACAAAGAACACACGTACACAACTTCCGACATTGCAGCTCTGACCCTGAGGAGTGGCAGCAGTCACACACACAACGCGTCACAATCACTGAAAGCTAACACAAACTCAAAATCACATTACTTGTGTAAACAACAAGTGCCAAGGGGAATCCTGAATGTGTCCCATCTGCGTTTGCCCACATCCCCAGCCCTGACAACAAAGACAACCTGGGATGACAACCTCATGAACATCAGTTTGCCATGCAACCACATCACGGAGAAACCAGGTCCAAGATGCTGGATGAACACATACCAACTCTGCAACCATCAGAAACAGGAACATCCCTAGGGACACAGCCTGTGTAGGAAAAGGGAAGGGAACATGCACAGACATGCTCACACAACACACAACACGGGCACACGCAATGTCACCAGATTACACACAGCCATGAGGGCACTCCACTCCTGTGGAAGCTCCGCTGTGCCAAACCTTGTCTGTGCACGACTCAAACATATCAGCAGGACACTCCGTCAGTGAGTCAACAACTACAACACACAGAAGCCTCTGCTCACATCAGCCTGGCTACGGGAGTGTCACGTCAGTCATCTGCATACACCCAAAACACGTGGCAATCCAGTTGTACTGTATACACAGATGAGTCCTCCAAAATTGATGTGCAAAACTGCATGTCCAGTGGAGACGGGCACACAGTCAGGGTACTAGGAACATTGGACAGTGGTAAGCCCAACAGATGTGCAACAGTGTAGGACAAAGATGGTAATATACAAATGCTAAACGTACATCCCTGTGTCAAATGCTGAACATTACACCCTCAGACTGCAGCAAGGGATGCTATAGATCCAGACTAGATTAGGACACATATCCCAGGGGCCACATGGAGCCCATCACAGCAAAACTTCATTTACCTGATCTGAACACAATTACAACAGCAAATGCATGATACTACACATCTACATCATGTACCACCAAAGATTAACCACAAGTAAACAAAAAGAGGCTTTATTCAGCAAGTGTGCAACTCAAATCAAAAGTCCAAAATTAACAACGGCCAATGTCCAGTCCAAATACACAGTCCTAACCGGGTGATGTGTGACTACTTGTCACAACTTGCTTGCCTGCACAGGTACCAACAGGGGACATCCCCCTTGGAGGGGCATACGAGGGGCAGGCCAGGCACCACAGGGACAGGATCAGGGGATGCCAGAAGGAGGCAGGGAAAGTGAGGTGGGTGCAGGAGTGTCACCGGCAACTGCAGTGGAGGTGTCTGACTCAGGGGGGGCCGGCACCACCGCAGGGCTCAAGTCCGATGGTGTTGGTGCTGCAACCACTGCAGTGGGCTGGGCAGATGGAGTGGGCTGGGTCCCCAATGCAGTGCCCGAGTCAGATGGGGTTGTCGTGGACTCCACCGCAGTGCATGACTCCAAGGGAGTGGAAGGGGGGCAGAAGAGCTGGGCAGGACAGAGGGGGGGACACGGTCTCCACACCAGTGGCACATACAGGCAGAGCGTCTGGTTTGGGGGTGGAAGAGCAAGTGGCAGGGGGAGGGCCTGAGCACTTTGGGGATGCGGTATCGGTGTGTGGGGGAACCTGGGGCAGGGTGTGGCGGTGGAACCTGTGGAGTGGTGGCCTGGGGGATGGAGGTGAGAGACTGGGTGGGTGACTTGCAGGGCGGTGGCGGGGTCTTGCTCTTCCGGGTCCGGGGGACTTGCGGGTGGGGGGCTCACTCTGCCTGCGCCTGGGGGAGGGTGTCCGGGGGCGAGGGGCACTCTCCTCTCTGTGTGTGGACTTCCTCTTCCCCCGGTATGCTGGATCAGCGGTATTGGAGGGGAAGAGGCCGAGGTCAGAGAGGAAGAGCTGCTGTGTATGTGGGGTTGCAGGTGAGGCAAGGGAAGGGGTCTTGGAGGGAGAGGATCTTGAGGATTGCGAAGTGACTGTGGTTGCCTGTGTGTGTGTCAGTTCCCCATCCCCTGTGTGTGTGGAATCAGTCCCCTGAGGATGCTTGTGTGCACGTGTTGCCTTGGTTTTGGGTGGGTGTGTGCTTAACCCTGGGCAAAGCACTACGCTACGCTCACGTAGTTTGCGAAGTTTGCGCTACTTCGCACAACGCGAATTGCACGTAGCACAGTGCAAACACGCGTAGCGTAGCATAGTGCAGCGGTCATTTTTTGCTTGCTCGCGGTCCTCAACGTCAAGTTGGCGACCGCGAGCAAGCAAAATGACATCCCGGCGAGACTTTTCCTCGTTCGCGATCAGCAACATCAAGTTGCCGATCGCGAGCGTGGAAAATAAACCTCCCGGCGAGATTCTCAATGCGGGGAGGTCAGGTTTCTCATTGCGAGTGGTCGCGTATGCTCGCGACCGCTCGCGATGAGAAACTACCAGTCCGCGTTGAGAAAGCTGCCGCTCGAGTAAAAATCTACTCGAGCGGCAGTAAAAGACAGCTCGCACTGTGCAAGATGCCGTTTTCAATGATTGCACAGTGTGGACAAGCATCCGGCACTGTGCAATCATTGTGAACAGTGCACTACGCTCGCGTAGTGCAAACTGCACTTTGCGTAGCTTTGCGTAGCTTCGCGTAGCGCTACTTCGCGAACTACGCCCAGGCTTATGTGTGCTGCTCGTGTCTGTGTGTTGGTGTGATTGTGCAGGTGTGCATGTGCTTTAGACAGGTAGGGTGGTAGGAAGTGTGGATGGGGCAGAGGTGGGAGGGGTGAGGGACTGTTGGAGGAGGGACACTGCTGCCGTCAGGGAGGAGTCCATGGACATACCCGTTGAGATGCCCTCCATGAACGACACCAGCTGTGTCAACAGTGTGGTGTGTGCATGGAGGACAGTCAGCATTGCTGTCTGCCCTACATGGAGCTGCCGAAGGAGGTACACAGACTCCTCACTCAGGGCAGCAGGGGACACAGGGGCAGGGGGTGCGGTGCCTGGCTTGAGGAGACACGTTCCCGAGCACGGGAGCCTCCACGGACCTCAGGAATGGGAGCCAATGGGAGGGCGGTGGTGGTGGTGGTGGTGGTGGTGGCGGGATCAGACAGAGTAGCTGGGGTGTGGTGGCTGCTGACACCCGCCTCCACAAGGGAGTCATCCTCCGAGCTGCTGTGGTCCTCAGCTGAGGTGGATGGTGCTGAGGACTCCTCGGTGTGGCTCCCCTCGCCCTCCGTGCCACTGGGTCCCTCTGACCACTCGTCAGACGCTGACCCAGTCTGGCTCCGCTGCTCCTCCTGGTCCGTGGAGCTGTCCCCTCCTGTGGCTGTGGATGTATCTGCAAACAATTAGGGAAACAGACAAACATCAGTCACCTGCACTGACCGCACACACCACAGTAAGTACAGCACATCACAGAGCAAGCCCTGGCATCACTAGTAGAACATTGCCAAAAGTCATCACACAGATTAGGAGAAGCCAATTGTCAGTCTGATGGTCAGCCATGGAACAGACACCCCTTCTGCCCTTGCACCCATCTGTCTGGTGCCCGTCTGATGGTAAGACCCCAGTGTGGACACATGCACCACCTACACAGTAGTTGGACATTGCTGAGAACACGGTGAAGTATGTGAACATGCCCACCTCACATCACTTGCCACTGAGTCAGTGCAGGTGTCTGGATAAATGGACGGCCTGAGCCTAAAAAGAAATGCATGTGATGCATACCAGCACCAGACCCCATGAAGCACCCATGTCCGGATAGTCAATGCCACAATGGGGTGCCTGTTGCACATGTCACCACCCTGCAGGATCACCCTTAGGAAGTTTAATGCCATGACACAGGCATGCCTGCAAAGTCATACATCACTGTCTCAAGTCACATGGCCATGTTAGCCAGCAAACAACAGTCTGCACTGTGTCACTATCCTAGGACATGGGGAAGGCAAGTAATGTAACTGACAAGTGCACATGTTCATCCCCCACTAACCACATCCTCTGAACCAGTATTTGTACACTGCACACCATTTGGACAAATGGGAGACATGAAACACTACTCCCTGAACCAGAGCACCTCACAGTGTGCTGTGAATGATGAACAGCTGCCTGAAAGTCACAGTCTCATACACCTGTCTGCACAGTCAAGTGATCAAACACCTATGAGTCACAGAAGTCTTGTCTCACATGGTCCAATAGCAGATGGCATGCTGACCCCTAACCGAAGGACATCACAGGAGTCACAACAACGTAGTCACAGCACAACAACACAGAGGCAGACACCTGAGGCAACATTTCACTGAGCACAGCATGTCAGATGATACACGGGAGTGGGAGTACAGAGTGTATTGTATGCACTGTAGTAGGCATGACTGTCCGGCTCCACCTGCAAGAGGGATGAGCCCTGGTCAGTGGGCAGGTGGCTAAGCATGTGTGACACACTTGACATACATACTCCTGAGGCCCAGACAATTTACCCACCCGCAGAATGGGGGTGTGGCAAATACCCCAGGGACATGTGGTGAATTAGATGTGCAAGTGGATCACATATCAAAGTTACACCCAGACTACATAGCACGACTCAGGCATTGTGTGAGCAACTGACCCACCCACGAAGGCAAACACAATGTCACGGGAACAAAATCTGTCACCACCTTGAGCAAAGCAAAATGCTAGGACCCTTTACCCAAGTGACACAATTATCCTGAGCGTAAGGAGCACACTGGCGCATCAGATGGGTAGTGGCCAGGTTACAATAGAGGGACATGGGTACTGGACAACAAGACTGATGTACTGGGGAAGTTTAACCAGGCCAGAGGAGGGCACATAGCATGTTAGACAGTGTTCACAGTGCAGTCTTAGACTCACCCCCTCCTTGCTGCTGTCTGCCCTTCAGCTGCCCATCCAGCTCCGGGAACACCACCGGCAGGATCTGGAGCATGTGGGGGGTCAGGGTCCGGTGTCCGCCCCTCCTGCGAGGAGGCGACAGCTTCAGCTGGACCCTTGCGATCCTCCGGGTCCAGCCACGAAGGTCCTGCCACCTCTTCTGGCAGTTGCGGATCCGGCGCTTGTAGACCCCCACGGATCGGACTGCCCGGACGATGTCCAGCCAGATGTCCTGCTTCCGATGGGCATCAACCTGTGAGGATGAGAAAGTGAAAAGGCCATTACTACACATGCAACATATCCGTGCATCACACAGTTGGAAATACATGTCTCAATCACAGGGGCATATGATGTACACAGGCAGTGCAACGAGGGCTATGGACAGTTTGCCAGCAGTTACTACATGGTATCATTGCATGGGTAGTGAACCTTGTTTGAATGCACTGTTACTCCACTGTACCTGTTCAGTGCAAGTGACTACACACTTTGGGGGTGCGAACTACTCAGTGGGCATGCTAGCCAGTGGTGTGCACACTGTAAATCCTGCTAGTCAGACAACATGCACAATTAGTGAGGCAGTGGACAGCACACTCACCTGCTCCCCTGGTGTCCCATACAGCTTGCTGTACTGTGGAAGGAGGCTGTCCAGCAGGGCCTGGTTCTCCTCATGGGTGAAGGCTGGGGCTCACTCCACAGTACGTGCCATTGCAGGGTCCAGAGGGTGCAGATACAGCAGCAGTGTAGTGGCAGATGTCGTCCAGGAGCATGTAGTGCAGGCAAGTGAGCTCTCAGGGGAACAGCCAGCATTATATGTGTGCTGCAGAGGCAGTTACTGTCCCATGTGTCCAAAGTGATAGGTCCAAGTCGTTAGCATCTTCTGAATCTGGCCAATCCATGGAATTGCACCACTTACACACGCCCACATCATCCTTCAAAAGTTCAACTTCATGACACCCATGAATTTGCAACATTGTTGTGGCTGGCCAACTGAATTCACTGCATCAGACTCGTTGTAAATTCAAAAACCGCATCCGTTGCCATGCCAGGCCCCAGCCAATGCGTGCACACCGATCGGACCATTGCTGTACAACGCGTACCCGCTCACATTCAATGCAATGGTCCGAGCGGGCACACCGATCGGACCATTGCTGTACAACGCGTACCCGCGATACAACGCGTACCCGCTCACATGCAATGCAATGGTCCGAGCGGGCACACTGATCGGACCATTGCTGTACAACGCGTACCCGCGATACAACGCGTACCCGCTCACATGCAATGCAATGGTCCGAGCGTGCACACCGATCGGACAATTGCTGTACAACGCGTACCCGCGATACAACGCGTACCCGCTCACATGCAATGCAATGGTCCGAGCGGGCACACCGATCGGACCATTGCTGTACAACGCGTACCCACGATACAACGCGTACCCGCTCACATGCAATGCAATGGTCCGAGCGGGCACACCGATCGGACCATTGGTGTACAACGCGTACCCGCGATACAACGCGTACCCGCTCACATTCAATGCAATGGTCCGAGCGGGCACACCGATCGGACCATTGCTGTACAACGCGTACCCGCGATACAACGCGTACCCGCTCACATGCAATGCAATGGTCCGAGCGGGCACACCGATCGGACCATTGCTGTACAACGCGTACCCGCGATACAACGCGGACCCGCTCACATGCAATGCAATGGTCCGAGCGGGCACACTGATCGGAGAATTGCTGTACAACGCGAACCCGCGATACAACGCGTACCCGCTCACATGCAATGCAATGGTCCGAGCGGGCACACCGATCGGACCATTGCTGTACAACACGTACCCGCTCACATTCAATGCAATGGTCCGAGCGGGCACACCGATCGGACCATTGCTGTACAACGCGTACCCACGATACAACGCGTACCCGCTCACATGCAATGCAATGGTCCGAGCGGGCACACCGATCGGACCATTGCTGTACAACGCGTACCCGCGATACAACGCGTACCCGCTCACATGCAATGCAATGGTCCGAGCGGGCACACCGATCGGACCATTGCTGTACAACACGTCCCTGTACAGGTCACACACATGTGTCACCATGCTGGTCAATGGTGAACCTATGCCAGCCACATATACTTTCCAGGGACTCTGGGGCACACCTACTACACCACACCCAGTCCACACTGTATCTAAGGCATGTGTGGCAGCATGACCTTATCTGTGTATGGGTGTGTACATGTTGTTTTTGGGCTGGCACTTGGGGGCAGACACACCCAGGCTGTGCACATGTTAATGGGGACAGGGTCCTTTGTGTGTCGTGCACATGACCACTGGGATGTGCAACTGTTCATTTGTGGAGCATGTTGCATGGTCACATTTCCAGGTTGTGTATATGTATGACATGTCACATACCCCAAGGCTCATGTGGGAAAGCATGTACATCACAGGGTGGCCCATTGCCACAATAGTCATGTCCCTCCGCAGTCTGTGTGCATGTTGTGTTTCACATGTCTGACTCCATGTGCACACTGGGAGACAGTCTCCACATCCACGTTGTTTGTGCATGGACTTAGATGTTGTGTGTGTGTGTCACTGACGTCCATGTCTGTCCTGCAGAGGCTACAGGGGGCACTACCTGTGGGAGTCATGTTTGATTTTTCTGACGTGTACATGATACGCCATGTCATGCCAGTGTCCATGTGGCAAGACAGGCTCCCTGGGAATCTACCTGTCAATGAGTTGAGAGGCCTGTGGCGCATCTGTCCAGACGTCACTGTGGTATGTGTGTGGAATGTGAGTGCAGTAAATGGGTACTGTGACACAGCCAAATGGTTTCACATAGCACACCCTGGGACCTGTTGTCCACACATGTCGTACAGAGATGTTACATGATGTCCATGTGGGTGCCATATGTGTCCAAACAGAACGAGACACACATCAAGTACTAGTGTTTGCTGATGATGTAGCATGTGAACTACAGTATGGTGAATGGCACATATGTGGGGTGACTGACAATCTTGACTTCTTCACCTCTGCACTGCAGGGCTCCTGCTGTCCATCGACCATTCCCAGACCTGGCAACGATGGTGGAACGTGACAGCATCCGATGGTACCGCTTCACCAGGCAGCTGATTGAGGATTTGGCAGTGCGGTTGGACCCACATTTGCAGCCTGGCCGGCCGTATCCGACAGCGCTGACCCCCAAGGTGAAGGTGATGGCAGCCCTACACTTCTTTGCCACCGGTACCTTTCAACACACTGTGGCATCTACTGGTGGTATGTCACAGACTATGTTCAGTCGTGTGCTACGCGATGTTTTGGTGGCGATGTTGAGATGCCTTAACCAGTACATCTATTTCCCACAACGTCACCGACTCACTGACGTCAAGAGTGACTTCTATGCCCTGGGGAGGATGCCACATGTCATTGGCTCCATTGATGGGACACATGTGGCTTTGGTACCACCACAGGCACATGAGCAGGCATACATACAGGAACAGGAAACATTACCATTCTGTCAATGCTCTGGTGGTATGTCTTGCAAACATGAACATCACACATGTTTGTGCCCGTTTCCCAGGTTCTGCACACGATGCCTACGTGATGAGGAGTAGTCGCATCCCGAGGATGATGTCACAGATGCCGAACCAGCGTGCTTGGCTTGTCGGTGTGTACTGACTTTGTACCATTGTGTGTGTTGTGCTATGTTGCTTTCCGCACACTTTTCAATGTTGGCTAATGTGCAATTGTCTGTCTGTAGGTGACTCGGGATACCCCAACATGCAGTGGTTGATGACACCCCTCAGGAACCCTGTGACACCAGCCCTGATGCGCTACAATGAGGCACATGGTCGGACCAGGAGGGTGATTGAGCGGACCTTTGGTCTCCTGAAGAGCCGCTTCCGCTGCCTGGACAAGACAGGAGGCTCCCTCCCATATGCCCCAGCAAAGGTGTGCAAGATTATCATCGTCTGCTGCATGCTCCACAACCTGGCAGTGCGGAAGGAGTTGCCTCTCATCCTGGATGACGATGACCAACATCCGCCACCTGTGGAGGATCCAGGCCTGGGCCACGATGCCAGTGATGATGATGATGATGATGGTGATGGTGATGTCCGCACACAGCTCATCACCAACTTCTTCAGCTGAATGTGACTATCCAGAGTGTTGTACTATCAATGATTTTGATTTGCATGATATGTGTGTGTGGTGTTCTGGTGCTGTTTGAGTGTGGCCATGTGCAACTTGACTGGATGCATGCGGAGATGTGTCCTTGCAGGTGGTCTGTACTTGCCAACAGTGTAGACATGCTAACTTGCTTTTGTGTATTTAACTTGTGACAGGTATTAGACATGAGTATTGCCATTCTGTGCTGTTCTTCTGTGCTTTTGAGTGTGTGTCATGTCTGTCCTTCACAGGGTGCTGCTGGAGTTGTTAGAACAACTTGGATCCCCCGAATCAATGATTCAACTTCCAAGGTGGCAGCAGTTGTTCCCCTACAGGTGATGTGCCACACACCCCTGGACTTTCAATCTTCTGCATTGTTTGACTTTGTGGCCACAGCCAGGTGGGATTAGCTTGCATTTGTAGTGGAAACAACATGTAGCAAATGTGTAATAAACCTGTTCTACATTTTGGGGTGTGCGTTGTCCGTAGTCACACATCTGAGTGACATTTGCTTACTGCACCTGTGTTGTAGTTGACACAGACTGTGAATATGTGTGGTGTCTGTGCATTGCACTGTATTTCCAGGCAACATCAGTGTAGGGGATGAGTCATATGGCCCTGGTGTGTATGTGTTGTGTGGCCCTAGTGGTGTGTCTCCCTCATATGTGTCACGTCGCCATGACTGCCATGACGGTGTTGGACTTGCTGTAGCAGTCAGCATGCACAGTGTCATATTTCTGATCACCATCTCCATGACAGAGACCACGTTGGAATCACAACAGAGGCAGATATGGTTTTTTGGTGAGTTTATTTGCAAAAGGTGTGGGGATGGTGCACAGGATGGTGGGTGCTGTACATAGAAATTGGAATCCAAAGTTCCCATGTGAATTGGAAGTCCTGGTAGATGAAATGTCCAGGGTATAGTCCACAGTCATCTGATGAATTTGTACAACTAGAGCTCCCCATGTCATGTGGGCGAGTTGGGTTGCCATCGACAGGGCGTGCAGTTTGCACACAGAGGAAAAGTTCCAGAACAGGTGTTGGCTTCCTGGGGGATGTAGCTGGCCATCGGCCTCTCAGTTTGGCCTCCTCGGACGGCCCCTCTTCTTGGGGGGACCCTCAGGTGCAGGCTGCCGCGGTGCAGGGTACTCTCCGCCAGAGTCCTCCTCCCTCCCTGTGGCTGTTGCGGATGTAGTGGCAACAGATGTTGTGGGCGCACAGGGAGGTGAGGCCATGTTGGTGCTGATCTGGCGGAGGCATGTCAGTATGTCCCTATGCACCGCTGTGAGTTCTTGCAATGTGTCCCACTTGGACTCCATGCGAGACATGTGTGTCTCGACACGGGACATGTGGGAGTCCAAGCGGGCATGATGGGCAGCCTGCTGCTGTTGTATGTCCTTGAGGATCCCCACTACCTGGGTGACCTCTCCGGTGCTGGTCTGGTACGCATCTGCAATGC
The DNA here is from genome assembly GCA_963921515.1 of Calotriton arnoldi. Taxonomy (NCBI): domain Eukaryota; kingdom Metazoa; phylum Chordata; class Amphibia; order Caudata; family Salamandridae; genus Calotriton; species Calotriton arnoldi. The sequence continues at coordinate 784,883 of CAWUFW010005083.1, forward strand.
GTGCCAGTTGTGGGTCATCACGCAGTCCTGACCCCTCTGCAAATAGCGACCTGTGTCTACCACCCCTCCCACCACCCCTGGCAACACGTGCAGGGCCTGCGGTGCCACGCACAGGTGACCGTGTGCCCACTTGGGTGTTGTTAGTGGGCTCGATGGCAGCGGCTCCAGTTTGGTCCTGGGTCCCTGCGCTGTTGTCACCTGTGGTCCTTGGTGTGTCCGTGTTGGCAGGGGTGGCCTGTGTGTTGGCAGTTGTTGGAGGGGTGGGTGCAGGGGGTGCAGATGTTGGTCCTGCTGGTGCTGCATGATGACTGGCACCGGAGGGTCCAGCTTGTTGTTCGCCATCCGAGGAGTGCAGAGGCTGATCCACACCAGTGAGCTCTGTGTCCCCCGGAGCCTGGGACAGGGACTCCTCCTCATCTGCTGCTGAGTCCCCATCTTCACCTGTTTTGGGGAGAGACACAGATTGTATGGTATGTTTCTACAGGCATCAATTGTTAAAACACCGGACAGTTGTGACTGTACCTCTGGATGCGGCCCTGGACATTGCATTCTACTCAGTTATGACAGTCAGAGAGTGATATTGGTGTAGCACATTGTCCTGCCAACCTGTGGCATGTCAATGTGAATGTTGAGGTGTGTGCCTGACCAGCATTGGTGGTATTTGGTTGCCATCCGGGCCGACTTCTCCCCCAGCCCAAATATCCCAACATGGAACATGCTTCCATTGCAGGGAGTGCAAGTTGTCTTTCAGGATGTCAGTCAGTGGTGTCCTGCTGTTGGTTGTTGCACAGTTGCCTGCAGGGCCTTGTGCTCCCCCAGCAGTACCCAGTGTCAGCCATCTTGTGAGTCCTTTTCCACTCCCTGTGATGTGAGCATGGTTCAGGGTGGTGTTGATGGGCCAATTGTGAGGCTGAGCAATATCTGTGACTACCACTCCCATCATGCTATTGCCTCCACCCCCCTTCCCAGCATGCCCATCCTTCCTTCCTTTTGACTCTGCTTCCCTGTGGGGTGGGGTGCCTGTGCTGACAGGTTGGCTGAGAGTGTTCTCCTTGCGGTTGTTTGGCTACCAGTCCCAAGAGTGTCCCTGTGCTTCACACAGTATGAGCCCGGCTGGTTGGTCTTTGTGGGATCTTGAGTTAGAATGTGAGGCTTTGCATTCTCCCAGGTGGGTTCTGTGGAGTTAGTGTTGGGGTGTGTGTGAGGGAGGTGCTTGTAACTATGGTCAGTGCTGTGAGTCCTCCTTCCCACCCAGCCAGATATCTCACCATGGAACATGCTTCCATTGCAGGGAGTGCAAGTTGTCTTTCAGGATGTCAGTCAGTGGTGTCCTGCTGTTGGTTGTTGCACAGTTGCCTGCAGGGCCTTGTGCTCCCCCAGCAGTACCCAGTGTCAGCCATCTTGTGAGTCCTTTTCCACTCCCTGTGATGTGGGCATGGTTCAGGGTGGTGTTGATGGGCCAATTGTGAGGCTGAGCAACACCTGTGACTGTCACTCCCATCATGCTCCACCCCCCTTCCCAGCATGCCCATCCTTCCTTCCTTTTGAGTGGACTTCAGTGTGTGTGAGTGTGAGAGCAATGGCAAGATGGCTGACAATGTGGTCGTGTTGTTTGTTGGTGCGCAGTTGCCTGCAGGGCCTTGTGTTCCCCCAGCAGTGCCCTGTGTCAGCCATCTTGTGAGTCCTTTTCCACTCCCTGTGATGTGAGCATGGTTCAGGGTGGTGTTGATGGGCCAATTGTGAGGCTGAGCAATATCTGTGACTACCACTCCCATCATGCTATTGCCTCCACCCCCTTCCCAGCATGCCCATCCTTCCTTCCTTTTGACTCTGCTTCCCTGTGGGGTGGGGTGCCTGTGCTGACAGGTTTGCTGAGAGTGTTCTCCTTGCGGTTGTTTGGCTACCAGTCCCAAGAGTGTCCCTGTGCTTCACACAGTATGAGCCCGGCTGGTTGGTCTTTGTGGGATCTTGAGTTAGAATGTGAGGCATTGCATTCTCCCAGGTGGGTTCTGTGGAGTTAGTGTTGGGGTGTGTGTGAGGGGAGGTGCTTGTAACTATGGTCAGTGCTGTGAGTCCTCCTTCCCACCCAGCCAGATATCCCACCATGGAACATGCTTCCATTGCAGGGAGTGCAAGTTGTCTTTCAGGATGTCAGTCAGTGGTGTCCTGCTGTTGGTTGTTGCACAGTTGCCTGCAGGGCCTTGTGCTCCCCCAGCAGTACCCAGTGTCAGCCATCTTGTGAGTCCTTTTCCACTCCCTGTGATGTAAGCATGGTTCAGGGTGGTGTTGATGGGCCAATTGTGAGGCTGAGCAATATCTATGACTCCAACTCCCATGATGCTATTGGCTACACTGACTTTACCAGCATACACAGAATTCCTTCCTTTCAGTGATCTTCCCTGTGAGGTGGTGTTCTAGTGATGTCAATATATCTGGGAGTGTTTGTTGGTTCTATTTGTGCCACTGCCTTGCTGTATTTGTTGTTAGGTTTGTAGGTGTCATGACACAGTTAGATGTCACTATGAGATGACAGGTATTGTGTTTGTCTGACTGGCATTCACATCTTGGGATGAGTATGTTTTGTTTGCTGTGTATTTGGTAAGGGTGCATGGTTTGCCTATCCCTTTGAGGGTGCTGTGTGTGTATTGTCACACCATATTGTGTATATAAGTTGTGTACTCACCAGGCTCTGGGATGTCTGTTAGTCCATATACGCTCACTGGTGGTAGGATGGCCCGCACCTTCTCCTCCCAGGGCCTGAGGTATATTGGTTTTGCAGGAGGGCCACTGCCGGTGCGCTGGCTGATGATGTAGTCCTTTTTCAGTAGGTCCTGGACCCTCCTGCGCACATCATACCACCTGTTCTGGATGTCTTCCTTTGTGCGCAAACATGGTGATTGTGCATTCACCCTGTCGACAATCCTCGCCCACATCTTGGTTTTCTGCGACATGGGGGTCTGTTGTACCAATGTACCAAACAACTGTGGCTCTACCCTGAGTATCTCGTCTACCAGGACTTCCAATTCACAATCTAGGAACTTGTGGTTCTTCTTTGGGGGCATGGTGATGGGTGGTGGTGGTGATTGATGTGTGTGTGTGTGTGTGTGTGTGCAAGTGGGGGTGTGTGAGTGTAGGTTTAGCTGGGTGTGTGTGAGTGTGCTATTTGTAAGTGTGGTAATGGTGTGTGGCTTGTGTGATGTATGAGCTGTGAGTGTGTCTGTGGTTGCTGTGTGATGGTGTTGTTTGCTGGCAGGTCTGTGGAATTTGCAAAGGCTCATGGTAGGGATTTGTGGCCTTTATGTAGGTGGGGTTGGGGGTGTGTCCTTGTTCCATTTTTCCCCCACCCCCAGTATTTATTGGCTTTGTGGTAGCTTGTTTGGCCATTTTTTAAAACTTTTTTCCCTTGGTGCTTTGGGTGCATGTAGGAGTCGTTCTTGTGTCCGAGTCGGACGCTGCTGTTGTCTGGTGCGATGTTGTCCGACTCGTTCCCGCTGTGTTTCAGGTTGGTTGCATGTGCGGCGTACGAGTCGGTCGCGGAGTATTGGGTTGATTCGGCTGGGTTTAGTGTGCGTGTGGTCGTACGGCTTGTGCTCCATGTGAGTCGGTCGTGTTTCGCACGCATAGCATCGTACTACGCGGGTCGGAGTTCGCGGGTACGTTTCGTTCGGTCGCTATCCGGGTGCGTGTCGGTCAGTTAGTTTCGAGTGTTTTTCCGGCCGGATGGCTTGTTTCCGTCCGGCTCGGTCGTTCGTTTTGTATTCCGTCCGAGTCGGTCGGGTTTCACATGCATTTCATCGTACTACCCGGGTCGGACGGCGCCGGTTCGTGTCGGTCGGAATAAATTCCCGCACCGAGTCGGTCGGTACGTTTTCCGGCCCGAATCGGAATCGACCCCTTAGTGTACTGCAACATCAACGCTGAGACCTACGCCAGTCTTATGCCATCGACATCCCGCCCCAGAGATATATGGGGACCACTTAGGGATTATTTAGCTGCCGCTAAGCAGGTTTCCAACACTCAGGCAGATAACGGCATAGTGCCGGAGGGAGTGGGATGAGTGGACTGTTCTTAAGACCCGAAGCCTGTTTTGCATAGATGCTCGGGATGCTGTGCACTTACGCAGTTTCTCCTTGCACTGTCAAGTTAGTTGTGATGCTAATGCACATAAAAACGGGAGTTGGGTTAGGGGGCGGTGGGCAAGTCAATGTTGGGGTGAAGTGTCATGCGGGACCGCATTATTGGCTGCTATCGGAACTACTACTGTTATTGAACTGTCAGGAGCGACATTTACTGTTTGAAAAGTGATTGTTTGCAATGCTGTGAGATTAATGCTTCTTATTTGGAAAATAAAGTGTTAAAAAAAAAAATACAGAAAAATACGGAAAATAGGTCTTCTTTGGATGATTTTTTCTACTGTCAATCATGAGTGCCAGCTCAGTAGGAGTACAGATTGAGAGGTAGGGGAATGAAAAAAGACCATAGATTTCCCAATTAAGGGGGTCATTACGATGTCGGGCGGTTCGCCCCCGCCGGGCCGGCGGTATCCACCGCCGGCCCGGCGGGGGCGAACCGCCCGACACCACAACAGAAAGACCCCCCGCCATATTAGGATGGCTGGGGGGTCCGCGGTGGACGGAAAGACCGTCCGCCGCATTTCCGCCGGTCGACTCGTCGACCGGGCGGAAAACACCATTGATATGGTGGCGGTGTCTGCAAGACACCGCCATCCATATTACGATACATGCGGAAAGCAGCCTTTCCATGGCGGCGTTGCCGCCATGGAAAGGCATACGGTGTTTGCTTTCGGGGGCCTGTTGCGGGCCCCCAGGGTGTTGAGGGTGGGGGTGCACATGGGGGTACCTATGGTACCCCCTTCATTTGCATGCACAAGGTGGCAGGCACCGCGCGGTGCCTGTCACCTTGTGCATGCAGATGCACTAGCGTGCATTTCCAGCATTGTGGCGGGCGGTGCTGTGAGCACCGCCCGCCACAATGCTGGGAATGGGGATGCCACCGCCGCGGTGGCGGTGGCATCCTAATAGCAGGTGCGGGACCGCCGCACCCCTGGCGGATGGTCCCGCATTCCGTTACGGTGGCGGGCGGACTTTGTCCGCCCGCCATCGTAATGACCCTCTAAGTGCAGATCTACAGTTATTTATGCTATTCTACAATGCAAGTGTTTTCAGATAACGCTATTGCACTGTATACTGCTGAAACCTTTTGGACATTCAAACGCGACTATATATTTATCAGTAAAATAAATGTGGAAAAATACCCATCGCAGCTTCATTTATTCAGAAAACACAAAATAAAAATGGATAAATACAGAAAAAATGAGCAAAAAATAAATATGGATAAATACAGACGGAAATGTCGAAAAAATAAATACCATAAAACCGGGAGCCCTAAATATTATACACACCTCATTCAATACCATGATCCTTTGCGTTTCTCATCTCGGAGCAGCAAGAGATAGTTTTATTGTTGGCTGCCTTGTACTATTTCAGTGTGTTTTTTTTCCTCTACGTTTCTTGTCATTTTGTGATATTTTCTTTTCATTATCTTCACCATGTCTGGAAAAAGAAACCTCAGGTTCTCAGACTCAGAATTGACACTCAAGGTGGATGAGATAATTAGGGTAGAGCCACACTTGTTTGGAGCCCTTGTTCAAAGTGCCACAATAACCCAGAAAAGGCAAATGTGGGAGAGAATAGTCTCATGGGTGAATGCTGTATCTAACAACAGGCACTCACAGGCGGAAATTAGAAAGCGCTGGATTGATCTGTGGGGGAGAGTTAGATCCCTGGCGCCAAAGCCCACCCAGAGGCCCAGCAGGCTGGTGGTGGTTCTCCCAGGCCCATGAACCGCTTTCCCTGGGAGGCAAAGGTGTACGGGCTCCGACACACAGAAGGCTTTGCAGGCGTGCCTGGCAGATTGGAGACTGGTAAGTACAATAACTGCATGATAAACTGTAACCATGTGTTCATTATTATAATCCTGATATATGTTAATGTATGTTCTTATAAAATAATGTTTAAGGGTATATTATGGATTAAATGTATGGATTTCTTTTTGTTGTTTGTGGAAAGTACCTTTATTCACAATGTAGAATTTTAAATCGTATTTTATAATTTTTTTTAATTTTCAGAATGTAATCTGCAAGCCTGTTAGAAACGGGTAGCGTGGTGCAGAGCGGGCGGGCCAAACTCCGGAGGAAATGTGTAAAGCATCTGCGCAGCACACACTCACGACACACCAGGCACACTACAAAAAGAGACTCCACACCAGGTTGCATGAAAATAACGTGTGTATTATGCAAAACACATCAGTAGGCAATCACAGTTGTAAAAGCACTGTGCCCACTGGCACCAGGCAGGAATATACAGGGGGACTATTTACAGGGCAGGGCCAAACGGGCCGCTGCCAGAACCATCACAAGGTGTAATCAGTACTTGTAAAGTCAGTAGTCCTATAGGTGTAATCATCAGCATGGCATGACATTATATCCACAGAGCCTCATACCAGCTTACTAGGCATGAAATACTAAGCAGAAACCTTAGCACGTCAGTAGGCCTCCAATCAAGTTTAGCATTAGGCATAACCTTCGCCTTCGGTATCATTGGGGCATAAACATCAGCAATGTACACCCTAGGAAAAAGCATTAGGCACATTAGCATAACCATAGGCAGAAAACATATGAGCATGGAGGCATAACATATTTGCGCAAATCACTTTAGGCATATACCACGTAGGCCTTAGGCCTAGAACCTTATGCAGGGCATCAGTAGGCAGGACACACATTAGGCATGAAAGCAGCAGTGCCCCATAGTAGCACTGGTAAGGGCCTTGCGCCCTAACAACACCCAAAAATGACCCCAGGCCAACTGGCCTTACACCGGGGCTCAAATGCCCTATGTCCCGCCAAGTCAGGGTTGGCTGCAAGGGCAGCGAAAACAAAGGTGCGCAAAGCGCTAGGGCAGGAGGGGCTCTCACTCCTCTCTCTGTTCTCCTGGGTAATCCAATGCCCCCAAAAGAATACTGGCACCGGGGGTGGGCACCGGCAATGTGCCCCGACACCCCCCCCCAACCACGGGATGACTGAGCCCCACTCACCACTGCGGGGTAATTGAAATATAGCGCTTAGACAGCACAGCGCTGCAGGCGCCAGCTCCTCACTCCTGGCACTTTAGATGTAGCGCTTTGGAATCACAGCGCTGCAGGCATCAGCTCCTCACTCCTGGCACTTTAGATGTAGCGCTTGCGATAGGCTCTGTCCCACCAGCTTCAGGGACAGCAGATAGCGCACCTCTTCTGGTAATCACGCAAATAGTCCCACTAGGCGCTAGAGTGCAGGCAGAGCAGCACAGGCACTTCAACTCTAGAAATATAGCGCTCTCGCAGTGCAGCGCTGCAGGTGTCAGCTCCTTACCTCCTGGGCAGTAAGATATAGCGCTCACCAGGTGCTGGGCTTAGGACGGCAGGAGAGCAGGCAGGCAATACTGGGCAAGATCAGCAGGCAGTGGGTACTCATCAGAACAGGACAGCAGCTCCTAGAAGCAGTCATCTCCCATAAAGTGGCACTCCTCCTGACACAGCAGTCTTCACTCCAGTAAAGGGCTCTCACTGGCCCTGTGGACAGCGGAGGGGTGCAGATGGGCACAGGGGCCAGCACACAGGCCCAATGTGGCGGTACCTCCTGGCAGAGTGTCCCCTCTCAGTCAAGTCCACGCTCCGTCTGAGCACATGGAGGCACAGCCCCCTCACCCCACCTACCAGAAAGGGCTGGAAGCTTCTGGAAGGTTCCTGGGGAACCGGTCCCAACTGGTTTAGGGGAGGTGTAGAGCACCCTGGGTGCCAGGCTTCCCTCCAAAAGCTAGGGGTGCTGGGAAACAGACAACTAGACCGCCAACTCACCTCAGACAGGCGGCACATGTGCAGACAGGAAGGGCGTCCATTTTAAAAGTAACATTTTACAAAGGTGCAAAATCAACCTGCGTACACCATTGCGCAGTATTTAACATTTGCATTTCAGATACATCAACATGACATGTTTATTCCCACAAAAGCGAACAATTCAGGGAAAAAGGGCCAAGTCCAACACAACCCCCTCCCAGCCAAAAGCCAGGGTAGACCAATCAATGCCTTGATGGGCTTCCCTGCTTAGGGCGAGAAGACATGGACGTGGGCCCGCAACTGCAGGGGCACCCGCAGGTTCTCCGCCACTCTGGAACCCGATGGTTCCCTCTCTCAAACCTCCCTGGACCAAGTAAGCCACCCCACTGGTGCTCCCTAGTCGGTTGCGGCCAGGACCGGCGCCTAGGCCATCCAGATGTCTCTGGCCCTTGCTGTCTCACAGAGTGGGGGGCAGTAGTCCCAGGCCCGTAGTACCCGTTGACCACTCTCCTTCTCCTCCTGGCAGTTCCAAACTGCCACTGGTCCTCCCACCTGGGGACCACACTCTCCTGTTGACTACCAGTGAGGGGCGAGGCTCTCCTCCCCCTACCCCTCCTTCTGGGGTTCCGCCCTCTCCTCCTATGCGGGGCACCCTCAGAACACCACTCTCTCCCTTGTCCAGGGCCGTGACCCTGCATCCGATCCACCAACCCAGGGTCTAAACCCTTAGGTTGCCCCGGTGCCAGAGGCGAGTCCTCCCTCCCTCTGCACCCCCTCCCAGAGTTCTGCACCCTCCCAACTGGAGTAGTACCCCTGGAAGACAACTCCGGGGGGACACTGCTTACAGACGTCTCTCCCGCCAGGTCAGGCAATACCTGAACCGGGCCTCCCAACCCAGGATCGAAGCCCTGTGGTTGAGCCGGTGCCAGAGGCGAGTCCTTCCTCCTCGGCACCCCCTTCCAGAGTTCCGCACCCTCCCACCTGGAGAAGTACCCCTGGAAGTGAAACCGGTAGGGACCTTGATTACAAGTGCCCCTCCCTCCAGGTCAGGCAGCCCCTGAACCTGGCACCCCAGCCCAGGATCTAAACCCTGTGGCTGGGCAGACCCCAGACCCCCTGGAGCTCTGAATACAGACGCCCCGGGTTCTCCTGACACTGGGGGATCCCCTTCCATGGATTGCCCATCGGGACAGCCTAGGCTCCCAACCTGGGGTTCCCTTATGGAACTCTCCAGGCCCCGAGACTGCGCTTGGGGTACCTCGCAACACCTCCCCATCTCACTCCTTCCTATAGATAGGATGTGAGGCCCTACAACCCTCTCACTATCCTGGGACCTAGCTGGGCTATTCTCCACCTCTCCCACCTCGCTGGGTTGGAAGATCCCTGCACCACTCCCTTCAGGATCACCCCCCAATGCCCTCTCAGACTCTTTGGCACTCACCCAAAGGTCTGCCTCCCGTGCAAGCTCCCTGGGGTCGGAGAGCCCACACTGCAACAGGTGGTGGCGCAACTTGGGAAAACAACTCTTGAGCACATGCTCCCTGATGATCAGGCGGAACAGCCCTTCCCCTTCTGTCACCGCACCACACACCATCCACTCCTCCAGTGCGGTCCAACACACGTCCACATACTCCCCCCAAGACTGATGGGACAGTTTCTTGCCGCCCCTAAATTCCAACATGCCCCCCTCCTCCTGGGGATCAGGCACCATCTTCCGGGCTCTGGGAGTGGGACTTCCTGCACTGGCTTCACTCTCGCTGCCACCACTGGATCCCACCCTCACTGGTGAATCCAGACCACAGACACCACTCTCAGGGGACAACCTACCCCCCTGAGCTAACCTCTCCCTGGCGAAGGCCCTCTCCGCCTCCGCCATCCTCTCCTGCGCTAGGACCCTCTCGTTCTCTAGCCTTTTTTCCTCAACCCTCAGCTGCGCTATCTCCTTGGCGTGCCCTAACCTGAGCCTCTCCAAAGCCAGCTGATGCTCCCTTTCTTACCTCCTATCTACCCACTCTTCTGGGGACAGGGAAAGGGATGGGGCATTACCCCTGGGGCTGGACCCAGCACGGGACTCCCTGTCTATGGTGTCCTCATTAGCTACTTGCGTCTCTGCCCTATCATTTTGTACCTCCTGTTCAGGATCCTTAGGGCCACCCTCCTGGCATACGGCCAGGGCCCTCTCTTGCTCATAGTGCTCCCGGTCCCACTCATCCTCTTGCCATTGGATCAGGAATCCCTGAAGGACTGGCTTGGTGTCTGACCCACTTACTATTATGTCTCTCTCCTCACAGAACCCCCTCAACTCCAACACACTGTACTTAGACAGATTGTCCAAATCAAAGGCAGATTCCATTTTGGCAAGACACCTCAACACAGTGCAAGACAAGGGACCTAGGTGCAAGAGCTGCCTACAGGAGTGCACAATTCAAAACAACGCTTTCAGGGCGCAACACAATCAGGAAAAATAATCCCCAAAACCTGCGATTATTTTAAATGCTCAGTTTGCAGTGCAACCCGTTGTCGCTGTGGTACTGCGCAAACACAAGTCCTATCCCACCGCTGAGCACCAATGTTAGAAACGGGTAGCGTGGTGCAGAGCGGGCGGGCCAAACTCCGGAGGAAATGTGTAAAGCATCTGCGCAGCACACACTCACGACACACCAGGCACACTACAAAAAGAGACTCCACACCAGGTTGCATGAAAATAACGTGTGTATTATGCAAAACACATCAGTAGGCAATCACAGTTGTAAAAGCACTGTGCCCACTGGCACCAGGCAGGAATATACAGGGGACTATTTACAGGGCAGGGCCAATCGGGCCGCTGCCAGAACCATCACAAGGTGTAATCAGTACTTGTAAAGTCAGTAGTCCTATAGGTGTAATCATCAGCATGGCATGGCATTATATCCACAGAGCCTCATACCAGCTTACTAGGCATGAAATACTAAGCAGAAACCTTAGCACGTCAGTAGGCCTCCAATCAAGTTTAGCATTAGGCATAACCTTCGCCTTCGGTATCATTGGGGCATAAACATCAGCAATGTACACCCTAGGAAAAAGCATTAGGCACATTAGCATAACCATAGGCAGAAAACATATGAGCATGGAGGCATAACATATTTGCGCAAATCACTTTAGGCATATACCACGTAGGCCTTAGGCCTAGAACCTTATGCAGGGCATCAGTAGGCAGGACACACATTAGGCATGAAAGCAGCAGTGCCCCATAGTAGCACTGGTAAGGGCCTTGCGCCCTAACAACACCCAAAAATGACCCCAGGCCAACTGGCCTTACACCGGGGCTCAAATGCCCTATGTCCCGCCAAGTCAGGGTTGGCTGCAAGGGCAGCGAAAACAAAGGTGCGCAAAGCGCTAGGGCAGGAGGGTCTCTCACTCCTCTCTCTGTTCTCCTGGGTAATCCAATGCCCCCAAAAGAATACTGGCACCGGGGGTGGGCACCGGCAATGTGCCCCGACACCCCACCCAACCACGGCATGACTGAGCCCCACTCACCACCGCGGGGTAATTGAAATATAGCGCTTAGACAGCACAGCACAGCGCTGCAGGCGCCAGCTCCTCTTCCCCTGGCACCTTGAATATAGCGCTTAGACAGCACAGCGCTGCAGGCATCAGCTCCTCACTCCTGGCACTTTAGATGTAGCGCTTTGGAATCACTGCGCTGCAGGCATCAGCTCCTCACTCCTGGCACTTTAGATGTAGCGCTTGCGATAGGCTCGGTCCCACCAGCTTCAGGGACAGCAGATAGCGCACCTCTTCTGGTAATCACGCAAATAGTCCCACTAGGCGCTAGAGTGCAGGCAGAGCAGCACAGGCACTTCAACTCTAGAAATATAGCGCTCTCGCAGCGCAGCGCTGCAGGTGTCAGCTCCTTACCTCCTGGGCAGTAAGATATAGCGCTCACCAGGTGCTGGGCTTAGGACGGCAGGAGAGCAGGCAGGCAATACTGGGCAAGATCAGCAGGCAGTGGGTACTCATCAGAACAGGACAGCAGCTCCTAGAAGCAGTCATCTCCCATAAAGTGGCACTCCTCCTGACACAGCAGTCTTCACTCCAGTAAAGGGCTCTCACTGGCCCTGTGGACAGCGGAGGGGTGCAGATGGGCACAGGGGCCAGCACACAGGCCCAATGTGGCGGTACCTCCTGGCAGAGTGTCCCCTCTCAGTCAAGTCCACGCTCCGTCTGAGCACATGGAGGCACAGCCCCCCTCACCCCACCTACCAGAAAGGGCTGGAAGCTTCTGGAAGGTTCCCTGGGGAACCGGTCCCAACTGGTTTAGGGGGAGGTGTAGAGCACCCTGGGTGCCAGGCTTCCCTCCAAAAGCTAGGGGTGCTGTGAAACAGACAACTAGACCGCCAACTCACCTCAGACAGGCGGCACATGTGCAGACAGGAAGGGCGTCCATTTTAAAAGTAACATTTTACAAAGGTGCAAAATCAACCTGCGTACACCATTGCGCAGTATTTAACATTTGCATTTCAGATACATCAACATGACATGTTTATTCCCACAAAAGCGAACAATTCAGGGAAAAAGGGCCAAGTTCAACAATGCCCATATATAATTTTGAATTATATGCGTTTTATTCTGGCAACAAGTAACAATTATATGTGTGTGTGTGTTGTTTTGCAGTAACTACATTATAATTCATATACTGCATTTTGTCATGATAGTCAATTATGAGTCTGTCATTTTATTTGTCATATCATCACTTTGTGTTATACTAGAAAGTGATTTCTAACATTTAACTTTTTTTTTCCAAATCTCTTTGTGAAGGCACTTTTTAATTAATGTTTGTGTATTTCTGGTGGGTTGGTAAGAACTGCTTTAAGTAAACAAATAAAATATGTTCAATTTCGTCTAGTAATCTACACATTACCTACAATGTCAGCTGATATGGGATGGAAGGAAACCTCTGCTTTAAGATTTGTACTAATGCACCACTTATTTATCTGCTGCTTGAACCTGTAATATGTGAAAAAAGTGTAATTGGTCTGTTGTTGAAGTCTGCAATGGCGCTCTAGACCTCCTGTACTGCCTGAGATTGCAAGATTGTGTATTTCATGCTATTGTGCCCCTTGCCAGGAGATTTCTGTTGCAAACATATAACTGAGAATCTGCTTGGAAGGTGCAGGAAAGGGAATGAATTGTGTAAATATAGTTAGATGCTAAGGCAAAAGGTAGGTGAACGAACATTGCATTTTATGACCCTTTTCAGAAATTGTGCTAAAAATTGCACTTTTGTATCATCAATTTCTGAAAATTGGCCCAGGGCGAATTAATCCAGACCACTTCCAGGGAGGGTCAGGCTAGCATGGTACTCCTTGTGAATACAGGGAAACGTGTCAAGTGCCCCTTAGGAGCATATTGTTTTTATTTTTTTTATTTTTTTACAAATTGTGCTATTGTTAATCTTTCCTGTTATCCCTGGAGTTGTGTGTGCCTTATGCTGTGACGTGCTGCTAGATATTCAGTAAACCAGGATCCCTGTCCTGTTTGTCATAGAAGTGTTGAGCCGGCGAGTATGTGAAATCATGGTTCCTAATCGTTCGCTGATGTTCTAACATGCGTTTTTTTAGGGGAAAAATAGTACTTCCCACATACATCAGGGGGCATGGGCAGCCAAGTACACAGACGCAGTGGTCAGTGTTGTAATTATAAAAACCTTTTATCTTTTTCATATGGCCATCACTCGATCTAAATGTAAGAACATTTTTCACCATTCTGCAGGCCTTGCAATGATTACATTTGTAAAATCCCTTCATGGTAGATAGCCATGTCTCACGTTTGCGGCTACCGTCAAAATAGCTGTGTGTCAGATTATCTCCCAATGTCCTCCCCTTCCTGTATGTCTCTGGGGGTGCCATAGGTAAATCTTTGCCAATTACAGTATCCCTTTTGACTACCTGCCAGTGTTTTCTCACGATCTGGTATACTTTTGGGGACATTTGATTGAAACAGGTGATAAACCTGGCTGCAGTGCCTTTCTTTGGGGCTCTATCATTAGGGTAAAGCAACTGATTTCTGGTGACACTTTCTGACTTACGTCTAGCCTCAACTAACGTCCTTGGATGATACCCTCGTTTCCTGAATCTCTGATTCATTTTTCGTATCTGTCCTTGGAATTCCTGTTCCTGGCTGCAAATTCTTTTAAGCCTTAATGTTTCTCCATAAGGAATACTAGCTTTCAAATTGGTAGGATGTTGGCTTTTGAAGTGCAGAGTGCTATTACCAGCTGTTGTCTTGCGAAATACAGTGGTGTTGATTTTGCCATTTTTTACTTGTAATGAGATGTCCAAAAGGATATCTCTTTTACACTCATCTGTGCAGTAAAGTGCAAATTATAGGGGTTCTCATTCAGAATCTTCACGAACATCGTGAACAAGGTCTCAGTGGAGACCGAAACGCGTAGATGTTGCTTTCATCCTCTAAAAGAAAATAAAGAAATGAAATAAGGAAACTTTCCGTGAGTGCGACCCTATCTCCTGTTGGTAGGAGGATTTATGGATATATATATATATATATATATATATATATATATATATATATATTACCTACTGGCGGTCGCCAGTAGGTAGTTATAGTTAGAACCTAGTTTCCATAGGAAAAGCATTTTTTGATTTGCTAATAACTTTGGCGTCGTTTGACGAATCTTCCTGAAATTCTCCCAAAAAAAAGTCTATCCAGGTCAGCTCCTATCCTGAAAGTTTGGGAGTTATTCGTCAAGCGGGGGCTGAGAAAAAAGGGGGGTCCCAAAACTCATTTTCTCCATGTTAATTTCCATAGGAAATTTTGGGACGAGCTACAGCCCGAATTGCTGAACGGAATTACCCCAAATTTGGCAAAAAGGTAGAGCTTGGTTCAGAAAGCGACCTTTTTTTTTAAATGGGGTAAATCCGTTCAGTAGTTTTTGAGAAATTCAAGAAATAAGAGTCAAAAAATCAATTTCCCATAGGAAACTTTGTGCAAGGCTACAGCCGAAACTACTGAACGGAATTACTCCAGATTTGGCAGAAAGGTAGTGCTTGGGTCAGAAAGCGACCTTTTTAAAAATGGTGTAAATCCGTTCAGTAGTTGCTGAGAAATTAGAAAAATAAAAGTTTCAATATCTGGGCGAAGCCTAAGTCCCGAGCACGAGCTTCAATGTGATTGGCTGCCAACACTCCAAACCAGGAAGTGTTGGCAGCCATCTTGTGACTCGGTAGAAGCGAGTCACCAGAAAACTGAGAAACAAAGATATAAAACAAGAGAAGGGGGCAGGGTAGAAACACCCTGACCCCCTAGGCCTGCTTAGGGGGTCCCAGAAGGACCCCCAGGGCCAAAAAAAGCATTTAAAAAAAAAAAAAAGTGCACAATTCGCGCTGGGGTCACGGGTTCTCGCGTTTTATTTTAATGAGGCCCCTGGGTGGGCTAGGTCCCGGGGGTATTTCTTAAAAAAATAAAAGCGGGGGCTCGCTGGGGCTCCCGCAGCCCCGGGGCTTCACTTATGTTGGGAGGGGGGTTCAGTAGGCTGTGGAAATTATATCGGGAAAACAACAATGCGCCGTATTGCGGCATTCCTTTAATATAATGCGGAATAATGTTTACTTATTATGCAGTGTTCACTGTTATCACGGATAGAGTCACTTTGTTACAGGAAATGTATTAATATGTGGTAGGAGTGTTCTCTATCCCGGGGCATTTCTTAAAAAATAATAGCGGGGGCCCGCTGGGGCCCCGCAGCCCCGAGGCTTCACTTATGTTGGGAGGGGGGTGCAGTAGGCTGTGGAAATTATATTGGGAAAACAACAATGCGCCGTATTTCGGCCTTCCTTTAATATAATGCGGAATAATGTTTACTTATTATGCAGTGTTCACTTTTATCACGGATACAGTCACTTTGTTACAGGAAATTTATTAATATGTGGGAGGGCGTGTTTTGTATCTGTGCGCGGAACAAAATTAACGTTTAATTGGCTGTGGTGTTCTAACAACAAGCTTAATGTTCATTGGCTGCGAACCATCGAAAGTAGAAGTGTTTCCTGCCTTTCACTTCCCCTCCGCAGAGTAGCAAGGACATCTAATTGCTTCACATGTTGTAAGGAGGACCTTTCAGAGCATAATGTTGATTGGTTGCGAACTATTGAAAGTAGAAGTGTTGCTAGGTATTCCCTTCTCCTCCGCGGAGTAGGAGGGACATCTGATTGGCTGACGTGTTCTAAGGAGGAGCTTCCAGAGCTTCATGTTGATTGGTTGCGAACTATTGAAAGTAGAAGTGTTGCCAGCCATTCACTTCCCCTCCGCGGAGTAGGAGGGACATCTGATTGGCTGACGTGTTCCAAGGAGGACTTTCCCAAGCTTAATGTTGATTGGCTGTAAACCATTGAAAGAAGAAGTGTTGTCAGCGATTCCTTCCCCCTCCGCGGAGTATTAGGGACATCTCATTGGGTAACGTGTTCCAAGCGGGACCTTCCCAAGCTTAATGTTCATTGGCTGTGAAGCATTAAAAGTAGAAGTTTTGGCAGCCATTCCCTCCTCCTCTGCGGAACAACATGGACATTTTATTGGCTATAGTGTTCCGAGTACAAGTTTGTTCCTTATTGGGTGGGAACAGTTCACTGTTGTCAGCCATTTTGTGACGCACTTCCAAAGGAGTACGGGAAAACAAAGTAGTAGAGGTGAGGGTAGGAACACTATTAACTCTGTAATAGTGGTCACAAGGTGGTGGAGAGGGATTGTGAAGGTAAAAATTGTTTTTTACATATTTTAAGGGCCATTTATATAATTGCTGTGGGGTGTGCAAATCATGGCGGAAAAATAACAGAGTGTGTTGCAGTCTTCTTTTATTAAGTTTGCGGGTGGGATACTTCCCAGGAGCACTATTTCCTTATAATGTGGTGTTTACTTTTCTGACGGGGAGGTGTGGTTGCGCAGCAAAAATTTCAGTTTAGGTTTCAAACAGTTTTTATTTAGCAATTACAAATGAACTTTCTTCGGATACTGACGCTGTATATATTAAAGGGGTGACAAATAAAAATGGAATTTCATAAAATATCACTTAAGCGTGGCCACACCCTCCTTATTTCTGCTATAGTTTGTAAAAGTGTTGCCCCATATTCTTGATAATATAAGAGGGCATCAGTTACTTTTAGATAAAGTAGAAAAGAAGTGCTACAACAAACACTCCCGCACTACATCATCTGAGGTCAGAAGAACAAGTAAAAAACTGTTTATCACAAATTACTTCATATTACATAGAAATGTATGCATTATCATTTTTCAAGTTTGTATTCTGTAGAATTCGGGAACGTTCTGTCGTAGTGCTTAGAGGTCGCACACTGTTCCGCTAACAAATCACGTACTCATTTAAGAATATATAGGATAGTACTATTATAATATACAGTACTGGTCTTATATATTCTATAGGGAGATGGTGAATAGGAACTGCAACTGAGAAAAATAGAAATTAGAAAATAACATTCAGAAATGTAGGGTTTATCAAATGTTTAAAGTAAGAAAGTATGTATGAAAGCTATATTTTTTTAGACTGCAATTTCGTAAAATATGCTCACTGAAAAAATATCTGATCAAGTATGTTATAAAGCTTAGTAAGCTGTATTTCAGATGGCGCCGACAAATCTCCAATTCCTCTTCTGTAACAATAGGACAGTCTATTACAATATAATGAGTGACACCATTGTTACAGTAAAAAGAAAAGGAAAATAAAGTTATGAATACAACAGAAGATGAATAACGAAATACTTTCGAGCAGTGAAATTTTCAGAGCTTCTTTTCTCCGGGACTTCGAAATGTTTGATCTTCGTGGCGACGGGTCATAAACTCCTCTGAGATCATTATGACTGTGAAAATTATAATATACACATTCACAGTATATGATCAAAAGGGGAGAATAGACTAAAAACCGGAAGCTGGTGACATTGCTTATATATCTTTACTCTTTGCGCCGACGGGTCATGAACTCCTCTGAGATCACCATGACTGTTGATATTATAATATACATATTGACAGTATATGATCCCCAGGGGGAACCAGACTAACAACTGGAAGCTGGTGACGTTAATTATAAATCTTTAGGGTTTGCACTGACGGATCACCAACACCTCTGAAGTGAAGTACAGTGTCAATATTATAATATAGAAAGTCCCAATATATAAGCTGAAAGGAGCCTGAAAAGGAGCAATGTTTGCTGTAATCTGTCTGTTTCTGAAAACATGCTGCTGACGTTACAGAAAAAAAGGCAAAAACATGCAATAACACTTTTTTCTAGATATAAATGTTTAAATATTGACAAATAGCTACGTATTATAAATATCTACTATGCCATAATCAAACAACTTACAACTCCGGAATATGTTTTGTTGCCGCAAAACAAGAATCCGACGCTAGAAAAGGGAACCTGCATCTCAGAATGGACACGGATAAATAACTCGAGAAAACGAAACTAATCGAACAGCGGGTGTGGTTTATATACTTTTTGGTTATTGAGTAGTCTATGGAAGGAAGATGCGGCTCCGCCTATTTAGATGTCACATTTTATAGTTTACACGTGCTCACGTTTTAACTGTTTAACTTGTGCACGTGTTGGGAAAAGTTACAAAATGTGAAGCTGTAAAGGTTTCGATTTCCATCGTAACACGTATAAGGTCCTTAATATGTACATACGTTGGAGAGTTTAAAAACTGTTACCCGGCAAACTGTGTCATTTGCATTCTCATGACTAAAAACATCTAAATAGAAGACATAAAAATAAATATCGTTCACAATAGAAGAAAAAAAAATACGTGCTAATATTTGTCATCACTATGCTGTTAAATTAAAAAAATGCCAGCATTTGTAAAGCGTACAGCTACCCCCGGAAAGGTGTGCCGGCGCTCGGGGGCGTTGGGAAGATTAAGCAAGGTGTTGCCCACAGTGAGATAGTGGTGGGCTAACATGCTGCTCGAGCCGGGAATCGAACTGTGAACACTGTTGTTCGAAGTCAGGTATTATAGGTGCTGCGTCACACTTTTACTACACTTATATGTTAATTACTGCTAATTAAGTTGTAAACATTGTTAAATTATAAGTAGGGCTTCCTGTTTTCCGTTTTTCTGATTTTTACAGATAAATAGTTTTCACTATAAAAAGTATACACATCTTTTTAAAATTTACTTAAAAAACATTATAGGTTATAGGGACATTGTAGTTAGAAATTAGCATTTAAAAACCTTTGAAATTCACTGAAAAAACCATAGGTTTTACAGAAGTTATAGTTAGAAATTTGCATTTAAAAAACCTTTGAAATTCACTGAAAAAACCATAGGTTTCAGGCACGTTATAGTTAGCTGGACATTTCACTCGTACAAAACCATAGAAATTCCACCGTTATAGTTAGTTCAGCTAACTATAACTCGCGCCCCCGCAATGCACATGACGTCACATATTACATCATTCATGGCATGGTCAGTGACATCACTGATGACATCACTGATGACATCACTAATGACATCTCAAATGACATCACTGATGACATCATCCAGTGACTGTGTGTTTCTGTAAAGTTTAAATATGTTTTATATATATGCCAAGCTGTATTGAAGAATCAGTGGGTGTATAAGTGTCTGGATGAAGGATTTACGAGGTGTGTGACTGATTGTATAACTGACTGATTAAACGTGTCTTACTGAATGCATGCATTAGTGGCTAAACTGTGTGAATGTCTGTATCAGTGTGTCTGTTGTTGTGTAAGCTAGTACATGGGTTAGTCAGTAGCTACATGACAGTTTATATGGGTTATTCACTGTTTGCCTCAGTATTTGTAGCGGTGCCTGAGTGTGTGTGTGGGTGGGTTGGAGGTGTGTGACTCTGTGCATAGATGTGTGACTAGTTGATTCACTGGGTGTATGGGTTCAAGACTGCATGTGGAAACAGCTCTATGACTGGGTGAGTGTGTGTATGGGTGTGTTCGTGAGTGAATGGAGATCTCAGTGGTACATGTAAGTAGCTACATATGTAAAAGGCAGTTGATGTGAGTGATGGTGTATATAAATAACTATATGTGACAGTGAGTGATTACGAAAGTGGCTGTATGGATGAGTGTGTACTTGTATCACTGATTATATAAGAGAGTAAGTATGCACTACTATCTGTATGAATTAGTGAGGTGGTGTGTGTATAACTGTATAGGTGAGTAAATGGGAGTGTCATTGATCCTTTACATGACTATGTAGGTCTGTGAGTAACTTCATGGATGAATGGCGTTATGTGACTGTTTGAATAGGTGTATGACTGCATATGATAGTGTTGTATTGAGGAGTGACTGCATGTATAAGTGATTGTATGGGTGAATGAGTGGATGTGTGTGTAGACCTAAGAATCAATGAGTGGGTATGTAGTAACAGGTATTGGTGTCTCTATGGTTTCAAAAATGGTAGTCTCTATTTTAGAATGGGTGTATCAAAGGTTATATTAGGGTGTGAGGAGGTGCATCGGATTATCACGTGGATGATGTCATCAGTGATGTCATTTGAGATGTCATCAGTGATGTCATCAGTGATGTCACTGACCATGCCATGAATGATGTAATATGTGACGTCATGAGCAGTGCATTGTGGGGGCGCGAGTTATAGTTAGCTGAACTAACTATAACAGTGGAATTTCTATGGTTTTGTACGAGTGAAATGTCCAGCTAACTATAACATCCCTGAAACCTATGTTTTTTTTAGTGAATTTCTAAGGTTTTTGAAATGCTAATTTCTAACTATAACGTGCCTGAAACCTATGGTTTTTTCAGTGAATATATATATATATTCGCTGAAAAAACCATAGGTTTCAGGCACGTTATAGTTAGAAATTAGCATTTAAAAAACCTTTGAAATTCACTGAAAAAACCATAGGTTTTAGGGACAGTTATAGTTAGTTGGACATTTCACTCGCATCAAAACCATAGAAATTCCCCGTTATAGTTAGTTCAGCTAACTATAACTCGCGCCCCGCAATGCACTGCTGATGACGTCACATATTACATCACTCATGGCATGGTCAGTGACATCACTGATGACATCACTGATGGCATCTCAAATGACATCACTGATGACATCATCCATGTGATAATTTCATGCATCTTCTCACACCCTAATATAACTTTTGATACACCCACTCTAAATTACAGACTGCCACTCTCAAAACCATACACACTCCAATACCAATAACTACATACCCACTCACTGATTCTTAGGTCTACACACACACATCTACTCACTCACCCGTACAGTCACTCATACTTACAGTCACTCAGTACAGGACTATCATATGCACTCATACACCTATATAAACACTCACACACCGCCACTCATCCATAGAGGTACTCACACACCTAGTCAGTCATGCAAAAAATTAATCACACACCCATTTACTCACCTATATAGTTATACACACACAAGCTCACTTACTCATACAAATACTAGCACATTCTTAAGCTCTTATACAATAACTGATACAAGCACACACGCATCCATACAGCCACTCTCACAATCACACACTCTCACTTATAGCCATTTAAATACTCTAACACACATATATACTGCCTTTTACATATGTAGTTACTCGCACATGTACCACTGAGATATACATTCACTCACTAACACACCCATACACACACTCACCCACCCAAGCAGTCCATCACAGATGCACTCTTGAAATCATGCACCCAGTGAATCACCCACTCACACATCTATGTACAGAGTCACACACACCCCACCCACACAAACACTCAGGCACCCATACAGATACTCAGACAACCAATCAATAACCCATATAGACACTCATGTAGCTATTCGCAAATCCATGCATCCACTTACACACCAACAGACAGACGGATACAGACATTCACACAGTTTTGTCACTAACCCATGCATTCAGTAAGATACGTTTAATCACTCACTTATAGACTCAGTCACGCACCTACTAAATCATCCATTCAGACACTTATACACCCACTCGTTCTTCAATACGCCTTTCCCTTAATATATTAAACATATTTAAACTTTACAGAAACACACAGTCACTGGATGATGTCATCAGTGATGTCATCAGTGATGTCATTTGAGATGTCATCAGTGATGTCATCAGTGATGTCACTGACCATGTCATGAGTGATGTAATATGTGACGTCATCAGCAGTGCATTGCGGAGCGCGAGTTATAGTTAGCTGAACTAACTATAATGGGGGAATTTCTATGGTTTTGTACGAGTGAAATGTCCAACTAACTATAACTGTCCCTAAAACCTATGGCTTTTTCAGTGAATTTCAAAGGTTTTTTAAATGCTAATTTCTAATTATAACGTGTCTGAAACCTATGGTTTTTCAGTGAATTTCAAAGGTTTTTTAAATGCTAATTTCTAACTATAACGTGCCTGAAACCTATGGTTTTTTAAGTGAATTTCAAAGGTTTTTTAAATGCTAGTTTCTAACTACAGAGGTAGGACATGTGAAGAAAAGAAGAAAAAATGCACAGAAAGAAGCAAAAGAAATGCAGAAAGAAGCAACAGAAGTCCACAAAGACGAAGAAAAGTGCAGGAAGAAGCAAAACATGTGCAGAAAGAACCAACAGAGGAGCAGAAAGAGGCCTTGTTGCAAAATCATCCTGTGCCCACAACTTTTTCACTGATGGTAACTGACTCTGACTAACCAGAGCCAGTGCTATGCTAAAAGACACTTAGAATACAGTGAAAACACCTACATACACTAGGGAACACTATGCGTTGGGGTACCCCTGTGATTAGCATGACCTCCTCTGTAAGTCCCTAGTACGTAATAGGGCAGGGGGATTAAAACTACCTCTTAAAATGCGCTACGGGGCGCGTTTGCACAGGGGGGGCCTGAGGTGACATGTGTGCAAACGCCCCCCGTGGCGCCTTTTAAGTTGCGGGATTAAGTCCCCTTGAATCCTGAGGGTCCCTGGGGCCCAACTAGCCCACCAGGTACCTACAGTTAGCACCACAGAGCTGAGTTGCAGAGAGGCGGTCCGAGGCCACGCACCTTTTTTCACCTCTCTGCAACCCAACTCTGTTGTGCTTACTGAAGGCACCTGGTGTGCTAGTTGGCCCCCAGGGACCCTCAGGATTCTAGGGGAATTAATTCCCCAACTTAAAACGCACCACAGGGCGTGTTTGCGCACATGTCACCTGAGGCCCCGCCCCCTCCCTTCACCACTGTGCAAATGCGCCCCGTGGCGCGTTTTAAGTTGGGAGATTAGGTCACCTTGAATCCTGAGGGTCCCTGGGGCCCAACTAGCCCACCAGGTACTTCCAGTAAGCACCACAGGCCTGCGTTGCAGAGAGGTGGTCCGAGGCCATGCCCCATTTTACACCTCTCTGCAATGCAGCTCTGTGGCACTTACTGGAGGTACCTGGTGGGCTAGTTGGACCCCAGGGACCCTCAGGATTCAAGGGGACTTAATCCCCCAACTTAAAACATGCCACAGGGCGTGTTTGCACACATGTCACCTCAGGCCCCGCCCCCTCTCTTCACCACTGTGCAAACGCGCCCCGTGGCGTGTTTTAAGTTGGGGGATTAGGTCACCTTGAATCCTGAGGGTCCCTGGGGCCCAACTAGCCCACCAGGTACTTCCAGTAAGCACCACAGGTCTGCGTTGCATAGAGGTGGTCCGAGGCCATGCCCCTTTTTACACCTCTCTGCAACGCAGCTCTGTGGCGCTTACTGGAGTTACCTGGTGGGCTAGTTGGACCCCAGGCACCCTCAGGATTCAAGGGGACTTAATCCCCCAACTTAAAACACGCCACAGGGCGTGTTTGCACACATGTCACCTCAGGCCCCGCCCCCTCCCTGCACCACTGTGCAAACGTGCCCCGTGGTGCGTTGTAAATTGCGGGATTAATTACCCTTGAGTCCTGAGGGTCCCTGGGGTCCAACTAGCCCACCAGGTACCTCCAGTAAGCACCACAGAGCTGCGTTGCAGAGAGGTGTAAAAAGGGGCGTGGCCTGGACCACCTCTCTGCAACTCAGCCCTGTGGCGCTTACTGGAGGTACCTGGTGGGCTAGTTGGCCCCAGGGACCCCCAGTATTGAAGGGGAATTAATTCCCCAATTTAAAACGCGCCACAGGGCGCGTTTGCAAAGTGGTGAAGGGAGGAGGCGGGGCCTCTTGTGTCTTTCTTTTTTTTTTTTTTTTTTTAGAAGGGGGGCTGTGTGGCCCCCCTTCTGTTTTCTTTTTGGGCCCTGGGGACCCCATCCCCCAGGGCCTGACCCCTTTTTAACAAAACAAAAAAAAAATGTGAACGGGAAGGGGGCCGCCTGGGCCCCCCTCCCGTGGCCAATTCCGACCCCGGGGACCCCATCCCTCGGGGCATGGCCACCTATTTTTATTATTTCTAAAGGAGGGGGGCTGCGTGGCCCCCCTCCTGAGGCCTCTATTGGCCCCGGGGACCCCATCCCCCGGGGCCAGCCTTTATTTGTATTTTATTTTTAAATTTATTTTTGGGGGAGGGGGGCCGCGTGGCCCCCTCCCGGGCCACTTCCAGCCCCGGGGACCCCATCCCCCGGGGCCTGGCCTCTCATTGGGGACCGTGGGGGTCCCCAATCCCCACGGTCCTGCCGGCTCCCCGCGTCCTGCGGGAGCCGGCATTGCTTTCCACATGGGGAGCTGCTGACATGCAGCTCCCCATGTGAAAAGCAATCTGCTTTGCTTCATTGAAGCGAGAGCAGGTTTCCCTGCTCTCGCTTCAATGAAGCAAGCAGTTTGCAATGACAGGGCGGGAGCCGCGAGGCTCCCGCCCTGTCATTGCAAGCAGCAGTGTCCCGGGGGTGGGCACCCTGGGACACTGCAGGAGAAGGCCCTGGGGGTGGCAGTCCCCAGGGCCATCACAGGCTCCAGGAGGGGGCCGCGCGGCCCCTCTCCCATCGTGGTGGTCCCCGGGGCTCGGGGGTCCGTAACGGACCCCCACATTTACATTTTTAGTGCCCCGGGGAGGTGGCGGTCCCCGGGGCATGTGGGGGGGCTCGAGCCCCCCCCACAGGTTTATTTTTTGTAAAAAAAGAAGCCCCGGGCGGTGGCGGTCCCCGGGGCTGCGGGGGGCCGTGTGCCCCCCGCAAATAATTAATGAAAGATCCGGGGGGTGGTGGTCCCTGGGGCTTGGGGGGGCCTTGGAGGCCCCCCACACATTTAAAAATTAGCCCCGGGGGGTGGTCCCTGGGGCAGTGTGGGGGGGATTGGGGCCCCCCCACACATTTTTTCAGTGCCCCCGGGACTTGGCCCACCCGGGGGCTAATTAGTAACGAAGCGCGGGAGCCCGCGCTTCGGTTTTTTGTTTTGCGGCCGGATCTGCGGATCCGGCGCGCATTTTGCTAATTTTTTTTTGGGCCCTAAGCAGGCCTAGGGGGTCAGGGTGTTTCTACCCTGCCCCCTTTTTGTGTTTTGCGCATTTGTTTCTCTGATTTCTACCGAGGCACAAGATGGCTGCCAACACTTCCTAGTTTGGAGTGTTGACAGCCAATTAGCATACAGCTCGTGATCGATGAGGGTGCGCGGATCCTCCGCGGCCATAGATATATATGTGTTTTTACTTTTGATTTTCTCAGCAACTACCGAACGGATTTACACCATTTAACAAAAAGGGTTCTTTCTGAACCAAGAACTACCTCTTTCCCAAATTTGGTGTAATTCCATTCAGCAGTTCGGGCTGTAGCCGTGTCTAAAGTTTCCTATGGAAAATTGCATGGGGAAAACACGTTTTGGGACCCCCCTTTTCTCGGCCCCCGCTTGCCGAATCACCCCGAAACTTTCAGGATAGGAGCAGACCGGAGCGCCCCACGAGTTTTGAAAATTTCGTGAAGATTCATCAACCGTCGCCAAAGTTATTGGAAATAGAATGTTGTGGATTTCCTATGGAAAATAGGTCCTAACTATAACTATCTACTGGCGACCACCAGTAGATATATATATATATATATATATATATATATATATATATATATATATATATATATATCAATAACATAAAATCTATTAAAAAAATTCTGTTATAAATTAAAACATTAAACTTAAATTTACCACTACAGTCAGTGCAACAGTAGGGAAAGTGTTGGATAACGGAGGGGTAAAAATTACTATTCCCACTCCAATGAGTGCAACAGTTGTGAAAGTGTTGAATAGAGGAGGGGTAAAAATTACTATTCCAACTCCAGTGAGTGCAACAGTAGGAAAAGTGTTGGATAGTGGCGGGGTAAAATTTACTATTCCCACTCCAATCAGTGCAACAGTAGGGAAAGTGTTTAATTGTGTAGGGATAACAATTAATATTCTCACTCCAGTCAGTTCAAAATTAAAAACAAACAAAATATTAACAACAAAAATATTGAAAAAGAAATAAAAAATATATAAATATGTTAAAAATTAAATTACAAATATATTTAATATTACAATGTGAAATGCATCTGACACATACCTACAAATATCATATTAAATAAAATAAAAAATCATTTTGAAACAAATAAATATTTTTAATACAAAATAATTTAAAAACAAAAACATTATTACATAAATTAACTTTTTTATTTCCTACCCTATAACACCACACAATTCACAACCCACATCTAAATTAAAAAAATGTACTTACATAATTAACATAATTAATTACCAATTAAAGAAATATTATTAATTAAAAAACTAATTAAAACTCATAAAAATTAATAAACTTCCCACACTTTACCCCTATAGCCCACACAAACCACAGCTAAAATGAAACTGTAAAAAAGTAATTACACAATTAAAACTTATTTCCAATTAAAAACCAATAGTATTTAGCAACTAATTATAAAGTAAGTAAAATTAATTTACTCCCCACCCTTTACCCCTATAAAAGTAAAACCCACACACAAAAAAATATAAACAATTACCATAATTAAATATCAATTAACTAATTGATATTAATGATCAACTAATTATTAATTAATTAAACATAAATGACTTCCCACCCTTTACCCATATAAACCCCACAACCGACACCTAAGATTAATTGCACAATTTCCATATTTAATTTCCAATTAATTAATTAATAATAATTAAAAACGAATTATTCATTAATGAAACATAAATTACTTCCTGCCCTTTACCCCTATAAACCCCACAACCCCCACTTAAACTTAATTACACAATTTCCATAATTAATTTACAATTAATTAATTAATATGTATTAACAACTAATTAATTAAACATAAATTACTTCCCACCTTTTACCCCTATAAACCCCACAACCCGCACCTAAAATCAATTACACCATTTCCATAATTAATTTTCAATAAATTAATTAATATCAATTAACAACTAATTATTAATTAATCAAAAATAAATTACTTCCCACCCATTACCCCTATAAACCCCAGAACCCGCACCTATAATTAATTACACAATTTCCATATTTAATTTTCATTTTTTTTTTTTTTTTATTCCAATACATGACCAACATATACATTTAAAAATTCATTAGGAGAATATGTCAGAAAAAAACGAATCAGAGGTAAAAAAGAAAGGCTATACATCCACAGGGTAAAAGCAGACAATATTACATGATTTTAGATAAATATATCACACATTGTTCTAAAAATAAATATAAAATCTTTCATGTGTTCAATCAGAGGGCCCCATATCTGCATGCCCAGCTTCCGCCTACGTGATCCTTTAAGAGAATAAAGGCTATATTCAAGATTAAACATAGCGTAAAATCTAGCTCTCCACAGTTCGAAAGTAGGAGCTTCCTTCTGCAGCCACAAAGAGCCTATACAGAGCCTAGCCACGGCCGTGGCTAAGAAGATCAAGTAACGAAACGTATGAGCCGGGTGTCCCTCCATCCCACCATCCTCGATTCCTAGCAGCATTGTGGGCGCCGTAATATTTATTACTGCCCCAGTTATCCCAAGAAGAAATTTCTCAATGTGCCCCAGAAGGTTAATCAAGTGCCCACATGAATAAAAGATATGTACAACATCTGCCACCTCTGCCCCGCAGCGGAAACACTTCCCATTGTTGACTCCGCCCCATTTAAGCATTTTAGCAGGAGTGTGGTAAAGATTAAACACTGTCTTATAATGTTGCGCCTGCAGATTAGCCGACATTAGAATCCTCCCTGCAACATCAATAGATTGCTCCACTCGGAGGCCCTGACACCCCAGTCTATTATCCCACTTAAGGGAAGGGAAAATACGTTGGAGAAACCAGAGGATATCTCACAGGCTGTGATATACCAGAGCATAATGGCCCATAGAGAGGAGACATGCACCGAGAGTCAACGGACTCAAGGAGCTTGTCGGAAACTCCAGAACTCTGTTCGACGGATTGCGAAATCTTGCTTAGAATTTGTAGAAAGATTCAACTAGGCAAGATAGCTACCTCCTGCTGGCCCAGTCTTTCGCTGCTTAGGTTTTGCAACAGGGTCTCGCTTGCCTGCCCAGCAGGATGGTCTCCAATATATAGTCCATTGAAGAAAGCGTAAAAAACGTTCAGGATCTCCGCAGGAATATCTACTTGATTACCCTGTACATCTGTCATGGCCTTAAATACTTTGCGCCGCCTCCCTTGAACGTAGCCTTTGCGCCAAACATCGCCCTGTAGCCTCGCCATACTCATAACCCTCTTCCTTATTAAGTGTGTGTTTGATGGCAGTTTCCCTACTCCATTTTAGATTAATTTTAGCCTTGCAGCAGGCCACCTCCATTTGCAGCGGTGTGATATCCCCACTAGCTAGTATTCCCCGCATAAGATTTTCTTCGGCTATTCTGAGTTTAGTATATAGTTCCTGTGTCGCTAACTTCTCTTGTCTCTGTTTATATAATCCAAAGCTAAGGGTCTCCCCCGTAAACCCGGCCTTTAGGACATCCCATACGTAGCCACATGTGGTAGAGTTGTGGTTAACTACCAGGAACTGCCTAATCCAGTCATTCATATGTGCAACAAATGCCTCATCCAGCAGCAATTTCCTGTCAAACGAGAAAGATCTCACAGTAGGAAATGTACTTAGTGCATGAATATCAATTACCAGGGAGCCATGATCTGCCGTAATCCTAGGGAGCACTTGTATTTTAGCTCCTACCAATAATGCTGTTGAGATAAAGAAGTAATCTGGCCTCACTAGCTTACGGTGTGGGTGGGAGTAGAATGTAAAGCCCGGGTCAGGATCTCGCAAAGCAGCCCAAGCATTGGTCAGACCATGATCAGCCAGCAAGTGCTGTAGAGCTTTTAACACTTTGGTTTTTCTACCCTTATAGTTTTGTATGCCTGACTGCAAATCCCGGGGTCCCAAATGTATATTAAAATCACCACATAAAATCAAAGGGGCCGGCCAAGATGCAAGTTCTAAATTTAGCCCTTCCAGCACTGTTGCTTCATCAAAATTAGAACCATACATTGAGCACACAGTACATTTAAGAGCCCCTATTATGCATTCAATAATAGCCCAACGACCTTGTTTGTCCGCCAGAGCTCTTCCTGATCCCTGTATATCGTGTTTAGCTAATACAGCTACCCCTCAGTTTGTTGTAGATTGCTGTGTACATATCAGTACCGAGTAGCCAAGTTCAGCTAGGATCTTCCGTTTACACCATGGTATGTGGGTTTTCTGTAGACAGACCAGATCTGGTTGTACCACCCCATAACACCGCAGCCACCCGTTGTCTCTTCCCACAGTTATTCAGCCCACATACATTAAAAGAGCTAATACTCAGTCCTGAGTTAAACTTCCTATCCCCATCAAATGTCGCTGTTTCTCTCCGATCCATACCCCTGCTATATAGTTTTATACACCTATCTCTTTCAATCTTCAAAATGTCATGGATTGTTTTAGCTTGTGCCCCCTAACCCCACCCCCTCCCCACCCCACCCCCAGTGCTCCCCATCCCCCACTGGTGCCCCTAACACACCCCTGCTACCCCATACCCCATCACAGGGCTTCCACTGAAGCCCTGCTCCTCCCCCACCCTTACCCTGAAAAGAGGCTTTGGGACCAATGGTCCCTGAGATGGATCAAGCTCCTGCTGCCCGGATTGCCCCCCGTACATTTCATAAATATAATCTAGTACTATAACCCCGGTCAAAAAAGCCAAAGAGAGTGAGACAAAGAAAAAAGAAAAACACCCAAAAGGGGTGCCCAGGAAGCAACTAAAAGATCCTATACAATCAAGTTGCCGACAGCCTAAGACCCATCGATAAAGATTGCAAGTATTCTTTAGTCTGCAAATCTGAGGTAAAAAACCGAACTTGCTCATTAAATATGACTTTCAATTTAGCTGGATTTAGCAAGAAGGCTTGAGCCCCCTTGCCTTGAAAGGGGGAAATAAGTTGCAGCAGCTGCCATCTTTTCTCCACCGTCTGGTGACAGTAATCAGGTCTCAC
The DNA here is from genome assembly GCA_963921515.1 of Calotriton arnoldi. Classification (NCBI taxonomy): domain Eukaryota; kingdom Metazoa; phylum Chordata; class Amphibia; order Caudata; family Salamandridae; genus Calotriton; species Calotriton arnoldi. The sequence goes on from CAWUFW010005083.1 coordinate 815,178, forward strand.
CAAAAATTCCACCCCTTTTCCCATTTTCTTTCGATCTGGGCGTGCTAGTTCATAAACTGCTTCACGAGCTAGGAAGTTATTGATTGAGATTAGGATTGCTCTTGGTCTAGGAGCGCTTTGTCCTGGTCTTGCACGTTGTATGAACGGGAATCGATGCGCTCTCTGAATCTCCTGATTCCAATCCCATTGCGAAAGTCCCGGAAACGCCTCAGAGAAAAGATCGATGATAAATTTACGAGCATCCTGTCCTTCTGCGCCCTCTGGGATCTCCAAAACTCTCAGATTATTTCGACGAAGACGATTCTCAAGATCCGTCAACTTCTATTGTGTATCGTCTTTTGATGACAGCAATGCTTCTGTCACCTTCTTTTGAGCTGCCAGTTCGTCTTCCAGAATGGAAATCCATGCTTCTGCCTAGTTGAATCTTTCTACAAATTCTAAGCAAGATTTTGCAATCCGTCGAACAGAGTTCTGGAGTTTCCGACAAGCTCCTTGAGTCCGTTGACTCTCGGTGCATGTCTCCTCTCTATGGGCCATTATGCTCTGGTATATCACAGCCTGTGAGATATCCTCTGGTTTCTCCAACGTATTTTCCCTTGGCTGATTAGACGCAGTTCCCCCGCCTGCCCCTGATTCAGGTAAAAAGGCGTAATCCCATAACATGGCATCGGTGCTTCCAGCGGTCTTAAGGTTTTCTCCCAGCTCGCGCCTCTTGCGTACTGCCCTTGGGCTAGTTTCAGGTGAGGATTTTATTCCCCACTTAGTTTTAAGTGCACAGATGAATGACACAGTCTGTTTCACTTATAGCCACTCACTATGTTTGGCATGGTTTTGTGGCTGACTGGATGACCTGTGAACATATAGCTACGGTTTGGATTTCACTCTGTTTTCTTTCCTAACAGGCTTGAAATTTTTTGCTGCATACGCAGTGGAGTGTGATAGTTATCACCCCACTCAGTGGAACCCTGCCAATATAGCACGGTAAGGTTGGAGCCCGATTGAACAACATAGGTCCTGATGAATGCCGTAGACCCTATGGGGCAAATAGGCAGAAACATGTTGACCACTCATATCACGATCACTTATGTCATGGTGGGGGGACAATAGAATCCCCAAGACACCGATTATTCATTTTAATTACCATACAGATGCCAGTTACATTAAAAAGTTTGATATCTGTAATGGCTTTTTAAAACTTCACTTTATTTTTGTTAAGGGCCCCCACTTAGTTTTAGAAGTGCATCCCTGTCTCCAGGTGTATGCCCGCCCTCTATCAAACCAAGTTTTTAGAGGGCGAGGACTGGTCAATGATGAAGCATGACACCAGGTGGTGTGTGAGACCAGTCTTTCACTTTTTGTGAGATGCTTGCACTCACAAAATAATACTATAGGATCCAGGTCACCACACTGGGAGCGGCAATTTTTGTGTTAAACACTTTTGATTGGAGGCCGCTTGCTCCTAGTACCCCGTGCCTCTAGTTCCCTTCCCTAGGTCTCACCTTGGGTTTTTGTGGTTAAACACTAGTTTCAGGTGAGCCAGGTGTGTCAGTACCCAGGTCTTCAGTATGGGAGCTACTTATCTCACTGTGGCCGCTATCCGGGGACCCTCCCCTAAAGTTAGACCATGCAGTTGGTTCCGTCTTATCCTCTGAGGAGTGAGAGGGATCGGAGAGAAAGAAAATATTGTCCCTTGAGTCAATTTCTTTAGCCAATCTCATGCATGGTGTTGTCATCCTTTAAGCTTATGTTGTCAGCATTGAGGGATTCACCCATCTGCCCCTCCCCTATGGTGGTCTTACCCAGGGCACCTTTACCCAAATCGTCAGATGCAGTTTTTCTGTTCGGGAGGTCCCCCATGTCATAGGAGGTACAGTCACCTCTCCCTATGTCCGTTTTTAAAACCCTTTTACTCCCTCCTTTGCTAGGAGTAATGGATTTGACAGGCATGTCCACGGTTTGACAGACCCTATCCGCATCAATATTCCCCTGATCTGAAAGGGTATTCATAGGCTTACCAGTCTTATCAGCTAATCCATTAGGATCCTTGGCCGTACATGTATGTTGGGGGCTGGGCTGTTTTTTCAATTTCCCTGCGAGAAACAGAGCCGGTACAATGTGCTTACCGCTGGTTTCTCCACGTGTTCTCTCTCGTCTTTCGCCTGCCGGTTCTCCCATGCTGCCGCTCTTGCCGCCACGTATTGAGCTGCTACTTGCTGCTCCAACCGGTTCAGCCGGGTTGCGAGCCTTCCCCCGCCCAGGTTTCGGAGGCATTACCGCCGGGGGCACCGCCAGGTCAGCCCCGCCTTCAGTCCGTGATCGTCCTCGCGCTACAGGGGTAGCTCGATCGGCACACGGAGACCCAGAGGAGCAACACACTAGTCCCAGGAACCGCAGCACTGACACTCGAGATGCCGCCGAGATATACCAGATGCACCACAGCATCCCGATCCACAAAAGGTATATACTTCGTTTTTAAGGTATTCCAATCCACGGGGGTTTAAACAAACAAGTACGGGGGAGAGGGGAGAGGGGTCCGGGAGCTCGAGCTTACGCGACCGTCCGAGCGGGCACCATCTTGCCGTCCTTCCCATATTTAATTTTCAATGAATGAATTAATAATAATTAACAACTTATTATTAATTAATTAAAAATAAATTACTTCCCACCCGTTACCCCTATAAATCCCACAATCCGCACCTAAACAAAATTACACAATTACCATAATTAATTAGCAATTAATTAACTAATATTGATTAGCAACTAATTAATATTTACTTAATAATAAATTACTTCCCACAATCAACACTATAAAATCTCAATTAAATAAATATTAGTAAATAAAAAATAATCATTAATTTATTATAATTAAATTACTTCCCACCCTAGTCCCCTATAAACCCGCAACGGAACTAAAAAACGCAAAATTTAATTAAAATAAAATTGATAACTACTAAAAATTTAACACATATATTAAAAACCATAAACAATTCTTAAGCAAAAAAAATACATCACATACATTTAAAATATATACTAAAATACATAACACTAATTAAGAAATCGATATTTTAAACAACTATATTTTTGCAAACGATGTTAATGACTTCTGTATTTTTTTAAACGATATTTCTTACCTTAAAATCGATATTCTTGACCACGATATTCTTGCTGTCGATATTTAGGGCTCGATATTTCTGTAGATCGACATTTACAAGTCGATATTCTGTCTGCATACCCTTTTGACCATATTACATGCTGTTCGTAATAGGTAGCTGCAGCTGGTGTTCCCCGGTTTGTTTGAAAAGGCTTAATAGCTTTTACAAATATTTTACCATGCATATGCAAGGTCAGGTTTCTGGCGCCACGGAAAGATCCAGAAAATCCACCAGAATAAGCATCAAGCAACCGGCATAAATGACCTCAACGTGAACCTTCCGGAAGAGACCTCATCAAATTAATCATCTGCACCTGTTCCTTGCTATAAGCAATTAGAACGCAACCTTCGTGAATATTCTAAAGCACCTTCTAGAAGGCAGACTCATCAAGTTAATTATCTGCACCTGTTCCTTGTTACAAACAATTAGAATGTGACCTTTACGATCATTCTAAAGCAGTCTTATTTAAAGCCCGTCCACACTCCTCCCTTCGTTTAGCCTCTTCGCCTGCCTCTTATCTGTTTTCCGCCTTCCAGGACTGTGTCTTGCCAGCTCCCTTGATCCTGCCTCTTTGGCCTCACTGCAAAGAACGCCCCGCATTAGTCTTGCATCTGGATGGAAAAAAGAACAAGAGGAAAAGGAGCAACGCATTGACAGATTTGATTTTACTACACTCTGAGCTCAATCACAACATTGTGCTGCAAACAAAAGTAACCAATGTTTTTGTTCAACTTGTACATACTGTTGGAAGGGCTCTGCCAGAGAGGACTTGGGTGAAGCTAACCCCGTCCAAATTTGCTTGTAGGTTTGATGCTGAAATCATACTTGCTGCATTTTCAAAACATTTGATAAAGAAGCCTCTACGGACAATCTAAATGAAAACAAAACATCAACAAAGCTAAAGGTTGGTTGAGATTTGAAAGGCTTTTGTGAGATGATACCTTAAGAGATAGAGTTAATACTAGACTAAAGCCTCATTATTTGTTTGTTTATAGGCACCATATCTGCTGGTACTTTTCATCAGACTGGTGTGAATGCCTGCTGCAGTGTTGCTTTTGAGTAGACAAGCCACACCATGTTAGACTCTCCACGCTCCCTCCATTCCAACCCCCTTCCCCTTGGGATTTGCCACCGGAGTAGTGTCTTCCCCTGTAAACCGAGGGCAAGTCTCAGGAGGATTTGGGAACTAGCGTCACCGCCCCATTGGAATCATCTGGAATCCAGGAAGGTGGCTTATGACACCCTGTAAGAGGACTAATCCCGGACGGGTAACTCCGCTCCACCCGCGGAGTTTATGGAGTTTTGCCTACTCCGCGCTCCGTTGCGAACGCGGAGTTTAGGTAAAACTCCAACTCCGTGGCAAAGCAGAGTTAGCCGGCCCCTCCACCCTCCCTAATTAATTATATTTTTTTAAAAAGGCACTTACCTGCTGTGGCTGCCTCCTCCTCACCATGGCCGCTCTCCTTCCTCTTCCTCGCAGTCCTTGTCCATTGGAAACCCCTACGTTGTACGTCTTGCGTGTGAGAAAAGGGATGGTCACCTATTTAGTTGACCTTGGCACATGTAGAAACCCCAAGAGAGTGATACATGTGAATCGCCTGAAACCCTACAATGACAGGGCTGAAGTGACCATGCTTATCGTTACAGATGAGGAACAGGAGGCAGAGAACGAGCCACTCCCTGACCTCCTCTTTCACAACCCTAAAGATGGGTCTGTTGATGGAGTGGTCTTTTCAGACACCCTCACTGCAAAACAGCAGACTAATTACAGGCAAGCCCTCAAAAAGTTTGCTGAGCTCTTTTCCTTGACCTCTGGTCAGACTAACTGGTGTACACATGACATGGACACTGGTGACAGCCTACCTGTCAAAAACAAAATATACAGGCAGTCTGTCCATGTCAAAGAAAGCATCAAAGCTGATGTAAGCAAGATGCTGGAGTTGGGTGTCACTGAACCCTCAGCGAGCCTTTGGGCCAGCCCAGTTGTGTTAGTCCCAAGCCTCATTCCCAGGGTGGAAAGAAAGAAATGAGGTTTTGTGCGGACTATTAAGTGACGAGAACAGATGCACACCCAATTTCAAGAGCTGACAAGCTTATTGGCAGGTTTGGGGCAGCCACACATCTGAGTACCTTTGATCTCACATCAGGGTCCTGGCAGATAGGTCCCACCCCTGGAGCCAAAGAAAAATCAGCATTTTCCAGATGGGCACTTCCAGTTCACTGTGATGACCTTTGGTTTGAAGAATGGCTCTGTGTAGGAAAGTGCCTCTTTTGACATGGTTGGCCCACACTTTTTGCCTGATGTCTGATGTAATTTCAAACTTTGGGTGCACTGGGTCCCTGCTAACAAGGTTCCCAGTGCCAGACCTCCTTTCCCAAAAACTGTATCACAATTGACACAACTCCTCTTTCTCCTGTAAGCCCCGGTAAATGGTACCCCTTGGTACCCAGGGCATGGGGACAGAAGAAGGTCCCCTGGGGACCCCTCACCCGGCCAGGTGGTGCTGCTATCGCAGGCTGTGTGTCCAGGTGTAGGACAAACCAAAGAGTCGACATGGCACACAGCACTGCACCTGATCTAGGTAAGTCACCCCTGCGGCAGGCTTTCCGCCCAAAGGCAGGGTGCACTATATCCTATGTGTGTGTGCATGAGCAGATAGGCCCCTCCAATGTCCAGTCCATTCTGGGTGTTGTAAGGTAACAGGGAAGCCACCAAGAGCACATGGGCTGGATACTTGTCAGCACGAGTTTCCTTGCTCCATGATGGCTTCACTGATTTCTAAGATGTTTGGTATAAAACATCTTCTCTTAATAAATCCTAGCTGATGCCAGTATTGGATTTTTTTTATAAATTCACACAGGAGACCCTGCAAGAAGGTCCCCTGAAACCTACCGACCACTGGTGTTGTTCCTGTCTAGTTTTAGAATGCCTGCCATCATCAGACATGTTTCTGGACCCCTGGGTAGAGAGGCAGAGCTCTCTGGATCCACAGAGAATGCCTGCTCTGGGCAGAGGTGGTCGCACCTTTCCCCCTGCAGGATCTGCCTCGGCAAAAGCAGGAACTTCAAAGGGCATGCGCCTTCTAAGCCTGCCCCCAGCCCTCTGCTGTTAGAAACCGATGGTGGCCCCCCCAGTCCTGCTCCACTTTCGGCAGAAGGACTGGCGGTAAAATTGGGTAAAGTAGGAGGTGGGTCTACCTTCAACCTGGACCATCCCTCAGGTGGGGCAGGCAAGGTAGACCCCACTTTTCACTACCCGCCTCCTTGATGGGGATAGTCGCCTTTTAGGAGTCAGGGTATGCCCACCCCTACGTGGGGTAAACATAAAGAGGGTGTAAGCACCCTACAGGTAGGCAGCCCATTGGCTACTACCTAGCCCTCCCCAAAATGCCCCTAAATTCAGTATTAAGTTGGCTCCCTGAGAACCTCACTTCAGATTCGATGGATGAAAAGAAGACGATGGAAGAAGACTGCTGAAGGACCAGGAATTGTGCCCTGCAGCAACAGAAACCAGCAAAGACCCTGCCAGCTGCAAATAGGATCGACAACCGGACCGGCTGTCCTTCCTGAAACCTGCCAAGCCTCCAAAAAACCCCAGAGTACTTCCAGCCTTCGCACACTGCCATGAACCTCCCTATGGGTTAGAGGGTCTAGTCCTCGGGGACCTCTGGTAAAGAACCGCGGTTGTTGAGGACCGGCACTTGTGTCAACGTGACTCACCACTGTAAAGAAACTTTGCAGCATGCCTCCATCACCTCGAGGGATCCTCTCAGCACAGTGACCGACGCTGGAAACAGCCCCCCTCCTGAGAGCCCGTACCCTCCTGGTGGTGGCCCCGACGGTGGAAGCAGCAACGTTGACACGACTGCCTCTCCTCCGTGACAGTCGGCCCTGCAACCCAGAAGATCCAGCATCACCCCTCACCTCAGGGCTCTCGACTGGCTCCCCATTCTGAAAATATGCCCCTTCAAGCTCCTCATTCATGCCTACAAAGCTGTCCACAAAACCGGACCCACCTGCATTAACAACTGCCTGACTTTCCACCGTCCGACCAAAAAGCTCCGCTTCTCCTCTCTCGCATTAGCCCAGGTCCCATGCATCCTTCGGAGCCGAAGCGGGGGCCGCTCCTTCTCCTGCCTCGCCACCAAGTCCTGGAATGACCTCCTCCTCAACCTATGCACGTACCCTCCCTTAGCGAATTCAGGAAACAGCTGAAGACCTGGCTCTTCGACCTCCACCTCTCTCCGACATCATTGCCTCTCGTAGGATGCCTCACCTGGATGCATGGCTGCTTAGGCCTCCCTGTCTCTGGGCAGCCAGCTCAGTACAGCATCTTGCATCGTTGCCTCTCGTGGGAGGCCTCGCCTGGACGCATGACTGCTTAGGCATCCCTCTCTGGGCAGCCAGCTCAGTACAGCATCTTGCATCGTTGCCTCTCGTAGGACGCCTCACCTGGACGCATGGCTGCTTAGGCATCCCTCTCTCTCTGGGCGGCCAGGGCAGTACAGCATCCTGCATCGTTGCATCACGTGGGAGGCCTCGCCTGGATGCATGGCTTCTTAGGCATCCCTCTCTCTGGGCAGCCAGCTCAGTACAGCATCTTGCATCGTTGCCTCTCGTAGGACGCCTCACCTGAACGCACGGCTGCTGAGGCCTCCCTCTCTCTGGGCAGCCAGGGAAATACTGCGTCCTGCATCGTTGCCTCTCGTGGGAGGCCTCGCCTGGACGCATGGCTGCTTAGGCATCCCTCTCTCTGTGCAGCCAGCTCAGTACAGCGTCCTGCATCGTTGCCTCTCGTGGGACGCCTCGCCTGGACGCATGTCTACGTAGGCGTGAGAAGGCTCTGCCAAGGTCTGGCAGGCGGACCAGGCCCAGCCAGCCCCACAGAAGCCCTGATGGAGCCCTTGTGGGTGCTGAACCGTGAAGGCAGATGTGCATTAGGGCTCAGGTGGCCTGGGGGGGAACAGCACCTGGTGAATCCGAAGTACCTGGCCAGAAGTGGTCCAGACAGCTGAGGGGGTCTCCTGGGACTGTGACGGACAGGCGCACCGGGGGCCATAGTGATGCCAGTCGGAGCTTGGCACACCTGCCTGCCCCCAGGACGCTGCCAGCCTGCTGCCCTTGTGAGATAATGATGAACAGCACAGAAGGAAAGGCCTCTGTGCACCTCACACCTGGCCTCTAATGAGCTCACTCCTTCCATGCACTGAAGCATCTTTTAATCCCATCTCTGCACGTTTACACAGTCTTATTGTTCAAAAGGTTATTTAAATATTTGAAATATTTTTTGGGAATAAATCAGTAGCTAAAGCGTTTTCAAGAGAGCAGCGCATCCGTCTCTCTGATTTGCAAGAACACATTCACTGAACCAATGACAAATGTCACCAAAACAGTCAGTGACAATCATGAGGTATCCATTTATTTATCCAAACAAGTTCCTAGAATGGCCCCTGAAGGGCCCCTCTCCCACCACATTTTGAGGCTGCTGCGGGGCCCCCTGGACACCGCTTTTGTGAAGAGCACGTTTAGTGCACTAAGCACGCACGAGCGTTTCACAACCAGCCGTAACTAGTCCTTTTGTAATCAGTCACCTTCTAAGATTTGTTGGTCAACAGGTGATCAATGTGGAACAACTTAAGGGCACATTTTCCCTGACTCGTTTGTAAAAATAATACAAGCATGACGTGCAGACTCGTGGGGGTGGGCGGGGCTGTCTCCCAATATGGCAGACATTCGAGCTGGAAGATGGTGGAATGAACAATTCACTGGAGACCTTGTAGAGTGACTGACACCTAGTGCCAATATCGGCAACACTCGCCACCCCACCATACAGCACTCTCCTAGAGAAATAACCAGACAAGACACCTTCTTTGTGGAGAAAACTGCTGCAGATTTATTAGCATTACAAATATGCCAACATGGTGGGTTATCTTACGGGCGATCCCAAGGCAGGCAGCCCCTCGCCGCCTGCCACCTGATGAGCCAAATTACACCGTGGCCTCCCCAACGGTGTCTGCCATATTTTGTGGGAGGGAAGACCCCTTCCACCAGTGGACCAACAGCCCACGCCCCTGCTCACGCCCCATACGGGGGCGGAGCCTGCCAGGCAACCCCCGGTTGCTCAGGTCCACAACCGCCCGTAGGACTAACGGGGCGCCGTCGCTCCTCCAGGGTCCAACGCGAGGACCTCCCTGTGGATATTTGGCCTTTGCACCCTTCTTGTGCTTCTGTACATGGTACCCGTATGTACCTACAGCCTCTGGATCACCCAGTAACTCCGCCTGCAACACAAAATAATACATTAGACAAAAAACCCCCCCTACACCCACTGCCTGAACGCCGGGTATGTGGTAGGGAGGGAAACGGCGTCAGGGGAATGGGCCAAGAGGGCGCCCAAGGGGCGGGGAGAGGTATATGTACCTCACCCCCTCCCCGGAAGTGACGCGGCACACTGGACCCCTGAGGGTCCCAAACGCTGGGAGGCTGCCTCCTGTGCCCTCCTGTGGCACTAAGGCGGCCGCCCTCTTAGTGGGTCTCCTTCGTGGACCCCGGGCAGCCTGCATAGTGCCAATATCGGCAACACTCGCCACCCCACCATACAGCACTCTCCTAGAGAAATAACCAGACAAGACACCTTCTTTGTGGAGAAAACTGCTGCAGGTTTATTAGCATTACAAATATGCCAACATGGTGGGTTATCTTACGGGCGATCCCAAGGCAGGCAGCCCCTCGCCGCCTGCCACCTGATGAGCCAAATTACACCGTGGCCTCCCCAACGGTGTCTGCCATATTTTGGGGGAGGGAAGACCCCTTCCACCAGTGGACCAACAGCCCACGCCCCTGCTCACGCCCCATACGGGGCGGAGCCTGCCAGGCAACCCCGGTTGCTCAGGTCCACAACCGCCCGTAGGACTAACGGGGCGCCGTCGCTCCTCCAGGGTCCAACGCGAGGACCTCCCTGTGGATATTTGGCCTTTGCACCCTTGTTGTGCTTCTGTACATGGTACCCGTATGTACCTACAGCCTCTGGATCGCCCAGTAACTCCGCCACAGCTCTGGGTGTGGCCACCGTCACAGCCAGGGCCCCCACCAAGGTAGGCCTCTTCACCTCCATCTTTCTAATTCCAGGGCCTCTCCCAGGCCCAGCAAGACAAGTCCCTGCCCACTCTGGCAGGCGCGCCCCATCCTCTTTCAAAATCACAGTGGACTTATCATGCAGCAGGCCAAGCCTGATGAACCAAACCCCCTGTTCAGTGCATCTGTGCCTGGCACTGTAAACTCTCCTGCGTGAGGAATCCCCGGCATCCTCTGACCGAGCCCCTCGCCACACTCACAGTGGGGTTACCTCAGCCCATCATAAAACCCCAGCCTACAACTGGTTGTTTAACTTATACCAGGAGTATTTCATATCTTGCCGCAATGCCCTCCTACCCCGGAGGGGCTTCTATACCAGCTGTTCCAGCGCATACCTGGAGCCCCCTACCAAATTATCTCAGTGGTGTCGCGCTTCGACCTCCAACTGTGCTAGCGCATGCCTGGGCCGGCCCCCCAACCAAGGTAAGTCGGTGATGGAAAACCCATGCCTCCATATATCGGATTCCTCCCATCGTGCCGCTCCCAGGACGCACGGACGGCCCTTGACCCAGACCTATGATCCTGCCAAATAACGACTTGCTCGATACTAATATCCTTTAATGAGCACTGTACCCCATATTATACAACTAATCCATCCTGCACCTAGTTGCACAATAACACTGCACCCCATCAAACCTCGGGTGCCGGAGAGGGTGCCTCTGGACAACTTAAAGTTTGCCTGTACATGATACACTTAACCTGTCTTCCGGCCACTCCCCTGGGTGGCTATGGACGGCTGTACCTTTGAAAGGAATTCCTATTATCCCACCTGCTTGATGCGCTCTGCTGCCAAACCCGCCCAGAACGCTTTGGTTGTGGCCGGTTGCACCTCTTTGCACCATCACAACATCTTTCCCTAAACCCTGCTGATTCCCGGGCTTCCCCCAGTCCAGCAAAGCAAGTCCATGCCCACTCTAGACAGGTGAAACCCCATCTTGTGCCAAACTCCCTGTGGATTTGGCATGCAAACCATACCTATAAAGCCAAACAGTTGGTGAATTTACGCCTGGCACGGTCAATTCTCCTGCGCGGGGTTTCCCGGCCTCCCCTGACCGAGTGCCTTCACACACTAAACGGGGGGGCTATCTGACCACCATAACTCCCAAGCCCCCAAAGGTTGCATCCTACAATTGGAGGACTCCTTCTCTTGCAACAGGTGCCTCTTCCCCCAGAGTCTGCTCATTGCCTGGGCCAGGCAACACAAGACAAGTCCATGCCCACTCTGGACAGGTAGACCATTCTTTGCGCACCCCGCCCGGAGGTCCCTAATCTCAACCAAACACCAACCCCCTTAGTCTGTGCCGCAGCTGCTTAAGCCAGCTGTCCCGGCACATGGCTGGGACCCCCAACCAAGAAAACTTATTGGAGGAACCACATGCCTCCATTTCTTGAATTCCGCCCCTCTCGCCCCTCGAGACGCACGGAAGGCCATTCACCCCGATCCTTGATCCTGGCGACATAACAAAATGCCAAGTTGCTAACCTTTAATGCCCACTGCACCCATCCTATACACTAATCAAGCTTGCACCTAATGTACCCGTGCACTGCCCCCCACTGCCCATTGATAGCCTTCCTGTTGAAGACCAGCAATTGAGGAGGGGACACACCCCCCCTTAGTCTGTGCTGCAGCATCCTAGCAAGCTGTTCCAGTGCATGCCTTGGAAGCCCGTCCAAATTACCTGTCAGGAAAACCATGCCTCCACCTCCTGCTTTCCGCCCATCGCGCCACTATCAGCACGCCTGGATGGCCCATCATCCATACCCTTGACCCTGCCCTTTGCCAGACCTACTCTGGAGGGTACCAGGTAGTGGACCAGAGGTGGAAACGCTACAGGAATGGTGAAAATGATAGATGCAGATCACATGCCCTTTCTAGACTTGTTGGGATGCCGGGTGTCCCAGAAAAGAGCCTCTGTGCTGCAAATCAGTATATCGCTAAGCTGTGTAGCCCCAACACCTTGAGTTGTATAACTTAATCCCCACGTGCCGCGATGGCGAGAATGCCGGCGCTTGGCATCTACCGTCTGTTAGCTTGACCAGTTAGTCTGCCTACCTTGATGAATCAATTCTGACAGACCACATACCATTGTGCACCGCGTGCAACCTGTGCGTCACCTTAAAGGTTGACTAAGCCTGTGCTTCAACACCCTTTTTTGACTATTCCCCCAGCTTCGGGGGGTTCAAGCTGATAACCATGTACTGCACCAGCAGTGGGAATGTACCTGCACCCTCCCCATTACCTCTGGTGCATCACCGGGGTGCCAGTGGTATATTCCAAGTGTGCCTGTACATACTGCCCTTAACCTGCCTTCCGGCAAGTCCCCTGGGTGCTCCGGGTACCTTTCAAACATTGGGATACCCATTGTCCAGCCTGCTTGATGCGCTCATACTGTCCCTTTGATGCGACCCCCTGAAGAGTCTGTTTTGGACCTTTCCCTCCGCCACTGGTTCTCAGGGCCCCGAAGGAAGCCAGGCTGGAGGTAGCTGAAAACAGGGCATCGCTCCTACCTGCATGATGCGCTTCCGCTTGTATGCCCACCCTGTAAGCTGCTGTTGCTGGCTCTTGAAAGAGCGACTGCCAAAGCGCTTGCCATGACCCCCAATGCCTGGCATAGAAGGCATGCCAACCATACCTGCTCAACCTGTACCCTGGTAATGGGCGAGCTGTCAGCCAGAGACAGTAAATAGGTTCTCCCTTCCGCCTGTGATGTAGAACTGCTGTGCTCAAATTTCATCCCAGGGCCGCTTCTGGCGCCTGAACCCTTACTAGGACTGAGCACATGTCCTGTAAACAGAATACTCCCAGTACATCCAAATAATGGCTCTGCGACCCATGATCCGGCCGCCTAAGCGTGTTCCTAACCGCACACGCCCCACCAACCTACATCATGTGACGTTGCCTGTTCTGAGCCACCCCGTGGCACCGCATTCCTTCTACACGAAACTGATGCGTACTGTGCTGATGTAAACCTTCCTCACAGCAGTTATGGTAAAGCAGTACGACCATAAAAAACTTTGTATCCAGGCACATTAATCAGACTTTTGCTACCAGAACCACAGCCTGTGCCCCTGGGAGAATTGAATATAAACTTTTCAAGCGCGGATAGGCTGAATCTAACCTAGGTTACTGCTATACTCTTGGGGTACAAACTTCTTGGCTATGTAGGGCACAACTATGCCAGCATATGCCTCTTCATTTCAAACTTAGTGCAAATCTGACCCCATGGTCATCAGGTCTGAATGCTTCCCCGAAGCGCAGCACCGGCTGATGTGCAAGGAAAAACTATCTGACTACAGCCTTTCATTAGTGACTAAAATCCCGAGACCCTCTAATAAAATTCAACCACGCATGTATGGCGCACTGTCATCTAACTGGGGCATAGGTGTGATCATCTACCCAGTCCCAGATGCCTATGTAAATGTTCCCTCCGAGCGGGCTGGCACCCACCACTGGAAGTGCCAACACCATCATGGCCACAACCAGGAAAACCAGCCATAGGTTACACACCAGACTGCACCAACTTGAATGAACGACGACGCGATGTGTCATTGCAACGCCCACAGTTTGGCCACAAACAAAATGGAAATCTGATGGTAGAAATGAACAGGCCGCTCGCGGAATATGCAGGAAGCTCGACCATACCCGCTGTCTCTTCACCGCAACTGGGTTCACCATCCGCCAAGAGGTGAGGCACGGCCAGTCTCGCTGAGCCACCCACAGATCCCCAGAGAGGCTTAGGAATGCTGACTTACTAGTAATGCTCCATCACACCCTCTACTTAGATTTCCTTTGCCAGGTTGCTGGTACTGCGCGAGCACTCTGGCCAAGTTCTAATTGTGTTTGCGTCAATATTCAGGGGTAGTGACTCGTGAATTCGACATTGGAACTCAGCAGCAGCTCACTAATATTACTGCCAATAATGTATGCCGGTTGAAAGGAGCAGTGCCACCTATAGGCCACCCTATAAGCCAACTTGTTGCCTGAAATGTGGCTGTCTCTGACCACAAGCATACAACCTGACCAACACCACGCTGACAACCACAAGCATACCACCAGACTACCACCGATGCTGCCATCGACCCTGTCGCCCTGCGTTAACTGAGTGGGACACCCTACCTCGTGCATGCAATGTGGCCCCCACTCTCCCTGACGACCTTGACCAAAACCAATCATACTTAGTACCAGGAGCAGTGTTCTAGACACTGTCAAATTCTTTACCCGCATCGATGTAGCCCCACTAATTACTTCATGCGGGCAGGTCCAAATGTAGCACCAAATCCATACGCGTGGTGCAGTGCCTGGCCTAGAGAGACGCCCTGCACCATTGAAATGGTAATACCGTTTCCTTTTTTTTTTTTTTTTTTTTAATTATTTTATTTTTTTCCAAAGCAGTAAATACAAAGATATATCAGTTCGACTCCCACCCCTCCACCCCCACCCCAAACAACCACGAGATAACAATGTTTTCAAGGACACAAATAATAATTAGAAGAAAAAGAAATATATGTATATATATATATATAAACCACGAAATTGGGTTATGAGTCGGAGAAAAAGAAAAAGAAGAGAAAAAGAATAGAAATAAGAAATAAGACTAAACGGACGAGCGGTAGAGAAAAAAAAAAGAAAAAAAGGAAAAGGCGAGGAAAATACCACAAAAGAAAGAAAAAAGAAAAAAGAAAAAAAAGGAAAGTACGTAAACATGGAAGGAAGAAAGAGGAGGGAGCGCAGTCAAGACTGCAACCAGCCATGAGCTGCCCTCCTCAGAGCTAAGTATTTAGCCATTTGGGCCAGGCTGTGCCAGCCAGAAGGTGAGGAACCCCCAGATCTCCAACCCCTTCTTTCGCCCTTTACGACCTTTTTTAGCATATACAGCCTTTTCAAGGTGGTAGGTCGCCATTAGCCTGGCCAACCATTGGGAAAAAGGAGGGGGTCAATCTCTATCCATGCTGAAGCAACACAGATCCTCCACACTGTCATGGCGACAAAGATGAACGCTCCACCCCCTACCCTGTTGGCCTCCTCTTGAGTCCCCAACAGGATGGTTATGGGGGTCAACACTAGAGCCTGAGAGATAACCCTCCCCAGAAAATCCTGTACTTTAAGAAGGACTGAAGTAAGTTTCGGGCAAGTGGCGAACATGTGTATTGCGTCAGCACCAAACTCCGAACATCGAGGGCACAGCGTTCCCTTACCTACTCCCCATTTAGCAATTTTACTAGGAGTAATATATAAGAAAAAGATAGTTTTAAAATGTTGCACCTGCAGTTTAGCAGACAACAAGTCGCTTTGAGAAAGTTCCAGTGATTTATAAAACGTACTATGTGGGGCCGCCAGTTTTACAAGCCATTTGTCTGCGATTCTAGGTAGGTCATCAGGGGTTTGACTATTTAGTGCAGAGTATATGTGACCTATCCTGGGAGTCGCTGGGGCCCGTAGCCTTTTGATGAATTCGATTTCTGAAAATCCTGCTGGTCCCCCAGCCTTTCGAAAAAGAAAGTCATGTATAGTAAAATATTTGAAGGCATCTTGGTTTTTCAATCCGTATTTGTTTTGTAAATCTGCAAAGGATTTAACTCCTTCGCTGGAAATTAGGTCCCCTAACTTTATGATACCAGCTTTATACCAATCTAGTAGATAAGACCTGCCAAAGATAGCAGGCAGGTTGCCGTTTGCATTAATAGGGGAGTAGTAATTAAGTCTGCCCAGCCCGTATATTCTGCGGATATTGCGGAAAACCTTAAACGAGTTCATCAGTGTCTTAAATCTGACACGCTTGTAGTATCCGAAAGATACCTGTCTAAGAAGACAACCGCGGGTCTCCTCTCCCAGTAGGAGCTGAAATGGTGAGGGAAGCCCGGTTGAAAGAGAGAAAGAGTGTTCCTTCACCAGTTCAGTACTATACTGCAGAACGGAAGCCCAGTAATAAAGCACTATATTAGGAAGAGCCCAGCCACCCCGATCCCTGGGGAGGGACAGTTGCTTTAGAGCCCGCCTAGGCTGTGAGTAAGCCCAAATAAATTGCGAAAAGATTTGCTGAAATTTCTGCAAGTTAGTTTTGCTGAATTCCAGTGGAATGGCCCGAAAAAGTATAGCAATTTCGGAAAGTAAGTCATTTTAATAACGTTGCTTCTACCAACAATAGTCAAGTGTAAATTGTCAATTTGTTTAAGGGCTCGCTTAGTTTCAGTGGCCAGAGGGGATAGGTTCTCAGTTACAATTTGGTCTATATTAGCAGTTAATGTTACCCCTAAATATCTGGCCTTCGGGACAATCCGACTATCAATCCAGTTAATTTCTTTATTGACTATTATTTGGGTTTTCTTTTGATTCAGTGCGTACCCTGAGTAATACCGTTTCCACTAGGTTAATTTAGGTCTCCCTGAAAGGGCCAGGTTTGCTTCACTATAAATCGATCTATGTTCTCAAGGACACACTGTATCTTTGGCGCAGGGAGTCGCAAGTAGAGCAATCCCTAATCAGACCATAATTCGAGAACCAGTACCGGACCGCTGTGATCTCCTAAGGCGAAGTGAAGATGTGAAATACCAAAACAACTCCCAGCTCACATCTAGGCTGCTGCCCCGCATGCTGAACAACCAGTCAGCCCAAAACGAGCCATCCCGGGCCTCAGAGGCACAGTACGCCTAACCCAGACACCGGCAACATCGCATTATCCTTCCGTGCCATACCCCGGAAGCCCCCAGCAATGGAGCAATGCGAGACATTGCATTGCAAATACTCGTTTCTTTTCTATCTTGTGAGGATCCCTGTGTGCACAACCCATTGAATGCAGTGTTTAGCGTCTGCTCCACTCCAGCCTCCGTTCTGGGTTTACCAGCGCCTGCCTCGGTGGCAATGATTCCTCCCCAACCCCCTCATAGAGGAAACGACCGCACAGATCTGAACCCAGGAACGCACATCAAAACAATTCTTACCAAAAAACAAAATTAACCTGTTAAATAAACAGCACAGTATAGCGCAGGCTGGGCCTCTCTGACGTCTGGGTCCTGGTGCCTTTGCACTGGCTACAAAATTAGCCACGCCCCCTGACAATTCTCATGTTTAAATCACAGACCAGGATGGCACTCGCTAACTACACTGCCCCACTTGTCTGACCTTTTCTACACTCCTCCGAAGGTAATGGGTCCAGTGAAACCAGCCCAGAGTGGTCCATCTGGCTCGAGGAGGCGGAACGGAGGCCATTGTGAAGCATGCCTGACTCTAACTGAGCTAGTTCCACACCAGAGTCTGTTTACTTGCCTCAAACCTCTGTTTTGGGTGCTGGAGAGGAGAGGAGGCCCTCCAATTCCAGGTGCTGAAATGGGTCCCTTAACTAGGAAACGACACAGCCGCCTGTCGGCCCTTTCTGAGAGCTCCATGGTTGTGCGCCACAATCGATGCAAGACTTGGGCTCAGGTTACAAGTTCTGAAATAGATGTGGATTTGGGAGGAATCAACATCCACTCGGACCAGGGTCCACTTTCGCAGCCTGCAAGTACCAAACTCTTCACTTGAGCTGGCAGCACTAAACGGACCCGCGCCCCTGGCCCCACTTGCATTGCTGCTACGAGCACTGATTACACTCACTTTTTTGAATTTTTTTGTTGTTGCAGATTTGCATATTTATATAGCGCGAACTCGACCCGAAGGTATTGGAGCGCTTTCCATGAGCACCAATTTACATTACACATTCAGGCACGGGGAGATCAAGTGATTTACCAAAAGCACAGGATGGGGACGAGGCTCGAACCCTGGTTTCCTGCACCAAAGTCTGCCGTCTGTCCGCCGGACCACATCCTAACCGCATTTGCATATTTGCATACTATATAGCGCTATCTCGACCCGCAGGTATTTGAGCGCTTACTCGAGCCGTGTATTTACATTACACATTCAGGCACAGTTAGATTCGTGATTTGCCCCCAATGAACTGCTGCCGCTGTTGAAATGGCCCGAGGGTCACCAGAGACAGTGCTCCTGTCACGGACACTGTACAGTGAGAGAGAGAGGGACTGCAGTGCGGTAATGATGGTCACTGCGCAGCGCTACACAGAGGGCCAATGTGTGTAATCCTATGCGAAGCTCGTCTTCGCCAGCGGTGTGCCCAAGCGGGAGGACAGTCTGGAATAGGTTATGAGGCGTCATTCCTCCCTCCGCCATTGCACTCAGAGGAGTGCCATTGAGCCCTGGTGTGCCGCGGCCCATAGGGTCGCAATGCACAAGCGTGGCCCGGGGACCCGCAACGGCAGCATGGTGTGCCCCCCCCCCCCACCATTCCAAGCCGAGATAAAATTGTGCACAGAGCCGATCCAACCGCTACCGGTCGCAGAATACAGAAAGTAGTGACCCTGTGGCGGAAACAGTGAGTTGGGAACGCTGGGGACCAGCAAGGGTTGCGCGTGGGCAGTGCAGCACGGAGGCGGCCGGCGTGAATCCGGTCCGGTTTGCGCTCCACAGAACGGCTGGCAAGTCCGCCTCTAGCTCTCCTATGTCCGTGCTCATAATACACTGACCCCACAGACTGCTGGAATTGGGGCCCGGATCCTCTGGACAGAGTCGGCAACATAAGGCCAATACACCAAATCCCCTGTTAAACACCGGAGCCTTGGAGCCGCGGGGGAGGGGGCCTCGAGGGAGGGGGCCTCTCGCGCTTGCTGCCCTCCCCCTGAGCAAAAGGCCCACTCGGCGCTTGGCCACCATTAACCACGTGGGCAGAGGCCCCCGAGCAGCTCCGGCTAGGAACCTTAACGGCCCCCCCCAAAACAGAAGGGTATCGGCTCCGCCTCGAGCCGGGGACCTGCAACATGCCAGGCTGCATGAACAACTTAGCGAAGCTCCCATGTTCAGCCTGGATGGGGGAGCGCCTTTAATGCCAACACCCGAATGCGAGCATGGCCTTAGCATGATTCGCAAAGAGACCCAAGATTTAAAAAAATAAGTTGATACATATGTGGCCAGTACGGAGGTATCTCTACGCTTCAAAAGACATTTGTGTCTTTGCAAATAAGAAAATGTCCTGTCCTTTCAACAGACGGCGGTTCGGGTTCATGAGCAGCCTCCTTGTTTTCAGATGGACACGAAGGGCGTTGCAAATTTACAGACAGCAAATCCAGAAAAAGCGCAATGCTGAAATGTTCCCACAGTGCAATCATTCAGTTTTTGTAAAGCGCTGCTTATCACCCGTGAGGGTATCCAGGCGCTGGGTTGCTGAGCTCAGTCGAAAAGCCAGGTCTTGAGTCTCTTCCTGAAGTCAGCCAGTGAGGGTGATGTTTGGAGGTGGAGGGCGTTCCAGGACTTGGGCGAGGTGGGAGAAGTAGCGTCGTCCGCTGTGGCAACGGCCAGGGCCGGACTGGGAACCAAAACCGGCCCTGGCAAAGTGCTTGGCCGGCCCCCCGGGTGGTAGGGGGTGCGGCCGACCTGTTTGCCAAGGCCGGTTTCAGCCTTTTTTGTTACAGGGCCAATATTGCAGCTATGCTGCAAAAACGTCCCTGCAACAAAAACAGCCCCCAGGGGCCCGAAACCGGCCCCCACCGTGGCGGCCCACCGGGGAAACGCCCGGTGCCCGCTACGGCCAGTCCGGCCCTGGCAACGGCAGATGCGCTGCGTCTGTGCAAGGGCAAGGGAGGCGGGCAAAGGTTTCTGGATGGCTGGTGGAAGTTCAGGCGGTGGTTCATTTATGCCGGTCCTTGGTCGTCGAGGGCTTTGTAGGCTAGCAATTCTAGCAAGGCTAGGGGTGCTGCAGAGATGTTAGGTGAACATTTACTCCATGGCTGCCGGGAACTCACTAGTTCTGGGCAGCGATTCCCTCCTTCTTGGGGAAGGCAGCAGCACGTGGCAGGCAGGACTCCATCTATTGAACAGGACTTCATGCTGGACACTTCTCTACCCACTAACAAATGGGGCCTGGGATGAGATTGTTGCTTTTCTAAATACTACTTAGTTTTTTGCTGAATATCGACACTGCTTCTACTACGATGAAAGCGGCTGTCAGTCAGATATCATCTCTGCCCTTATTTAATGTCTCATATGTAAACTATCTCTCTGTACATATTGGAGCCTTCCCTTCTTACAGATTTCAATGTTCTTCTGTCATGCTTTTATTCACCAAAATTATAGAGCCCTGTGATTATGGACAGAACTTAATTCTCTCTACAACCTTTTTAAGTAATGTGAAAATGTATTTACAATGAATGAAACAGACATAGGGCCTGATTTAGATCTCTGTGGATGGGATACTCTTTCACATCGGTGACGGATATGTCATGGGATATTATGGGATTTATATTTCGGCGGACAGGATATCCGTCACTGTTGTGAAGGGGTAACCCGTCCGCCGGGATCGAAGTCAGGCCCAGAGGCTATTCTGACTCTCACCATAATTCGAAGTCTCATCAAACTCCATAAATCCAAAGCTCCTATGTGGATGAACAAATCACCAGGAAGCAGTCACCTACGGCAGCACCTTGAGATTTCATGGCTTTATCAATCCTTGATTCATTGATCCCCAAAGAATCCTGAGAGCCATGACTATGATGATGAACTAGCGACATACAGGATAACTCAACAGTGTCGCTGTTACAAGCAGGACAACGCAGAGGGCACTGCGCTTACATGTTAGGGGATGATATAGGTTTTTATGTATGCTTTGCTATTTCTAAAGCGTGAAGCTAGCAAGAGAGCTCTGTGCGTAGGGAAGCCCCAGTGGGGATAGACAGAGGGAGAGGGGAAGCGAGAGAAGGTAGAGCTGGTGAAGGGGTGAGAAGTCAGCCTACTTGAGGTAGTGTTCTTTAGGGGGTGACTTTTCAGTTTCTTCCTGAACAGTAAGATGGTTTGTGCTGTTCTGATGAAGGAGGGGATGTTGTTCTACATCCTGGGGGAGTAGGCTGAGAAGACTTGTTTTCTCCTTCCTGCGGTGTTTACTTTCTAGTCTGGTGATGTTAGAGCTCTGTGTCTGGTGTTGGCCTCCAGATATTGTCCGCTTCTCAGCTAAGTAAAGAGGGATCTTGGTGTAGCGAGCCCTGTAAGTGATCCAGGCTTGCAGGGGCAGCCAGCGTAGATCCTTTATCCATGCAATAAACATCTGTTATTCAGCGCCAAGATGCCCACGGGTAAATGTGCGCTTTACAAATACACGTTATGTTTATCACAAGGATCTTGTGGACAGATCTCTTCAGCTTGATGAGCTGTGATGCTGCATAAAGGATGCTTTTCAGGGGAGCAGGGGTGGTCTCTGAGATGACGTTGGGCAAGGTGTTGCCTCCATGTAGGTAGGAGAGACCTAGGACCTGAACTGTTGTTCTGAAGTCTTCTCCTGGGAAAAAAGGTTTCACATTTTCAAGAGAGAGAGGTGGAACCAGGCTGTTTTGGTCTTCTTGGCTATGTGCTCTTTGAGCAGGAGGCTCGAGTGAAGGCTGAGTCTGAGGGATCTGGCCTGTTCTCTGAGTTGGGGGTGTAAAGCCCATTATGTTTATGTCGGAGAGTCACGATTGAATCAGAGATTATTTGAGATTGTTCATAGGATCTAGCGTCAGGTATATTTTATTGATATTGAGGTTTGGATGCATTCAAGGCATGTTTTAAGTGTCCATAGGTGGCTGGTTGAGTAGATTTTAAAATAGAGTTGTGTCATCCCCGCACTGGTGGGTCTTGATGTTGCTGCTGCAAGGATGGCTCCCGATGGTTCTATAGAAAGGTTGATAAGGTTCTTTCACAAAAGTATAGGAAAGGTTCCGCAGTTCACTTTACGCATATCTTACATCTCTATGTTTTTCCTTAGGAATGTTCCATATATGTTATCAGTTCCTATGAGTTTCTTACAAGAAAACTAAAAATCCCTACATAGACAGTGAAAAAAGTCAATTCTGGGGTTCTTATTGGTTAGTTTAAAAAGATCCTTGCGATAGACATGATCCCTGTGGTAGTGTTCTTGTGGGAGCAAATGCTTCACTCTTTTCAGGAGAGATAGCTGGAAGTAGGCTGTTTTGGTCTTCTTGGCCATCGGTTCTTTGAGTGAGCGGGTGAGGGTGACGGATAATGTGAGGAATCGGACCTTTTCTGTCAGTTGGGGTCAGAAGCCCAACTGCAACACCTACTGCCCACCCCTTTCACGCTAAGCATAGCGTGAAAGGGTGCCTTATTTACAAGGCAGCGTTAAGCCATGTTAAGTGGCTTAACATTGCCTTGCAAATAAGGCAAAGCCCCTTTCGCCACGGAAACGTCACCAAAAAAGTGACGTTCCCGTGGCAATAGGGGCTTGTGCATATGCCCCGTGAGGTCAATAAATCTTTGCAAGTGATTGTCTCCTTTAGCTTTAGGGTGAATTCCAAGGAGGCATGGCTCAGGTGATGATATAAGAGCATGCTCTTCGAGCTCAGGTAATACCCGTGACCTCCCCCCATGACCTCAGGAGCCCCAGCATTCACAAACCCTGTGAATGAATCCAGCTTCAGGTGCTCTGCATCGAGGTCGCTCAGGGATACTGCAGGAAACGTGTTTAATGCAATGTTGTGGCAAATATGCGCGATGCAAGTAATTGAACTGTGTGGAAGGAAAGCGGGGATTGCGGGAGACCACTTCACATGCTGGAGCACCCGGGACCAGTGTTTGTCCATCAGTGGTTGTGGGCGAACAGCATCCCATCTAGTTCATACCCTCTCACTTATGTTGGATGTGGCAGAGGACCGTGTCGGGTATAGGATCGAAATTGCACACCGTGTGCCACCACCAGATAGGAGCATGTGCAATTTCGGTGATCGAGGTGGTTCCGCCACGCCTGGATCTCATGTGTTGTGAATCGCATGTTGTATGGCGCGGTGCATCAGAAAGTGGCTCGCCCCTAATCCATGATGTCTGGAAAGGGCATGAGGTCAGTATAGAAGTCCACCAGGTAGTTAATCCTCGCCTTCCTCCACAGTGCCGTGTCTAATCTCCTGGTCACCTCTCGGAGGCCTGGCAACTGCCACACCAATGTTAGCATGGAGTATGGCAGAAAGAGCCTTCCGTTGTGTACATACCTCCGCCAACAGGAATGGGCCACCATCATCTGGTGCGTTTCCCGTTCTAGCCGTGTATATACGCTGGTCCTCTCTAGGATCATGAGGATGTCCACTCTCTCAGGACAGGGAGCCGTGCCCAACCAATGTAACGGCCATTGTAGTTGCGCCGCTGCATAGTATAGTTCATAATTGGGGGTATGAGTCCCCCCTCAAACAGGCCGCTGGAGTACAGATACCACACGTCATCGGCCTGCGCCCCATATCAGTTCCAGCAAGAGGCCGTGGAGTTCTCTCAAAAATCACCAGGGGAGCGAGATTAGCAGTCAGCAAAATAATATAGGAGGTGGGGCAGTATAAGCATTTTAGACATCGCCACACAACCCAACGGGGATAGGGGCAAAGACAGCCAGAAGGGGATGGATTTGCGGATTGAGCCAAGTGCCTTATGGACATTGCCCTCCTTGAGGTCTTTATCTGCACCATATACCTGGACGCCTGGGTATTTGAACATATCATAGCACCACTGGAGGCAGATGCCCGATCGGGTACCCCTGTCTGGTTCCGAAATCAGGGATGAAAGGAACAAGCATGATTTGGCCCAGGTCACCCTGAGGCCAGACACAGCCCAAAAGTTCTACCATACTGACATCAGGCCCGGAAGGGAGGCAGCCACATCCGATAAGAAGACAAGGGCATTGTCTGCTCAGAGTGAGACTCTATGGTCTATAACTTGCACCTGAATCCCCCATTGATGCGCGTGAAGGCGTAATTTACAAGCAAGGGGTTCCATGGCTATGACAAATATCAGCGAGGACAGTGGGCAGCCCTGCCTAGTGCCCCTCTGCATTACAAATCTGTCTGAAATCACTGGCTTGTCTGGACTCGTGCTGTCAGACATGTATGCAGGGTGTGAATCCAGCCAATATATCCCGAGCCGCAGCCCATGTCCTTCAAACTCGCCCATAAGTAGTTCCCCCCAAGGTGTCAAATGGCTTCTCTATGTCAAGTGACACCGCAGTTGGCCCATGGGATCCAGCTGGGGCAGGCTGCATGAGGCATGGCAGTCGATGAACAAGTATCTCGCAGTCAAGATTTAAGAGAGAAAGTGGACGGTAAGAGCAAACATCCACGGGGTCACGACTCGACTTGGGGAGGACCACAGTCAGCTCCTCATGGAGTGAGTCTGGCAGCTGGCCTACTGCCCTAGTGTCACTAAACATGTCGAAAAGGTGTTAAGATACGCACTGAATGTAGCATGGTATTCAGTCTGCAGCCCGTCCGAACCCGGCATCTTATGCTGGGCAGTTTGAGCCATGGCAGTCCCTATGTCCTCTAATTGGATTGGTGCATCCAGGTCGGCACGCTGGATTGGGCACAATTTGACTAGCGGGAGTTCCCGTAGGAACTCATGGACCTGGTTGGGTGGGAGTGTGTCCTCTGCCTTGACAGGGTCTGATAGTACTCCCAGAATGCAGCATTGACGGCTGCCTGTGAGGTGCAGAATGTTCCATCGTCCAGTTTGATGGCTTCTATCGGTAAGT